>OX463239.1:93804113-94491917 GCA_949820135.1 Sylvilagus floridanus | reverse complement strand
AACAACATTGTCGAATGCATGATGTTGTGCAAGGAACAATCTAAACACTCCACCAAAAAATGGTTCAAGATGAAAAACCAATTCAGTAAAGTTACAGGTTACAAAATCAACATACAAAAACAGTAGCTTTTTATATGCTAGCAACCAACTTGCCAAAAATGAAATCTAAAAAGTAATCCCATACACAATAGAGACAAAAATAAAACATTTAGGAATAAATGTAACCAATTAAGTGAAAGATATCTACAATGATAATTCTAAAATGTTGAAGAAATGAATCATCAAGGACTCCCAAAATGGAAAAATATAACTTGCTCACGGATTGGAAGAATTCGTATAATTAAAATACCCATATTACTTCAAGCAACCTACAAAATAAATGAAATTCCTATCAGACACCAATGACATTTTTACAGAATGAGAAAATAATCCTAAATTCCCTAAGAAATCACAAAATATCAAGAATAGCCAAAATGATCCTGAGCAAAATTTTTTAAAAAATCAACCTGGAGGCATCACAATGCCTGCCTTCAAAGCTTAATACAAAGCTATAGCAATCAAAGCAGCATGATAGTGGAATTTAATTAATTAATTCATCAATCCAAACAGGTAGAGCCAATTGATTTTTCATGAAAGTGCCGAGACTATACAATGGAAAAAAGTGTCATCTGTTCAGTAAGCGGTGCTGGCAAAATTGGATGCATCTATGTAGAACTGAATATTACAGTACTATAAAAAATGAAATCCTGTTATTAGTATCAAAATCATTGCAACTGGAGGACTTCATGCTCAATGAAATTATCCTGATACAGAAAGACAAATATTAGATGTTCTCCTTTATATATGGGAGCTAAGATTTTCTTTTACAAAAAAAGAAATCAGGCAACAACAACAACAAAAGAAAAACAGAAAAAAGAAACCAATGCCTGTGTGTATCAGTATTGCTGCAAACATAGTTTTGTTAAACTTTCTTTTATATCTTTATCAAACAAATTCTTAAGGAGGATATACTACTATAATTTTAATAATTCATGATCATTTTAAAATTTACTGTGTATGAGTGTAGTAGTCATTTTTATAGAAACCTTTGATTTAATAAACACAAATCTCACAAGTACAACTTTTGGATTACAGCAGTTCTTACCCCCATACCCGCCCTCCCACCCGCAAACCATCCCAACTCCTACTCCCTCTTCCATCCCATTCTTCATTGAGATTCATGTTTAATGATCTTCATATACAGAAGATCAATTCTATACTAAGTAAAGATTTCAACAGACTGCACCCACACAGACACACAAAGTTTAAAGTACTGTTTGAAGACTAGTTTTACCGTTAATTCTCCTAGTACAACCCATTTAGGACAGAGGTCCTACATGGGGAGCAAGTGCACCGTGACACCTGTTGTTGATTTCACAATTGACACTCTTCTCTTTGACATCGTGATCACCCTAGGCTCTTGGTCATGAGCTGCCAAGGCTATGGAAGCCTCTTGAGTCCACAAATTCCAACATTATTTAGACAAGGCCGTAATCAAAGCGGAAGTTCCCTCCTCCCTTCAGAGAAAGGTGCTGACCTCTTTGGCGGCCCCTTCTTTTCCCTGGGATCTCACTCTTAGAGACCTTTCATGTGGGTGATTTTTTGCCACAGTGTCTTGGCTTTCCATGCTTGAAAATGCTCTCATGGGCTCTTTAGCCAGATCTGAATGCCTTAAGGGCTGATTCTGAGGCCAGAGCGCTGTTTAGGGTATTTGTCATTCTAGGAATCTGCCGTGTGGCTTGCTTCCCATGTTGGGTCATTCTCTCCTTTTTAATTCTATCTATTAATATTAGCAGACACTTGGTCTTATTTAGGTGATCCCTTTTTTTTGTAACTTTTATTTAATAAATATAAATTTCCAAAGTGCAGCTTATAGCTTATAGTGGCTTTTTCCTCAACATAACTTCCCTCCCACCTGCAACCCTCCCATCTCCCGCTCCTTCCCCCATTCCATTCACATCAAGATTCATTTCCAATTACCTTTATATACAGAAGATCAATTTAGTATATATTAAGTAAAGATTTCAACCGTTTGCACCCACACAGAAACACAAAGTGTAAAATATACTGTTTCAGTACTAGTTATAGCATTAATTCACATTGTACAACACATTAAGGACACAGATCCTACAAGGGGAGTAAGTGCACAGTGACTCCTGTTGTTGACTTAACAATTGACACTCTTGTTTATGGCGTCATTAATCACCCCAGGCTCTTCTCATGAGTTGCCAAGGCTATGGAAGCCTTTTGAGTTCGCCAACTCTGATCTTATTTAGACAAGGCCATAGTCAAAGTGGAAGTTCTCTCCTCCCTTCAGAGAAAGGTACCTCCTTCTTTGATGGCCCGTTCTTTCCACTGGGATCTCACTCCCAGAGATCTTTCGCTTAGGTTTTGTTTTTTGTTTTTTTTTTCTTTTGCCAGAGTGTCTTGGCTTTCCATGCCTAAAATACTCTCATGGGCTCTTGAGCCAGATCCGAATGCCTGAAGGGCTGATTCTGAGGCCAGAGTGCTGTGATCTCTTTGACACTTAATGCCATCTTACTAGTTAAAGTGATCAGTTTAAGTTCATAACTGATCATAAAGATAGGACTTTTTTTGTTTGATTATTTTTATTGCCCTTGCTTTTATTCTTCCTTAACAGATGAACTCTTTATTGAATGGAATATAGGGCTCTTATGAGGTAAATTTAAAAATACACTATTTCAAAAATAAAAGATTTAAAAAGAATGACAAGCCCTCACTTTTCAAATTTCTGGTTTGTTAAGAATAGCGTACAAGTTAAAATGTCTCTTGTAGTGATTCTCAAAAACCAATAAAATCCCAAATATGAAAAAAGCTTATCTCATATTCATTGTATTGCTCTGATGCTGTTCAATTTCACATACACACATGAAAACATATTACCATTTTTGTTTATTAAAGGAAACAATCTAAAATAAATATCCATCACCAACTTAAAACACAGCTAGGTAGCCCTTCGACTGAGCATGACAAGAAAAGAACACTTCAGTTATTTACAGGTTATGTTTTTGCTTGTATTAATTAACCATTTTCAAATACCATAATATTAGTTGTGACATGAATCATTTAAAACCCCTTAACTTTATACACCAAGTAACATGTTTCATCCACAAGAGTTGTACATATTTATGGGCTAGTGTGACATTTCAATACTCATATAAAATTTGTACTGATCAAATCTACATTAATCTTTGGCGTTATTTTATGGACAGAGCCTTGAGCTCCTTTATTTCATTTTCTAATAAAAGGCATAACAGATTACTGTGAGCTACACACACCCCCCTGCATGATCCTAGGAAATGACTCAATAATCTAAGGCTACTGGGATAATCATCCATAAACCATTTTTCCACCTAGTTTTAATATTGGAATTGGTTTCAAAAGCAAAACACAGGGAAACAATAAGGTGGAGGGGAGGAGAGAGAGAGAGAGAGAGAGAGAGAGAGAGAGAGAGAGAGAGAGAGAGAGAAGATACCACCCATCTAGTAGTTCATTACCCAAATGCCCAAAATACTCAGGGCTGATCTGACCCAGGCTGAAGCTGGGAGAAGGTCTCCAATGTGGTAGCAAGAATCCAACTACTTAAGCCATCACTGGCTGCCGCTGGTATCCTGAGCACTGTCTTTCCCACTATGCCAAAAGTCTACCCTTCAAAAAACTGTCTGACATACCCTCATATAGCCCTGGCTTCCAGAGGAGGAGGCCACAGTCCCCTGTCTTGACACCATCACTGCATGGTCTCCTACTCCCAAATCACCACACATGCCAAGCTCCTGCTCAACTCCAGCCTCAGCATCTGGTTTAATGGATCCAACTGAAGACACTGGGGACCCCGGCCCCCCAGGGTTACCAAACATGCAGTCACTGGACATAAAGGCCCACATCTGAGGCAGAAGCAACCTGGATAAACACATGTCCAAAACTGAAACTGTATCACTGTTGCACCACATATTAAAATCAACTCAAAATGAACTGAAAGTCCACACAGAAACTCTGAACACTTACAACTTATAAAGCAGAAAATTCCTTGACATCAGCCTCAAGAGTGGTTGCTTATGTGCTAACAACTAAAGCACAGAGAGCAAAAGCAAATGTAAGGAAATGAAACTACAACAAACTAGTAAAGCAGTAAAGCAAAGATCAATGAACTGAAAAGGCAAACCAATGGATAGGAGGAAATATTAACTAACCAGATGTGTAATCCAGGGAGTAATACAAGGAATGCATACAACTAAGCAGCAAAGAATACAATTTAAAAAGGGCAAAGGACTCAATCAATGTTTTCCAACAAAGACATACAATGTACCCTGAGGGTATGTGACAAAGTTCTGAACACTGCTGTCATCAGCAAAATGCAAATCAAGATGACAATGGTTATTATCTCATATCTGTTAAACGGCTACTATTAAAAAGTTAAAAGACAACAAGTATCGGGCACAATGTAGAGAAAACAGAACACACATTAGTGGAGGGAATGTAAATCGTGCCAGCCATTATGAAAAGCAATATGGAAGTTCCTCAAATAAAATTTAAAAAGGAACAAGCTTTATTAGCCATGAATCCAAAAGAAAACCACCATCTCAGAGAACTGTCTGCACCCCCACATTCACTTCAGCATCATTCACAATTCCACGATATGGAAATAACCCAAATGTTTGTTGACAGATCCACAAGGAAAACTGGGATACACGCACAGTGGAATCCTCGCCAAACCTTAAAAAGAATGGAAATACTACTACTTGTCACAAGACGGATCCAAAAGTATGGAACTACAGGACATTACAATGAGTGAAACAAGACAGAGAAATAAGAAATACTACATGATCACACTTACATGTGGAATATACAAAAGTCAAACTAACACAGTCAGAGAGCAGGATGGTGTTTCTGATGAACTGGGAGCATGAAAATGAAGAGATGTTAGTCACAAGATACAAATACATGGTTATGGTGCTGGAGCTGGGGTGTAAAAGCTTGAGCCTCCACCTGGACTGCCAGCATCCCCTATGGGCACCAGACCGAGTCCCAGCTGCTCCACTTCCCATTCACCTCCCTGCTAATGTGCCTGGGAAAGCACTAGAAGATGACCCAACGACGTGGGCCCCTGTGCCAAAATGGGAGACCTGGGGTCCAGCCCTGCCACTGAGGACATTTGAGGAGTGAAATAATGCATGAGATGAGATATCCCTCATCCTCTCTCTCACTCTCTCTGTCTCTGTCTTACTCTCTTCCCTATTTCCTGCCTTTCTTTTCTTTTTTTTTATTTGACAGAGTTATACAGTGAGAGATAGAGAGACAGAGAGAAAGGTCTTTCTTCTGTTGGTTCACTCCCCAAATGGCCCCTACAGCTGGCGCTGCGCTGAGCCAAAGCCAGGAGTCAGGTGCTTCCTCCTGGTCTCCCACGCGGGTTCAGGCACCCAAGCACTAGGGCCACAGCAGAGAGCTGGACTGGAAGAGGAGCAACCAGGACTCGAACCCAGCGCCCATATGGGATCCGGCGCTGCCGGCAGAGGATTAACCAAGTGAGCCATGGCACCGCACCCTGCCTTTCAAATAAATCTTAAAAAAATCAAATTTACAATTATGAGATAAGGTTTGGAAAATCTAATACGGCACACCGGGTGCCCAGTTCACACTGTATACTGTACTTGTAATTTCCTAGGTCAATATCCTTAAAAACACTATGAACAGGATAGGAGTGCAAATGAGAGGGTAGGTATGGTAGGAAGAATTACTACGCTGCTAAAGCTGTACTTATTGAATACATAAAGTATGTATACCTTAAATAAAAGCTTTCTGGGGAAATACATAAATAAATAAATTTTAAAAAACACTATAGGAGTGATAACTTTGTTAAGTAGCTTCATTGTACTACTCCTTTCATAGTGTATGGTAAGTACAAGGAGAGCTGAAAAGTTTGTGTGAAAAATGCAATAGAAAGATCAGATTCATATCGAAACACACTTTGTGTGCCTTGAATATATATAATTTTTGTTTCTCGGTTATACTGTAATAAGGCTGGAAAAATAAAACATGCAAAAATAGGTTCCTATACTTAAAATGCAAATAAAAATTAAGGAACTTAGGTTAATATTGTGGGGTTTTGGTAGGCTTCATGGGAAAGAAATAATTTTTAAAACATTCATGATTGGGGCTGGCTGGCACTGTGGCGTAGCAGGCGAGGCCACCAAATGCAGTGCCGGCATCCCATATGGGCATCGGTTCAAGTCCCAGCTGCTCCACTTCCAATTCAGCTCTTTGCTATGCACTGGGAAAGCAATAAAGGATGGCCCAAGTCCTTGGGCCCTTGCAACCACGTGGGAGACTTGGAAGAACCTCTTGGCTCCTGGCTTCGGATCAGCAGAGTTCTGGCCACTGCGGCCACCTGGGGAGTGATCTAGCAGATGAAAGACCTCTCTCTCTCCCCCTCTGCCTCTCCTTCTCTCTCTGTGTAACTCTGACTTTCAAATAAATAAATCTTAAGAAACATTCATGAACTTGACTAAACTAAATTTCAGGTGGTTCCTATCTTGAAAATAAAGATTTGGGAATTCTGGCCAGCGCCGCGGCTCACTAGGCTAATCCTCCGCCTTGCGGCGCCGGCACACCGGGTTCTAGTCCCGGTCGGGGCAACGGATTCTGTCCCGGTTGCCCCTCTTCCAGGCCAGCTCTCTGCTGTGGCCAGGGAGTGCAGTGGAGGATGGCCCAAGTGCTTGGGCCCTGCACCCCATGGGAGACCAGGAGAAGAACCTGGCTCCTGGCTTCGGATCAGCGCGGTGCGCTGGCCGCAGAGCCCCAGCCACGGCGGCCATTGGAGGGTGAACCAACGGCAACGGAAGACCTTTCTCTCTGTCTCTCTCACTGTCCACTCTGCCTGTCAAAAAAAAAAAAAAAGATTTGGGAATTCTATCGAGAATATTTAAGACAATATCCAAGTAACACATTACACTGTCACTTCACCTCCCTCAAACTGAAAACTCACAAACAGAAAATGAAAGGAACTCTATCTGAAGGAAACCAGGAAAGTGAAAAGTGAAATGAGAATTATAAATTACTATATGCTATTCTCCCACTGATGGGTGTTCATTCCTAAGTGCATATAACATAGTTACATATTACAGGCAGGTTGTGAATTCGCCCAATTAAACCATGGAACTGAAAAGGCAGGGCCTGTTTCATCAGTATGTGACAAGTAACACTGCAACTGTACCCAACACAAAAGAGTATACTCTCTGCTGTCCAAATTCTTACTGAATTTCACTTGAATTTGTGTTTAGTAAATGAAGTCCTAGGAAGATGGGGCAAGTGCTGGGGTATGGAGCCAGGGGACTCATGCACAGTTTGATCTCTCACTGACTCACCGGGACAGGTCTTGGTCACAGTCCTCAGGCTCACTGCCCTAAAAAGCCTTCCATTCCCCATGATTGGTGACCACAATGGCCCTTGGTTCAAAGCAATAGTTGGTTGTGGGCACATTACGTTTAGAGAACACACGTTTGGGGAGGCACCATGGTAGTTTCTCACCTAAACTCAATCTGAATTCCTAGGGTTTCCATATTTAAATGCATGACAATTCTTAAACACCCCAATCTGCATTTTCAGTTCCTACCAGGAGCTACACACTATAGAGTTAGTTCTGTCAAGTTTTAGAATTTACATTTTCGGCCGGCGCCGTGGCTCAACAGGCTAATCCTCTGCCTTGCGGCGCCGGCACACCGGGTTCTAGTCCCGGTCGGGGCGCCAGATTCTGTCCCGGTTGCCCCTCTTCCAGGCCAGCCCTCTGCTGTGGCCCGGGAGTGCAGTGGAGGATGGCCCAGGTGCTTGGGCCCTGCACCCCATGGGAGACCAGGAAAAGCACCTGGCTCCTGGCTCCTGCCATCGGACGAGCGCGGTGCGCTGGCCGCAGCACGCCGGCCGCGGCGGCCATTGGAGGGTGAACCAACGGCAAAAGGAAGACCTTTCTCTCTGTCTCTCTCTCTCACTGTCCACTCTGCCTGTAAAAAAAAAAAAAAAAGAATTTACACTTTCTTTTTTTTTTTTTTTAATAAAGCTTTTATTTAAGAAATATAAATTTCCGAAGTACAGCTTATGGATTACAATGGCTCCCCCCCCACATAACTTCCCTCCCTCCCGCTACCCTCCCCTCTCCCGCTCCCTTTCCCCTTCTGTTCACATTAAGATTCATTTTCAATTCTCTTTATACGGAACTCCATCCATAATCCCAAAAAGAATTTTGGGTATTACCTCTTGAGGGGGGAATGTTAGGTAGGAAGTTAGTTATGAGCTTATGTGTGTGTGACATAAAGGCCTAAGGAAAAGACATCTATGTCCAGCGTATGCATCTGCACCTCAGAGTCATCCCGGCAGCATTCCAGGGGCAGCCCGGCCTCTGCATCCTACCCTGCCTCCTTCTACGTGATAACCTGCCTGGTGGGGGTCCCTGCCCCTTCTCCCTGATGCAGCCCAGTATCTGCATTTCAAACACCCTGCTCCGGATCCCCATTCTCCAGGAGGTCTTGCTCACCCTTCCTCCAAACCCAGGATGGCGCCAGCTAGCCTTCCTCCTGTCTGATACCTTCAGGGAAAAACTCAGATAGGAGTTTTTCTATTTACATCCAAAAAGCCCTTTGTTCCAAGAGGAGCAGAGGTGGAAAGCAAGACCCATCTCCTTAAAAACCCCTGGCCTCAACCGGACTGCGCGCTCAGCCCTCTGCCTGTCTGCTGAGCCGCCCGCCTGACCTGGTCAGGTGTACTCTCTCTCCACTGCCCCTCCCCCCACTCTCTCTCAGGCTCTGTCTGGAGAGGTGCCCATCCGTTTTCACGGATGTCCCTTCCCTAATAAACTTTGCTATTTTACCTCCCACTCTTCTCTGTCTCACGCCTGAATTCTTTCTTGCGCGAAGACAAGAACCCTGCAAATTTCTCCGGTAACATTTTTTCTGTGTATAAAGAGAATTTACACTTTCTTATAATTTTCACAATGCCATTCTTTCAGTTTATTTTGTAATCACAAGAAAGGAAGGAGGGCAGGATGCTGGGGGGAGGAGGGAAAGGTGAAGTATCACTACACTCCTCAATTTTGTATATGAAATACATGACATCTGTCCACCTTTGTATAAATAAAAATTATTAAAAAAAGAAATTTAGCTGTGAAAACTGCAAGATGAAATATACGAACCAAATGGAGATACCATGTATTTAAGTTGAAGGACAAAGCAAAACATGGCAATACCAAAATATTAAACCAGGATGCTCACAGCAGTATGGCAGGGCCTTCCCCGTGGAGTGAGTAGTAGCACAGGCCTACAGCATCTTAGTCACCAGGGGGTGTAGCCTCTGCCAGGGTTAGAGGGGCTCACTCTGACTGGCTTCACTGGATCAACAGGTGGCAATGTCTTCACTGATCAGGTTGCTTTAGAACCCATTTTCATAAATGGCAGGACCCCAGTAGACATCATGAAGTATTGTACTGGAAAACTGTGGGTCCCATTACATTTATCATGTTATCTCTATGTACCTCAAAAATGTAGGGGTCTGCCAAGAATTACTCAAATTCCACCTGCACAGAGCAGAGGGCTACAGACCATGAATATTTCTTGGGGACGGCACTGCGGCATAGCAGGAAAGGCTTCTGCCTGCAGTGCCGGCATCTCATACGAGCACTGGTTGGAGTCCCCACTGCTCCACTTCTGATCCAGCTCTGTGATATGGCCTAGGCAAGTGGAAGATGGCCCACGTGCTTGGGCTCCTGCACCCACAGAGAGACCCAGAAGCAGCTCCGGGCTCCTGGCTACATATCAGCTCAGCTCCAGCCCTTGCGGCCCTACGGGGAGTGAACCAGCAGATCGAACACCTCTCTCTTTTGCTCTCCTTACCCCTGCCTCTCTGTAGCTCTGCCTTTCAAATAGATAAATAAATCTTTAAGAAACCTTTCTTTCCCCATTTGACACTCACATGTCATCTTCCACAGTAATCAGGTGGGGAAATCAAGCAAGGTGATCCATTAGTGTAGGAGGAGTTAGCAACCACATAGAGCTCAGTGTTTGCTGAGGCAGCAATTTTAAATTTAACATCACATGTATGAAAATGTTTACCAGGTTTAAAGGTCTTTGGAAGCAGCACTCTGAAAACTACACACATACCAATTCATTGAAGGATTTCCTGGACTCCATGCCTGTTCTCTCACCGCAGCACTTCAGTAGCAAGCTTTAAACTATTTGCAATATTGGACTGCAAGTCACAGTTTTAGTTTTCCCATATGCAATTATAGAGGCCTACATAACTCACAAACACAACTGTATAAAAGTAACAAAGGCACTGTTTGTAGCAAACTTTTCACCTAGTTTTCCCCCACAGATGTGACTTTAGTTAAGCAGAGGAAAAGCATCTTAAGATGTGTGGCATAAACCACTCTAATTTTGGAATTTCCTCACAAAGTTTCTATATTTTAACTTCTTGTTAGTAGTGCACTAGTAGCTGCTAGCCTAGGATTTTTGTGGGAGATGCTAAAGTTTTATGGTAGTCACAGGAGCAGAGGTTTGTGAAAAAGGTGACGGAACTGAGATGTAAAAGTGAAAAGCAAAAGAATCACACGTTCATGTGGCTTTGAGAAGGCTGTAGGGACCAGCCAGCCTTTGAGATGCCTGGTGATTGTTATCAGAGAACATCTGTGGATTGGGAGCATGAGAAAACAAAAGAACAGATTTTTCTTGGTTTGTTGTGTGTGAGGGCAAAGAATTATGGAATCAAGGAATCAAGTTTGAAAATAGCCAAAACGAGAAAACCATGGGCAATATAAACAGGTCTAGCTAATGATGGGAGAAAGAGCCAAGACCTCCCTGAAACACGGTACAGAGATAAGGCTGTCTAGGATGAGAAGACCAGTGAGAACAAACACTTAGACTTAACATGGGGTCATTTCAACTTCCGGATTTGAACAATCAGGACTAACAGGAACACCATGGGGAAACTGTAACATCCACGAGGACTTGCACCAAGGGGCTGTTTCGGAGTAGTCACTGGTCAGCATCTCATAAGATGAGGATCAAGGAATGATCCTTGGATGTCAACACGAGTAAATGCTAACCAGAAGGAAGGGAGTCTTAATTCACCACATACTGTAAGAACCAAACCACAAAACACAATACCTACGGATTTTGAAATTTTGTGTTGTTTAAAACACAGGGACAAGGAGGGATTTCAATTCACCAACCGATGGTTTAGAACCAATTGTATGGCAACCAGAGTGGATACTGCCCAGAAACAATGCCCCTGCCTCTCAGACCTAAAAATGGCCTACAAATATCATAATCCAAATGATTTCAATATTTCAAAATCAAATTTAGAAGTAAAAAGAATCTGTATTGAGTTATTCAGAACCTTATAGTTGTATACCTGAAACCAATATACTTAGGAAGTAATGCTTCCCTCTCAAAATTTCGGTGCCATCCTCTGATGACTGTTAAACAGAGTCCCCATATTCCTAGTTAATGCAATAATATGAGTGGGATATGTAAATCTTACAAGATATGTCTCCCCATATAACCACACTCATTAATGCAATACAACAATGTATTCCTCAGGAACTTTTTCATAAAATTAGGGAAACACTGGATATCACAGAGGCAGGATTAGAATTCAGTGGGGCGATGACAACAATGTACAACCCTCTTTTTGGGTTCAGCAGTCAATGCTATTACTGCTGTGTTGGAGAACCTTCAATGCAAACTCAAACAGGAAGCGAAGCCTGCAAGCCTGAACATCCTTCCTGGATGACCAGATCCATTTTCTCAGCTCCTATCCACTAAGTACAACTATAAATCCAGAAAATAAAACAAGAGACCTGGAAATTAACACAGTTGCTGGGCATCTTAATTGCCCAGCCATAAGAAGATGACTCACCTGCTGGCACCTGCTGGTTCACCCATCCTGGCATCAGAATTCAGCCAGGTAGGCTCACACCTCCTGGAACTGTACGTGATACCTCCAAGCACATATACGGTTTACAATATACAATTTAAAATCTATTTAGAACATATGATATGAAATTTATAATATATAATAAAAAGTTATCATATAAAATATGGTATTCAATTTATACCATACAATATAATACACAATTTATTCTTCCTTCCCCCTGGCCCCTGAAGGCCCAAGTGTCCCCTGCCTGTGTCCAGGGCTGGCGTATGATACGCACAAACATTTCAAGAAGACTCACCAGGCGAGGATGGACAAACCTGAGGGTCCCGTTGAATCTACTGCCACTCCTCCGACACCGGCAGCCCGGCCCTTCCTGCAGGGGTTGCTCTTGGCTGCTCACCTCCTTGTTCTTAGGGCCAGGGCTTAGCACATGCTCCAATGAAGAGCTCCACGACGCTGGACACCAAGAAGAGAAAAGGGAAACAGCAGCACTGAGCACCCCTTTTATAAACTCGGTATTCAACAGCATACATCAATTCTGATCGGATTACCTGCGGGCTCCAACCAATCAGAAAACAAAGACCAAGCCTGCGCAGGGGTGTGGCTCCAGGCTTCTCCTGGGCTCCTGCTGTCTGTCCCAAGTAGACAGTGAAGTCAGGCTCCAGCGCGGTGGGGCCACAGGTCAATTGTTTCCTTCATTTTCGTCATGGAATTTATTCCACCATTCAATTTCAAATTTGACAGTTTTTCTCTGCAGGTACAATACATACTCATCTGCTTTTTCTCCTTAGAGTGTTCAAATACAGTGAAATTGCTTTTATACGACTCATGCATTGGGAGTGGTGGCTGTTTTTCAACTACTGGATTACGGAAAGAAAACAAGTATGGGATGCTGGCATTACAGGTGGTGGCTTAGCCCACTGCACCACAACACTAGCCCCTACCCGCAGAATTTTAGAAGCCCAATGAGTCAGAAAGGAGATTGTCTCATTTGTGGAAGGAATGAAAATGTATCGTTTCGGTAAGCCTGAATTATTTTTATTGCAGAAAACAAGTAAACACAAAGATATTTCAACTAGGTGATGAGGTGTCAGATATCATATTCATTTAGCATCATCGTTACCCCTGCTGTATCTTTTCCTCTAACAACTGGATTAGACACTTGCTTTAACTGTGTGTTCAGCTTTGGAAAGCTGGAAATCTTGATGCCAAGCTGATGTGAGATGAAATTTAAAACAGAGGCATACCAGCTAGAACCACAGCCTAAACCTAATTCTAGTGTTTACCTCTTGGCGATAGTTGGAAATCATAAACTATGTAAGTAAGAAAACACCATCTCCACCTCCAGATTCCACATTAAGCACCATGTACACTGACCAACAATGCTTTACTCCCGGTGTGGATGGAAAGCACAGGAGATTTACCTCCCTGTTTGTGGAAGTCTAGATGGATGCAACCCTGGAGAATAATTTAGAAGGACCTAGGAAAATTTTAAACAGGACTGTTCTTGTCTTAGTGATTCTCAAATAACACAGGTCATCAAAACAGTTCCAGGGATGCTCAGCTATGGATATTCCAGGTTGCTCACTGCAGCATTATTTTAATGGTGAAAAGTCAGAATTATCACACAAAATAGCAACCCCTTATGTTAGGTTACAATGTAATCTTATACAGTCACTGAAGAGAATTAGATTTATATGTTTATAATGTCTATATGTATACAATTATCTATATGTTTATTGTGTTTATAATTTACTATACTGTCAAGTATAAAAAGAAAGATGGAAAACTATCCTATTAATGCACAGCTCTGTACAAAGTCATTTCTATGTGCACGTGAGCACTGTACACACACAAATACACTCACACCCACCCACCCACCCACCCACCCACATACACACACACACACACACACACACACACACTTTTATTAAGGCAGGGAAAGCACCTGTAAAAGGGCACACCAAACTCTCAACAGTGCTTCGGACATCTCCAAACAGAACTGAGGAGTAACTTCCATTTTCTTTTTCAACTTCCACTTTCTAAATAATAACTTTTGTAATGTGCACACTTTAGGGACAAGGAAATCACATTCAGAATAACAAAGGTAAAGACGCTGAACTTCATTTAAATTCTGGAGCCAAAAATCTTCAATATTTATAAAACTAAAATTCTGGGCTCTGGTATCAAGTGCCAGATGAACAAATGCAGCCAATACTCCAGGCTTTATTTATTCCTGACCCATAAAATGAGGCTGGGAACACCTGTCCTAGCCTCTGCTCAGGTAGCAAGGTAGCTCAGATAGCTAAATTAAATTTCCCGGGTAGCTAAATTAAAGTCATAGGAAGAATTAAAAGCGAAAACAAAACAAACAAAAAACTTAGAGGCAAGCACTGTGGTGTGGCGGTGACTCCTGCGGATCCAGCATCCAATATAGGCAGCAGTTTGGGTTCTGGTACTCGGATTCCAATCCAGCTCCCTGCTAATGGTCCTGGGAAAGCAGCAGAGGATGTCCCAACTCTTGGGATCCTGGCTCTTGGTTTCAGATGCACCCAGCTCCAGTCATGGCAGCCATTTGAGGAGTGAACCAGAGGACAGAAGATAACCCCCCACTCTGCAATTCTATCCTTCGAAAATATCTTTTAAAAACCCTTAAATTTTGACTTAACTTATTGTTAATAATAATCATACATTTTTTAAAATTTATTTTTTATTTAGTAAATATAAATTTCCAAAGCCCGGTTTATGGATTACAATGGATTCCCCCACACACGATTTCCCTCCCACTCACACCCCTCCCATCTCCCACTCCCTCTCCCATTCCATTCACATCAAGATTCATTTTCAATTATCTTTATATACAGAAGATCGATTTAGTATATATTAAGTAAAGATTTCATCAGTTTGCACCCAGAGTGCTATTTAGGACTTCTGCCATTCTATGAGTCTGCTGTGTATCCCGCTTCCCATGATGGATCGTTCTCTCCCTTTTTGATTCTATCAGTTAGCATTAGCAGACACTAGTCTTGTTTGTGTGATCCCTTTGACTCTTAGACCTATCAGTGTGATCGATTGTGAACTGAAATTGATCACTTGGACTGGTGTGATGGCATTGGTACATGCCACCTTGATGGGATTGTATTGGAATCCCCTGTCACGATTCTCACTCCACCATTTTGGGCAAGTCTGACTGAGGTTGCCCCAAATTGTACATCTCCTCCCTTTCTTATTCCCACTCTTATATTTAACAGGGATCACTTTTCAGTTAAAATTTAAACACCTAAGAATAACTGTGTGTTAATTACAGAGTTTAACCAATAGTACTAAAACAAAACAAAGAAAAAATACTAAAATGGATAAAGTATTACATTGTACATCAACAGTCAGCACAAGAGCTGATCAAGTCACTGTTTCTCACAGTGTCCATTTCACTTCAACAGGTCTCCCTTTTGGTGCTCAGTTAGTTGTCGCCGTTCAGGGAGAACAAATGATATTTGTCCCTTTGGGACTGGCTTAATTCACTCAGCATAATGTTTTCCAGATTCCTCCATCTTGTTGCAAATGACCGGATTTCATTGTTTCTGACTGCTGTATAGTATTCTATAGAGTACATGTCCCATAATTTCTTTATCCAGTCTACAGTTGATGGGCATTTGGGTTGGTTCCAGGTCTTAGCTATTGTGAACTGAGCTGCAATAAACATTAATGTGCAGACAGCTTTTTTGTTTGCCAATTTAATTTCCTTTTGGTAAATTCCAAGCAGTGGGATGGCTGGGTTGTATGGAAGGGTTATATTTGGTTTGTGAGGACTCTCCAGACTGACTTCCATAGTGGCTTCACCAGTTTGCATTCCCACCAACAGTGGGTTAGTGTCCCTTTTCCCCCACATCCTCTCCAGCATCTATTGTTGGTAGATTTCTGAATGTGAGCCATTCTTTTTTTTTTTTTTTGACAGGCAGAGTGGACAGTGAGAGAGAGAGACAGAGAGAAAGATCTTCCTTTGCCATTGGTTCACCCTCCAATGGCCGCCACGGTCGGCGTGCTGCGGCCGGCACACCGCGCGCATCCGATGGCAGGAGCCAGGTGCCAGGTGCTTTTCCTGGTCTCCCATGGGGTGCAGGGCCCAAGCACTTGGGCCATCCTCCACTGCACTCCCGGGCCACAGCAGAGAGCTGGCCTGGAAGAGGGGCAACCGGGACAGAATCCGGTGCCCCGACCGGGACTAGAACCCGGTGTGCTGGCGCTGCAAGGTGGAGGATTAGCCTGTTGAGTTACAGCGCCGGCCTGAATGTGAGCCATTCTAACCAGGGTGAGGTGAAACCTCATTGTGGTTTTGAAATAATCATACATTTTTATGGGCTACAGTGTGACATCTCCAAACACGAATACAATGTCTACTGATCAAATCAGGGTAATCAATATTCCTTTGCTTGATACCACTTTTTGGATACTGGAGTCCTGAAACAGCCCTATTCTGCTTGTTCATGTAACCCATAATGAGTTACTGTGAAGTACAGTCACCCAGCCATGCCTGAACACCAGGGATGGGTCTTTTTGATCAAACTCTGATTTGGTGTGTGTTATCCAAACTCCCTCTAGCCCCACCACCCATCTTCTAGTAAACATCATTTTGTGTTCAAACCGAGGTTTTTAGCTTCCACTTCTGAGGGATAATGGGCAGTAATTATCTGTCTGGTCTGTTTCACTTAACATCATATCCTTTGTGAAACATGTTTAAATCATTATTAAGTCTCAAGTGGCTTATTTTCACTTAGTATGATGTCCTTTGAGAAACATTTTTAAATCACTGTTAAGTCTAAAGAGGTCATCATGCATATGCTTTAAGCTTCTCAGTAGCATTACATTTAACTTACACCCATGAAGACTAAGAAGTACTTTGCCTTTCACAGGAGACGAAACCAGGGCATGGAGAAATTAATTTTTGTCCTCAGAATGCAGAATTAGAATCAAATGCTCTGGCTTAAAAATTTGCTCTGTGGGCCAACGCTGTGGTAAAGTAGGTAAAGCATCCCTCCTGCAGCGCCAGCATCCCTCATGGGTGTGGTTCGTGTCCCCAGTGCTACTCTTCCAATCCAGCTTTCTGCTCATGGCCTGGGAAAGCAGCAGAAGACAGCCTCAGTTCTTGGGCCCCTGAAACCATGTAGGGGACCTCAAAGAAGCTCCTGGCTCCGGCTTTTGAATCAGTTCGCCTCTGGCCATTTGGGGAGTGAACCGTAGATGGAAGACCTCTCTCTCTATAACTCTACCTTGCAAATAAATAAATAAATCTTCAAAAATGTTGCTCTATCTCCCACTGCTTTTCAGAGAGTAGGTGGATAAAAAGGTGCTGTGGGCTCTAAATCCATTTGACAAAAAGGACTAAGACAATCTAAGATCAGGAGCAGTAGTAAGCTCCCTTTGAACCGCAAAATAGAATAAAAACTATGTTTCTTATCACACCAAGTGTTGGGCCATTACCACTCAAAAGCAAAGCATTTCATCCTTGTAATTATGCTCACACGACACACACTTATATACCCTAATGGTTTGGAAAATTTCTTCAGAATACTCAAGATTTTAATTTCTTTTGACAGGCAGAAAGAACAGTGAGAGAGAGAGAGAGAGAGAGAGAGAGACAGAAAGGTCTTCCTTTTGCTGTTGGTTCACCCTCCAATGGCCACCGCGGCTGGCGCACTGCAGCCGGCGCACCATGCTGATCCGATGGCAGGAGCCAGGTGCTTCTCCTGGTCTCCCATGGGGTGCAGGGCCCAAGCACTTGGGCCATCCTCCACTGCACCCCCTGGCCTCAGCAGAGAGCTGGCCTGTAAGAGGGGCAACCGGGACAGTATCCGGTGCTCCAAGACTTTAATTTTTAAAGGAGAGAAAATGCCAGCTTTGATAAAATGAACATGCCTGCACTTGAAGGGAAAATTAAACCTTTAGGAAAAAAGCAGTGAAACCACCAGATTGTGAAAAGGGTACTTTATCCACCAGGAAGTTTCTGAAAGCTGTTTTTCTGTCATAAACAAAGAAGGTGTCCAAACTCAGGACTGAACAACACGTTCTACAAGTGCCACACAGCCACGATACTGAATTATTTTTCTTGCCAAGGCTTCAAATAGAGGGTAAATTTCTAATGATGCTGAGTAAGCTCCAACTCCCTCAGTTCTGAGCAAGCAGAAAATTGTAGTCTAATGCTGCAAAGTTCTATCAAGTTCCTAGTACCACGGGTTCAGTAAGTTATAACAAACTTAAGATGGTGAATTTACTGATGACCAAAGATTGCCAAAAAGACTTTTCACATACATTTCCTCAGGTTTTTAAACAAAAGGCATTTTAAAGTTGCTATAGCAATGTAAAGGGAAAGTAAAGAATGACCAATCACACTGCCACTGTTAAGGTCAGAGATGCTCTGTCTCATCTGCATTCCTTGTAGGCTGAGTTCTATTAGTGAGTCTCAAACACCATTCTGCAGAACGGCATAGAGTTTTTAATTTCACAAGGCTGTAGTGATTGTATCTGGTGCCCAACACAGACAACCTAGTGCTGTGCTGCTCAAAAAATCCCAGCAAACCTTGTGGTCAGTTCAATTCTAGAAGTCTCTTCTGCCTTCTCATTAATTGCTACTTACATTCCTCTGCCAGACTTCAGCCCCTGCATCCTCAAGAGTGCAGTAATGTACAGTTTGCAGGGCACCATTAAGAGGTCAGGGAGAAGTCCCCTGGTGTTAATAGCTTGAGTAATACTGTTTTCTCCTTTAGAGGACATCATTAAGGTGCTTTCATTATCCATAAAGCAATTCTTTATTTCACAGCAAATGAGATCCGGCACTAATTCAAATAGGCTAATTTCGGCCGGTGCCGCGGCTCACTAGGCTAATCCTCCACCTTGCCAGCACACTGGGTTCTAGTCCCGGTCGGGGCACCAGATTCTGTCCCGGTTGCCCCTCTTCCAGGCCAGCTCTCTGCTGTGACCCAGGAGTGCAGTGGAGGATGGCCCAAGTGCTTGGGCCCTGCACCCCATGGGAGACCAGGAGAAGCACCTGGCTCCTGCCATCGGTCAGCGTGGTGCGCCGGCCGCAGCACGCCGACCGCGGCGGCCATTGGAGGGTGAACCAACGGCAAAGGAAGACCTTTCTCTCTGTCTCTCTCTCTCTCACCGTCCACTCTGCCTATTGAAAAAATAAAAAAACAAATAGGCTAATTTCAACCTAACAAAATAATTTATTCCTAATAACTAAAGGAACAAGACAATGACGAAAATTTGTAAAGACTTGTTATGATACATGAGGGATCTTCAAACATTATATAACACATACATATTACAAAAATATGCATGGGTTTTAAAAAATTTTACACTAAAATAAGGTATCTTTGGATTCCATTTCCCATTACCTTTCTTAACTATTCTCATGAAGAAGAGATAAAGCACGGTTTTAAAAATGGATCCTACCAGAGCAAAGGATGATGCTGCATGATAATTTACAAGGAGAGGCCAGCAGAGAAGAAGCAAGATGCCTAAAGACTCTCCAAATGCACAAAAATGCTGTCCTTCCTGAATTGCAAGCTGACTTGAAGCAGAGGAATGAGATTTCCTTTCCAAGTTAGAACAAATGCACACATTAGCATTAAGTTCTTTTTTAAAAAAGATTTATTTTACTTATTTGAAAGTGTTACAGAGAGAGCCAGAGAATGAGAGAGACAGAGACAGAGAGAATGAGAGAGGCAGAGAAAGAGAGAGAGAGAGAGAGAGGTCTTCCAACAGCTTGTTCACTCCCCAAATGACTACCAATGGCCAGTGCTGAGCTGATCCAAAGCCGGGAGCCAGGATTTTCTTCTAAGTGTCCCAACACGGGTGCAGGACCCCCAAGGACTCAGATCATCTTCTACTGCTTTCCCAGGGCTCAGCAGAGAGCTGGATCAGAAGTGGAGCAGCTGGGACATGAACCAGCACCCATATGGGATGCCAGTACTACAGGCCAACACTTTATCCTGCTGTGCCACAGCGCCAGCCCCAGCATCAAGTTCTGATGGGACCATCTCCTCGTCCTGAGGCTCTGCTCCACACTAGTGAAAAGATACAGTTTTACCTTCTAAACTACACACAGATTCAATGAGAGCCTCCAGAGCACCATGGGTTGCTGTGCCACCCTGGCATCCCAGGAAGATCCCGCCATCCCAGCAGGAAGCACTCAGCTCCACCATGAGGCGGCACTCAAAAGTCCACCATGGGTGTCTGCAATCACAGTTGGATATCCAAGTGGTCGCACAGATCCGAGGAACTCTGTTACATGTTTTCTGGCATCTGACTCAGAAGTCAACTCAGTACAACATTTCCAGAGGCCAGAGCCTCTACACCTAGGACCAAGCAGCTCAGAACGTCCCTGGGGGTGGGGGCAGTGAACTTCCCAAGGCAGGAAATGTTCAAGTTGCACATAAAGGCCTGACCTCTGGTCCAAGATCCATTTGTGGGGCACTTGTGGTGACCTTAGTTATAAGGGGGCTGTTCTGGATACAACATTTCTATCATGGGCCTTGTCTGGACCTTGATTGCCAGGCTCAGAGCAGGAATAGAGCAGGGACACACTGTCCCATGAGTCATTTGCGAGCACAGTTCTCCAAGTGTGGTACCATAGAAACACGAAGCAGAGTTGTGGGGACCCAGCACTGCTCAGAGAACTTGAAGGAGGTCTCTGCCACACAGCAGCGTTCCGGTTCCTCTCAGTTCTCAAGGTCAGGGTTGAGGAGCCTTACTCTGGAAAAAGATACCAGCCCTGGCTAGACAAGACAAGAGGTCTCTAAGAAAATCGAGGAGTGTGATCACGAGACAGTATGACTAACTAGTCCACACAATCCTCAGGGAGCTGATTTAATAAGACATAAGTCTGCCCAGGAGCCATGGAGTGTCACAGGATTAGACCTGGACTGGCTTTAGCCAATGGGTTATACTCAGCAGCCAGGGCCAACCTCATGGGCGTGCAGCCTACTTGGTGACACAGAAACAGTCACATAGGGCTGGCACTCAGAAGGGCCTGCACTGGGTTTAAACCTCTGCTGGTGGTGTCTTAAAAATCCTCAAAATTCTATCTTTGAACTTTGTGTTTTGTAAGCGAGTCAAAAGAGCATGAGTCTGCGCCAAGGAGATACGCGGAAGAAAGGAAAGAGCTTTATGTTTTAGTATCTTTAGTGGCCCTTTACCCCAGCCTTTGGAACAAGGTGCTCACAAAATTGTGCAGCAGGCCCAGTTAGCAGTGGTGAGGTAAACCCCTCCCAAGTAGCCAGCCACACTTTGAAGGAGGGAACTGAAGTCTAATCAGGGATGGGCTTTTGGTATAGCGACTAAGCCTCTACTGGAATCCCCACAGCTCATGTTAGAGTGCCCGGGATCACTGAAGTCCTGATTCCAGCTTCCTACTACTGCAACCTGGGAGGCAGCAGGTGATGGCTCAAGTACTTACATCCCTGCCACTCACATGGGAGACTTGGATTGAGTTCCCAGACCCTGGCTTCACATACCTTTCCAGCTGTTGTGGGCATTAGGGAAGTAAACGAACGCATGAAATCTTTCTTTCTTCCTTTGAAATAAATAATAAATACATTTTAAAAAGACTAATCACCAGGGACCTTGAGGACTCCTCAAACCCTCTTGTCCTAACCCTACCAGCAAATCTCCTTCCATACCTCAGGGTCCCTCTTAAAAGTCAGTTCCAGTCCCAGGGTGGCAAGGTGCCCTCCTCAGACCCCCCCCCCCCCAACAGCTCAAGACTCCCCACTGGAGTGAACCAGGACACAAGACCTACGTTAACAAATCACAGCATGAGACCACAGCACAGTAAGAAGGGTCCTTAGTGACACAGCTCAAGTCCCTGTAGTTATGCTCCACACAAAGACAAGCCCAAAGACTAGGACCACTGGTTTTCACCAGCTACCACCTCTCTGATACCCCACCTCTGGAACTGCTGGAAGCTGAGGTTCCAACCCCAGGAGGGACACAGCTCTGGGGCAAGCAAAGCAGGATTTAAACTGGAACTTCATTGATCTCGATATATGGCCTAGGGTAGGTTCCCACTTCCTTTAACTAATATTTAAAAGGCTATCAGAAGGGCCTTCCTCACAGACCTTTGAAGAGAATTAGACAGGACAATGTGGTATAATTCAAAAAAACAAAAACAAAAACAAACCTCTTGCTTCCCCTCCTTGTGTTGTTATTTAGAAATGAGACAATGGTACATTAAGAAGCCTGGCAACTGAAAGTGCTTCATTAATGCTGATTCTGTTAAACATCATTTCTTGCCCCTCCTACCTTTATTCTTGTGACCAGAGCCTTCGTTAACCATCACTTCCTGTCCCAAGACGCAGCAGTGAGGGCACTGTTAGTTCTGCATATATCAAATACCAACTGTGACCAGGGACTACAGGAATGAAAGCAGAGAGACAAAGTCCTGCCCTGGACAAGCTCACAGTCTAGCGCAAAATATCGGTATTTAGCAAATAAATGGTGATTAAATGGGTAAGTACTTTACATATATAAAGAGTGTGTAACAGAAATATTTCTGTAATGAAATATATCTAGAAGCTCTGGATACTTAGCTCTGTCCGGGGAATGAGGTAAAAGTATCACAGAGAAGGAAGACACCCATATGGGATGCTGGTACAGCTGGCGGCGGCTTCACTGACTATGCCATGGCTCTGCCCACCCCACACCCCCAAACCCCCAACAACCCAGGCTGTTCCCACTTGTGATCGAGCCGTCTGTGTGCAGCCTGTGAAAATTCGCCAGAGATTCTGTGCAAATTAATTCGAGTGCCCCATGCCCGTTTTCCTGCACACACACCTTACACTGCCGAACAACCTGGAGAAGAGAGGCCGTGAGAAAAGGTCCTCTTCTCAAGGACGCAACCAAGGCTACTGCTGGCCAGGGACAGAAAACACCCAAGACGCACCGAGGCCATGGGAAAAGTTCTTCCTCTCCCAAACCCCACCACCACCCACACCCACCAGGACTCCTGTCACCTCCCTTTCCTCTCCTGCACGCGGGTTTCTGCCCCTCCCTTCCTCGCCTCCACACCAACACATCACCTTTTCATTCTACCCCTTCCTCTCTCCTCCCGCGTCCCCCTTGAACCCCTCTCTCCTCCACTTTCTATCCCAACTACCCCTCAAACACACACACCCTCGGTGCTCTCTGCACATCGGGCCCCACCCACCCAGTCACAAGAAGGCCACCACGGCCAAACACCCACAGAAAGAGCTGAGTGGATATGAAGCCAGGAGCCAGGAGCTTCCTCCAGGACTCCCACACAGGTGCAGGGGCCCAAGGATTTGGGCCCTCTTCAACTGCTTTGCCTGGCCACAGCAGAGAGCTGGAATGGAAGTGGAGCTACTGGGACTCGATCCAACACACATATGGAATGCTGGTACTGCAGGCGGAGGCTTCACCCACTATGCCATGGCTCCGCCTGCCACCCCACCCAGGCTTTTCCCACTTGTGATCCTGCTGTCTGCTCAAATGCCTAGGAAAGCAGAGGAAGCGGCCCAAGGACTTGGGCCCCTGAACCCACACCAGAGTACTGGACACAGTACCTGGCTTGGGCTCTGGCCTGGTCCAGCACCGGCCATTGTAGCCACCTGGCACCTGGGGGGTGAGCCCACACACTGAAGGTCTCTCCCACACCGCCTCATCTATAACTCTGCCCTTGAAACCAATCTTTAAATAGAAAAAAGTCATGTACTTACTATGAGGTGTCAGAATCTTGGGGCAGGCTGGAACAGAGCACAGAGGGATTCTTGGGGTTTCTCTAAGCTTCTGCTTTCTCCTCCCTGTGTGCAGTCTGTGAAAAGTCACCGGATTAGGTGCAAATTAATTCGAGCACCCAGTGCCCGGTTTCCTGCACACACACCTTACACTTCTGAACAATCCGGAGAAGAGAGGCCGTGATCAAGGCCTCTTCTCATGGATGCGGCCAAGTCTACTTCCCGCCAGGGGCAGAAAACCGGGGCCGTGGGAAAAGTTCTTCCTCTCCCCACCCCACGCCCAACCCCACACTCACCGGGACGCCTGTCACTCTCCCCCTCCCTTTCCTCTGTCCCACGAGGGTTTCTGCCCCTACCTTCCTCGCCTCCACACCTGCACGCCACTTTTTCATTCTTCCCCCTTGCTCCCTCCTCCCACCTCCCCCCTACACCCTCTCCTCCACCTTCTATCCCAGCTACCCTTCACACACACACCCTACCCTCACCCCCACCCCCCACCCCCGCTCTGCACCCTGGGCCCCGCCTACCAGTGACAGGAAGGCCACCCCACCAAAATCTCCGCAGGAGAACATGAACATGAACAGAGTCTTGAGGCGTAGTCTTCCGGAAGGGGCTGAAGAAGACGACTGCACCTAGAAATTTCCAGAAGCCCAAGATAACTGATGCAGCCGCCTCAGACTGCAGCCTCATCTGAACCCGGCCTGAACCTAGGGGGCGCCGTGTCTCCTCAGGGTGGGCCACCAGCATCTAGGGTGGCTCCTCAAGGCTTGTGCCAGCGCTGGGCAGGAGCAGACACGAAGCTGACTCCTACCTGAGCACCACGTCAGCAGAAGATGCGCCTGCGGGTGCACTTCCGGGTCACAGCGCCGGGCCCAGGCACACTCCTCAATGGCCGTCGCCATGGCGCAATGGAAAGCACCTACACACGGCCACATCCTGCGTCCAACGCCCACAGGGTCACTTCCAGTCCGCACCTCCAGGCTGTACCCAGGGGGGCAGCCGCTGATGGCCCGGGTACTCTGGACCCCACTTCCCTGCCTCCTGGGAGTCCTCAATGGAGCTCCTGCCCCCTGGCTTCTGCTTGGCACAGCGCATGCTGTGGAAGCCGCATGGGGAGGGAAGCAGGGCAAGCGGCATCGCGAGCGCTCTTTCTCGCTCTGGGTGATCGTCAATCTGGGGGTTCACCCCCCAGGTGACTACAAAGGCCGGGGCTGGGCCAGGCCAAAGCAGATGCCAGGGACTTTATCCGGTGCTCCATTCTGCGTTCAGGGGCCTACGTCCTTGGGCCATCTCCCTCTGCTTTCCCAGGCACCTTAGCAGACAGCTGGATCCCACAGGGAACAGCTTCCGGGAGGGACCAGCGCTGTGCAGTAGCGGGTAAAGCCACTGCCCACAGTGCCGGCATCCCATATGGGCTCCGGTTCGAGTCCTGGCTGCTGTACTTCCGAAGCAGCTCTCTGCTGCCGTCTGGGAATGCAGCAGAAGATGGCCCAAGTCCTTGGGCCCCTGCACGCATGCAGGAGACCCCGGGGAGTCTCCTGGCTCCTGGGTCGTGGCTTCAGATCCGCTCAGCTCCGCCCATTGCAGCCAACAGGGTAGTGGACCAGCAGATGGGAGACCTCCCTCTCTCTCCTCTCGTTCTGTCTCTCTGCCTCTCATCCTCTCCATGTGTAACTCTCAATGAAAAATAAATAAATAAGATCTAAAAAAAGTAAAAAATTTAAAAAAGGAAGACATAGCTGGAAATAAAATACTGCATCAAGACCAACTACTAGAGTTTGTGTAGTATTTGATATTATATGCACTACATACCCTATTAACACAGAATCTGAAAAAGAGTTTAACTTAGAAAAGATTCTGGTACACATTCCTTCTCTTCTTCCTTACAAACATTCTGTGTGGTGTATTCTCTGACTTACGCAGCAGGAAATCTTTGCAATTTATTTATTCAGACTCTTATGTACCCACTCGCACAAGGACTCAGAACACCTGTGATCTACACAGTTCTCCAGAGAACACAGGTCTGCTTCCCAGTCACCGCCCTCCACATTCTAGCCCTGCATTTAACCTATGGAATGTGTTTGAAATGGGACAAATCCTATCTTCCACAAAGCAAGACAGAATACAGAAAGGCAGCATCTGAGGTCACTGTTGACATTTTCTACCTGCACGTTATCGTGTTGGTACCTTTTCTCTCATTTCTCAATGTTAGATACAAATTGGGAGGGAGGAAATCCAATTATCCCTATTTGCAGATGACATGATTCTCTATGTAGGAGACCCAAAAGACTCCACTAAGAGACTATCAAAACTCAGAGTAGAGTGTGGTAAAGTGGCAGGAGAGAAAATCAACAGCCTATTTGTATACACAGACAATGTCATGGCTGAGAAAGGATTTCCAAGACCAATCCCGATCGCATAGCTACAAAGAAAATAAAATAGCTTGGAATAAATTTAACCAAGCAGGTCAATATCTGATCAGTGTAAAAGATTGAAGAAAGGAAGAGGAAGAGGAATAGGAACAAGAATAGGAATAGAAATAGGAAGAGGAAGAAGAAGAAGAGGAGGAGGAGAAGGAGAGGAGGAGGAGGAGAAGGAGGAGGAAGAGGGGGAACTGAGAAGCTTCTGCACTGCTGAAAAAATACACTCAGCAAATTGAATAGGCAACTAACAGAATGGGAGAACTTATCTGCAAAGCATGCAATTGATAAAGGATTAACTACCAGAAATTTTCAAGAAACTCAACAACAGCAAAACAAACCACCCACTCAAGAAATGGGCAAAAGACTTCAACAGGCATATTTCAATCAATCAAAATGCTGATCAACTGAAACTGAATAAAGAAGTTATGGGCTATGTACACCAAATATTCATATACAGACTGCATAGCTGGAAATTGTGCATCCTGCTGCAATAAGCATAGGCTTGTGCATCCCTCTGTCTATACAATGATTTCATTTCCTTTGCTATGTTCCCAGCAGTGGGTACATCCATACAGTTTTCCATGTCGACAGGACTGATTTCACATGAGAAATTATATTGCTATACATGCATATATTAAAGAATACAGCTATCAGATCAATACACCAAATTTTACCTTAAAACACTAGAGGAGCAAAGTAAATCTTAGGATGACCACTGGTGTGAACCAGGACACAGGACCTATATTAACAAATCACTGCGTGAGGCTACAGAGTTAGCATGAAGGATCCTTAGTGACACAGGACAAGTCCCTGTGGTATGCTCCCCACAAAGGTAAGCCCAAAGACAAGGACCACTGGTTTTCACCAGCTACCACCTTTCTGATACCCCACCTCTGGAACTGCTGGAACCTGGAGTTCCAAGCCCAGGAGGGACACAGCTCTGGGACAAACAGAGCAGGTTTTGAACTGGGGCTTCATTGTTCTTGATATATGGCCTAGGGCAGGTTCCCACCTCACACAGCTTCATATTTAAAAGGGGGTCAGCAGTGCCTTCCTCACAGAGCTTTGAAGAAGATTAGACAGTACAATGTGGTGTAATGAAATAAAACTCTTGCTTTCCCTCTTGGTGTTCTTTTTTAGAAATGAGACAATGGTACATTAAGAAGCCTGACTATTGGTAGTGATAAAAAGGAAACCTGTTGAAGTGAAATCGACACTATGAGAAACAATGACTTGATCAGCTCTTGTCCTGACTGTCTAGGAACAACTTACTATTTTATTACTTTAGTATTTTTGTTCTACTTAATACCACTGGTTGAACACTTTTATTAACACACAATTATTCTTAGGCATTTAAAATTAACTTGAACTCTTTTATTAACACACAATTATTCTTAGGCATTTAGAATTAACTCAAAAATGATCCCTGTTAAATATGAGAGTGGGAATAAGAGAAAGAGGAGATGTGCAGTTCAGCACATGCTCGCTCGGACTTACCCCTAATGGTAGAGCTAGAACCGTGCCAGGGGATTCCAATTCAATCCCATCCAGGTGGCATGTACCAATGCCATTTTACTAGTCCAAGTGATCTGTTTTAGTTCATAACTGATCATAATGATAGGATTGAGTGTAAAAGGGATCACAAACACAAGACTAGGGTCTGCTAATAATAACTGATAGAATTAAAAAGGAGGAGAAAGATCCAACATGGGAAGCAGGATACACAGCAGACTCATAGAATGGCAGATGTCCTAAACAGCACTCTGGCCTCAGAATCAGCCCTTACGGCATTCGGATCTGGCTAAAAAGCCCGTGAGAGTTTCACAGGCTTGGAAAGCCAAGACGCTGTGGCAACAACAACAACAAAAATGACCTAAATGAAAGATCTCTGTGAATGAGATCCCAGTGCAATGAACGGGCCATCAAAGAAGGAGGTACCTTTCTCTGAAGGGAGGAGAGAACTTCCACTTTGAATATGGCCTTGTCTAAATAAGATCGGAGCTGGTGAACTCAAGAGGCTTCTATATCCTTGGCAGCTCATGACAAGAGCCTTGCGTGATTACTGATGTCCTAAGTAAGAGTGTCAATTGTTAACTCAACAACGGGAGTCACTGTGCACCCACGCCCCATGTAGGATCTCTGTTCTTAAACACGTTGTACTATGTGAATTAACAGTAAAACTACTACTCAAACAGTACTCTACATTTTGTGTGTCTGTGTGGGTGCAGTCTGTTGAAGTCTTTACTTAGTATATACTAAGTTGATCTTCTGTATATAAATATAATTGAAAATGGATCTTGATAAGAATGGGATGGGAGAGGGAGTGAGAGATGGGACGGTTGTGGGTGGGAGGTCGGGTATGGGGGGAAGAACTGCTATAATCCGAAAGTTGTACTTTGGAAATTTATGCTTATTAAATTAAAGTTGGGGGAAAAAAGAAAGTGCTTCATGAATGCTACTCTGTTACAATCTCCTTTCTTGTCCCTCTTACCTTTGTTCTTGTGACCAGACCCTTCATTAACCATCACTTCCTGCCCCAAGATTGAATACCTGCTGTATACCAGGGACTACAGGAATGAAAGCAGAGAGACAAAGTCCTGTCCTGGACAAGCTCACAGTCTTATATGAGAAATAATAGTGATAAAATGGGTTAAGCGCTTTATGTATATAAGTAGTGTGTTACAGAAGCTCTGGATATTTAGCTCTGCCTGGGAGAATGAGAGAAAAGTACCACTGAGAAGGAAGGCCCTTGAGTTGGATATCTTGAAATATGGCGAGGAGCTTCTCAAGCTGAAAACACTGAGGTACATCAAGTAGTGACTGCCTATCTGCAGAACCATGACAAATCTGGCATGACAGAAGCAGGGGCTGCTTGGGAGGAAAGCGGCTTGGAATAGGAAGCTGTGAACAGACCTGGGAATGAGGCCTTGGGATCCGCCCTACAGGATTAGGGCTTTTGCAAGTACGCAAGAGGAGATGAGAAAAGATCAGACAGAGTCACCTGTGCTTTCTGGGAAAATCCAGGTAGTGTGCAGGCCTGAATCAGAAAATGCCTGGGAGAAAGAATCCAGACAGAAATGACAGTTAGCAGCAGATAGTCAGCCTTGGTCTGAGTGCTTGTGTAGGTCCTGAGACACCACTGACATAGATTTGGTGACGACCAGGAGACAGATGGCTGGAAAGAGGGTGCTGCCAAGCTTTCCAACTTGGAAGGCAAGCCAGATGGAGACACCACTGCAGAGATCCAGGGCAATGTGTGGAGCAGGTTTAAAGGGAAGAGGAAGTTTGTGGTGCCCACAGGACACTCTAGTGTGTGTCTAACAGGCAGGTGGCAATGGAGATTTGGATCTCATGGTGGAGGCTGACGATTGAGACACTAGTTTGGAAGGTAGTCTCATAGAAACATTGGTTGAAACCACAAGAGTAAGATCACCTCGAGAGAAATGGGGCGCCCAAAGGTAAAGGAACAAAGCATTTCAGAGGTGGTCTGAAATGGAAGGTACTGCACAAGCAAGAGAGAAAGAAGAGAAGTACAAAGAAACCATCAAGGATAGCACAAAGTAGGCAGCCACACACAAGGAGTCAAGTCACACGGTTATACTTCGTTATATTTGTAGAATAAACCAGTGGATAGAGAATCTCTCTTCTCCCTCTCTCCTCTCTCCCTCTCCTCTCCCCTCTATCTCCACTTCCCCTCTCCTTATCCCCTAACCCTCTCTCCCTCTCCCTCCTATCCATTCCCAACCAGCTCCCTCCCTTTGAAACAGTTTTTTTTTTTTTTTTTTTACAGGCAGAGTGGACAGTGAGAGAGAGAGACAGAGAGAAAGGTCTTCCTTTGCCGTTGGTTCACCCTCCAATGGCCGCCGCGGTCGGCGCGCTGCGGCCGGCGCACCTTGCTCATCCGATGGCAGGAGCCAGGAGCCAGGTGCTTTTCCTGGTCTCCCCATGGGGTGCAGGGCCCAAGCACCTGGGCCATCCTCCACTGCACTCCTGGGCCACAGCAGTGGGCTGGCCTGGAAGAGGGGCAACCGGGACAGAATCCGGTGCCCCGACCGGGACTAGAACCCGGTGTGCCGGCGTCGCAAGGCGGAGGATTAGCCTGTTGAGCCACGGCGCCGGCCTGAAACAGTTTTAAAAATACATTTGTACAGAAAGATTTCTTTGGATGCTGAACGGAAAACATATTATAGAGGAAAAGATTACTGACAGAAAAAATCAGCTCAGAGGTCACTGAATTCATTCAAGAGAAGTATGGTGGCTTGGGCTAGGTTGGGGTTAGAACCAGGCATTTGGGGCAGCCAGGGTACACAATTTATGTAGGCACCTGCTCTATGAGCCCTGCAAGAACAGAGTTCAGCTCAGCTTTGCCTTGGCTTGGGGTGGTGGCAGAGATAGGCAGGCGGAAGGTACGTTTTGGTGGTGAAATCAAATTTACTGTGGGGATTTTTTGGGTTCCTAAGTAATAGCTTAGAAAGACTATTAATGCAACATATTATAGAGGGTCTTAAATATCTCAGGTCTGATGTTTCACTACCTCCCACAGCCTATCTAAATCAATATTCAAATGATATAAAATAAGTCATAAGAAATGCTCTCTTGTACTACTCCCAGACCATTTTCAATGATTTACAGAATGTTCACGTGGTAAATATGAAAAGCTTCACCACAATCTTCTTTAGTAATTTCTGCTGCAATAAATACAACATTACAAACATACAAATTTCTTCTGTACCAATCTTACAAGTGGAGTCACTGAATTATATACTAATTTATGTTACGCATACATATTTTACTCTTACTTTTGATGAGACCATTGCCAATACACATGTTATTTTCCTTAACTTTATTTTTACATTAAGCCAATGTCCGTCATGCAGTGATCAAAAACCTTACAGTACAACACAGGTCTGCAGCCCAGGTTAGACTCTAGCTTCTTAGAATAAGCCACTTTTCTAATGGCTTTCATGAAGTCTTCCTGTACTACAAAATCATGATCAGCACAAACTGCAAACATACCTGCTTCAGTACAAACATTTCAGGTCTGCTCCAATAAAGCCATCTAAAATGTTCATGCTTGCTTCATAATCTATTTCATCATGTTTTGTAATACGACCTGATGGATTTTCAATATATCATTTGGTAAATCAATACGTATTTTTCTGTCCAATCTTCCCTGACATAGCAAACCAGGATCCAGTGTCTCTGCTCTGTTTGTAAGCCATGGTCATTTTAACTCTATGCAGAGTATCAAACCCATTTTTTGATTTAGCAACTCCGTTAAAGTTCTCTGAATCTCTGTCAGCTGACGTACCCTCAGAAAACCGACGGCCACCAATCGCATCTATTTCATCCATAAAAATCATGCATGGATGATGGTCTCTGGCATAATAAAACATTTCTCTGATCAAACAAGCACTTTCACCAATGTATTTGTCTACAATAGGACTAGATACAACCTTTAAGAAGTTATAATCCAGCTGACTAGCAACAGCTCCCGCCAAAAGCGTTTTTCCTGTGCCTGGAATTCCATATAACAAACAGCCTTTTGGAGGTATTATTCCTACATGCCGGAATAATTCTAGGTTTATAAGAGCTAATTCTATTACCTCTCTTAATTCTTGGATCTGTTCAGACAGCCCTCTAATCTCAGAGTAAGAAACATTCCCTGGGTTCCCATGAGACATGTCGTAAACCAGTGAATCTACCACTCTTGGCAAATCTCTCATGCTACTTAGTGTAGTCATATCCAGAGCAACTCTTGTTCCTGGACTCAGCTTACTTTTGTCAAGCTGTCTACGACAGCCCACACTGTATCTTGGGGGGAGGGGAGGGAGGAACGAGAAGTATGAGAAGTGAGAAGAAAGCTCTGGAAACAGATACAGGTGCTGGCTGCACAACTCTGCACATGTGCTGCTGGTGAATTTTGACCTTAACATGGTGTAAAGGAACTAAGGTATACGCCAAAGACAACCAACTGCTAATGAGTAATGTGAGTTAACATTCATTCTGCTCTAGTTCTCATGATGATTCCCCTTACTCCAGCCCAAAGAAGTAAGTGGTTGGGCTTAAGTTATGGGGATTGCTGCTCCTCCGCAGGGAGCTGGAAAACCCAACGAGACACAGCCAGCCTTGCTTGCGTGCACATGTGACTTTGGGACTGTGTCACTCTGTGGCTGCTTGCTTGGCTACAGTGCTGTGTGTGCATGTGTTCCTTTGTGCATGTGTGTTTTTGAAAAGTGAAAGACAGTTAACATGCTGTCATGTCTCAAATAGGTTTTGATGGACATGCATCAAAAACTGTCATGGGGCTGGTATTGTGTCCTAACAGGTTAAGCCTCTGCCTGCTGCATCCCATATGGGCGCTGGTTCGAGACCCACTGGCTACTTCACTTTCAAATCCAGATCTCTGCTAATGCACCTGGGAAAGCCGAAGAGGATGGCCCCCGTGCTTGGGCCCCAGCATCCACATGGGAAACCCAGAGGAAGCTCCAGGCTTTGTCATGGCCCAGTCCCGGTGCTTGGGGTCATTTGGGGAGTAAGTGAACCAACAGTTGGATGATCTCCATGTCTCTCTCCTCCTCTCTCTGTAACTCTACCATCCAAAGAAATAAAATATCTTTTAAAAAAGGACTGTCAAATGTTTTAATATTTTCACCTTATCTTCAATCATAGAAGACACAAACAGACCTTTCTATCAAACAGCTTACAAAAGAGACCCTTAAATGGCATCCAATTTGAATGAGAGTGTCTGGGATTTACTGTATGCATTTTTTTCAGACTTAGAAATAAGCTAAGTGTCATTTGAAACTAATTCAAAGCTCCAAACTTTTGAGTTCTAAAGATAACAAATAAATAAATAAATAAGAACAATTTGCTAAAATGATCAATTCCATTAGTTGTTCAGTGGTAGCAACATAAGTGTTGCCCAGATGGATACCAATGTCCTCAGATGATATGAGGTCCAAACATCTCAAAACACAAGAGCCAAGAAAAGCTTGTCTCACGTATACAACCTTTACTCGGAAGGTCTGCATACTGGACTTTTAGAAGGGCCAGTTTGTTTATAAATGCTCGGTGTGAACATAGCCAAGCCGGTTTGCTTCTAACTGTATTACTCCTTATTAAGAAAGAGGGAAATGTCATTAATCAGGCACATACAATCACCCTAGTCAGTTCCAAAGGTCTCACAGGAAACAGGGTTCCCAACCACTGGTACACAGTATTCACTGGATAAACCCAACAAGCCTCCTTCAGCAACTCAAAAAGTTCATGTGCTCATGAAGTACCCTGCGTGGAACAACCGACCAATGTGTAAAGAAGAGTCTGCCTGTGACATTCACCAAGGTGGAACCTAGAGTGGTAGACCTGCCCTTCATTTCCAATGTGAATTCCGAGGGAGTCCGGGGAGAGACAGTTTAATAAAAGTGGAGATACTGCAGGTTCAAGGAAGAGTAGGGGAAGAAACAGCTGAGGAAACTCTTACGGAACTAGAGATTCACAGTGGACCTGCGTAGAGAGCATGGGAGCCCACAGTTCGGGACACCAGAGGCAGACTCAACACACCAGCCCTGGAACGCGAGGTGAGCCAAACCTCAATAGCCCAAGACACCGGCAGGCAAGCGGAAAGAGGAGACTAGAGGGAACGAGGCCAGAAACCCTGTGTGGAAAAGTTCACCAGGCTAACTAGAAGAGAGAGAGGAGAGAGAAAAAAAAAGTGACTTTTACGGACACGAGTTTCTCTCTCTCCGCCCACCTCTCAAAGGTGAGCAAGACAAAGAGCAGGTGCCATTTTTGACATACGTCATAAGCACGGCGACCTCAGGTCTGCACCGGCCCTGAACCTAGCAGAAAAACCTGACTCTGCGGGGGGGGTGGGGTGGTGGTGGTGGTGGTGGTGGTGGTGAAATAACAGGATTTTAGGACTAGTGAATGTGTGGTCCTACTGAAGTGAGACTGTGAAAAGAGAGATGGTTGGGGAGAGAAACACACGGATTTCAGCTGAGTACTAAACAGAGACGCTACAATTCGGTAACCTTGGCAACCCAGTGAGAGACTGCAGGTGAATTTGAGCCCACACTAAGGGCAGCACAAATTCCCTGTGTGGTCCTTGGGAAAGAGCTTCCGATCTCTAACTCCTGTGGGTATATCATTCGCCTGCTAACCCTCAATTCCGTTCAGCTGTGCAGAATTCGTCCCTTTTGAAAGAAAAGAAAAGAAAAGAAAAGAAAAGAAAAGAAAAGAAAAGAAAAGAAAAGAAAAGAAAAGAAAAGAAAAGAAAAGAAAAGGAAAGGAAAGGAAAGGAAAGGAAAGGAAAGGAAAGGAAAGGAAAGGAAAGGAAAGGAAGGAAGGAAGGAAGGAAGGAAGGAAGGAAGGAAGGAAGAAAGAAAGAGAAAGAAAGAAAGAAAGAAAGAAAGAAAGAAAGAAAGAGAGAGAGAGAGATTTACCACGCCTAACCTGGGACTGTCACCTTTGGCACACCCTTAACCCTGAGGAACCAAACAGAACTCTCAGGCCACACCTATCTTAAGCCTCTAAGGCTCCATCAAAAGCAGACAGTCCACTTAATCTAGACTCATAGTAAAACAAGAAAAAACACCACAGTGAAGAAACCAAAGAATATATTCAATATGCCAAACAGCAAATGCAAAAACCGAGGTAACAAGAAAAAAGACACTATGACGCCCCCAAATGAAAAAGACACCCCAATTCAAGATTATGAAGATGATGAGATAGAAGAAATGCAAGAAGCAGATCTCAAAAATTGATAAGAACATTAAGAAGTTCTCAAAAACAAATTCTTGAACTACAGAAATCCTTAATGGACAAGGTAGAAAATCTTTATCGCGAAAATGAAATATCAAGGAGGAATCAAAATGAAATGAAACTAGTAGAACAAGAAACTGTGATAGTGACGAGAAATCATAATGAAGTGAAGAATTCAATAGATCAAATAACAAACACATTAGAGAGCCTTACAAACAGAATGGGTGAAGCAGAACAGAGAATACTGGACTTAGAAGACAGAGAACAGGAAAGTATACGGTCAAACCAAAGAAAAGAAGAGGAAATTAGAATCTAAAACATATTGTTGGGAATCTACAGGATACTATTAAAAAACCCAACATTCAGGTTCTAGGAGTTCCTGAAGGCATGGAGAGGGAGAAAGGATTAGAATGCCTTTTTAGTGAGATACTAACAGAAAATTTCCCAGGTTTGGAGAAGGACAGAGACATCCTAGTACAGGAAGCTCATAGAACCCCTAACAAACATGACCAAAAGAGATCCTCACCACGACACGTTGTAATTAAACTCACCACAGTGAAACAGAAAGAAAAGACCCTAAAATGTGCAAGAGAGAAACGTCAGATTACTCTCAGAGGATCTCCAATTAGACTCACAGCTGACTTCTCATGAGAAACCCTACAAGCTAGAAGGGAATGGTGAGACATAGCCCAGGTATTAAGAGAGAAAAACTGCCAGCCCAGAATATTTTTTTTTTACAGGCAGAGTGGACAGTGAGAGAGAGAGACAGAGAGAAAGGTCTTCCTTTGCTGTTGGTTCATCCTCCAATGGCTGCCACGGACGGCATGCTGCGGCCGGTGCACCATGCTGATCCAATGGCAGGTGCCAGGTGCTTTTTCCTGGTCTCCCATGGGGTGCAGGGCCCAAGCACTTGGGCCATCCTCCGCTGCACTCCTGGGCCACAGCAGAGGGCTGGCCTGGAAGAGGGGCAACCGGGACAGAATCCAGCGCCCCGACCGGGACTAGAACCCGGTGTGCCGGCGCCGCAAGGCGGAGGATTAGCCTGTTGAGCCACGGCGCCGGCCAGCCCAGAATATTATATCCTGCAAAGCTCTCATTTGTGAATGAAGGTGAAATGAAGACCTTTCATAGCAAACAAAAATTGAAAGAATTTGTCGGCACTCGTCCAGCCCGACAAAAGATGCTTAAAGACGTGTTACACACAGAAACACAGAAACACGGCCATCAAAATGAAAGAAGGTAAACGAAGGGAAGATTACAGGAAATTCAAGGCATATATTAGAAACTATCTTTGGCAAATGGTAGGGCAAATTTACCACTTATCAATAGTCACATTGCGGGTCGGCGGCAAGATGGCAGAATAGGTAGGGAGCACACCGATAGTCTGGGGAGAGACAGTTTAATAAAAGTGGAGATACTGCAGGTTCAAGGAAGAGTAGGGGAAGAAACAGCTGAGGAAACCCTTCCGGAACTGGAGATTCACAGTGGACCTGCGTGGAGAGCGTGGGAGCCCGCAGTTTGGGACACCAGCAGCAGATTCAACACACCAGCGCTGGAACGCGAGGTGAGCAGAACCTCAATAGCCTGAGATACCAGCAGGGAAGCGGAAAGAGGAGACTAGAGCAAACAAGGCTTGAAACCCTGTGGGGAAAAGTTCACCAGGCTAACTAGAAGAGAGAGAGAGAGAGGGGAAAAAAAAAAGTGACCCATATGGACACGACTTTCTCTCTCTCCGCTCACCTCTCAAAGGTGAGCAAGACAAAGAGCAGGCGCCATTTTGGAATACGTCATAAGCAGGGCGACCTCGGGTTGGCACTGGCCCCGAGCCTAGCAGAAAAACCGGACTCTGGGTGGGAGGGGTGAAATAACAGGAGATTAGAACCTAATGAATGTGTGGTGCTAATGAACTGAGACTGTGAAAAAAGAGACGGTGGGGGAGAGAACTCACGGAAATCACGAATTCATGTGAGTACTCTCCAGAGACGCTACAGTTCAGTAGCCTTGGAAGCCCAGTGGGAGACTACAGGAGAATCTGAGCCCACACTAAGGGCAGCAAAGATTCCCTCTCTGGTCCTTGGGAAAGAGCTTCTGATCTCTGGCTCCTGTGGGTATATCATTCGCCTGCTAACCACCCCCAATTCCATTCAGCTGTGTGGAATTACTTCCCTTTTGAACCAAAAAAAAAAAGTAACAGAGAGAGATTTACCACGCCTAACCTGGGAGTGTCTCCTTTGACACACCCTCAACCCTGAGGAACCAAACAGAGCTCTCAGGCCACACCCATCTCAAGCCTCTAAGGCTCCATTGAAAGCAGACAGTCCACTTATCTAGAGTCATAGTATAACAAGAAAAAACACCACAGTGAAGAAACCAATATGCCAAACAACAAACGCAAAAACCGAGGTAACAAGAACGAGGAAGACACTATGGCATCCCCAAATGAAAAAGACACCCCAATTCAAGATTACGAAGATGATGAGATAGAAGAAATGCAAGAAGCAGATCTCAAAAAATTGATAAGAACACTAAGAAGTACTCAAAAATAAATTCTTGAACTACAGAAATCCTTAATGGACAAGGTAGAAAATCTCTCTCGTGAAAATGAAATATTAAGGAGGAATCAAGCTGAAATGAAACAACTAGTAGAACATGAAACTGTGATAGTGACGAGAAATCATAATGAAGTGAAGAATTCAATAGATCAAATGAAAAACACATTAGAGAGCCTTACAAACAGAATGGGTGAGGCAGAAGAGAGAATACTGGACTTAGAAGACAGAGCACAGGAAAATATACAGTCAAACCAAAGACAAGAAGAGGAAATTAGAAATCTAAAAAATATTGTTGGGAATCTACAGGATACTATTAAAAAACCCAACATTCGAGTTCTAGGAGTTCCTGAAGGCATGGAGAGGGAGAAAGGATTAGAAGGCCTTTTTAGTGAGATACTAACAGAAAATTTCCCAGGTTTGGAGAAGGAGAGAAACATCCTACTACAGGAAGCTCATAGAACCCCTAGTAAACATGACCAAAAGAGATCCTCACCACGACACGTTGTAATTAAACTCACCACAGTGAAACAGAATGAAAAGATCCTAAAATGCGCAAGAGAGAAACGTCAAATTACTCTCAGAGGGTCTCCAATTAGACTCACAGCAGACTTCTCAACAGAAACCCTACAAGCTAGAAGGGAATGGCGAGACATAGCCCAGGTACTAACAGAGAAAAACTGCCAGCCCAGAATATTATATCCTGCCAAGCTCTCATTTGTGAATGAAGGTGAAATAAAGACCTTTCGTAACAAACAAAAATTGAAAGAATTTGTTGCCACTCGTCCAGCCCTGCAAAAGATACTTAAAGATGTGTTACACACAGAAACACAGAAACACGGCCATCAACATGAAAGAAGGTAAACGAAGGGAACCTCACAGCAAAAGATCACAGGGAATTCAAAGCATACATTAGAAAATATCTTTGGCAAATGGCAGGGCAAATTTACCACTTATCAATAGTCACATTGAACGTTAAAGGTCTAAACTGTCCTGTTAAAAGACAGAGATTGGCTGATTGGGTTAAGGAACAAAACCCATCTATTTGCTGCTTACAAGAAACACATCTTTCCAACGAAGATCCATACAGACTGAAAATAAAAGGATGGAACAAGATATACCATGCCAACAGAAATGAAAAAAGAGCGGGTGTAGCCATCTTAATATCGGACTACATAAACTTTAACACAAAAACTGTTAAGAGAGACAAAGAGGGGCACTATATAATGATTAAGGGATCAATACTACAGGAAGATATAACAATTATCAATGTATATGCACCTAATTACAGGCCACCGGTTTATTTAAAAAATTTGTTAAGAAACTTAAAGGGAGACTTAGACCCCAACACAATAGTACTGGGGGACTTCAATACTCCACTCACAGATATTGACAGATCGACAGGACAGAAGATCAACAAGGAGACAGTAGATTTAAACAACGCTATAGCCCAAATGGATCTAACAGATATCTACAGAACTTTTCATCCTACAGATAAAGCATTTACATTCTTCTCAGCAGTACATGGAACCTACTCTAGGATTGACCACATATTAGGCCATAAAGCAAGCCTCAGCAAATTCAAAAGAATTAGAATCATACCATGCAGCTTCTCAGACCATGAGGGAATGAAGTTGGAAATTAGCAACTCGGGAATCCCTAGAGCATATGCAAACACATGGAGATTGAACAACATGCTCCTGAATGAACAATGGGTCACAGAAGAAATCAAAAGAGAAATCAAAAATTTTCTGGAAGTAAATGAGAATAACAGTACAACATACCAAAACTTATGGGATACAGCAAAAGCAGTGTTTAGAGGAAAGTTTATATCAATAGGTGCCTACATCAAGAAATTGGAAAGGCACCAAATAGATGAGCTTTCAATGCATCTCAAGGATCTAGAAAATCGGAAGCAAACCAAACCCAAAGCTAGTAGAAAAAGAGAAATAATCAAAATCAGAGAAGAAATCAACAGGATTGAATCCAAAAAAAATTACAAAAAATTAGCCAAACGAGGAGCTGGTTTTTTGAAAAAATAAACAAAATTGATACCCCATTAGCACAACTAACTAAAAAAAGAAAAGACCGAAATCAATAAAATCAGAGGTGAAAAAGGATACATAAGAACAGACACCACAGAAATCAAAAGAATCACCAGAAATTACTACAAGGACTTGTATGCCAGCAAACAGGGAAACCTATCAGAAATGGATAGATTCTTGGACACATGCAACCTACCTAAATTGAACCAGGAAGACATAGAAAACGTAAACAGACCCATAACTGAGACAGAAATTGAATCAGTAATAAAGGCCCTCCCAACAAAGAAAAGCCCAGGACCAGATGGATTCACTGCTGAATTCTACCAGACATTTAAAGAAGAACTAACTCCAATTCTTCTCAAACTATTCAGAACAATCGAAAAAGAGGGAATCCTCCCAAATTCTTTCCATGAAGTCAGCATCACCTTAATTCCTAAGCCAGAAAAAGATGCAGCACTAAAAGAGAATTACAGACCAATATCCCTCATGAACATAGATGCAAAAATCCTCAATAAAATTCTGGCCAATAGACTGCAACAACACATCAGAAAGATCATCCACCCAGACCAAGTGGGATTCATCCCTGGTATGCAGGGATGGTTCAATATTTGCAAAACAATCAACGTGATACACCACATTAACAGACTGCAGAAGAAAAACCATATGATTATCTCAATAGATGCAGAGAAAGCATTCGATAAAATACAACACCCTTTCATGATGAAAACCCGAAGCAAACTGGGTATGGACGGAACATTCCTCAATACAATCAAAGCAATTTATGAAAAACCCACGGCCAGTATCCTATTGAATGGGGAAAAGTTGGGAGCATTCCCACTGAGATCTGGTACCAGACAGGGATGCCCACTCTCACCACTGCTATTCAATATAGTGCTGGAAGTCTTAGCCAGAGCTATTAGGCAAGAAAAAGAAATTAAAGGCATACAAATTGGGAAGGAAGAACTCAAACTATCCCTCTTTGCAGATGATATGATTCTTTATTTAGGGGACCCAAAGAACTCTACTAAGAGACTATTGGAACTCATAGAAGAATTTGGCAAAGTAGCAGGATATGAAATCAATGCACAAAAATCAACAGCCTTTGTATACACAGGCAATGCCATGGCTGAGGAAGAACTTCTAAGATCAATCCCATTCACAATAGCTACAAAAACAATCAAATACCTTAGAATAAACTTAACCAAGGACATTAAAGATCTCTACGATGAAAATTACAAAACCTTAAAGAAAGAAATAGAAGAGGATACCAAAAAATGGAGAAATCTTCCATGCTCATGGATTGGAAGAATCAATATCATCAAAATGTCCTTTTTCCCAAAAAGCAATTTATACATTCAATGCAATACCAATCAAAATACCAAAGACATTCTTCTCAGATCTGGAAAAAATGATGCTGATATTCATATGGAGGCACAGGAGACCTCGAATAGCTAAAGCAATCTTGTACAACAAAAACAAAGCCGGAGGCATCACAATACCAGATTTCAGGACATACTACAGGGCAGTAGTTATCAAAACAGCATGGTACTGGTACAGAAACAGGTGGACAGACCAATGGAACAGAATAGATAACCAGAAATCAATCCAAACATCTACAGCCAATTTATATTTGATCAAGGATCTATTACCAATCCCTGGAGTAAGGACAGTCTGTTTAATAAACGGTGCTGGGAAAACTGGATTTCCACATGCAGGATCATGAAGCAAGATTCCTACCTTTCACCTTACACAAAAATTCAATCAACATGGATTAACAATTTAAACCTACGACCCGACACCATCAAATTATTAGAGAGCATAGGAGAAACCCTGCAAGACATAGGTACTGGCAAAGACTTCTTGGAAAAGACCCCAGAAGCACAGGCAGTCAAAGCCAAAATTAACTACTGGGATTGCATCAAATTGAAAAGTTTCTATACTGCAAAAGAAACAGTCAGGAAAGTGAATAGGAAACCGACAGAATGGGAAAATATATTTGCAAACTATGCAACAGATAAAGGGTTGACAACCAGAATCTACAAAGAAATTAAGAAACTCCACAACATCAAAACAAACAACCCACTTAAGAGATGTGCCAAGGACCTCAATAGACATTTTTCAAAAGAAGAAATCCAAATGGCCAACAGACACATGAAAAAATGTTCAAGATCACTAGCAATCAGGGAAATGCAAATCAAAACCACAATGAGGTTTCACCTCACCCCGGTTAGAATGGCTCACATTCAGAAATCCACCAACAATAGATGCTGGAGAGGATGTGGAGAAAAAGGGATACTAATCCACTCTTGGTGGGAATGCAAACGGGTGAAGCCACTATGGAAGTCAATCTGGAGAGTCCTCAGAAACCTGAATACAACCCTACCATTCAACCCAGACATCCCACTGCTTGGAATTTACCAAAAGGAAATTAAATTGGCAAACAAAAAAGCCGTCTGCACAGTAATGTTTATTGCGGCTCAATTCACAATAGCGAAGACTTGGAACCAACCAAAATGCCCATCAACAGTAGACTGGATTAGGATATTATGGGACATGTACTCTGTAGAATACTATACAGCAGTCAAAAACAGTGAAATCCGGTCATTTGCAACAAGATGGAGGGATCTGGAAAACATCATGCTGAGTGAATTAAGCCAGTCCCAAAGAGACAAATACCATTTGTTTCCCTTGATTGGCGACGACTAACTGAGCACCAAAGGGGAAACCTGTTGAAGTGAAATGGACACTATGAGAAACAGTGACTTGATCAGCTCTTGTGCTGACTGTTGTACAATATAACACTTTATCCATTGTAGTATTTTTTTTTTATCCTAGTACTAGTGGTTGAACTCTGTAATTAACACACAATTATTCTTAGGTGTTTAAATTTTAACTGAAAAGTGATCCCTGTTAAATATAAGAGTGGGAAGAAAAGAGGGAGGAGATGTACAATTTGGGACATGCTCAATCGGAACTGCCCCAAATGATGGAGTTAGAATTGTGCCAGGGGATTCCAATACAATCCCATCAAGGTGGCATGTACCAAGACCATCTCATAAGTCCAAGTGATCAATTTCAGCTCACAATTGATCACACTGATAGGTCTAAGAGTCAAAGGGATCACACAAACAAGACTAGTGTCTGCTAATACTAACTGATAGAATGAAAAAGGAAGAGAATGATCCAACATGGGAAGTGGGAGACACAGCAGACTCACAGAATGGCAGATGTCCTAAATAGCACTCTGGCCTCAGAATCAGCCCTTAAGGCATTTGGATCTGGCTCAAGAGCCCATGAGACTATTTTAGGCATGGAAAGCCAAGACACTCTGAAAAACAAAAAAAAGAAGACCTAAATGAAAGATCTCTGCGAGTGAGATCCCAGTGGAAAGAACGGGGCCATCAAAGAAGGAGGTACCTTTCTCTGAAGGGAGGAGAGAACTTCCACTTTGACTATGACCCTGTCGGAATAAGATCGAAGTCGGCGAACCCTAAAGGCTTCCATAGCCTCGGCAACTCATGACTAGAGCCTAGGGAGATTACTGACGCCATAAACAAGAGTGTCAAATTGTTAAATCAGCAACAGGAGTCACTGTGTACTTACGTCTCATGAGGGATCTGTCCTTAATGTGTTATCCAATGTGAAATAATGCTATTACTAGTACTGAAACAGTATTTTTACACTTTGTGTTTCTGTGTGGGTGCAAACTGATGAAATCTTTACATAGTATATACTGAATCTATCTTCTGTATATAAAGATAATTGCAAATGATTAAAACATCTTGGTGTTAAATTGGAAATTGCATAGATTATTAATCAATTCTTAAAAAAAATCATGTAGGATCTCTGTCCTTAATGTGCTGCACATTGTGAATTAATAATATAACTAGTACTGCAACAGTATTTTCACTTTGTGTCTCTATGTGAGGGCAAACTGTTGAAATCTTTACGTAATATGTACTAAACTGATCTTCTGTGTATAAAGAGAATTGAAAATGAATCTTGATGTGAATGCAAGGGGAGAGGGAGCGGGAAAGGGGAGGGTAGCAGGAGGGAGGGAAGTTGTGTTGGGGGGGAGCCATTGTAATCCATAAGCTGTACTTTGGAAATTTATATTCTTTAAATAAAAGCTTTATATTAAAAAAATAGTCACATTGAACGTTAATGGACTAAACTGCCTAGTTAAAAGACACGGATTGGCTGATTGCGTTAAGCAACAAAACCCATCTATTTGCTGCTTACAAGAAACACATCTTTCCAACAAAGATCCATACAGACTGAAAGTAAAAGGCTGGTAAAATATATACCATACCAACAGAAATGAAAAAAGAGCGGGTGTAGCCATCTTAATATTGGGCAAAATAAACGTTAACACAAAAACTGTTAAGAGAGACAAAGAGGGGCACTATATAATGATTAAAGGATCCATTCAACAGGAAGATATAATGATTACCAATGTATATGCACCTAATTACAGGGCACCAGTTTATTTAAAAGATTTGTTAAGGGACTTAAAGGGAGACTTAGACCCCAATACAATAGTACTGGGGGACTTCAATACTCCACTCTCAGAAAGAGATCAACAGGACAGAAGATCAACAAGGAGACAGTAGATTTAGACGACACTATAGGCCAAATAGACCTAACAGATATCTACAGAACTTTTCATCCTACAGATAAAGCATTTACATTCTTCTCAGCAGTACATGCAACCTTCTCTAGGATTAACCACATACTAGGACATAAAGCAAGTCTCAGCAAATTCAAAAGAATTAGAATCATACCATGCAGCTTCTCAGACCATAAAGGAATGAAGTTGGAAATTAGCAACTCGGGAATCCCTAGAGCATATGGAAACACATGGAGATTGAACTACATGCTCCTGAATGAACAATGGGTCATAGAAGAAATTAAAAGAGAAATCAAAAATTTCCTGGAAGTAAATGAGGATAACAGCACATCATACCAAAATGTATGGGACACAGCAAAAGCAGTGTTAAGATGAAAGTTTGTATCAATAGGTGCCTATATCAAGAACTTGGAGGCCGGCGCCGTGGCTCAACAGGCTAATTCTCTGCCTTGTGGCGCCAGCACACCAGGTTCTAACCCCGGTCTGGGCGCTGGATTCTATCCAGGTTGCCCCTCTTCCAGGCCAGCTCTCTGCTGTGGCCGGGGAGTGCATGGAGGATGGTCCAAGTGCTTGGGTCCTGCACCCCATGGGAGACCAGGAGAAGCACCTGGCTCCTGCCATCGGATCAGCGCGATGTGCCGGCCGCGGCGGCCATTGGAGGGTGAACCAATGGCAAAGGAAGACCTTTCTCTCTGTCTCTCTCTCTCTCACTGTCCACTCTGCCTGTCAAAAAAAAAAAGAACTTGGAAAGGCACCAAATAGATGAGCTTTCAGTTCATCTCAAGGATCTAGAAAATCGGAAGCAAACCAAACCCAAAGCTAGTAGGAGAAGAGAAATAATTAAAATCAGAGAAGATATCAACAGGATTGAATCCAAAAAAACATTACAAGAAATCAGCCAAACGAGGAGCTGGTTTTTTGAAAAAATAAACAAAATTCATACCCCATTAGCCCAACTAACTAAAAAAAGAAGAGAAAAGACTGAAATCAATAAAATCAGAGGTGAAAAAGGATACATAAGAACAGACACCACAGAAATCAAAAGAATCACCAGAAATTACTACAAGGACTTGTATGCCAGCAAACAGGGAAACCTATCAGAAATGGATAGATTCCTGGACACATGCAACCTACCTAAATTGAACCAGGAAGACATAGAAAACCTAAACAGACCCATAACTGAGACAGAAATTGAAACAGTAATAAAGGCCCTCCCAACAAAGAAAAGCCCAGGACCAGATGGATTCACTGCTGAATTCTACCAGACATTTAAAGAAGAACTAACTCCAATTCTTCTCAAACTATTCAGAACAATCGAAAAAGAGGGAATCCTCCCAAATTCTTTCCATGAAGTCAGCATCATCTTAATTCCCAAGCCTGAAAAAGATGCAGCACTAAAAGAGAATTACAGACCAATATCCCTCATGAACATAGATGCAAAAATCCTCAATAAAATTCTGGCCAATAGACTGCAACAACACATCAGAAAGATCATCCACCCAGACCAAGTGGGATGCAGGGATGGTTCAATATTTGCAAAACAATCAACGTGATACACCACATTAACAGACTGCAGAAGAAAAACCATATGATTATCTCAATAGATGCAGAGAAAGCATTCGATAAAATACAACACCCTTTCATGATGAAAACCCGAAGCAAACTGGGTATGGACGGAACATTCCTCAATACAATCAAAGCAATTTATGAAAAACCCACGGCCAGTATCCTATTGAATGGGGAAAAGTTGGGAGCATTCCCACTGAGATCTGGTACCAGACAGGGATGCCCACTCTCACCACTGCTATTCAATATAGTGCTGGAAGTCTTAGCCAGAGATATTAGGCAAGAAAAAGAAATTAAAGGCATACAAATTGGGAAGGAAGAACTCAAACTATCCCTCTTTGCAGATGATATGATTCTTTATTTAGGGGACCCAAAGAACTCTACTAAGAGACTATTGGAACTCATAGAAGAATTTGGCAAAGTACAGGATATAAAATCAATGCACAAAAATCAACAGCCTTTGTATACACAGGCAATGCCATGGCTGAGGAAGAACTTCTAAGATCAATCCCCTCACAATAGCTACAAAAACAATCAAATACTTTGGAATAAACTTAACCAAGGACGTTAAAGATCTCTACGATGAAAATTACAAAACCTTAAAGAAAGAAATAGAAGAGATACCAAAAAATGGAGAAATCTTCCATGCTCATGGATTGGAAGAATCAATATCATCAAAATGTCCTTTTTCCCAAAAAGCAATTTATACATTCAATGCAATACCAATCAAAATACCAAAGGCATTCTTCTCAGATCTGGAAAAAATGATGCTGAAATTCATATGGAGGCACAGGAGACCTCGAATAGCTAAAGCAATCTTGTACAACAAAAACAAAGCCGGAGGCATCACAATACCAGATTTCAGGACATACTACAGGGCAGTAGTTATCAAAACAGCATGGTACTGGTACAGAAACAGATGGATAGACCAATGGAACAGGATAGAAACACCAGAAATCAATCCAAACATCTACAGCCAATTTATATTTGATCAAGGATCTATTACCAATCCCTGGAGTAAGGACAGTCTATTCAATAAATGACGCTGGGAAAATTGGATTTCCACGTGAACAATCATGAAGCAAGACCCTTACCTTTCACCTTACACAAAAATTAACTCAATATGGATTAAAAAACTCTACAACCCGACACCCTCAAATTTTTAGAGAGCATTGGAGAAACCCTGCAAGATACAGGTACCAGCAAAGACTTCCTAGAAAAGACCCTGGAGGCGCAGGCAGTCAAAGCCAAAATTAACTATTGGGATTGCATGAAATTGAGAAGTTTCTATACTGCAAAAGAAACAGTCAGGAAAGTGAAGAGGTAACCAACAGAAGGGAAAAAATATTTACAAACTACGCAACAGATAAAGGGTTGATAACTAGAATCTACAAAGAAATCAGGAAACTCCACAACATTAAAACAAACAACCCACTTAAGAGATGGGCCAAGGACCGCAATAGAGATTTTTCCAAAGAGGAACTCCAAATGGCCAACAGACACACGAGAAAATGTTCAAGATCATTAGCAATCAGGGAAATGCAAATCAAAACCACAATGAGGTTTCACCTCATCGCGGTGAGAATGCCTCATATTCAGAAATGTGCCAACAATAGATGCTGGAGAGGATGTGGGGGAAAAGGGACACTAACCCACTGTTGGTGGGAATGCAAATTGGTGAAGCCACTATGGAAGTCAGTTTGGAGAGTCCTCAGAAACCTGAATACAACCCTACCATTCAACCCAGACATCCCACTGCTTGGAATTTACCAAAAGGAAATTAAATTGGCAAACAAAAAAGCTGTCTGCACATTAATGTTTATTGCAGCTCAGTTCACAATAGCTAAGACCTGGAACCAACCCAAATGCCCATCACCAGTAGACTGGATAAAGAAATTATGGGACAAGTACTCTGTAGAATACTATACAGCAGTCAAAAACAGTGAAATCCGGTCATTTGCAACAAGATGGAGGGATCTGGAAAACATCATGCTGAGTGAATTAAGCCAGTCACAAAGAGACAAATATCATATGTTCTCCTTGATCAGCGACAACTAACTGAGCACCAAAGGGGAAACCTGTTGAAGTGAAATGGACACTATGAGAAACCGTGACTTGATCAGCTCTTGTGCTGACTGTTGATGTACAATGTACTACTTTATCCATTTTAGTATTTTTTCTTTGTTTTGTTCTAGTACTAGTGGTCGAACTCTGTAATTAACACACAATTATTCTTAGGTGTTTAAATTTTAACTGAAAAGTGATCCCTGTTAAATATAAGAGTGGGAAGAAAAGAGGGAGGAGATGTACAATTTGGGACATGCTCAATTGGACTTGCCCAAAATGGTGGAGTGAGAATCGTGACAGGGGATTCCAATACAATCCCATCAAGGTGGCATGTACTAATGCCATCGCACTGGTCCAAGTTCACAATCAATCACACTGATAGGTCTAAGAGTCAAAGGGATCACACAAACAAGACTAGTGTCTGCTAATACTAACTGATAGAATGAAAAAGGAAGAGGATGATCCAACATGGGAAGTGGGAGACACAGCAGACTCACAGAATGGCAGATGTCCTAAATAGCACTCTGGCCTCAGAATCAGCCCTTAAGGCATTTGGATCTGGCTCAAGAGCCCATGAGACTATTTTAGGCATGGAAAGCCAAGACACTCTGAAAAACAAAAAAAAAGAAGACCTAAATGAAAGATCTCTGCGAGTGAGATCCCAGTGAAAGGAACGGGGCCATCAAAGAAGGAGGTACCTTTCTCTGAAGGGAGGAGAGAACTTCCACTTTGACTATGACCCTGTCGGAATAAGATTGAACTCTGCGAACCCTAAAGGCCTTGGCAACTCATGACTAGAGCCTAGGGAGATTACTGACGCCATAAACAAGAGTGTCAAATTGTTAAATCAACAACAGGAGTCACTGTGTACTTACGACTCATGTGGGCTCTGTCCTTAATGTGTCGTCCAATGTGAAGTAATGCTATAACCAGTACTGAAACAGTATTTTTACACTTTGTGTTTCTGTGTGTGTGCAACCTGATGAAATCTTTACTTACTATATACTCTATCATTCTTCTGTATACCAAGATAATTGAAAATGAAAAAAAAAAAACACTCGGTGTTACAAACAAGACTAGTTTCTACCAATATAAACAGATAGGACCAGAAAGGGAGAGAACGATCCAACATGGGAAGCAGAGTCACAGAAGATCATAGAATGACAGATGTCCTAAATAACACTCTGGCCTCAGAATCAGCCCTTAAGGCACTCAGATCTGGCTCAAGAGGCCATAAGAGTATTATAGGCATGGAAAGCCAAGACACTCTGAAAAAGGAAAAAAAGAACACCTAAAGGGAAGACCTCAGCGAGTGAGATCCCAGTGGAAGGAATGGGGCTACCAAGGAAGAAGGCACCTTTCTCCAAAGGGAGGAAGGGACCTCCACTTTGACTGTGACCCTGTCGGAATAGAATCAAAATCGGCGAACCCTAAAGGCTTCCATAGCCTCAGCAACTCATGACTAGAGCCTAGGGAGATTCCTGACGCCATAAATAAGAGTGTCAAATTATTAAATCAACACCAGGAGTCACTGTGTACCTATATCCCATGTGGGATCTGTCCTTAATATGTTATCTAATGTGAAGTAACACTGTAACTAGTGCGGAAACAGTATTTTTACACTTTGTGTTTCTGTGTAGATGCAAACTGATGAAAATTCTTACTTAATACATACTGAACCGATATATCATGTAGGATCTCTGTCCTTAATGTGCTGTACAATGTGACTCAATGCTAAAACGAGAACTCAAAGAGTATATTTCACTTTGTGTTACTATATGAGGGCAAAGGGACGAATTCATTACTTAACACATGCTAAATTGATCACATGTATACAAAAAGAATTGAAAACGAATCTGGATGTGAACAAAAGGGTGGAGGGAGCGGGCAAGGGGGGAGGGTTGCGTGGGGAGAGGGAAAATATGGGGGGAAAGCCATTGTAATCCATAAGTCGTACCTTGGAAATTTATATCCTAAATAAAAGTTAAAAAAAAAAATTCACGGAAAAATGGAAAAAAAAAAAACTCGGTGTTAAATTGGAAATTGCATAGAAAATTAATCATTTTTTAAAAAAAGATATCATGTAGATTCTCTTCATTAATGTGCTGTACATTGTGATTTAATGCTATAATTACTACTCCAATAGAATTTTTCACTTTGTGTTGCTATGTGAGGGCAAACGGTTGAAATCTTTACTTAACACATACTAAACTGATCTCCTGTATACAAAGAGAATTGAAAATGAATCTGGATGCGAATGAAAGGGGAGAAGGAGCGGGTAAGGGGGGAGGGTTGCGGGTGGGAGGGAAGTTATTGGGGGGGGGGTCATTGTAATCCATAAGCTGTACCTTGGAAATTTATATTCTAAATAAAAGTTAAAAAAAAGAAATAGGGAGAGGCAAAAAGTCCTTATCACTCATGCTGCAAAACCCTGGGAAATAGCAAATTCCATGTGCCTAATTGTCTTCCTAACCCTTTGCCACTTATCCATCCATCCATCCATCCATCCATCCTTTTAGTGTGTATTCTCTGGGTTTCTTTTGTGTCAAGTGGCTGTAGCCTGGAGCCAAGTAGACTTGCTGACAAGCAGGATTTCAACTCTCTCTTGGGAAGGGACTTGGTACCATTTGGAAAGCACGATCATATGTCTCCAATGTCTTTTCAGTGAGAACATGCAATAAGCACCTTCTTTCAAGTGAAAGGCCCCATCCCACATCACGACCCAGAAGGGAGCAAGCATTCTGCCTTAGGGCTGTGGGGATGGGAACAAGCTGCCTGGCTGCTTTCCGAGTCATTCACTGACAAAATTCAGACAATGGGGGCAGCACTGTGGCATAATGGGTGCTAGCATCCCATATGGCACTGGTTAGAGCCCCAGATGCTTTGTAACTTTAAAAAAATATTAATTTATGGGGCCAGTGCTGTGGCATACTGGGTAAAGCCATTGCTTAAGGTGCCGGCATCCCATTTGGGCGCCGGTTCGAGACCCAGCTCCTCCATTTCCAATCCAGCTCTCTGTTATGGCCTGGGAAAACAGTAAAAGATGGCCCAAGTCCTTGGGCCCCTGCACCCATGTGGGAGACCAGGAAGAAGCTCCTGGCTCTTGGTATCAGATCGGCGCAGCTCCGGCCGTTGCAGCCATCTAGGGAGTGAACCAGTGGATGGAAGACCTCTCTCTCTTTCTCTCTCTCGCTCTCTCTCTCTCGCTCTCGCTCTCCTCTCTCTGTGTAACTGTACTTTCAAATAAAATAAATAAATGAGAGGCAGAGAAACGTACAGAGTGAGCCCCTGCCGGTTTATTTCTCTGCTGCAGGAAATAGGGGCACACATGGGATACAGGAACTCAATCCGGGTCTCCCGCATGAGTGGCAGGGACCCAGGTCTCTGAGGCATCACCTGCCCTCCCGGGGTACATATTAGCAGAAAGTTGGAATTGGGAATAGAGCCAGATAGACCCAGGCACTCCAATATAGAAGGCGAGTGTCCCAACTTAACCATTGCACCAAACACCTGCCTCACTCATGTGCTGTGATCCACAGTCAATTATCAGAACTCTGTACTGACTGCTGCTTCATAAAATCCGCCCCCTTTCTCCCATGCCCTCTCCCCACACATATTCTTCTTTTTGTTTCTATCTTTGGGAACAAATTAAAGATTATCGATTCCACTTCAGATGAGAAAATCTAACCCAGAAATCATGGGAAAATCACTCTCATAGACAGCAATGAATTGAGGCTAAAATGCAAATCTGTTTTCCAAAGAAGTCAGGAGCCAGAAGTTTTAAAAGTCTTATTCCACATCTCTCCAGTTCCATTTCCCTATCCCCAAACTTCCTGTCTTCCACTAGAACACTCTGTCTCACCACCAAGGAACTTCCCCAGGTCCCTGACACCAGACTGTCTTCCTGCTATTAACCAATATCCCAGGGCTGTTTCAGCTCAATCTTACAACTTCTCTTATTCACCAGAAAATTTCAACGTTTAACCCTCTGTTTCTCTTAGCCAATGCCACACCTTGCAGAATCACACAGATCCTATTTTGTAAACCCTCCTAAAACTGTTATGGATAAAGCCACACATGAAGCTAACAACATTGACTATTGCACCAAGGAACATGGCAGCCTTTTCTATCTCATGCTATATACTATATATGCTATAAAAAGAACAAGTGCTCTTTAACCAGCTGACCCAACAATCCTACTCCTATAGCTGCAAGCAAAAGTTGAACCAAAAACTTAACACACAAATGTTCACAACTGCATTATTTTTTAAAAGCCCCAAACTGGAAACAACCAAAGGTCCATCAACCAATAAAGAGACCTGGGTCAGTGCCTGACAATGTAGTAGACATTCAAGAAATATCTGTGCAAGGAAGGATTGTGGTAGCAGCTGGAGCTGCCAGCACTTTGACAATGCTTCCTGTGTACCAGGACCTGTGCTGAGGGTTTCACGTACAAGAACTTGTGCAATCCATGGAACAACCCCGGGAGCTAGGTACTCTTGTCATCCCCAATTTGGGATGAAAACCGCTGAGCAGGGAGAGTTGCTGTCATCTGTCCATTTACACAGCCAGTAAGTTACGGGAAAGAATTAAAACTTAGGCAATTTGGCTCGAGAGTTTATGCTTTGATGTGCAACACTAGAACTGAAGCAATGAAGGAACAAATGAACAAATGAACGAACAAAAATCACTTTCATCCCATTCTGTAAATGTTTCTGGTTACATTGAGGGATGCACTTGTCCGCTCCCCAGGAATCTTCTTAAGCATTATAGCCTCTCCCTGAAGCAAAATACTGCACACAGTAGGCGCTCAGGAAGAGCTGCTGAAATGGATCTCACACAAGTGAGTGTTCTTGGATATTTTAAAGACTTTTTCACGCAAATCCCAAGCTTTCCTGCCCAGGGAGTCACAACATCCATGCAACAAAGTTCACTGCTGGAGTTTCTCACCAGTATACCGAAGCCAGGGTGCCTCCCAGTGAGTGACACTGGCCTCTGTTTCTGGGCCATGGGAGTGGCTGACACATGTAGATAATGAGTTTGGAAGGGAGTGCTGACACACGAAGATAATGAGTTTGGAAGAGCAACGATGTAGAGGAATCCACCACTCCTTAACAATACGTCAATGGCTACAATTTATTTCCCATTCTGGTTGAAATGTTCAAAATGCCCTATGTGAAGCATTTCTTCCAGAATTCTAGAGCTTCACTGATGTTTTCCACGGTACTCATCCCAAACTGTGGGGTTGCGAGTGGGGTGGGGGTTGTCCTGATGCCAGAGCCTTCATCTGATTATTTGAGAGTTTAAGATTCACTTATTAACTCAATGACCCATTTCTGAGCATTAGTTTTGTTTGTTTGTTTTATTTTTTGTCTCAATCTCTGTCCCTAACATGGAAATAGGGCAGGGCAGGGAATGGACCAGATTGAGCTCCATGGTCACAAAAAACAAACTAAATAAACTAAAATCTCAAAGGTGTGTGACTGTGTCACTCAGAAAGATATGTTCAAATCAAAACCCCAGAACCCGTGAATGTCACCTTCTTTGGGACTAATGTCTTTGCAGATATCGTCAAGTCAAAATGAGGCCATACTGGATTAGAACGGATCTTAAATTCAAAGACTGAGGGGCTTCTTTATAAGACTCATGGGAGAGCAGGCCATTGAAGACAGAGGCAGAGATCAGAGTGATGCAGCTACCTGCCAAGGAAGACTAAGGATGGACAGCACCACAAGGAGCTAGGATAGGTGAGGAAGGGTTCTCCGCAAGACCCTTAAGAGAGAGCACAGCCTTGCCAATATTTTAATCTCAGATCCTGGCCTCCATAATAGTGAGAGAGGAAAGTTCTGTTGTTTAAACCAAACTACTGTGGTGGCTGTTTGTTATGGTAGTCCTAAGAAACCAAACAACTAAGACAATATCAGAGCAGGACACATGGGGTATTAAAAAAAATAAAGACAGGCGAGTGGTAAGAGTGTGTAGAGGGATGGACTGGTTTGGACAGGGTGGTCAAAATTGGAAAGGAGGAAATCAAAATAGCCATGGTTGCAGATGACATGTTTTTGTGCATGGAAAAATCTAAACGCTCCACCAAAAAAAAAAAAAATGGTTCAACTTAAAAATCAATTCAGTATAGTTACAGGTTACAAAATCAATATAAAAAAGTAGCTTTTTATATGCCTTTGATCAACTTGCCAAAAATGAAATCTAAAAATTAATCCCGTACACAATACGGACAAAAATCAATTTTAGGAATAGATTCAAACAACCAACTGAAAGATATCTACAATGAAAAATGCTTAAACGCTGAAGAAATAAATCCTCAAGGACACACAAGGCCGGCGCCGCGGCTCACTAGGCTAATCCTCCACCTTGCCGGCACACCAGGTTCTAGTCCCAGTCAGGGCGCCGGATTCTATCCCGGTTGCCCCTCTTCCAGGCCAGCTCTCTGCTGTGGCCAGGGAGTGCAGTGGAGGATGGCCCAAGTGCTTGGGCCCTGCATCCCGTGGGAGACCAGGAGAAGCACCTGGCTCGTGGCTTCGGATCAGCGCTGTGCGCTGGCCACAGCGCGCCGGCCACGGCGGCCATTGGAGGGTGAACCAACGGCAAAGGAAGACCTTTCTCTCTGTCTCTCTCTCTCACCGTCCACTCTGCCTGTCAAAAAAAAAAAAAAAAAAAAAGGACACACAAAATGGAAAAATATTACTTGCTCATGGATTGCAATAATTAGTATAATTAAAATATCTATACTACCTAAAGCAATCTACATATTCAATGAAATCCCTGACAAAATACCAACGACATTAATACAGAGAGAATAATCCTAAATCCATTAGAAGTCAGAAAAAAATCAAGAATAGCCAAAGTGATCCTGAGAAAAAATTTTAAAAAATAAATAAATAAATGACACACACAGTGGCATCCTCACCAAACCTTAAAAAGGAAGGAAGTCCTACTCATTTTCCAAGATGGATCCAAAAGTATGGAACTGTAGGACATTACACTGAATGAAACAAGACACAGAAACAAGAAATACAACATGATCACACTTACATGTGGAATATACAAATGTCAAACGTAGAAAATCAGAGAGCAGGATGGTGTTTGTGAGTAACTGGGAGTAAGAAAATGAGGACGTATTGGTCAAAGAATACCGATATACCATTATGGGGCTGGTATATAAGGTTGAACCTCCACCTGCAGTGTTGGCATCCCCTATGGGCACCAGACAGAGTCCCAGCTGCTCCACTTCACCTCCATTCACCTCCCTGCTAATAAGCCTGAGAAAGCACTAGAAGATGGCCCAACTACATGGACTCCTGCGCAAAGTCGGAGACCTGTAACAAAGTTCTGGCTCCTGGCTTCAGCCCAGCCCAGCCCTGGCCACTGAGGCCATCTGAGGAGTGCAACAGTGTCTGTCTTTCTGTCTTTCTTTTTCCCTCTCCCCCCATTCTCTTGTTTTTTGCCTTTCAAATAAACAAATCTAAAACATAAAATTTACAGTTATTATGAGGTAACGTTTTGGATATTACACATACACATACACACACACACATATATGGAGAGAGAGAGAGAGAGAGAGAGAGAGCGCGAGAGCGCGAGCGCACACAGTAACCAGCTAACACCGTATTCCGTACTAGTAATTTGTTAAGGTCACTAGTCTTAAAAAAACACTCTAAAAGGGTAGGAGTGCAGGTTGAGAGCTGAGGACTGTGGGAAGGATCACTATGGTCCTGAAGTCGTATTTAGGAAATGCTTGAAGTTCCATGCCTTAAATAGAAGTCTACTGGGAAAATAACTAAATAATGCAACATTTTAAAAACCACTATAAGAATGATAGATATGTTAAGTAGCATCATTGCATTAATCTTTTCATACTGTATTATAAGTATGCAGGAACTTCCTTTCTTGATGACTAGATCCATTTTCTCACCTCCTATCCACTAAGTACAACTAAAATCCAGAAAATAACAAAAGAAACCTACAAATTAACACAGTGGCTGGGCATCTTAATCACCCACCAAACAGAAGATGCCCACCTGGCTGTTCACCCATCCTGGCATCAGAATTCAGCCAAAGTAGGCTCACGCCTCCTAGAACTGTATGATATCTCGAAGCACACCTACATTTTACATACACAATTTAAAGTATACTTAAATTATATATAACATACAATTTACAATATATAACAAAAATAACATAATATAAAATATGGTATTCAATCTGTAACATACAATATCGTACACAATTTATTTTTCCTTCCTCCTGCCTCACAAAGGCCAGAGTGTCTCTGGCCTGTGGCCGTGGCCACCACAGGATATGCACAAAGATCTCAAAAAGACTCACCAGGCACGGGTGGATGAACCTGAGGGTCCCGGTGAATCCACTGCCACTCCTCAGACACCAGCGGCCCGGCCCTTCCTGCAGCTGTTGCTCGTCATGACCGCTCGCCTCCTTGTTCCGAGCCCAGCACTGGGGCTCCACGTAGGTCCCGAGGAAAAACGCCACAACGCTGAACACCAAAAAGCAAAAAGGGCAATAGCGGCACTGAGCACCCCTTTTATAAACTCGGTAGTCAACCGCATATGTCAATTCTGATTGGAGTAACTTCAGGCGCCAACCAATCAGAAAACAAAGACCAAGCCTGTGTAGGCTGGCACAGGGGGCGTGGCTCCAGGCTGCTCCTGAGCTCCTGCTGTCACGAGTAGGCAGTGAAGCGAGGCTCCAGCGCGGTGGGAGACACAGATTGTTTCACTTTTTTCTTTGAATTTAGTCTGACATTCATTTTACAATTTGACAGAGTACTTCTCTTTAGGTATAGTACAGATTCACCTGCTGTTAACACAAGCAGGAAACACTGTAATATTAACTTTCAGGATCTTCTGAATATATATTTCTTTTTTCACTAAAATTAATTTTTTTTAAAAAGTGCACTTACATAAAAGAGCAGTCTGTTTGTATGCAGTTCAGTACAATAGCTCAAAGATATACACAGTATATACCAATTATTGCAAACCATCAGACTTCCATTTCTATTACTGTTTAGTACAGCTACCCTAGTATTATTCAGAGATATACCACATCTCATTTCATTCATCCGAATGTATGTTTGTACCCGCTGGCCAATCTCCATCATCCCTCGGGCACTCTGAGTCTGTTGTAATCACTATTTTACCTTTCTATCAACTATATTTATTAACTTCCAGGTATTCAAAAAATGCAGTATTTGTCTTTCTGTGTCTGACTTACATCACTTACAACAGTTATCCCCTATTCCTTCAATTTTGTTCTGTCAGGATACCATGATCTCCTGTGCTAATGCAACACTATTTACAAGAACTAAGATATACAATTAGGCCAGCACTGCGGCTCAATAGGCTAATCCTCCGCCTGCAGCGCCTGCACCCCGGGTTCTAGTCCCTGTCGGGGTGCCGGATTCTGTCCCGGTTGCTCCTCTTCCAGTCCAGCTCTATGCTGTGGCCCGGGAGTGCAATGGAGGATGGCCCAAGTGCTTAGGCCCTGCACCCACATGGGAGACCAGGGGAAGCCCCCGGCTCCTGGCTTCGGATCAGCGCGGTGCGCTGGCCGCAGCGCACTGGCCACAATGGCCATTGGGGTGTGAACCAACAGAAAAGGAAGACCTTTCTCCCTGTCTCTCTCTCTCTCACTGCCCACTCTGTCTGTCAAAAAAAAGATATAGAATTAGCCTAGATTCATCAATAGATGAATAGCTAAAGAAGAATATGTTATGTGGACAAAATCAAATATTACTCAATAATTAAAATACATATTTATTATGTTATTTTATCACAGTAAAATCAGAGAAGTGCTTTTCTGAAACTCTGTGAAGCTAAGGAAGTGACATGTGATCCAGAATTCGCCAACTAGGTATGTGACATGAAATTTTAACTCAAAAGTAAAAAAAGTGTGAACTCTGACACCATATAAAAGTACAATGCAATAGTTACATGGATTTCCTGTTTCAAGAAAGGTAGCAATAAAAAAGGTGGTAGTTTATTCATACATCTTCTGCAAGAGTATGAATCTTCCCACCATACCCATCCTCCCACCCACACTCCCACCGCAATTCTTCCTCCCTCTCTGTTTCTCAGTCCCATTCTCCATTAAAATTCATTTTCAATTAACATTGTACACAAAAGACCAATTCTATATTAAGTAAAGATTTCAACAAGTTGCGCGCACACACACACACACACACACACGCAGTTTGAAAACTAGTTTTACAGTTAACTCTCATGATGCAACTCATTGAGGACAGAGATCCTGCATGGGGAGTTAGCCCACAGTGACTCCTGTTATAAATTTAACAGTCTCACATATGAGGTCAGTGAAACAGCTTTAAAGCCACGGCTGTACCCGTATGGTGTGGAGCCCAGTGGCTATGCCTATTCCTTCCTGTCCCTTTCCCAGACTCTGGAGTGGGGCCCAGAGTCGGCACTTCAACAAGCTCCCCAGCTGACTGATGTGCGCACTAAAGGGTAAGAGTCACTGCGGTGAGGCAGAGCCAACCTCAATGCCAAAGAGATTCATGGATTCTTCTTCCGTGACTGGAACACTTGATACACAATAAGAAGCTGAAATTCAAAGTCTGAGTAATTTCCTAAGTTCAGCCTTTAGGATCAACACCCCGGGCTTTCGAGAGAGTTACTTAATTTTGAGTTTTCCCTTTATTAGCACAATCCTGGAGAAACTGACCCATCAACTTCACGGTACAAAGTAAAAAGTGTTTACTGCACAATTCGTTTCTTCAGTCCTTAAGCTCAGCTTGTTTCTTGCCAAGTTGAAAACTCAGAAATACGAGCAGTGTTCGGTGCTCTGCCCACTGGAGAGGCAGCCGGAAAGGCCGCTGCAGGAAAATCTTCAACCCTTTTCATTTTATTTAGCTCAGCTTATTTTTTGAAACACATGAAAGATACTGCTCTTGAGATATAAGTATAAAAATATGAGATGGATGCATCAGCTGGAGATAAGCAGATTTGAAGCCAGGAGCCAGGAGCCTCCTCCAGGACTCCCAAACAGTTGCAGGGGCCCAAAGACTTGGGCCATCTTTTACTGCTCGGCCAGGCCACAGCAGAGCTGGAACAGAAGTGGAGCTGCTGGGACTCAAACCAACACTCATATGGGATGCTTGTACTGCAGGCCGCAGCTTCATCCACTATGCCACGGCTCGGTCCACGATGCCCGCCCCCACACACAAATGCCCAGGTTGTTCCACCTGTGATCCAGCTGTCTGCTAACAAGCCTAGGAAAGCAGAGGAGGCCGCAAAAGGACTTGAGCTCCTGAACCCACACTGCTGAACTGGATAAAGTACCTGGCTTCTGCTTCGGCCTGGCCCAGCTCTGGACATTGTAGCCACCTGGGGGGTGAGTCCACACATTGAATTATCTCTCCTGTACTGCCTCATCTATAACTCTGCCTTTCAAACCAATATTTAAAAAGAAAAAAAAATCTAGTACCTACTATGAGGTGTCAGAACCTTGGACAGGCTGGAACAGAGCACAGAGGGATTTTTGAGGTCTCTCTAAGCTTCTGCTTTCTCCTCCCTGTGTTCAGTCTGTGAAAATTCACTGGATTACGTGCAAATTAGAGTGCCTCCTGCCCGTTTTCCTGCACACACACGTTACAGTCCCAAAAAACCCAGAGAAATGAGAGCACGAGTCACGGCCTCTTCTCACCAACCCGGCGAAGGCTACTTCCGGCCAGGGACAGAAAACCCCCAAGACGGAACCAGGGCCGTGGGAGAAGTTCTTCCTCCCTCAACACCCCCCACCCGCCCACCTGGACTCTTATCACACTCCCCCTTCCTTTCCTTTCCCCCACACACGTTTCTTCCCTCCATTCCACGCCTCCCCACATTCATGCCACATTTTCATTCTCCCCCCGTTCCTCTCTCTTCCTGTCTCCCCTTTGACCCCCTCTCTCATCCTACTATCTCCTCAACCCCTCACACAAACGCCCCCTCCACGATCTTGCACCCCGGGCCCCGCCTACCCAGTGACAGGGAGGCCACCATGCCAAACTCACCACAGTGTTCTGGAACAGGAAACGAGTCCTGAGGTGGGTGTAGTCTTCAGGAAGGGGCTGAAGAAGAGGACTGTGCCTAGAAATTTCCAGAAGCCCAAGGCAACTGATATGGCCGCCTTGGGTCCCAGCCTCTCCTGATCCAGGCCTGACCCTGGGGGTTGTGTGTCGCCCTCAGGCTCGGCCAGCACTGCAGTGTCAAGGACGGCTCCTCACGGCTTGTGCAAGCTCTCGGGCAAGAGTGGACATGGCGCTGACTCCTACCTGAGCACCACGGGGAAGCAGGGGGCACGCCTGCAGCTGCGCTTCCCAGTTGCAGCACCGGGAGAAGGTACACTCCCCATGGGCGGGCACCATGGCCCCACAGGACGCACCTGCACTGCAGCATCCAGTGCCCCAGGGCCGCTTCCAGTACCATCTCTCCAGGCTGTGACCCAGGTAGGCAGGCGCTGATGGCTCAGGTACTTTGGACCCCACCTCCCTGGCTCATGGGAGTCCTGAATGGAGTTCCTGCATCCTGGCTTCTGCATAGCCCATTGCTGGCCACTGAAGCCCACTGGGGAGAGAAGTAATACACAGGTCATTGCTCTCTCTGATTGATCATCCATCTGGGGTTTCACACCCCAGGGGGCCTCAAAGGCCAGGGCTGGGCCAGGCCAAAGCAGAAGCCAGGGATTTTTATCCAATGCTTCATTCTGGGTTCAGGGGCCTAAGTCCTTGGGCCATCTCCCTCTGCTTTCCCAGGCGTGTTAGCAGACAGCTGGATCCCATGGGGAATGGCTTCCGTGAGGGTCGACACTGTGGGGTACCGGGTAAAGCCAACGGCCACAGTGCCTGCATCCCCTGTGGGCACCGGATCAAGTCCCAGCTGCTCCACTTCCGATGCAGCTCTCTGCTGTGGTCTGGGAAGGTAGTAGAAGATGGCCCAAGTACTTGGGCCCCTGCACCCATGCAGGAGACCCTGGGAAGGCTCCTGCTTCCACACCCCAGACCCTTGCTCCTGGCTCCGGATCTGCCAAGCTCTGGCTGTTGCAGCCAATTGGGAAGTGGACCAGCAGATGGCAAACGCACCTCTTTCTCTCTCTCTCTCTCTCTCTCTCTCTCTCTCTCTTTACGTGTAACTCTGAATTTCAAATAAATAAAAAGGATCTTTTAAAAAAAAGGCACAACCTTTCAAAAACAAGGAAGACATAGGTATAAATAAAGAACAACATCAAGGCCAACTATTAAGTTGAGTTAGATATTGATATTATATGTATTGCATACCCTATTAACACAGAATTTGAAAAAGAATTAAACTCCGTCTTAGAAAAGATTTTGGAACCCATTGGTTCTCTTCTTCCTTATAAACATTCTGTGTGGTATATTCTCTGACTTACACATCAGGAAATCTTTGCAATTTACTTATTCAGACTCTTATGTTCCCACTTAAACAAGGACTTGAAACACCTGTGATCTACACAGCTCTCCACGGAACACAGGTCTGCTTCCAAATGTCCGCCCTCCACGGTCTAGCCCTGCATTTAACATATGGATCATGTTTGAAAGGGGGACAAATCGTGTCTTCCACAAAGCAAGACAGAATACAGAAAGTTAGCACTTGAAGTCACTGTTGAAATTTTCAGCATGCACGATATCATTCTGGCACTTTTTCTCTCATTCCTCAATGTTAGACACAAATTGGGAGGGAAGAAGTCCAACTATCCTTGTTTGCAGATGACATGATTCTATGTATGGGAGATCCAAAAGACTCCACTAAGAGGCTATCGAAACTCAAAGTAGAGTCGGTAAAGTGGCAGGATGGAAAATCAAAGCCTTTGTACACACAGACAATGTCGTGCCTAAGAAAACTTCAAAGACCAATCCCGTTCTCTTAGCTACAAAGAAAATAAAATAGCTTGGAAAGATTTTTTAAATTTATTTGACAGAGTTAGAGAGTGAGAGAGAGAAACAGAGAAAGGTCTTCCTTTCACCCCCCCACCCCCCAATGGCCACCATAGCCAGAGCTATGCCAATCTGAAGCCAGGAGCTTCTACTTGGTCTCCAACACGGGTGCAGGCGCCCAAGCACTTGGGCCATCCTCCACTGCCTACACGGGCCACAAAAGAGAGCTGGACTGCAAGAGGGACCACTGGGACTAGAACCGGCACCCATATGGAATGCTGGCACCGCAGGCAGAGGATTATCCAAGTGAGCCATGACGCCGGCCCCAGCTAGGAATAAATTTAACCAAGAATTTTCAATATCTGAGGATCACAAAAGATTAAAGGAAGGAATAGAAGAGGACACCAAAACAACAACAACAACAACAAATTGAGAAGCTTCTGCACTGCAAAAGAGACACTCAGCAAAGTGAAGAGGCAACTATCAGTTGCAAAGTATGCAACTGATAAAGGATAACCTACCAGAAACTTTCAAGAAACTCAACAACAGCAACAAACCATCAACTCAAGAAATGGGCATGGGACTTCCACAGGTATATTTCAAGAAAGGAAATCTAAATGGCCACCAAACACATGCAGAAATGCTCAGGATCGGCCGGCGCCGCGGCTCACTAGGCTAATCCTCTGCCTGCAGCACTGGCACCCCGGATTCTGTCCTGGTTGCCCCTCTTTCAGGCCAGCTCTCTGCTGTGGGCCAGGAGGGCAGTGGAGGATGGCCCAAGTGCTTGGGCCCTGCACCCTCATGGGAGACCAGGAGAAGCACCTGGCTCCTGGCTTCGGATCAGCATGGTGCGCTGGCTGCAGCGCACTGCTGGAGTGGCAATTGGGGGAGAACTAATGGAAAAGGGAAGACCTCTCTCTCTCTCTCTCTCTCTCTCGCTCTGACACTGTCCACTCTGCCTGTCAAAAAGAAAAGAAAAAGAGAAATGCTCAGGATCACTAGTCATCAGGGAAATGCAAATCAATACTACAAGTGCCTTGTGGATGTGGGGAAAAAGGCACCCTAATCCACTGCTGGTGGGAATGTAAACTGGTATTGCCACTGTGGAAGACAGCATGGAGATACCTCAGAAATCTGAATACGGACATACCATATGACACAGCCATTCCATCCCTGGGAATATACCTAACGGAAGTGAAATCCGCATACTAAAAAAGAGTTATCGCTGCCCCCGTATTTACTACAGCTCAAATCTCAGCAGCAATAATATGCAATCAGCCAAAATGCCTAGCACATTAAGACTGAACACAGACATTACGGGCTATGTACACCACACATACATATACAGACTGCACAGCCTGGCTATTGTGCACCCTACTGCAATAAGCATAGCCCTGGGAAAACCTCTCTGTCTATAATGATTTATTTTTTTAAAGCTATAGTACCAAAGCTTTTGAAGTTTAACAGCTATTGTTTTTGACAGGCAGAGTTGGACAGTGAGAGTGAGAGTGAGAGAGAGAGACAGAGAGAAAGGTTTTCCTGCTGTTGTTTCAGCCCTCCCCATGGCCCTATGGCCGTTGTGCTGCACCGATCCGAAGCCAGGAGCCAGGTGCTTCCTCCTGGTCTCCCATGCGTGTGCAGGGCCCAAGCACTTGGGCCATCCTCCACTGCCCTCCCCGGCCACAGCAGAGAGCTGGACTGGAAGAGGGGCAACTGGGACAGAACCAGCGCCCAGACTGGGACTAGAACCCGTGGTGCCGGCACCGCAAGCGGAGGATTAGCCTGGTGAGCCGCAGCGCCTGCCAAAATACAGTTCTTGAAAACTCAGTGAAACTGACAAAACATTTATCCACAGGAAACCGGGGGAAAAAAGAGAACAGACTCAAGTGACTTAACAGAAATGACAGCGAGGACATTACTACCAACCTTACCAAAATAATAATCAAAAAACACTACGGAAAATCCACAGAGCCCTAACATCACACCAAATGCGAGGAACCCAAACCTGTGCTCCTAGACCAGGAAACAGACAAGCATTTTCGCCCTTGTTCCTCCAGTCCACAGTCGCAGAGGTCTAGAGCAGGGCGGCTGGGCCATTAAAAAGCAAACAGACGGGAACGCGGGGCCGTTCCGGGAGGAGACAGAGCCACCTCGGCTTTCGCACAGCTGCTCGCACCCTGGGGACCGTCCGCACAGCACGACCGCGACTCCACTCGCGCCGTCGGGACCCAAGAGCAACAGGCACGCAGTAGCGAAGAACCCCAGTGCGCAACCGCAAAAGCCGCGCGTCACTCACCTCCAAGGGGGCCCGGTCTGCTGGCGGGACAGGGGCCCGCCAAGGCCCGCCAAGGCCCTTGCTTCCGAAGGGGCGGAAGAAGAGACATGCACCTGGGAAACGGCACGGCAGCCTCGACACGCAGCCTCTCCTGATGCCGGCCTGACCCTGGGGCCGCTGGGTCTCCCTCAGGCTCGGCCAGCAGCATGACACCATGGCGACACAGGACCGCATCTGGACACCGCCCCATCCAGCCTCCGAAGTTCCAGGACCGCTTCCAGTCTTGCCTCTCCAGGCTGTGACTCAGGGATGCAGACGCTGATGGCCCAGGTTCTCTGGACCCTGCCCCACCCGGCCAGTGGGGAGTGCGCCTGCGCCTGGCGCTGTGACCCGGAAGTGCACCCGCACGCATGGCGCCGACAGCCTTGTGGTACTCAGGTGGGAGTCAGCGCCGCGTCCGCTCCTGCCGGGAGCCTGCACGAGCCATGAGTAGCTGTCAGTGGTCCCTCTTGCAGTCCAGCTCTCTTTTGTGGCCCGTGTAGGCAGTGGAGGATGGCCCAAGTGCTTGGGCGCCTGCACCCGTGTTGGAGACCAAGTAGAAGCTCCTGGCTTCAGATTGGCATAGCTCTGGCTATGGTGGCCATTGGGGGGTGGGGGGGTGAAAGGAAGACCTTTCTCTGTTTCTCTCTCTCACTCTCTAACTCTGTCAAATAAATTTAAAAAATCTTTCCAAGCTATTTTATTTTCTTTGTAGCTAAGAGAACGGGATTGGTCTTTGAAGTTTTCTTAGGCACGACATTGTCTGTGTGTACAAAGGCTTTGATTTTCCATCCTGCCACTTTACCGACTCTACTTTGAGTTTCGATAGCCTCTTAGTGGAGTCTTTTGGATCTCCCATACATAGAATCATGTCATCTGCAAACAAGGATAGTTGGACTTCTTCCCTCCCAATTTGTGTCTAACATTGAGGAATGAGAGAAAAAGTGCCAGAATGATATCGTGCATGCTGAAAATTTCAACAGTGACTTCAAGTGCTAACTTTCTGTATTCTGTCTTGCTTTGTGGAAGACACGATTTGTCCCCCTTTCAAACATGATCCATATGTTAAATGCAGGGCTAGACCGTGGAGGGCGGACATTTGGAAGCAGACCTGTGTTCCGTGGAGAGCTGTGTAGATCACAGGTGTTTCAAGTCCTTGTTTAAGTGGGAACATAAGAGTCTGAATAAGTAAATTGCAAAGATTTCCTGATGTGTAAGTCAGAGAATATACCACACAGAATGTTTATAAGGAAGAAGAGAACCAATGGGTTCCAAAATCTTTTCTAAGACGGAGTTTAATTCTTTTTCAAATTCTGTGTTAATAGGGTATGCAATACATATAATATCAATATCTAACTCAACTTAATAGTTGGCCTTGATGTTGTTCTTTATTTATACCTATGTCTTCCTTGTTTTTGAAAGGTTGTGCCTTTTTTTTAAAAGATCCTTTTTATTTATTTGAAATTCAGAGTTACACGTAAAGAGAGAGAGAGAGAGAGAGAGAGAGAGAGAGAGAGAAAGAGGTGCGTTTGCCATCTGCTGGTCCACTTCCCAATTGGCTGCAACAGCCAGAGCTTGGCAGATCCGGAGCCAGGAGCAAGGGTCTGGGGTGTGGAAGCAGGAGCCTTCCCAGGGTCTCCTGCATGGGTGCAGGGGCCCAAGTACTTGGGCCATCTTCTACTACCTTCCCAGACCACAGCAGAGAGCTGCATCGGAAGTGGAGCAGCTGGGACTTGATCCGGTGCCCACAGGGGATGCAGGCACTGTGGCCGTTGGCTTTACCCGGTACCCCACAGTGTCGACCCTCACGGAAGCCATTCCCCATGGGATCCAGCTGTCTGCTAACACGCCTGGGAAAGCAGAGGGAGATGGCCCAAGGACTTAGGCCCCTGAACCCAGAATGAAGCATTGGATAAAAATCCCTGGCTTCTGCTTTGGCCTGGCCCAGCCCTGGCCTTTGAGGCCCCCTGGGGTGTGAAACCCCAGATGGATGATCAATCAGAGAGAGCAATGACCTGTGTATTACTTCTCTCCCCAGTGGGCTTCAGTGGCCAGCAATGGGCTATGCAGAAGCCAGGATGCAGGAACTCCATTCAGGACTCCCATGAGCCAGGGAGGTGGGGTCCAAAGTACCTGAGCCATCAGCGCCTGCCTACCTGGGTCACAGCCTGGAGAGATGGTACTGGAAGCGGCCCTGGGGCACTGGATGCTGCAGTGCAGGTGCGTCCCGTGGGGCCATGGTGCCCGCCCATGGGGAGTGTACCTTCTCCCGGTGCTGCAACTGGGAAGCGCAGCTGCAGGCGTGCCCCCTGCTTCCCCGTGGTGCTCAGGTAGGAGTCAGCGCCATGTCCACTCTTGCCCGAGAGCTTGCACAAGCCGTGGGGAGCCGTCCTTGACACTGCAGTGCTGGCCGAGCCTGAGGGCGACATACAACCCCCAGGGTCAGGCCTGGATCAGGAGAGGCTGGGACCCAAGGCGGCCATATCAGTTGCCTTGGGCTTCTGGAAATTTCTAGGCACAGTCCTCTTCTTCAGCCCCTTCCTGAAGACTACACCCACTTCAGGACTCGTTTCCTGTTCCAGAACACTGTGGTGAGTTTGGCATGGTGGCCTCCCTGTCACTGGGTAGGCGGGGCCCGGGGTGCAAGATCGTGGAGGGGGCGTTTGTGTGAGGGGTTGAGGAGATAGTAGGATGAGAGAGGGGGTCAAAGGGGAGACAGGAAGAGAGAGGAACGGGGGGAGAATGAAAATGTGGCATGAATGTGGGGAGGCGTGGAATGGAGGGAAGAAACGTGTGTGGGGGAAAGGAAAGGAAGGGGGAGTGTGATAAGAGTCCAGGTGGGCGGGTGGGGGGTGTTGAGGGAGGAAGAACTTCTCCCACGGCCCTGGTTCCGTCTTGGGGGTTTTCTGTCCCTGGCCGGAAGTAGCCTTCGCCGGGTTGGTGAGAAGAGGCCGTGACTCGTGCTCTCATTTCTCTGGGTTTTTTGGGACTGTAACGTGTGTGTGCAGGAAAACGGGCAGGAGGCACTCTAATTTGCACGTAATCCAGTGAATTTTCACAGACTGAACACAGGGAGGAGAAAGCAGAAGCTTAGAGAGACCTCAAAAATCCCTCTGTGCTCTGTTCCAGCCTGTCCAAGGTTCTGACACCTCATAGTAGGTACTAGATTTTTTTTTCTTTTTAAATATTGGTTTGAAAGGCAGAGTTATAGATGAGGCAGTACAGGAGAGATAATTCAATGTGTGGACTCACCCCCCAGGTGGCTACAATGTCCAGAGCTGGGCCAGGCCGAAGCAGAAGCCAGGTACTTTATCCAGTTCAGCAGTGTGGGTTCAGGAGCTCAAGTCCTTTTGCGGCCTCCTCTGCTTTCCTAGGCTTGTTAGCAGACAGCTGGATCACAGGTGGAACAACCTGGGCATTTGTGTGTGGGGGCGGGCATCGTGGACCGAGCCGTGGCATAGTGGATGAAGCTGCGGCCTGCAGTACAAGCATCCCATATGAGTGTTGGTTTGAGTCCCAGCAGCTCCACTTCTGTTCCAGCTCTGCTGTGGCCTGGCCGAGCAGTAAAAGATGGCCCAAGTCTTTGGGCCCCTGCAACTGTTTGGGAGTCCTGGAGGAGGCTCCTGGCTCCTGGCTTCAAATCTGCTTATCTCCAGCTGATGCATCCATCTCATATTTTTATACTTATATCTCAAGAGCAGTATCTTTCATGTGTTTCAAAAAATAAGCTGAGCTAAATAAAATGAAAAGGGTTGAAGATTTTCCTGCAGCGGCCTTTCCGGCTGCCTCTCCAGTGGGCAGAGCACCGAACACTGCTCGTATTTCTGAGTTTTCAACTTGGCAAGAAACAAGCTGAGCTTAAGGACTGAAGAAACGAATTGTGCAGTAAACACTTTTTACTTTGTACCGTGAAGTTGATGGGTCAGTTTCTCCAGGATTGTGCTAATAAAGGGAAAACTCAAAATTAAGTAACTCTCTCGAAAGCCCGGGGTGTTGATCCTAAAGGCTGAACTTAGGAAATTACTCAGACTTTGAATTTCAGCTTCTTATTGTGTATCAAGTGTTCCAGTCACGGAAGAAGAATCCATGAATCTCTTTGGCATTGAGGTTGGCTCTGCCTCACCGCAGTGACTCTTACCCTTTAGTGCGCACATCAGTCAGCTGGGGAGCTTGTTGAAGTGCCGACTCTGGGCCCCACTCCAGAGTCTGGGAAAGGGACAGGAAGGAATAGGCATAGCCACTGGGCTCCACACCATACGGGTACAGCCGTGGCTTTAAAGCTGTTTCACTGACCTCATATGTGAGACTGTTAAATTTATAACAGGAGTCACTGTGGGCTAACTCCCCATGCAGGATCTCTGTCCTCAATGAGTTGCATCATGAGAGTTAACTGTAAAACTAGTTTTCAAACTGCGTGTGTGTGTGTGTGTGTGTGTGCGCGCAACTTGTTGAAATCTTTACTTAATATAGAATTGGTCTTTTGTGTACAATGTTAATTGAAAATGAATTTTAATGGAGAATGGGACTGAGAAACAGAGAGGGAGGAAGAATTGCGGTGGGAGTGTGGGTGGGAGGATGGGTATGGTGGGAAGATTCATACTCTTGCAGAAGATGTATGAATAAACTACCACCTTTTTTATTGCTACCTTTCTTGAAACAGGAAATCCATGTAACTATTGCATTGTACTTTTATATGGTGTCAGAGTTCACACTTTTTTTACTTTTGAGTTAAAATTTCATGTCACATACCTAGTTGGCGAATTCTGGATCACATGTCACTTCCTTAGCTTCACAGAGTTTCAGAAAAGCACTTCTCTGATTTTACTGTGATAAAATAACATAATAAATATGTATTTTAATTATTGAGTAATATTTGATTTTGTCCACATAACATATTCTTCTTTAGCTATTCATCTATTGATGAATCTAGGCTAATTCTATATCTTTTTTTTGACAGACAGAGTGGGCAGTGAGAGAGAGAGAGACAGGGAGAAAGGTCTTCCTTTTCTGTTGGTTCACACCCCAATGGCCATTGTGGCCAGTGCGCTGCGGCCAGCGCACCGCGCTGATCCGAAGCCAGGAGCCGGGGGCTTCCCCTGGTCTCCCATGTGGGTGCAGGGCCTAAGCACTTGGGCCATCCTCCATTGCACTCCCGGGCCACAGCATAGAGCTGGACTGGAAGAGGAGCAACCGGGACAGAATCCGGCACCCCGACAGGGACTAGAACCCGGGGTGCAGGCGCTGCAGGCGGAGGATTAGCCTATTGAGCCGCAGTGCTGGCCTAATTGTATATCTTAGTTCTTGTAAATAGTGTTGCATTAGCACAGGAGATCATGGTATCCTGACAGAACAAAATTGAAGGAATAGGGGATAACTGTTGTAAGTGATGTAAGTCAGACACAGAAAGACAAATACTGCATTTTTTGAATACCTGGAAGTTAATAAATATAGTTGATAGAAAGGTAAAATAGTGATTACAACAGACTCAGAGTGCCCGAGGGATGATGGAGATTGGCCAGCGGGTACAAACATACATTCGGATGAATGAAATGAGATGTGGTATATCTCTGAATAATACTAGGGTAGCTGTACTAAACAGTAATAGAAATGGAAGTCTGATGGTTTGCAATAATTGGTATATACTGTGTATATCTTTGAGCTATTGTACTGAACTGCATACAAACAGACTGCTCTTTTATGTAAGTGCACTTTTTAAAAAAAATTAATTTTAGTGAAAAAAGAAATATATATTCAGAAGATCCTGAAAGTTAATATTACAGTGTTTCCTGCTTGTGTTAACAGCAGGTGAATCTGTACTATACCTAAAGAGAAGTACTCTGTCAAATTGTAAAATGAATGTCAGACTAAATTCAAAGAAAAAAGTGAAACAAACAATCTGTGTCTCCCACCGCGCTGGAGCCTCGCTTCACTGCCTACTCGTGACAGCAGGAGCTCAGGAGCAGCCTGGAGCCACGCCCCCTGTGCCAGCCTACACAGGCTTGGTCTTTGTTTTCTGATTGGTTGGCGCCTGAAGTTACTCCAATCAGAATTGACATATGCGGTTGACTACCGAGTTTATAAAAGGGGTGCTCAGTGCCGCTATTGCCCTTTTTGCTTTTTGGTGTTCAGCGTTGTGGCGTTTTTCCTCGGGACCTACGTGGAGCCCCAGTGCTGGGCTCGGAACAAGGAGGCGAGCGGTCATGACGAGCAACAGCTGCAGGAAGGGCCGGGCCGCTGGTGTCTGAGGAGTGGCAGTGGATTCACCGGGACCCTCAGGTTCATCCACCCGTGCCTGGTGAGTCTTTTTGAGATCTTTGTGCATATCCTGTGGTGGCCACGGCCACAGGCCAGAGACACTCTGGCCTTTGTGAGGCAGGAGGAAGGAAAAATAAATTGTGTACGATATTGTATGTTACAGATTGAATACCATATTTTATATTATGTTATTTTTGTTATATATTGTAAATTGTATGTTATATATAATTTAAGTATACTTTAAATTGTGTATGTAAAATGTAGGTGTGCTTCGAGATATCATACAGTTCTAGGAGGCGTGAGCCTACTTTGGCTGAATTCTGATGCCAGGATGGGTGAACAGCCAGGTGGGCATCTTCTGTTTGGTGGGTGATTAAGATGCCCAGCCACTGTGTTAATTTGTAGGTTTCTTTTGTTATTTTCTGGATTTTAGTTGTACTTAGTGGATAGGAGGTGAGAAAATGGATCTAGTCATCAAGAAAGGAAGTTCCTGCATACTTATAATACAGTATGAAAAGATTAATGCAATGATGCTACTTAACATATCTATCATTCTTATAGTGGTTTTTAAAATGTTGCATTATTTAGTTATTTTCCCAGTAGACTTCTATTTAAGGCATGGAACTTCAAGCATTTCCTAAATACGACTTCAGGACCATAGTGATCCTTCCCACAGTCCTCAGCTCTCAACCTGCACTCCTACCCTTTTAGAGTGTTTTTTTAAGACTAGTGACCTTAACAAATTACTAGTACGGAATACGGTGTTAGCTGGTTACTGTGTGCGCTCGCGCTCTCGCGCTCTCTCTCTCTCTCTCTCTCTCTCTCCATATATGTGTGTGTGTGTATGTGTATGTGTAATATCCAAAACGTTACCTCATAATAACTGTAAATTTTATGTTTTAGATTTGTTTATTTGAAAGGCAAAAAACAAGAGAATGGGGGGAGAGGGAAAAAGAAAGACAGAAAGACAGACACTGTTGCACTCCTCAGATGGCCTCAGTGGCCAGGGCTGGGCTGGGCTGAAGCCAGGAGCCAGAACTTTGTTACAGGTCTCCGACTTTGCGCAGGAGTCCATGTAGTTGGGCCATCTTCTAGTGCTTTCTCAGGCTTATTAGCAGGGAGGTGAATGGAGGTGAAGTGGAGCAGCTGGGACTCTGTCTGGTGCCCATAGGGGATGCCAACACTGCAGGTGGAGGTTCAACCTTATATACCAGCCCCATAATGGTATATCGGTATTCTTTGACCAATACGTCCTCATTTTCTTACTCCCAGTTACTCACAAACACCATCCTGCTCTCTGATTTTCTACGTTTGACATTTGTATATTCCACATGTAAGTGTGATCATGTTGTATTTCTTGTTTCTGTGTCTTGTTTCATTCAGTGTAATGTCCTACAGTTCCATACTTTTGGATCCATCTTGGAAAATGAGTAGGACTTCCTTCCTTTTTAAGGTTTGGTGAGGATGCCACTGTGTGTGTCATTTATTTATTTATTTTTTAAAATTTTTTCTCAGGATCACTTTGGCTATTCTTGATTTTTTTCTGACTTCTAATGGATTTAGGATTATTCTCTCTGTATTAATGTCGTTGGTATTTTGTCAGGGATTTCATTGAATATGTAGATTGCTTTAGGTAGTATAGATATTTTAATTATACTAATTATTGCAATCCATGAGCAAGTAATATTTTTCCATTTTGTGTGTCCTTTTTTTTTTTTTTTTTTTTGACAGGCAGAGTGGACGGTGAGAGAGAGAGACAGAGAGAAAGGTCTTCCTTTGCCGTTGGTTCACCCTCCAATGGCCGCCGTGGCCGGCGCGCTGTGGCCAGCGCACAGCGCTGATCCGAAGCCACGAGCCAGGTGCTTCTCCTGGTCTCCCACGGGATGCAGGGCCCAAGCACTTGGGCCATCCTCCACTGCACTCCCTGGCCACAGCAGAGAGCTGGCCTGGAAGAGGGGCAACCGGGATAGAATCCGGCGCCCTGACTGGGACTAGAACCTGGTGTGCCGGCAAGGTGGAGGATTAGCCTAGTGAGCCGCGGCGCCGGCCTTGTGTGTCCTTGAGGATTTATTTCTTCAGCGTTTAAGCATTTTTCATTGTAGATATCTTTCAGTTGGTTGTTTGAATCTATTCCTAAAATTGATTTTTGTCCGTATTGTGTACGGGATTAATTTTTAGATTTCATTTTTGGCAAGTTGATCAAAGGCATATAAAAAGCTACTTTTTTATATTGATTTTGTAACCTGTAACTATACTGAATTGATTTTTAAGTTGAACCATTTTTTTTTTTTTTGGTGGAGCGTTTAGATTTTTCCATGCACAAAAACATGTCATCTGCAACCATGGCTATTTTGATTTCCTCCTTTCCAATTTTGACCACCCTGTCCAAACCAGTCCATCCCTCTACACACTCTTACCACTCGCCTGTCTTTATTTTTTTTAATACCCCATGTGTCCTGCTCTGATATTGTCTTAGTTGTTTGGTTTCTTAGGACTACCATAACAAACAGCCACCACAGTAGTTTGGTTTAAACAACAGAACTTTCCTCTCTCACTATTATGGAGGCCAGGATCTGAGATTAAAATATTGGCAAGGCTGTGCTCTCTCTTAAGGGTCTTGCGGAGAACCCTTCCTCACCTATCCTAGCTCCTTGTGGTGCTGTCCATCCTTAGTCTTCCTTGGCAGGTAGCTGCATCACTCTGATCTCTGCCTCTGTCTTCAATGGCCTGCTCTCCCATGAGTCTTATAAAGAAGCCCCTCAGTCTTTGAATTTAAGATCCGTTCTAATCCAGTATGGCCTCATTTTGACTTGACGATATCTGCAAAGACATTAGTCCCAAAGAAGGTGACATTCACGGGTTCTGGGGTTTTGATTTGAACATATCTTTCTGAGTGACACAGTCACACACCTTTGAGATTTTAGTTTATTTAGTTTGTTTTTTGTGACCATGGAGCTCAATCTGGTCCATTCCCTGCCCTGCCCTATTTCCATGTTAGGGACAGAGATTGAAACAAAAAATAAAACAAACAAACAAAACTAATGCTCAGAAATGGGTCATTGAGTTAATAAGTGAATCTTAAACTCTCAAATAATCAGATGAAGGCTCTGGCATCAGGACAACCCCCACCCCACTCGCAACCCCACAGTTTGGGATGAGTACCGTGGAAAACATCAGTGAAGCTCTAGAATTCTGGAAGAAATGCTTCACATAGGGCATTTTGAACATTTCAACCAGAATGGGAAATAAATTGTAGCCATTGACGTATTGTTAAGGAGTGGTGGATTCCTCTACATCGTTGCTCTTCCAAACTCATTATCTTCGTGTGTCAGCACTCCCTTCCAAACTCATTATCTACATGTGTCAGCCACTCCCATGGCCCAGAAACAGAGGCCAGTGTCACTCACTGGGAGGCACCCTGGCTTCGGTATACTGGTGAGAAACTCCAGCAGTGAACTTTGTTGCATGGATGTTGTGACTCCCTGGGCAGGAAAGCTTGGGATTTGCGTGAAAAAGTCTTTAAAATATCCAAGAACACTCACTTGTGTGAGATCCATTTCAGCAGCTCTTCCTGAGCGCCTACTGTGTGCAGTATTTTGCTTCAGGGAGAGGCTATAATGCTTAAGAAGATTCCTGGGGAGCGGACAAGTGCATCCCTCAATGTAACCAGAAACATTTACAGAATGGGATGAAAGTGATTTTTGTTCGTTCATTTGTTCATTTGTTCCTTCATTGCTTCAGTTCTAGTGTTGCACATCAAAGCATAAACTCTCGAGCCAAATTGCCTAAGTTTTAATTCTTTCCCGTAACTTACTGGCTGTGTAAATGGACAGATGACAGCAACTCTCCCTGCTCAGCGGTTTTCATCCCAAATTGGGGATGACAAGAGTACCTAGCTCCCGGGGTTGTTCCATGGATTGCACAAGTTCTTGTACGTGAAACCCTCAGCACAGGTCCTGGTACACAGGAAGCATTGTCAAAGTGCTGGCAGCTCCAGCTGCTACCACAATCCTTCCTTGCACAGATATTTCTTGAATGTCTACTACATTGTCAGGCACTGACCCAGGTCTCTTTATTGGTTGATGGACCTTTGGTTGTTTCCAGTTTGGGGCTTTTAAAAAATAATGCAGTTGTGAACATTTGTGTGTTAAGTTTTTGGTTCAACTTTTGCTTGCAGCTATAGGAGTAGGATTGTTGGGTCAGCTGGTTAAAGAGCACTTGTTCTTTTTATAGCATATATAGTATATAGCATGAGATAGAAAAGGCTGCCATGTTCCTTGGTGCAATAGTCAATGTTGTTAGCTTCATGTGTGGCTTTATCCATAACAGTTTTAGGAGGGTTTACAAAATAGGATCTGTGTGATTCTGCAAGGTGTGGCATTGGCTAAGAGAAACAGAGGGTTAAACGTTGAAATTTTCTGGTGAATAAGAGAAGTTGTAAGATTGAGCTGAAACAGCCCTGGGATATTGGTTAATAGCAGGAAGACAGTCTGGTGTCAGGGACCTGGGGAAGTTCCTTGGTGGTGAGACAGAGTGTTCTAGTGGAAGACAGGAAGTTTGGGGATAGGGAAATGGAACTGGAGAGATGTGGAATAAGACTTTTAAAACTTCTGGCTCCTGACTTCTTTGGAAAACAGATTTGCATTTTAGCCTCAATTCATTGCTGTCTATGAGAGTGATTTTCCCATGATTTCTGGGTTAGATTTTCTCATCTGAAGTGGAATCGATAATCTTTAATTTGTTCCCAAAGATAGAAACAAAAAGAAGAATATGTGTGGGGAGAGGGCATGGGAGAAAGGGGGCGGATTTTATGAAGCAGCAGTCAGTACAGAGTTCTGATAATTGACTGTGGATCACAGCACATGAGTGAGGCAGGTGTTTGGTGCAATGGTTAAGTTGGGACACTCGCCTTCTATATTGGAGTGCCTGGGTCTATCTGGCTCTATTCCCAATTCCAACTTTCTGCTAATATGTACCCCGGGAGGGCAGGTGATGCCTCAGAGACCTGGGTCCCTGCCACTCATGCGGGAGACCCGGATTGAGTTCCTGTATCCCATGTGTGCCCCTATTTCCTGCAGCAGAGAAATAAACCGGCAGGGGCTCACTCTGTACGTTTCTCTGCCTCTCATTTATTTATTTTATTTGAAAGTACAGTTACACAGAGAGAGGAGAGCGAGAGCGAGAGAGAGAGAGCGAGAGAGAGAAAGAGAGAGAGGTCTTCCATCCACTGGTTCACTCCCTAGATGGCTGCAACGGCCGGAGCTGCGCCGATCTGATACCAAGAGCCAGGAGCTTCTTCCTGGTCTCCCACATGGGTGCAGGGGCCCAAGGACTTGGGCCATCTTTTACTGTTTTCCCAGGCCATAACAGAGAGCTGGATTGGAAATGGAGGAGCTGGGTCTCGAACCGGCGCCCAAATGGGATGCCGGCACCTTAAGCAATGGCTTTACCCAGTATGCCACAGCACTGGCCCCATAAATTAATATTTTTTTAAAGTTACAAAGCATCTGGGGCTCTAACCAGTGCCATATGGGATGCTAGCACCCATTATGCCACAGTGCTGCCCCCATTGTCTGAATTTTGTCAGTGAATGACTCGGAAAGCAGCCAGGCAGCTTGTTCCCATCCCCACAGCCCTAAGGCAGAATGCTTGCTCCCTTCTGGGTCGTGATGTGGGATGGGGCCTTTCACTTGAAAGAAGGTGCTTATTGCATGTTCTCACTGAAAAGACATTGGAGACATATGATCGTGCTTTCCAAATGGTACCAAGTCCCTTCCCAAGAGAGAGTTGAAATCCTGCTTGTCAGCAAGTCTACTTGGCTCCAGGCTACAGCCACTTGACACAAAAGAAACCCAGAGAATACACACTAAAAGGATGGATGGATGGATGGATGGATGGATAAGTGGCAAAGGGTTAGGAAGACAATTAGGCACATGGAATTTGCTATTTCCCAGGGTTTTGCAGCATGAGTGATAAGGACTTTTTGCCTCTCCCTATTTCTTTTTTTTAACTTTTATTTAGAATATAAATTTCCAAGGTACAGCTTATGGATTACAATGACCCCCCCCCCAATAACTTCCCTCCCACCCGCAACCCTCCCCCCTTACCCGCTCCTTCTCCCCTTTCATTCGCATCCAGATTCATTTTCAATTCTCTTTGTATACAGGAGATCAGTTTAGTATGTGTTAAGTAAAGATTTCAACCGTTTGCCCTCACATAGCAACACAAAGTGAAAAATTCTATTGGAGTAGTAATTATAGCATTAAATCACAATGTACAGCACATTAATGAAGAGAATCTACATGATATCTTTTTTTAAAAAATGATTAATTTTCTATGCAATTTCCAATTTAACACCGAGTTTTTTTTTTTTTTCCATTTTTCCGTGAATTTTTTTTTTTAACTTTTATTTAGGATATAAATTTCCAAGGTACGACTTATGGATTACAATGGCTTTCCCCCCATATTTTCCCTCTCCCCACGCAACCCTCCCCCCTTGCCCGCTCCCTCCACCCTTTTGTTCACATCCAGATTCGTTTTCAATTCTTTTTGTATACATGTGATCAATTTAGCATGTGTTAAGTAATGAATTCGTCCCTTTGCCCTCATATAGTAACACAAAGTGAAATATACTCTTTGAGTTCTCGTTTTAGCATTGAGTCACATTGTACAGCACATTAAGGACAGAGATCCTACATGATATATCGGTTCAGTATGTATTAAGTAAGAATTTTCATCAGTTTGCATCTACACAGAAACACAAAGTGTAAAAATACTGTTTCCGCACTAGTTACAGTGTTACTTCACATTAGATAACATATTAAGGACAGATCCCACATGGGATATAGGTACACAGTGACTCCTGGTGTTGATTTAATAATTTGACACTCTTATTTATGGCGTCAGGAATCTCCCTAGGCTCTAGTCATGAGTTGCTGAGGCTATGGAAGCCTTTAGGGTTCGCCGATTTTGATTCTATTCCGACAGGGTCACAGTCAAAGTGGAGGTCCCTTCCTCCCTTTGGAGAAAGGTGCCTTCTTCCTTGGTAGCCCCATTCCTTCCACTGGGATCTCACTCGCTGAGGTCTTCCCTTTAGGTGTTCTTTTTTTCCTTTTTCAGAGTGTCTTGGCTTTCCATGCCTATAATACTCTTATGGCCTCTTGAGCCAGATCTGAGTGCCTTAAGGGCTGATTCTGAGGCCAGAGTGTTATTTAGGACATCTGTCATTCTATGATCTTCTGTGACTCTGCTTCCCATGTTGGATCGTTCTCTCCCTTTCTGGTCCTATCTGTTTATATTGGTAGAAACTAGTCTTGTTTGTAACACCGAGTGTTTTTTTTTTTTCATTTTCAATTATCTTGGTATACAGAAGAATGATAGAGTATATAGTAAGTAAAGATTTCATCAGGTTGCACACACACAGAAACACAAAGTGTAAAAATACTGTTTCAGTACTGGTTATAGCATTACTTCACATTGGACGACACATTAAGGACAGAGCCCACATGAGTCGTAAGTACACAGTGACTCCTGTTGTTGATTTAACAATTTGACACTCTTGTTTATGGCGTCAGTAATCTCCCTAGGCTCTAGTCATGAGTTGCCAAGGCCTTTAGGGTTCGCAGAGTTCAATCTTATTCCGACAGGGTCATAGTCAAAGTGGAAGTTCTCTCCTCCCTTCAGAGAAAGGTACCTCCTTCTTTGATGGCCCCGTTCCTTTCACTGGGATCTCACTCGCAGAGATCTTTCATTTAGGTCTTCTTTTTTTTTTGTTTTTCAGAGTGTCTTGGCTTTCCATGCCTAAAATAGTCTCATGGGCTCTTGAGCCAGATCCAAATGCCTTAAGGGCTGATTCTGAGGCCAGAGTGCTATTTAGGACATCTGCCATTCTGTGAGTCTGCTGTGTCTCCCACTTCCCATGTTGGATCATCCTCTTCCTTTTTCATTCTATCAGTTAGTATTAGCAGACACTAGTCTTGTTTGTGTGATCCCTTTGACTCTTAGACCTATCAGTGTGATTGATTGTGAACTTGGACCAGTGCGATGGCATTAGTACATGCCACCTTGATGGGATTGTATTGGAATCCCCTGTCACGATTCTCACTCCACCATTTTGGGCAAGTCCAATTGAGCATGTCCCAAATTGTACATCTCCTCCCTCTCTTCTTCCCACTCTTATATTTAACAGGGATCACTTTTCAGTTAAAATTTAAACACCTAAGAATAATTGTGTGTTAATTACAGAGTTCGACCACTAGTACTAGAACAAAACAAAGAAAAAATACTAAAATGGATAAAGTAGTACATTGTACATCAACAGTCAGCACAAGAGCTGATCAAGTCACGGTTTCTCATAGTGTCCATTTCACTTCAACAGGTTTCCCCTTTGGTGCTCAGTTAGTTGTCGCTGATCAAGGAGAACATATGATATTTGTCTCTTTGTGACTGGCTTAATTCACTCAGCATGATGTTTTCCAGATCCCTCCATCTTGTTGCAAATGACCGGATTTCACTGTTTTTGACTGCTGTATAGTATTCTACAGAGTACATGTCCCATAATTTCTTTATCCAGTCTACTGGTGATGGGCATTTGGGTTGGTTCCAGGTCTTAGCTATTGTGAACTGAGCTGCAATAAACATTAATGTGCAGACAGCTTTTTTGTTTGCCAATTTAATTTCCTTTTGGTAAATTCCAAGCAGTGGGATGTCTGGGTTGAATGGTAGGGTTGTATTCAGGTTTCTGAGGACTCTCCAAACTGACTTCCATAGTGGCTTCACCAATTTGCATTCCCACCAACAGTGGGTTAGTGTCCCTTTTCCCCCACATCCTCTCCAGCATCTATTGTTGGCACATTTCTGAATATGAGGCATTCTCACCGCGATGAGGTGAAACCTCATTGTGGTTTTGATTTGCATTTCCCTGATTGCTAATGATCTTGAACATTTTCTCGTGTGTCTGTTGGCCATTTGGAGTTCCTCTTTGGAAAAATCTCTATTGCGGTCCTTGGCCCATCTCTTAAGTGGGTTGTTTGTTTTAATGTTGTGGAGTTTCCTGATTTCTTTGTAGATTCTAGTTATCAACCCTTTATCTGTTGCGTAGTTTGTAAATATTTTTTCCCTTCTGTTGGTTACCTCTTCACTTTCCTGACTGTTTCTTTTGCAGTATAGAAACTTCTCAATTTCATGCAATCCCAATAGTTAATTTTGGCTTTGACTGCCTGCGCCTCCAGGGTCTTTTCTAGGAAGTCTTTGCTGGTACCTGTATCTTGCAGGGTTTCTCCAATGCTCTCTAAAAATTTGAGGGTGTCGGGTTGTAGAGTTTTTTAATCCATATTGAGTTAATTTTTGTGTAAGGTGAAAGGTAGGGGTCTTGCTTCATGATTGTTCACGTGGAAATCCAATTTTCCCAGCATCATTTATTGAATAGACTGTCCTTACTCCAGGGATTGGTAATAGATCCTTGATCAAATATAAATTGGCTGTAGATGTTTGGATTGATTTCTGGTGTTTCTATCCTGTTCCATTGGTCTATCCATCTGTTTCTGTACCAGTACCATGCTGTTTTGATAACTACTGCCCTGTAGTATGTCCTGAAATCTGGTATTGTGATGCCTCCGGCTTTGTTTTTGTTGTACAAGATTGCTTTAGCTATTCGAGGTCTCCTGTGCCTCCATATGAATTTCAGCATCATTTTTTCCAGATCTGAGAAGAATGCCTTTGGTATTTTGATTGGTATTGCATTGAATGTATAAATTGCTTTTTGGGAAAAAGGACATTTTGATGATATTGATTCTTCCAATCCATGAGCATGGAAGATTTCTCCATTTTTTGGTATCTCTTCTATTTCTTTCTTTAAGGTTTTGTAATTTTCATCGTAGAGATCTTTAACGTCCTTGGTTAAGTTTATTCCAAAGTATTTGATTGTTTTTGTAGCTATTGTGAGGGGATTGATCTTAGAAGTTCTTCCTCAGCCATGGCATTGCCTGTGTATACAAAGGCTGTTGATTTTTGTGCATTGATTTTATATCCTGTACTTTGCCAAATTCTTCTATGAGTTCCAATAGTCTCTTAGTAGAGTTCTTTGGGTCCCCTAAATAAAGAATCATATCATCTGCAAAGAGGGATAGTTTGAGTTCTTCCTTCCCAATTTGTATGCCTTTAATTTCTTTTTCTTGCCTAATATCTCTGGCTAAGACTTCCAGCACTATATTGAATAGCAGTGGTGAGAGTGGGCATCCCTGTCTGGTACCAGATCTCAGTGGGAATGCTCCCAACTTTTCCCCATTCAATAGGATACTGGCCGTGGGTTTTTCATAAATTGCTTTGATTGTATTGAGGAATGTTCCGTCCATACCCAGTTTGCTTCGGGTTTTCATCATGAAAGGGTGTTGTATTTTATCGAATGCTTTCTCTGCATCTATTGAGATAATCATATGGTTTTTCTTCTGCAGTCTGTTAATGTGGTGTATCACGTTGATTGTTTTGCAAATATTGAACCATCCCTGCATCCCACTTGGTCTGGGTGGATGATCTTTCTGATGTGTTGTTGCAGTCTATTGGCCAGAATTTTATTGAGGATTTTTGCATCTATGTTCATGAGGGATATTGGTCTGTAATTCTCTTTTAGTGCTGCATCTTTTTCAGGCTTGGGAATTAAGATGATGCTGACTTCATGGAAAGAATTTGGGAGGATTCCCTCTTTTTCGATTGTTCTGAATAGTTTGAGAAGAATTGGAGTTAGTTCTTCTTTAAATGTCTGGTAGAATTCAGCAGTGAATCCATCTGGTCCTGGGCTTTTCTTTGTTGGGAGGGCCTTTATTACTGTTTCAATTTCTGTCTCAGTTATGGGTCTGTTTACGTTTTCTATGTCTTCCTGGTTCAATTTAGGTAGGTTGCATGTGTCCAGGAATCTATCCATTTCTGATAGGTTTCCCTGTTTGCTGGCATACAAGTCCTTGTAGTAATTTCTGGTGATTCTTTTGATTTCTGTGGTGTCTGTTCTTATGTATCCTTTTTCACCTCTGATTTTATTGATTTCAGTCTTTTCTCTTCTTTTTTTAGTTAGTTGGGCTAATGGGGTATGAATTTTGTTTATTTTTTCAAAAAACCAGCTCCTCGTTTGGCTGATTTCTTGTAATGTTTTTTTGGATTCAATCCTGTTGATATCTTCTCTGATTTTAATTATTTCTCTTCTCCTACTAGCTTTGGGTTTGGTTTGCTTCCGATTTTCTAGATCCTTGAGATGAACTGAAAGCTCATCTATTTGGTGCCTTTCCAAGTTCTTTTTTTTTTTGACAGGCAGAGTGGACAGTGAGAGAGAGAGAGACAGAGAGAAAGGTCTTCCTTTGCCATTGGTTCACCCTCCAATGGCCGCCGCGGCCGGCACATCGCGCTGATCCGATGGCAGGAGCCAGGTGCTTCTCCTGGTCTCCCATGGGGTGCAGGAACCAAGCACTTGGACCATCCTCCATGCACTCCCCGGCCACAGCAGAGAGCTGGCCTGGAAGAGGGGCAACCTGGATAGAATCCAGCGCCCAGACCGGGGTTAGAACCTGGTGTGCTGGCGCCACAAGGCAGAGAATTAGCCTGTTGAGCCACGGCGCCGGCCTCCAAGTTCTTGATATAGGCACCTATTGATACAAACTTTCATCTTAACACTGCTTTTGCTGTGTCCCATACATTTTGGTATGATGTGCTGTTATCCTCATTTACTTCCAGGAAATTTTTGATTTCTCTTTTAATTTCTTCTATGACCCATTGTTCATTCAGGAGCATGTAGTTCAATCTCCATGTGTTTCCATATGCTCTAGGGATTCCCGAGTTGCTAATTTCCAACTTCATTCCTTTATGGTCTGAGAAGCTGCATGGTATGATTCTAATTCTTTTGAATTTGCTGAGACTTGCTTTATGTCCTAGTATGTGGTTAATCCTAGAGAAGGTTGCATGTACTGCTGAGAAGAATGTAAATGCTTTATCTGTAGGATGAAAAGTTCTATAGATATCTGTTAGGTCTATTTGGCCTATAGTGTCGTCTAAATCTACTGTCTCCTTGTTGATCTTCTGTCCTGTTGATCTCTTTCTGAGAGTGGAGTATTGAAGTCCCCCAGTACTATTGTATTGGGGTCTAAGTCTCCCTTTAAGTCCCTTAACAAATCTTTTAAATAAACTGGTGCCCTGTAATTAGGTGCATATACATTGGTAATCATTATATCTTCCTGTTGAATGGATCCTTTAATCATTATATAGTGCCCCTCTTTGTCTCTCTTAACAGTTTTTGTGTTAACGTTTATTTTGCCCAATATTAAGATGGCTACACCCGCTCTTTTTTCATTTCTGTTGGTATGGTATATATTTTACCAGCCTTTTACTTTCAGTCTGTATGGATCTTTGTTGGAAAGATGTGTTTCTTGTAAGCAGCAAATAGATGGGTTTTGTTGCTTAACGCAATCAGCCAATCCGTGTCTTTTAACTAGGCAGTTTAGTCCATTAACGTTCAATGTGACTATTTTTTTAATATAAAGCTTTTATTTAAAGAATATAAATTTCCAAAGTACAGCTTATGGATTACAATGGCTCCCCCCCAACACAACTTCCCTCCCTCCTGCTACCCTCCCCTTTCCCGCTCCCTCTCCCCTTGCATTCACATCAAGATTCATTTTCAATTCTCTTTATACACAGAAGATCAGTTTAGTACATATTACGTAAAGATTTCAACAGTTTGCCCTCACATAGAGACACAAAGTGAAAATACTGTTGCAGTACTAGTTATATTATTAATTCACAATGTGCAGCACATTAAGGACAGAGATCCTACATGATTTTTTTTAAGAATTGATTAATAATCTATGCAATTTCCAATTTAACACCAAGATGTTTTAATCATTTGCAATTATCTTTATATACAGAAGATAGATTCAGTATATACTATGTAAAGATTTCATCAGTTTGCACCCACACAGAAACACAAAGTGTAAAAATACTGTTTCAGTACTAGTAATAGCATTATTTCACATTGGATAACACATTAAGGACAGATCCCTCATGAGACGTAAGTACACAGTGACTCCTGTTGCTGATTTAACAATTTGACACTCTTGTTTATGGCGTCAGTAATCTCCCTAGGCTCTAGTCATGAGTTGCCGAGGCTATGGAAGCCTTTAGGGTTCGCCGACTTCGATCTTATTCCGACAGGGTCATAGTCAAAGTGGAAGTTCTCTCCTCCCTTCAGAGAAAGGTACCTCCTTCTTTGATGGCCCCGTTCTTTCCACTGGGATCTCACTCGCAGAGATCTTTCATTTAGGTCTTCTTTTTTTTGTTTTTCAGAGTGTCTTGGCTTTCCATGCCTAAAATAGTCTCATGGGCTCTTGAGCCAGATCCAAATGCCTTAAGGGCTGATTCTGAGGCCAGAGTGCTATTTAGGACATCTGCCATTCTGTGAGTCTGCTGTGTCTCCCACTTCCCATGTTGGATCATTCTCTTCCTTTTTCATTCTATCAGTTAGTATTAGCAGACACTAGTCTTGTTTGTGTGATCCCTTTGACTCTTAGACCTATCAGTGTGATCAATTGTGAGCTGAAATTGATCACTTGGACTTATGAGATGGTCTTGGTACATGCCACCTTGATGGGATTGTATTGGAATCCCCTGGCACAATTCTAACTCCATCATTTGGGGCAGTTCCGATTGAGCATGTCCCAAATTGTACATCTCCTCCCTCTTTTCTTCCCACTCTTATATTTAACAGGGATCACTTTTCAGTTAAAATTTAAACACCTAAGAATAATTGTGTGTTAATTACAGAGTTCAACCACTAGTACTAGGATAAAAAAAAAATACTACAATGGATAAAGTGTTATATTGTACAACAGTCAGCACAAGAGCTGATCAAGTCACTGTTTCTCATAGTGTCCATTTCACTTCAACAGGTTTCCCCTTTGGTGCTCAGTTAGTCGTCGCCAATCAAGGGAAACAAATGGTATTTGTCTCTTTGGGACTGGCTTAATTCACTCAGCATGATGTTTTCCAGATCCCTCCATCTTGTTGCAAATGACCGGATTTCACTGTTTTTGACTGCTGTATAGTATTCTACAGAGTACATGTCCCATAATATCCTAATCCAGTCTACTGTTGATGGGCATTTTGGTTGGTTCCAAGTCTTCGCTATTGTGAATTGAGCCGCAATAAACATTACTGTGCAGACGGCTTTTTTGTTTGCCAATTTAATTTCCTTTTGGTAAATTCCAAGCAGTGGGATGTCTGGGTTGAATGGTAGGGTTGTATTCAGGTTTCTGAGGACTCTCCAGATTGACTTCCATAGTGGCTTCACCCGTTTGCATTCCCACCAAGAGTGGATTAGTATCCCTTTTTCTCCACATCCTCTCCAGCATCTATTGTTGGTGGATTTCTGAATGTGAGCCATTCTAACCGGGGTGAGGTGAAACCTCATTGTGGTTTTGATTTGCATTTCCCTGATTGCTAGTGATCTTGAACATTTTTTCATGTGTCTGTTGGCCATTTGGATTTCTTCTTTTGAAAAATGTCTATTGAGGTCCTTGGCACATCTCTTAAGTGGGTTGTTTGTTTTGATGTTGTGGAGTTTCTTAATTTCTTTGTAGATTCTGGTTGTCAACCCTTTATCTGTTGCATAGTTTGCAAATATATTTTCCCATTCTGTCGGTTTCCTATTCACTTTCCTGACTGTTTCTTTTGCAGTATAGAAACTTTTCAATTTGATGCAATCCCAGTAGTTAATTTTGGCTTTGACTGCCTGTGCTTCTGGGGTCTTTTCCAAGAAGTCTTTGCCAGTACCTATGTCTTGCAGGGTTTCTCCTATGCTCTCTAATAATTTGATGGTGTCGGGTCGTAGGTTTAAATTGTTAATCCATGTTGATTGAATTTTTGTGTAAGGTGAAAGGTAGGAATCTTGCTTCATGATCCTGCATGTGGAAATCCAGTTTTCCCAGCACCATTTATTAAACAGACTGTCCTTACTCCAGGGATTGGTAATAGATCCTTGATCAAATATAAATTGGCTGTAGATGTTTGGATTGATTTCTGGTTATCTATTCTGTTCCATTGGTCTGTCCACCTGTTTCTGTACCAGTACCATGCTGTTTTGATAACTACTGCCCTGTAGTATGTCCTGAAATCTGGTATTGTGATGCCTCCGGCTTTGTTTTTGTTGTACAAGATTGCTTTAGCTATTCGAGGTCTCCTGTGCCTCCATATGAATATCAGCATCATTTTTTCCAGATCTGAGAAGAATGTCTTTGGTATTTTGATTGGTATTGCATTGAATGTATAAATTGCTTTTTGGGAAAAAGGACATTTTGATGATATTGATTCTTCCAATCCATGAGCATGGAAGATTTCTCCATTTTTTGGTATCCTCTTCTATTTCTTTCTTTAAGGTTTTGTAATTTTCATCGTAGAGATCTTTAATGTCCTTGGTTAAGTTTATTCTAAGGTATTTGATTGTTTTTGTAGCTATTGTGAATGGGATTGATCTTAGAAGTTCTTCCTCAGCCATGGCATTGCCTGTGTATACAAAGGCTGTTGATTTTTGTGCATTGATTTCATATCCTGCTACTTTGCCAAATTCTTCTATGAGTTCCAATAGTCTCTTAGTAGAGTTCTTTGGGTCCCCTAAATAAAGAATCATATCATCTGCAAAGAGGGATAGTTTGAGTTCTTCCTTCCCAATTTGTATGCCTTTAATTTCTTTTTCTTGCCTAATAGCTCTGGCTAAGACTTCCAGCACTATATTGAATAGCAGTGGTGAGAGTGGGCATCCCTGTCTGGTACCAGATCTCAGTGGGAATGCTCCCAACTTTTCCCCATTCAATAGGATACTGGCCGTGGGTTTTTCATAAATTGCTTTGATTGTATTGAGGAATGTTCCGTCCATACCCAGTTTGCTTCGGGTTTTCATCATGAAAGGGTGTTGTATTTTATCGAATGCTTTCTCTGCATCTATTGAGATAATCATATGGTTTTTCTTCTGCAGTCTGTTAATGTGGTGTATCACGTTGATTGTTTTGCAAATATTGAACCATCCCTGCATACCAGGGATGAATCCCACTTGGTCTGGGTGGATGATCTTTCTGATGTGTTGTTGCAGTCTATTGGCCAGAATTTTATTGAGGATTTTTGCATCTATGTTCATGAGGGATATTGGTCTGTAATTCTCTTTTAGTGCTGCATCTTTTTCTGGCTTAGGAATTAAGGTGATGCTGACTTCATGGAAATAATTTGGGAGGATTCCCTCTTTTTCGATTGTTCTGAATAGTTTGAGAAGAATTGGAGTTAGTTCTTCTTTAAATGTCTGGTAGAATTCAGCAGTGAATCCATCTGGTCCTGGGCTTTTCTTTGTTGGGAGGGCCTTTATTACTGATTCAATTTCTGTCTCAGTTATGGGTCTGTTTACGTTTTCTATGTCTTCCTGGTTCAATTTAGGTAGGTTGCATGTGTCCAAGAATCTATCCATTTCTGATAGGTTTCCCTGTTTGCTGGCATACAAGTCCTTGTAGTAATTTCTGGTGATTCTTTTGATTTCTGTGGTGTCTGTTCTTATGTATCCTTTTTCACCTCTGATTTTATTGATTTCGGTCTTTTCTTTTTTTAGTTAGTTGTGCTAATGGGGTATCAATTTTGTTTATTTTTTCAAAAAACCAGCTCCTCGTTTGGCTAATTTTTTGTAATTTTTTTTGGATTCAATCCTGTTGATTTCTTCTCTGATTTTGATTATTTCTCTTTTTCTACTAGCTTTGGGTTTGGTTTGCTTCCGATTTTCTAGATCCTTGAGATGCATTGAAAGCTCATCTATTTGGTGCCTTTCCAATTTCTTGATGTAGGCACCTATTGATATAAACTTTCCTCTAAACACTGCTTTTGCTGTATCCCATAAGTTTTGGTATGTTGTACTGTTATTCTCATTTACTTCCAGAAAATTTTTGATTTCTCTTTTGATTTCTTCTGTGACCCATTGTTCATTCAGGAGCATGTTGTTCAATCTCCATGTGTTTGCATATGCTCTAGGGATTCCCGAGTTGCTAATTTCCAACTTCATTCCCTCATGGTCTGAGAAGCTGCATGGTATGATTCTAATTCTTTTGAATTTGCTGAGGCTTGCTTTATGGCCTAATATGTGGTCAATCCTAGAGTAGGTTCCATGTACTGCTGAGAAGAATGTAAATGCTTTATCTGTAGGATGAAAAGTTCTGTAGATATCTGTTAGATCCATTTGGGCTATAGCGTTGTTTAAATCTACTGTCTCCTTGTTGATCTTCTGTCCTGTCGATCTGTCAATATCTGTGAGTGGAGTATTGAAGTCCCCCAGTACTATTGTGTTGGGGTCTAAGTCTCCCTTTAAGTTTCTTAACAAATTTTTTAAATAAACCGGTGGCCTGTAATTAGGTGCATATACATTGATAATTGTTATATCTTCCTGTAGTATTGATCCCTTAATCATTATATAGTGCCCCTCTTTGTCTCTCTTAACAGTTTTTGTGTTAAAGTTTATGTAGTCCGATATTAAGATGGCTACACCCGCTCTTTTTTCATTTCTGTTGGCATGGTATATCTTGTTCCATCCTTTTATTTTCAGTCTGTATGGATCTTCGTTGGAAAGATGTGTTTCTTGTAAGCAGCAAATAGATGGGTTTTGTTCCTTAACCCAATCAGCCAATCTCTGTCTTTTAACAGGACAGTTTAGACCTTTAACGTTCAATGTGACTATTGATAAGTGGTAAATTTGCCCTGCCATTTGCCAAAGATATTTTCTAATGTATGCTTTGAATTCCCTGTGATCTTTTGCTGTGAGGTTCCCTTCGTTTACCTTCTTTCATGTTGATGGCCGTGTTTCTGTGTTTCTGTGTGTAACACATCTTTAAGTATCTTTTGCAGGGCTGGACGAGTGGCAACAAATTCTTTCAATTTTTGTTTGTTACGAAAGGTCTTTATTTCACCTTCATTCACAAATGAGAGCTTGGCAGGATATAATATTCTGGGCTGGCAGTTTTTCTCTGTTAGTACCTGGGCTATGTCTCGCCATTCCCTTCTAGCTTGTAGGGTTTCTGTTGAGAAGTCTGCTGTGAGTCTAATTGGAGACCCTCTGAGAGTAATTTGACGTTTCTCTCTTGCGCATTTTAGGATCTTTTCATTCTGTTTCACTGTGGTGAGTTTAATTACAACGTGTCGTGGTGAGGATCTCTTTTGGTCATGTTTACTAGGGGTTCTATGAGCTTCCTGTAGTAGGATGTTTCTCTCCTTCTCCAAACCTGGGAAATTTTCTGTCAGTATCTCACTAAAAAGGCCTTCTAATCCTTTCTCCCTCTCCATGCCTTCAGGAACTCCTAGAACTCGAATGTTGGGTTTTTTAATAGTATCCTGTAGATTCCCAACAATATTTTTTAGATTTCTAATTTCCTCTTCTTGTCTTTGGTTTGACTGTATATTTTCCTGTGCTCTGTCTTCTAAGTCCAGTATTCTCTCTTCTGCCTCACCCATTCTGTTTGTAAGGCTCTCTAATGTGTTTTTCATTTGATCTATTGAATTCTTCACTTCATTATGATTTCTCGTCACTATCACAGTTTCATGTTCTACTAGTTGTTTCATTTCAGCTTGATTCCTCCTTAATATTTCATTTTCACGAGAGAGATTTTCTACCTTGTCCATTAAGGATTTCTGTAGTTCAAGAATTTATTTTTGAGTACTTCTTAGTGTTCTTATCAATTTTTTGAGATCTGCTTCTTGCATTTCTTCTATCTCATCATCTTCGTAATCTTGAATTGGGGTGTCTTTTTCATTTGGGGATGCCATAGTGTCTTCCTCGTTCTTGTTACCTCGGTTTTTGCGTTTGTTGTTTGGCATATTGGTTTCTTCACTGTGGTGTTTTTTCTTGTTATACTATGACTCTAGATAAGTGGACTGTCTGCTTTCAATGGAGCCTTAGAGGCTTGAGATGGTTGTGGCCTGAGAGCTCTGTTTGGTTCCTCAGGGTTGAGGGTGTGTCAAAGGAGACACTCCCAGGTTAGGCGTGGTAAATCTCTCTCTGTTACTTTTTTTTTTTTGGTTCAAAAGGGAAGTAATTCCACACAGCTGAATGGAATTGGGGGTGGTTAGCAGGCGAATGATATACCCACAGGAGCCAGAGATCAGAAGCTCTTTCCCAAGGACCAGAGAGGGAATCTTTGCTGCCCTTAGTGTGGGCTCAGATTCTCCTGTAGTCTCCCACTGGGCTTCCAAGGCTACTGAACTGTAGCGTCTCTGGAGAGTACTCACATGAATTCGTGATTTCCGTGAGTTCTCTCCCCCACCGTCTCTTTTTTCACAGTCTCAGTTCATTAGCACCACACATTCATTAGGTTCTAATCTCCTGTTATTTCACCCCTCCCACCCAGAGTCCGGTTTTTCTGCTAGGCTCGGGGCTGGTGCCAACCCGAGGTCGCCCTGCTTATGACGTATTCCAAAATGGCGCCTGCTCTTTGTCTTGCTCACCTTTGAGAGGTGAGCGGAGAGAGAGAAAGTCGTGTCCATATGGGTCACTTTTTTTTTTCCCCTCTCTCTCTCTCTCTTCTAGTTAGCCTGGTGAACTTTTCCCCACAGGGTTTCAAGCCTTGTTTGCTCTAGTCTCCTCTTTCCGCTTCCCTGCTGGTATCTCAGGCTATTGAGGTTCTGCTCACCTCGCGTTCCAGCGCTGGTGTGTTGAATCTGCTGCTGGTGTCCCAAACTGCGGGCTCCCACGCTCTCCACGCAGGTCCACTGTGAATCTCCAGTTCCGGAAGGGTTTCCTCAGCTGTTTCTTCCCCTACTCTTCCTTGAACCTGCAGTATCTCCACTTTTATTAAACTGTCTCTCCCCAGACTATCGGTGTGCTCCCTACCTATTCTGCCATCTTGCCGCCGACCCGCAATGTGACTATTGATAAGTGGTAAATTTGCCCTACCATTTGCCAAAGATAGTTTCTAATATATGCCTTGAATTTCCTGTAATCTTCCCTTCGTTTACCTTCTTTCATTTTGATGGCCGTGTTTCTGTGTTTCTGTGTGTAACACATCTTTAAGCATCTTTTGTCGGGCTGGACGAGTGCCGACAAATTCTTTCAATTTTTGTTTGCTATGAAAGGTCTTCATTTCACCTTCATTCACAAATGAGAGCTTTGCAGGATATAATATTCTGGGCTGGCCGGCGCCGTGGCTTAACAGGCTAATCCTCCGCCTTGCGGCGCCGGCACACCGGGTTCTAGTCCCGGTCGGGGCGCCAGATTCTGTCCCGGTTGCCCCTCTTCCAGGCCAGCCCTCTGCTGTGGCCCAGGAGTGCAGCGGAGGATGGCCCAAGTGCTTGGGCCCTGCACCCCATGGGAGACCAGGAAAAAGCACCTGGCACCTGCCATTGGATCAGCATGGTGCACCGGCCGCAGCTTGCCGTCCGTGGCAGCCATTGGAGGATGAACCAACAGCAAAGGAAGACCTTTCTCTCTGTCTCTCTCTCTCACTGTCCACTCTGCCTGTAAAAAAAAAATATTCTGGGCTGGCAGTTTTTCTCTCTTAATACCTGGGCTATGTCTCACCATTCCCTTCTAGCTTGTAGGGTTTCTCATGAGAAGTCAGCTGTGAGTCTAATTGGAGATCCTCTGAGAGTAATCTGACGTTTCTCTCTTGCACATTTTAGGGTCTTTTCTTTCTGTTTCACTGTGGTGAGTTTAATTACAACGTGTCGTGGTGAGGATCTCTTTTGGTCATGTTTGTTAGGGGTTCTATGAGCTTCCTGTACTAGGATGTCTCTGTCCTTCTCCAAACCTGGGAAATTTTCTGTTAGTATCTCACTAAAAAGGCATTCTAATCCTTTCTCCCTCTCCATGCCTTCAGGAACTCCTAGAACCTGAATGTTGGGTTTTTTAATAGTATCCTGTAGATTCCCAACAATATGTTTTAGATTCTAATTTCCTCTTCTTTTCTTTGGTTTGACCGTATACTTTCCTGTTCTCTGTCTTCTAAGTCCAGTATTCTCTGTTCTGCTTCACCCATTCTGTTTGTAAGGCTCTCTAATGTGTTTGTTATTTGATCTATTGAATTCTTCACTTCATTATGATTTCTCGTCACTATCACAGTTTCTTGTTCTACTAGTTTCATTTCATTTTGATTCCTCCTTGATATTTCATTTTCGCGATAAAGATTTTCTACCTTGTCCATTAAGGATTTCTGTAGTTCAAGAATTTGTTTTTGAGAACTTCTTAATGTTCTTATCAATTTTTGAGATCTGCTTCTTGCATTTCTTCTATCTCATCATCTTCATAATCTTGAATTGGGGTGTCTTTTTCATTTGGGGGCATCATAGTGTCTTTTTTCTTGTTACCTCGGTTTTTGCATTTGCTGTTTGGCATATTGAATATATTCTTTGGTTTCTTCACTGTGGTGTTTTTTCTTGTTTTACTATGAGTCTAGATTAAGTGGACTGTCTGCTTTTGATGGAGCCTTAGAGGCTTAAGATAGGTGTGGCCTGAGAGTTCTGTTTGGTTCCTCAGGGTTAAGGGTGTGCCAAAGGTGACAGTCCCAGGTTAGGCGTGGTAAATCTCTCTCTCTCTCTTTCTTTCTTTCTTTCTTTCTTTCTTTCTTTCTTTCTTTCTCTTTCTTTCTTCCTTCCTTCCTTCCTTCCTTCCTTCCTTCCTTCCTTTCCTTTCCTTTCCTTTCCTTTCCTTTCCTTTCCTTTCCTTTCCTTTCCTTTCCTTTCCTTTTCTTTTCTTTTCTTTTCTTTTCTTTTCTTTTCTTTTCTTTTCTTTCAAAAGGGACGAATTCTGCACAGCTGAACGGAATTGAGGGTTAGCAGGCGAATGATATACCCACAGGAGTTAGAGATCGGAAGCTCTTTCCCAAGGACCACACAGGGAATTTGTGCTGCCCTTAGTGTGGGCTCAAATTCACCTGCAGTCTCTCACTGGGTTGCCAAGGTTACCGAATTGTAGCGTCTCTGTTTAGTACTCAGCTGAAATCCGTGTGTTTCTCTCCCCAACCATCTCTCTTTTCACAGTCTCACTTCAGTAGGACCACACATTCACTAGTCCTAAAATCCTGTTATTTCACCACCACCACCACCACCACCACCACCACCACCACCCCACCCCCCCCGCAGAGTCAGGTTTTTCTGCTAGGTTCAGGGCCGGTGCAGACCTGAGGTCGCCGTGCTTATGACGTATGTCAAAAATGGCACCTGCTCTTTGTCTTGCTCACCTTTGAGAGGTGGGCGGAGAGAGAGAAACTCGTGTCCGTATCAGTCACTTTTTTTTTCTCTCTCCTCTCTCTCTTCTAGTTAGCCTGGTGAACTTTTCCACACAGGGTTTCTGGCCTCGTTCCCTCTAGTCTCCTCTTTCCGCTTGCCTGCCGGTGTCTTGGGCTATTGAGGTTTGGCTCACCTCGCGTTCCAGTGCTGGTGTGTTGAGTCTGCCTCTGGTGTCCCGAACTGTGGGCTCCCATGCTCTCCACACAGGTCCACTGTGAATCTCTAGTTCCGTAAGAGTTTCCTCAGCTGTTTCTTCCCCTACTCTTCCTTGAACCTGCAGTATCTCCACTTTTATTAAACTGTCTCTCCCCGGACTCCCTCGGAATTCACATTGGAAATGAAGGGCAGGTCTACCACTCTAGGTTCCACCTTGGTGAATGTCACAGGCAGACTCTTCTTTACACATTGGGCGGTTGTTCCACGCAGGGTACTTCATGAGCACATGATCTTTTTGAGTTGCTGAAGGAGGCTTGTTGGGTTTATCCAGTGAATACTGTGTACCAGTGGTTGGGAACCCTGTTTCCTGTGAGACCTTTGGAACTGACTAGGGTGATTGTATGTGCCTGATTAATGACATTTCCCTCTTTCTTAATAAGGAGTAATACAGTTAGAAGCAAACCGGCTTGGCTATGTTCACACCGAGCATTTATAAACAAACTGGCCCTTCTAAAAGTCCAGTATGCAGACCTTCCGAGTAAAGGTTGTATACGTGAGACAAGCTTTTCTTGGCTCTTGTGTTTTGAGATGTTTGGACCTCATATCATCTGAGGACATTGGTATCCATCTGGGCAACACTTATGTTGCTACCACTGAACAACTAATGGAATTGATCATTTTAGCAAATTGTTCTTATTTATTTATTTATTTGTTATCTTTAGAACTCAAAAGTTTGGAGCTTTGAATTAGTTTCAAATGACACTTAGCTTATTTCTAAGTCTGAAAAAAATGCATACAGTAAATCCCAGACACTCTCATTCAAATTGGATGCCATTTAAGGGTCTCTTTTGTAAGCTGTTTGATAGAAAGGTCTGTTTGTGTCTTCTATGATTGAAGATAAGGTGAAAATATTAAAACATTTGACAGTCCTTTTTTAAAAGATATTTTATTTCTTTGGATGGTAGAGTTACAGAGAGAGGAGGAGAGAGACATGGAGATCATCCAACTGTTGGTTCACTTACTCCCCAAATGACCCCAAGCACCGGGACTGGGCCATGACAAAGCCTGGAGCTTCCTCTGGGTTTCCCATGTGGATGCTGGGGCCCAAGCACGGGGGCCATCCTCTTCGGCTTTCCCAGGTGCATTAGCAGAGATCTGGATTTGAAAGTGAAGTAGCCAGTGGGTCTCGAACCAGCGCCCATATGGGATGCAGCAGGCAGAGGCTTAACCTGTTAGGACACAATACCAGCCCCATGACAGTTTTTGATGCATGTCCATCAAAACCTATTTGAGACATGACAGCATGTTAACTGTCTTTCACTTTTCAAAAACACACATGCACAAAGGAACACATGCACACACAGCACTGTAGCCAAGCAAGCAGCCACAGAGTGACACAGTCCCAAAGTCACATGTGCACGCAAGCAAGGCTGGCTGTGTCTCGTTGGGTTTTCCAGCTCCCTGCGGAGGAGCAGCAATCCCCATAACTTAAGCCCAACCACTTACTTCTTTGGGCTGGAGTAAGGGGAATCATCATGAGAACTAGAGCAGAATGAATGTTAACTCACATTACTCATTAGCAGTTGGTTGTCTTTGGCGTATACCTTAGTTCCTTTACACCATGTTAAGGTCAAAATTCACCAGCAGCACATGTGCAGAGTTGTGCAGCCAGCACCTGTATCTGTTTCCAGAGCTTTCTTCTCACTTCTCATACTTCTCGTTCCTCCCTCCCCTCCCCCCAAGATACAGTGTGGGCTGTCGTAGACAGCTTGACAAAAGTAAGCTGAGTCCAGGAACAAGAGTTGCTCTGGATATGACTACACTAAGTAGCATGAGAGATTTGCCAAGAGTGGTAGATTCACTGGTTTACGACATGTCTCATGGGAACCCAGGGAATGTTTCTTACTCTGAGATTAGAGGGCTGTCTGAACAGATCCAAGAATTAAGAGAGGTAATAGAATTAGCTCTTATAAACCTAGAATTATTCCGGCATGTAGGAATAATACCTCCAAAAGGCTGTTTGTTATATGGAATTCCAGGCACAGGAAAAACGCTTTTGGCGGGAGCTGTTGCTAGTCAGCTGGATTATAACTTCTTAAAGGTTGTATCTAGTCCTATTGTAGACAAATACATTGGTGAAAGTGCTTGTTTGATCAGAGAAATGTTTTATTATGCCAGAGACCATCATCCATGCATGATTTTTATGGATGAAATAGATGCGATTGGTGGCCGTCGGTTTTCTGAGGGTACGTCAGCTGACAGAGATTCAGAGAACTTTAACGGAGTTGCTAAATCAAAAAATGGGTTTGATACTCTGCATAGAGTTAAAATGACCATGGCTTACAAACAGAGCAGAGACACTGGATCCTGGTTTGCTATGTCAGGGAAGATTGGACAGAAAAATACGTATTGATTTACCAAATGATATATTGAAAATCCATCAGGTCGTATTACAAAACATGATGAAATAGATTATGAAGCAAGCATGAACATTTTAGATGGCTTTATTGGAGCAGACCTGAAATGTTTGTACTGAAGCAGGTATGTTTGCAGTTTGTGCTGATCATGATTTTGTAGTACAGGAAGACTTCATGAAAGCCATTAGAAAAGTGGCTTATTCTAAGAAGCTAGAGTCTAACCTGGGCTGCAGACCTGTGTTGTACTGTAAGGTTTTTGATCACTGCATGACGGACATTGGCTTAATGTAAAAATAAAGTTAAGGAAAATAACATGTGTATTGGCAATGGTCTCATCAAAAGTAAGAGTAAAATATGTATGCGTAACATAAATTAGTATATAATTCAGTGACTCCACTTGTAAGATTGGTACAGAAGAAATTTGTATGTTTGTAATGTTGTATTTATTGCAGCAGAAATTACTAAAGAAGATTGTGGTGAAGCTTTTCATATTTACCACGTGAACATTCTGTAAATCATTGAAAATGGTCTGGGAGTAGTACAAGAGAGCATTTCTTATGACTTATTTTATATCATTTGAATATTGATTTAGATAGGCTGTGGGAGGTAGTGAAACATCAGACCTGAGATATTTAAGACCCTCTATAATATGTTGCATTAATAGTCTTTCTAAGCTATTACTTAGGAACCCAAAAAATCCCCACAGTAAATTTGATTTCACCACCAAAACGTACCTTCCGCCTGCCTATCTCTGCCACCACCCCAAGCCAAGGCAAAGCTGAGCTGAACTCTGTTCTTGCAGGGCTCATAGAGCAGGTGCCTACATAAATTGTGTACCCTGGCTGCCCCAAATGCCTGGTTCTAACCCCAACCTAGCCCAAGCCACCATACTTCTCTTGAATGAATTCAGTGACCTCTGAGCTGATTTTTTCTGTCAGTAATCTTTTCCTCTATAATATGTTTTCCGTTCAGCATCCAAAGAAATCTTTCTGTACAAATGTATTTTTAAAACTGTTTCAGGCCGGCGCCGTGGCTCAACAGGCTAATCCTCCGCCTTGCGACGCCGGCACACCGGGTTCTAGTCCCGGTCGGGGCACCGGATTCTGTCCCGGTTGCCCCTCTTCCAGGCCAGCCCACTGCTGTGGCCCAGGAGTGCAGTGGAGGATGGCCCAGGTGCTTGGGCCCTGCACCCCATGGGGAGACCAGGAAAAGCACCTGGCTCCTGGCTCCTGCCATCGGATGAGCAAGGTGCGCCGGCCGCAGCGCGCCGACCGCGGCGGCCATTGGAGGGTGAACCAACGGCAAAGGAAGACCTTTCTCTCTGTCTCTCTCTCTCACTGTCCACTCTGCCTGTAAAAAAAAAAAAAAAAAAACTGTTTCAAAGGGAGGGAGCTGGTTGGGAATGGATAGGAGGGAGAGGGAGAGAGGGTTAGGGGATAAGGAGAGGGGAAGTGGAGATAGAGGGGAGAGGAGAGGGAGAGAGGAGAGAGGGAGAAGAGAGATTCTCTATCCACTGGTTTATTCTACAAATATAACGAAGTATAACCGTGTGACTTGACTCCTTGTGTGTGGCTGCCTACTTTGTGCTATCCTTGATGGTTTCTTTGTACTTCTCTTCTTTCTCTCTTGCTTGTGCAGTACCTTCCATTTCAGACCACCTCTGAAATGCTTTGTTCCTTTACCTTTGGGCGCCCCATTTCTCTCGAGGTGATCTTACTCTTGTGGTTTCAACCAATGTTTCTATGAGACTACCTTCCAAACTAGTGTCTCAATCGTCAGCCTCCACCATGAGATCCAAATCTCCATTGCCACCTGCCTGTTAGACACACACTAGAGTGTCCTGTGGGCACCACAAACTTCCTCTTCCCTTTAAACCTGCTCCACACATTGCCCTGGATCTCTGCAGTGGTGTCTCCATCTGGCTTGCCTTCCAAGTTGGAAAGCTTGGCAGCACCCTCTTTCCAGCCATCTGTCTCCTGGTCGTCACCAAATCTATGTCAGTGGTGTCTCAGGACCTACACAAGCACTCAGACCAAGGCTGACTATCTGCTGCTAACTGTCATTTCTGTCTGGATTCTTTCTCCCAGGCATTTTCTGATTCAGGCCTGCACACTACCTGGATTTTCCCAGAAAGCACAGGTGACTCTGTCTGATCTTTTCTCATCTCCTCTTGCGTACTTGCAAAAGCCCTAATCCTGTAGGGCGGATCCCAAGGCCTCATTCCCAGGTCTGTTCACAGCTTCCTATTCCAAGCCGCTTTCCTCCCAAGCAGCCCCTGCTTCTGTCATGCCAGATTTGTCATGGTTCTGCAGATAGGCAGTCACTACTTGATGTACCTCAGTGTTTTCAGCTTGAGAAGCTCCTCGCCATATTTCAAGATATCCAACTCAAGGGCCTTCCTTCTCAGTGGTACTTTTCTCTCATTCTCCCAGGCAGAGCTAAATATCCAGAGCTTCTGTAACACACTACTTATATACATAAAGCGCTTAACCCATTTTATCACTATTATTTCTCATATAAGACTGTGAGCTTGTCCAGGACAGGACTTTGTCTCTCTGCTTTCATTCCTGTAGTCCCTGGTATACAGCAGGTATTCAATCTTGGGGCAGGAAGTGATGGTTAATGAAGGGTCTGGTCACAAGAACAAAGGTAAGAGGGACAAGAAAGGAGATTGTAACAGAGTAGCATTCATGAAGCACTTTCTTTTTTCCCCCAACTTTAATTTAATAAGCATAAATTTCCAAAGTACAACTTTCGGATTATAGCAGTTCTTCCCCCCATACCCGACCTCCCACCCACAACCGTCCCATCTCTCACTCCCTCTCCCATCCCATTCTTATCAAGATCCATTTTCAATTATATTTATATACAGAAGATCAACTTAGTATATACTAAGTAAAGACTTCAACAGACTGCACCCACACAGACACACAAAATGTAGAGTACTGTTTGAGTAGTAGTTTTACTGTTAATTCACATAGTACAACGTGTTTAAGAACAGAGATCCTACATGGGGCGTGGGTGCACAGTGACTCCCGTTGTTGAGTTAACAATTGACACTCTTACTTAGGACATCAGTAATCACGCAAGGCTCTTGTCATGAGCTGCCAAGGATATAGAAGCCTCTTGAGTTCACCAGCTCCGATCTTATTTAGACAAGGCCATATTCAAAGTGGAAGTTCTCTCCTCCCTTCAGAGAAAGGTACCTCCTTCTTTGATGGCCCGTTCATTGCACTGGGATCTCATTCACAGAGATCTTTCATTTAGGTCATTTTTGTTGTTGTTGTTGCCACAGCGTCTTGGCTTTCCAAGCCTGTGAAACTCTCACGGGCTTTTTAGCCAGATCCGAATGCCGTAAGGGCTGATTCTGAGGCCAGAGTGCTGTTTAGGACATCTGCCATTCTATGAGTCTGCTGTGTATCCTGCTTCCCATGTTGGATCTTTCTCCTCCTTTTTAATTCTATCAGTTATTATTAGCAGACCCTAGTCTTGTGTTTGTGATCCCTTTTACACTCAATCCTATCATTATGATCAGTTATGAACTAAAACAGATCACTTGGACTAGTAAAATGGCATTGGTACATGCCACCTGGATGGGATTGAATTGGAATCCCCTGGCACGGTTCTAGCTCTACCATTAGGGGTAAGTCCGAGCGAGCATGTGCTGAACTGCACATCTCCTCTTTCTCTTATTCCCACTCTCATATTTAACAGGGATCATTTTTGAGTTAATTCTAAATGCCTAAGAATAATTGTGTGTTAATAAAAGAGTTCAAGTTAATTTTAAATGCCTAAGAATAATTGTGTGTTAATAAAAGTGTTCAACCAGTGGTATTAAGTAGAACAAAAACACTAAAGTAATAAAATAGTAAGTTGTTCCTAGACAGTCAGGACAAGAGCTGATCAAGTCATTGTTTCTCATAGTGTCGATTTCACTTCAACAGGTTTCCTTTTTATCACTACCAATAGTCAGGCTTCTTAATGTACCATTGTCTCATTTCTAAAAAAGAACACCAAGAGGGAAAGCAAGAGTTTTATTTCATTACACCACATTGTACTGTCTAATCTTCTTCAAAGCTCTGTGAGGAAGGCACTGCTGACCCCCTTTTAAATATGAAGCTGTGTGAGGTGGGAACCTGCCCTAGGCCATATATCAAGAACAATGAAGCCCCAGTTCAAAACCTGCTCTGTTTGTCCCAGAGCTGTGTCCCTCCTGGGCTTGGAACTCCAGGTTCCAGCAGTTCCAGAGGTGGGGTATCAGAAAGGTGGTAGCTGGTGAAAACCAGTGGTCCTTGTCTTTGGGCTTACCTTTGTGGGGAGCATACCACAGGGACTTGTCCTGTGTCACTAAGGATCCTTCATGCTAACTCTGTAGCCTCACGCAGTGATTTGTTAATATAGGTCCTGTGTCCTGGTTCACACCAGTGGTCATCCTAAGATTTACTTTGCTCCTCTAGTGTTTTAAGGTAAAATTTGGTGTATTGATCTGATAGCTGTATTCTTTAATATATGCATGTATAGCAATATAATTTCTCATGTGAAATCAGTCCTGTCGACATGGAAAACTGTATGGATGTACCCACTGCTGGGAACATAGCAAAGGAAATGAAATCATTGTATAGACAGAGGGATGCACAAGCCTATGCTTATTGCAGCAGGATGCACAATTTCCAGCTATGCAGTCTGTATATGAATATTTGGTGTACATAGCCCATAACTTCTTTATTCAGTTTCAGTTGATCAGCATTTTGATTGATTGAAATATGCCTGTTGAAGTCTTTTGCCCATTTCTTGAGTGGGTGGTTTGTTTTGCTGTTGTTGAGTTTCTTGAAAATTTCTGGTAGTTAATCCTTTATCAATTGCATGCTTTGCAGATAAGTTCTCCCATTCTGTTAGTTGCCTATTCAATTTGCTGAGTGTATTTTTTCAGCAGTGCAGAAGCTTCTCAGTTCCCCCTCTTCCTCCTCCTTCTCCTCCTCCTCCTCTCCTTCTCCTCCTCCTCTTCTTCTTCTTCCTCTTCCTATTTCTATTCCTATTCTTGTTCCTATTCCTCTTCCTCTTCCTTTCTTCAATCTTTTACACTGATCAGATATTGACCTGCTTGGTTAAATTTATTCCAAGCTATTTTATTTTCTTTGTAGCTATGCGATCGGGATTGGTCTTGGAAATCCTTTCTCAGCCATGACATTGTCTGTGTATACAAATAGGCTGTTGATTTTCTCTCCTGCCACTTTACCACACTCTACTCTGAGTTTTGATAGTCTCTTAGTGGAGTCTTTTGGGTCTCCTACATAGAGAATCATGTCATCTGCAAATAGGGATAATTGGATTTCCTCCCTCCCAATTTGTATCTAACATTGAGAAATGAGAGAAAAGGTACCAACACGATAACGTGCAGGTAGAAAATGTCAACAGTGACCTCAGATGCTGCCTTTCTGTATTCTGTCTTGCTTTGTGGAAGATAGGATTTGTCCCATTTCAAACACATTCCATAGGTTAAATGCAGGGCTAGAATGTGGAGGGCGGTGACTGGGAAGCAGACCTGTGTTCTCTGGAGAACTGTGTAGATCACAGGTGTTCTGAGTCCTTGTGCGAGTGGGTACATAAGAGTCTGAATAAATAAATTGCAAAGATTTCCTGCTGCGTAAGTCAGAGAATACACCACACAGAATGTTTGTAAGGAAGAAGAGAAGGAATGTGTACCAGAATCTTTTCTAAGTTAAACTCTTTTTCAGATTCTGTGTTAATAGGGTATGTAGTGCATATAATATCAAATACTACACAAACTCTAGTAGTTGGTCTTGATGCAGTATTTTATTTCCAGCTATGTCTTCCTTTTTTAAATTTTTTACTTTTTTTAGATCTTATTTATTTATTTTTCATTGAGAGTTACACATGGAGAGGATGAGAGGCAGAGAGACAGAACGAGAGGAGAGAGAGGGAGGTCTCCCATCTGCTGGTCCACTACCCTGTTGGCTGCAATGGGCGGAGCTGAGCGGATCTGAAGCCACGACCCAGGAGCCAGGAGACTCCCCGGGGTCTCCTGCATGCGTGCAGGGGCCCAAGGACTTGGGCCATCTTCTGCTGCATTCCCAGACGGCAGCAGAGAGCTGCTTCGGAAGTACAGCAGCCAGGACTCGAACCGGAGCCCATATGGGATGCCGGCACTGTGGGCAGTGGCTTTACCCGCTACTGCACAGCGCTGGTCCCTCCCGGAAGCTGTTCCCTGTGGGATCCAGCTGTCTGCTAAGGTGCCTGGGAAAGCAGAGGGAGATGGCCCAAGGACGTAGGCCCCTGAACGCAGAATGGAGCACCGGATAAAGTCCCTGGCATCTGCTTTGGCCTGGCCCAGCCCCGGCCTTTGTAGTCACCTGGGGGGTGAACCCCCAGATTGACGATCACCCAGAGCGAGAAAGAGCGCTCGCGATGCCGCTTGCCCTGCTTCCCTCCCCATGCGGCTTCCACAGCATGCGCTGTGCCAAGCAGAAGCCAGGGGGCAGGAGCTCCATTGAGGACTCCCAGGAGGCAGGGAAGTGGGGTCCAGAGTACCCGGGCCATCAGCGGCTGCCCCCCTGGGTACAGCCTGGAGGTGCGGACTGGAAGTGACCCTGTGGGCGTTGGACGCAGGATGTGGCCGTGTGTAGGTGCTTTCCATTGCGCCATGGCGACGGCCATTGAGGAGTGTGCCTGGGCCCGGCGCTGTGACCCGGAAGTGCACCCGCAGGCGCATCTTCTGCTGACGTGGTGCTCAGGTAGGAGTCAGCTTCGTGTCTGCTCCTGCCCAGCGCTGGCACAAGCCTTGAGGAGCCACCCTAGATGCTGGTGGCCCACCCTGAGGAGACACGGCGCCCCCTAGGTTCAGGCCGGGTTCAGATGAGGCTGCAGTCTGAGGCGGCTGCATCAGTTATCTTGGGCTTCTGGAAATTTCTAGGTGCAGTCGTCTTCTTCAGCCCCTTCCGGAAGACTACGCCTCAAGACTCTGTTCATGTTCATGTTCTCCTGCGGAGATTTTGGTGGGGTGGCCTTCCTGTCACTGGTAGGCGGGGCCCAGGGTGCAGAGCGGGGGTGGGGGGTGGGGGTGAGGGTAGGGTGTGTGTGTGAAGGGTAGCTGGGATAGAAGGTGGAGGAGAGGGTGTAGGGGGGAGGTGGGAGGAGGGAGCAAGGGGGAAGAATGAAAAAGTGGCGTGCAGGTGTGGAGGCGAGGAAGGTAGGGGCAGAAACCCTCGTGGGACAGAGGAAAGGGAGGGGGAGAGTGACAGGCGTCCCGGTGAGTGTGGGGTTGGGCGTGGGGTGGGGAGAGGAAGAACTTTTCCCACGGCCCCGGTTTTCTGCCCCTGGCGGGAAGTAGACTTGGCCGCATCCATGAGAAGAGGCCTTGATCACGGCCTCTCTTCTCCGGATTGTTCAGAAGTGTAAGGTGTGTGTGCAGGAAACCGGGCACTGGGTGCTCGAATTAATTTGCACCTAATCCGGTGACTTTTCACAGACTGCACACAGGGAGGAGAAAGCAGAAGCTTAGAGAAACCCCAAGAATCCCTCTGTGCTCTGTTCCAGCCTGCCCCAAGATTCTGACACCTCATAGTAAGTACATGACTTTTTTCTATTTAAAGATTGGTTTCAAGGGCAGAGTTATAGATGAGGCGGTGTGGGAGAGACCTTCAGTGTGTGGGCTCACCCCCCAGGTGCCAGGTGGCTACAATGGCCGGTGCTGGACCAGGCCAGAGCCCAAGCCAGGTACTGTGTCCAGTACTCTGGTGTGGGTTCAGGGGCCCAAGTCCTTGGGCCGCTTCCTCTGCTTTCCTAGGCATTTGAGCAGACAGCAGGATCACAAGTGGGAAAAGCCTGGGTGGGGTGGCAGGCGGAGCCATGGCATAGTGGGTGAAGCCTCCGCCTGCAGTACCAGCATTCCATATGTGTGTTGGATCGAGTCCCAGTAGCTCCACTTCCATTCCAGCTCTCTGCTGTGGCCAGGCAAAGCAGTTGAAGAGGGCCCAAATCCTTGGGCCCCTGCACCTGTGTGGGAGTCCTGGAGGAAGCTCCTGGCTCCTGGCTTCATATCCACTCAGCTCTTTCTGTGGGTGTTTGGCCGTGGTGGCCTTCTTGTGACTGGGTGGGTGGGGCCCGATGTGCAGAGAGCACCGAGGGTGTGTGTGTTTGAGGGGTAGTTGGGATAGAAAGTGGAGGAGAGAGGGGTTCAAGGGGGACGCGGGAGGAGAGAGGAAGGGGTAGAATGAAAAGGTGATGTGTTGGTGTGGAGGCGAGGAAGGGAGGGGCAGAAACCCGCGTGCAGGAGAGGAAAGGGAGGTGACAGGAGTCCTGGTGGGTGTGGGTGGTGGTGGGGTTTGGGAGAGGAAGAACTTTTCCCATGGCCTCGGTGCGTCTTGGGTGTTTTCTGTCCCTGGCCAGCAGTAGCCTTGGTTGCGTCCTTGAGAAGAGGACCTTTTCTCACGGCCTCTCTTCTCCAGGTTGTTCGGCAGTGTAAGGTGTGTGTGCAGGAAAACGGGCATGGGGCACTCGAATTAATTTGCACAGAATCTCTGGCGAATTTTCACAGGCTGCACACAGACGGCTCGATCACAAGTGGGAACAGCCTGGGTTGTTGGGGGTTTGGGGGTGTGGGGTGGGCAGAGCCATGGCATAGTCAGTGAAGCCGCCGCCAGCTGTACCAGCATCCCATATGGGTGTCTTCCTTCTCTGTGATACTTTTACCTCATTCCCCGGACAGAGCTAAGTATCCAGAGCTTCTAGATATATTTCATTACAGAAATATTTCTGTTACACACTCTTTATATATGTAAAGTACTTACCCATTTAATCACCATTTATTTGCTAAATACCGATATTTTGCGCTAGACTGTGAGCTTGTCCAGGGCAGGACTTTGTCTCTCTGCTTTCATTCCTGTAGTCCCTGGTCACAGTTGGTATTTGATATATGCAGAACTAACAGTGCCCTCACTGCTGCGTCTTGGGACAGGAAGTGATGGTTAACGAAGGCTCTGGTCACAAGAATAAAGGTAGGAGGGGCAAGAAATGATGTTTAACAGAATCAGCATTAATGAAGCACTTTCAGTTGCCAGGCTTCTTAATGTACCATTGTCTCATTTCTAAATAACAACACAAGGAGGGGAAGCAAGAGGTTTGTTTTTGTTTTTGTTTTTTTGAATTATACCACATTGTCCTGTCTAATTCTCTTCAAAGGTCTGTGAGGAAGGCCCTTCTGATAGCCTTTTAAATATTAGTTAAAGGAAGTGGGAACCTACCCTAGGCCATATATCGAGATCAATGAAGTTCCAGTTTAAATCCTGCTTTGCTTGCCCCAGAGCTGTGTCCCTCCTGGGGTTGGAACCTCAGCTTCCAGCAGTTCCAGAGGTGGGGTATCAGAGAGGTGGTAGCTGGTGAAAACCAGTGGTCCTAGTCTTTGGGCTTGTCTTTGTGTGGAGCATAACTACAGGGACTTGAGCTGTGTCACTAAGGACCCTTCTTGCTGTGCTGTGGTCTCATGCTGTGATTTGTTAACGTAGGTCTTGTGTCCTGGTTCACTCCAGTGGGGAGTCTTGAGCTGTTGGGGGGGGGGGGGTCTGAGGAGGGCACCTTGCCACCCTGGGACTGGAACTGACTTTTAAGAGGGACCCTGAGGTATGGAAGGAGATTTGCTGGTAGGGTTAGGACAAGAGGGTTTGAGGAGTCCTCAAGGTCCCTGGTGATTAGTCTTTTTAAAATGTATTTATTATTTATTTCAAAGGAAGAAAGAAAGATTTCATGCGTTCGTTTACTTCCCTAATGCCCACAACAGCTGGAAAGGTATGTGAAGCCAGGGTCTGGGAACTCAATCCAAGTCTCCCATGTGAGTGGCAGGGATGTAAGTACTTGAGCCATCACCTGCTGCCTCCCAGGTTGCAGTAGTAGGAAGCTGGAATCAGGACTTCAGTGATCCCGGGCACTCTAACATGAGCTGTGGGGATTCCAGTAGAGGCTTAGTCGCTATACCAAAAGCCCATCCCTGATTAGACTTCAGTTCCCTCCTTCAAAGTGTGGCTGGCTACTTGGGAGGGGTTTACCTCACCACTGCTAACTGGGCCTGCTGCACAATTTTGTGAGCACCTTGTTCCAAAGGCTGGGGTAAAGGGCCACTAAAGATACTAAAACATAAAGCTCTTTCCTTTCTTCCGCGTATCTCCTTGGCGCAGACTCATGCTCTTTTGACTCGCTTACAAAACACAAAGTTCAAAGATAGAATTTTGAGGATTTTTAAGACACCACCAGCAGAGGTTTAAACCCAGTGCAGGCCCTTCTGAGTGCCAGCCCTATGTGACTGTTTCTGTGTCACCAAGTAGGCTGCACGCCCATGAGGTTGGCCCTGGCTGCTGAGTATAACCCATTGGCTAAAGCCAGTCCAGGTCTAATCCTGTGACACTCCATGGCTCCTGGGCAGACTTATGTCTTATTAAATCAGCTCCCTGAGGATTGTGTGGACTAGTTAGTCATACTGTCTCGTGATCACACTCCTCGATTTTCTTAGAGACCTCTTGTCTTGTCTAGCCAGGGCTGGTATCTTTTTCCAGAGTAAGGCTCCTCAACCCTGACCTTGAGAACTGAGAGGAACCGGAACGCTGCTGTGTGGCAGAGACCTCCTTCAAGTTCTCTGAGCAGTGCTGGGTCCCCACAACTCTGCTTCGTGTTTCTATGGTACCACACTTGGAGAACTGTGCTCGCAAATGACTCATGGGACAGTGTGTCCCTGCTCTATTCCTGCTCTGAGCCTGGCAATCAAGGTCCAGACAAGGCCCATGATAGAAATGTTGTATCCAGAACAGCCCCCTTATAACTAAGGTCACCACAAGTGCCCCACAAATGGATCTTGGACCAGAGGTCAGGCCTTTATGTGCAACTTGAACATTTCCTGCCTTGGGAAGTTCACTGCCCCCACCCCCAGGGACGTTCTGAGCTGCTTGGTCCTAGGTGTAGAGGCTCTGGCCTCTGGAAATGTTGTACTGAGTTGACTTCTGAGTCAGATGCCAGAAAACATGTAACAGAGTTCCTCGGATCTGTGCGACCACTTGGATATCCAACTGTGATTGCAGACACCCATGGTGGACTTTTGAGTGCCGCCTCATGGTGGAGCTGAGTGCTTCCTGCTGGGATGGCGGGATCTTCCTGGGATGCCAGGGTGGCACAGCAACCCATGGTGCTCTGGAGGCTCTCATTGAATCTGTGTGTAGTTTAGAAGGTAAAACTGTATCTTTTCACTAGTGTGGAGCAGAGCCTCAGGACGAGGAGATGGTCCCATCAGAACTTGATGCTGGGGCTGGCGCTGTGGCACAGCAGGATAAAGTGTTGGCCTGTAGTACTGGCATCCCATATGGGTGCTGGTTCATGTCCCAGCTGCTCCACTTCTGATCCAGCTCTCTGCTGAGCCCTGGGAAAGCAGTAGAAGATGATCTGAGTCCTTGGGGGTCCTGCACCCGTGTTGGGACACTTAGAAGAAAATCCTGGCTCCCGGCTTTGGATCAGCTCAGCACTGGCCATTGGTAGTCATTTGGGGAGTGAACAAGCTGTTGGAAGACCTCTCTCTCTCTCTCTCTCTTTCTCTGCCTCTCTCATTCTCTCTGTCTCTGTCTCTCTCATTCTCTGGCTCTCTCTGTAACACTTTCAAATAAGTAAAATAAATCTTTTTTAAAAAAGAACTTAATGCTAATGTGTGCATTTGTTCTAACTTGGAAAGGAAATCTCATTCCTCTGCTTCAAGTCAGCTTGCAATTCAGGAAGGACAGCATTTTTGTGCATTTGGAGAGTCTTTAGGCATCTTGCTTCTTCTCTGCTGGCCTCTCCTTGTAAATTATCATGCAGCATCATCCTTTGCTCTGGTAGGATCCATTTTTAAAACCGTGCTTTATCTCTTCTTCATGAGAATAGTTAAGAAAGGTAATGGGAAATGGAATCCAAAGATACCTTATTTTAGTGTAAAATTTTTTAAAACCCATGCATATTTTTGTAATATGTATGTGTTATATAATGTTTGAAGATCCCTCATGTATCATAACAAGTCTTTACAAATTTTCGTCATTGTCTTGTTCCTTTAGTTATTAGGAATAAATTATTTTGTTAGGTTGAAATTAGCCTATTTGTTTTTTTATTTTTTCAATAGGCAGAGTGGACGGTGAGAGAGAGAGAGACAGAGAGAAAGGTCTTCCTTTGCCGTTGGTTCACCCTCCAATGGCCGCCGCGGTCGGCGTGCTGCGGCCGGCGCACCACGCTGACCGATGGCAGGAGCCAGGTGCTTCTCCTGGTCTCCCATGGGGTGCAGGGCCCAAGCACTTGGGCCATCCTCCACTGCACTCCTGGGTCACAGCAGAGAGCTGGCCTGGAAGAGGGGCAACCGGGACAGAATCTGGTGCCCCGACCGGGACTAGAACCCAGTGTGCTGGCAAGGTGGAGGATTAGCCTAGTGAGCCGCGGCACCGGCCGAAATTAGCCTATTTGAATTAGTGCCGGATCTCATTTGCTGTGAAATAAAGAATTGCTTTATGGATAATGAAAGCACCTTAATGATGTCCTCTAAAGGAGAAAACAGTATTACTCAAGCTATTAACACCAGGGGACTTCTCCCTGACCTCTTAATGGTGCCCTGCAAACTGTACATTACTGCACTCTTGAGGATGCAGGGGCTGAAGTCTGGCAGAGGAATGTAAGTAGCAATTAATGAGAAGGCAGAAGAGACTTCTAGAATTGAACTGACCACAAGGTTTGCTGGGATTTTTTGAGCAGCACAGCACTAGGTTGTCTGTGTTGGGCACCAGATACAATCACTACAGCCTTGTGAAATTAAAAACTCTATGCCGTTCTGCAGAATGGTGTTTGAGACTCACTAATAGAACTCAGCCTACAAGGAATGCAGATGAGACAGAGCATCTCTGACCTTAACAGTGGCAGTGTGATTGGTCATTCTTTACTTTCCCTTTACATTGCTATAGCAACTTTAAAATGCCTTTTGTTTAAAAACCTGAGGAAATGTATGTGAAAAGTCTTTTTGGCAATCTTTGGTCATCAGTAAATTCACCATCTTAAGTTTGTTATAACTTACTGAACCCGTGGTACTAGGAACTTGATAGAACTTTGCAGCATTAGACTACAATTTTCTGCTTGCTCAGAACTGAGGGAGTTGGAGCTTACTCAGCATCATTAGAAATTTACCCTCTATTTGAAGCCTTGGCAAGAAAAATAATTCAGTATCGTGGCTGTGTGGCACTTGTAGAACGTGTTGTTCAGTCCTGAGTTTGGACACCTTCTTTGTTTATGACAGAAAAACAGCTTTCAGAAACTTCCTGGTGGATAAAGTACCCTTTTCACAATCTGGTGGTTTCACTGCTTTTTTCCTAAAGGTTTAATTTTCCCTTCAAGTGCAGGCATGTTCATTTTATCAAAGCTGGCATTTTCTCTCCTTTAAAAATTAAAGTCTTGGAGCACCGGATACTGTCCCGGTTGCCCCTCTTACAGGCCAGCTCTCTGCTGAGGCCAGGGGGTGCAGTGGAGGATGGCCCAAGTGCTTGGGCCCTGCACCCCATGGGAGACCAGGAGAAGCACCTGGCTCCTGCCATCGGATCAGCATGGTGCGCCGGCTGCAGTGCGCCAGCCGCGGTGGCCATTGGAGGGTGAACCAACAGCAAAAGGAAGACCTTTCTGTCTCTCTCTCTCTCTCTCTCTCTCTCTCACTGTTCTTTCTGCCTGTCAAAAGAAATTAAAATCTTGAGTATTCTGAAGAAATTTTCCAAACCATTAGGGTATATAAGTGTGTGTCGTGTGAGCATAATTACAAGGATGAAATGCTTTGCTTTTGAGTGGTAATGGCCCAACACTTGGTGTGATAAGAAACATAGTTTTTATTCTATTTTGCGGTTCAAAGGGAGCTTACTACTGCTCCTGATCTTAGATTGTCTTAGTCCTTTTTGTCAAATGGATTTAGAGCCCACAGCACCTTTTTATCCACCTACTCTCTGAAAAGCAGTGGGAGATAGAGCAACATTTTTGAAGATTTATTTATTTATTTGCAAGGTAGAGTTATAGAGAGAGAGGTCTTCCATCTACGGTTCACTCCCCAAATGGCCAGAGGCGAACTGATTCAAAAGCCGGAGCCAGGAGCTTCTTTGAGGTCCCCTACATGGTTTCAGGGGCCCAAGAACTGAGGCTGTCTTCTGCTGCTTTCCCAGGCCATGAGCAGAAAGCTGGATTGGAAGAGTAGCACTGGGGACACGAACCACACCCATGAGGGATGCTGGCGCTGCAGGAGGGATGCTTTACCTACTTTACCACAGCGTTGGCCCACAGAGCAAATTTTTAAGCCAGAGCATTTGATTCTAATTCTGCATTCTGAGGACAAAAATTAATTTCTCCATGCCCTGGTTTCGTCTCCTGTGAAAGGCAAAGTACTTCTTAGTCTTCATGGGTGTAAGTTAAATGTAATGCTACTGAGAAGCTTAAAGCATATGCATGATGACCTCTTTAGACTTAACAGTGATTTAAAAATGTTTCTCAAAGGACATCATACTAAGTGAAAATAAGCCACTTGAGACTTAATAATGATTTAAACATGTTTCACAAAGGATATGATGTTAAGTGAAACAGACCAGACAGATAATTACTGCCCATTATCCCTCAGAAGTGGAAGCTAAAAACCTCGGTTTGAACACAAAATGATGTTTACTAGAAGATGGGTGGTGGGGCTAGAGGGAGTTTGGATAACACACACCAAATCAGAGTTTGATCAAAAAGACCCATCCCTGGTGTTCAGGCATGGCTGGGTGACTGTACTTCACAGTAACTCATTATGGGTTACATGAACAAGCAGAATAGGGCTGTTTCAGGACTCCAGTATCCAAAAAGTGGTATCAAGCAAAGGAATATTGATTACCCTGATTTGATCAGTAGACATTGTATTCGTGTTTGGAGATGTCACACTGTAGCCCATAAAAATGTATGATTATTTCAAAACCACAATGAGGTTTCACCTCACCCTGGTTAGAATGGCTCACATTCAGGCCGGCGCTGTAACTCAACAGGCTAATCCTCCACCTTGCAGCGCCAGCACACCGGGTTCTAGTCCCGGTCGGGGCACCGGATTCTGTCCCGGTTGCCCCTCTTCCAGGCCAGCTCTCTGCTGTGGCCCGGGAGTGCAGTGGAGGATGGCCCAAGTGCTTGGGCCCTGCACCCCATGGGAGACCAGGAAAAGCACCTGGCACCTGGCTCCTGCCATCGGATGCGCGCGGTGTGCCGGCCGCAGCACGCCGACCGTGGCGGCCATTGGAGGGTGAACCAATGGCAAAGGAAGACCTTTCTCTCTGTCTCTCTCTCTCACTGTCCACTCTGCCTGTCAAAAAAAAAAAAAAAGAATGGCTCACATTCAGAAATCTACCAACAATAGATGCTGGAGAGGATGTGGGGGAAAAGGGACACTAACCCACTGTTGGTGGGAATGCAAACTGGTGAAGCCACTATGGAAGTCAGTCTGGAGACTCCTCACAAACCAAATATAACCCTTCCATACAACCCAGCCATCCCACTGCTTGGAATTTACCAAAAGGAAATTAAATTGGCAAACAAAAAAGCTGTCTGCACATTAATGTTTATTGCAGCTCAGTTCACAATAGCTAAGACCTGGAACCAACCCAAATGCCCATCAACTGTAGACTGGATAAAGAAATTATGGGACATGTACTCTATAGAATACTATACAGCAGTCAGAAACAATGAAATCCGGTCATTTGCAACAAGATGGAGGAATCTGGAAAACATTATGCTGAGTGAATTAAGCCAGTCCCAAAGGGACAAATATCATTTGTTCTCCCTGAACGGCGACAACTAACTGAGCACCAAAAGGGAGACCTGTTGAAGTGAAATGGACACTGTGAGAAACAGTGACTTGATCAGCTCTTGTGCTGACTGTTGATGTACAATGTAATACTTTATCCATTTTAGTATTTTTTCTTTGTTTTGTTTTAGTACTATTGGTTAAACTCTGTAATTAACACACAGTTATTCTTAGGTGTTTAAATTTTAACTGAAAAGTGATCCCTGTTAAATATAAGAGTGGGAATAAGAAAGGGAGGAGATGTACAATTTGGGGCAACCTCAGTCAGACTTGCCCAAAATGGTGGAGTGAGAATCGTGACAGGGGATTCCAATACAATCCCATCAAGGTGGCATGTACCAATGCCATCACACCAGTCCAAGTGATCAATTTCAGTTCACAATCGATCACACTGATAGGTCTAAGAGTCAAAGGGATCACACAAACAAGACTAGTGTCTGCTAATGCTAACTGATAGAATCAAAAAGGGAGAGAACGATCCATCATGGGAAGCGGGATACACAGCAGACTCATAGAATGGCAGAAGTCCTAAATAGCACTCTGGGTGCAAACTGATGAAATCTTTACTTAATATATACTAAATCGATCTTCTGTATATAAAGATAATTGAAAATGAATCTTGATGTGAATGGAATGGGAGAGGGAGTGGGAGATGGGAGGGGTGTGAGTGGGAGGGAAATCGTGTGTGGGGGAATCCATTGTAATCCATAAACCGGGCTTTGGAAATTTATATTTACTAAATAAAAAATAAATTTTAAAAAATGTATGATTATTATTAACAATAAGTTAAGTCAAAATTTAAGGGTTTTTAAAAGATATTTTCGAAGGATAGAATTGCAGAGTGGGGGGTTATCTTCTGTCCTCTGGTTCACTCCTCAAATGGCTGCCATGACTGGAGCTGGGTGCATCTGAAACCAAGAGCCAGGATCCCAAGAGTTGGGACATCCTCTGCTGCTTTCCCAGGACCATTAGCAGGGAGCTGGATTGGAATCCGAGTACCAGAACCCAAACTGCTGCCTATATTGGATGCTGGATCCGCAGGAGTCACCGCCACACCACAGTGCTTGCCTCTAAGTTTTTTGTTTGTTTTGTTTTCGCTTTTAATTCTTCCTATGACTTTAATTTAGCTACCCGGGAAATTTAATTTAGCTATCTGAGCTACCTTGCTACCTGAGCAGAGGCTAGGACAGGTGTTCCCAGCCTCATTTTATGGGTCAGGAATAAATAAAGCCTGGAGTATTGGCTGCATTTGTTCATCTGGCACTTGATACCAGAGCCCAGAATTTTAGTTTTATAAATATTGAAGATTTTTGGCTCCAGAATTTAAATGAAGTTCAGCGTCTTTACCTTTGTTATTCTGAATGTGATTTCCTTGTCCCTAAAGTGTGCACATTACAAAAGTTATTATTTAGAAAGTGGAAGTTGAAAAAGAAAATGGAAGTTACTCCTCAGTTCTGTTTGGAGATGTCCGAAGCACTGTTGAGAGTTTGGTGTGCCCTTTTACAGGTGCTTTCCCTGCCTTAATAAAAGTGTGTGTGTGTGTGTGTGTGTGTGTATGTGGGTGGGTGGGTGGGTGGGTGGGTGTGAGTGTATTTGTGTGTGTACAGTGCTCACGTGCACATAGAAATGACTTTGTACAGAGCTGTGCATTAATAGGATAGTTTTCCATCTTTCTTTTTATACTTGACAGTATAGTAAATTATAAACACAATAAACATATAGATAATTGTATACATATAGACATTATAAACATATAAATCTAATTCTCTTCAGTGACTGTATAAGATTACATTGTAACCTAACATAAGGGGTTGCTATTTTGTGTGATAATTCTGACTTTTCACCATTAAAATAATGCTGCAGTGAGCAACCTGGAATATCCATAGCTGAGCATCCCTGGAACTGTTTTGATGACCTGTGTTATTTGAGAATCACTAAGACAAGAACAGTCCTGTTTAAAATTTTCCTAGGTCCTTCTAAATTATTCTCCAGGGTTGCATCCATCTAGACTTCCACAAACAGGGAGGTAAATCTCCTGTGCTTTCCATCCACACCGGGAGTAAAGCATTGTTGGTCAGTGTACATGGTGCTTAATGTGGAATCTGGAGGTGGAGATGGTGTTTTCTTACTTACATAGTTTATGATTTCCAACTATCGCCAAGAGGTAAACACTAGAATTAGGTTTAGGCTGTGGTTCTAGCTGGTATGCCTCTGTTTTAAATTTCATCTCACATCAGCTTGGCATCAAGATTTCCAGCTTTCCAAAGCTGAACACACAGTTAAAGCAAGTGTCTAATCCAGTTGTTAGAGGAAAAGATACAGCAGGGGTAACGATGATGCTAAATGAATATGATATCTGATACCTCATCACCTAGTTGAAATATCTTTGTGTTTACTTGTTTTCTGCAATAAAAATAATTCAGGCTTACCGAAACGATACATTTTCATTCCTTCCACAAATGAGACAATCTCCTTTCTGACTCATTGGGCTTCTAAAATTCTGCGGGTAGGGGCTAGTGTTGTGGTGCAGTGGGCTAAGCCACCACCTGTAATGCCAGCATCCCATACTTGTTTTCTTTCCGTAATCCAGTAGTTGAAAAACAGCCACCACTCCCAATGCATGAGTCGTATAAAAGCAATTTCACTGTATTTGAACACTCTAAGGAGAAAAAGCAGATGAGTATGTATTGTACCTGCAGAGAAAAACTGTCAAATTTGAAATTGAATGGTGGAATAAATTCCATGACGAAAATGAAGGAAACAATTGACCTGTGGCCCCACCGCGCTGGAGCCTGACTTCACTGTCTACTTGGGACAGACAGCAGGAGCCCAGGAGAAGCCTGGAGCCACACCCCTGCGCAGGCTTGGTCTTTGTTTTCTGATTGGTTGGAGCCCGCAGGTAATCCGATCAGAATTGATGTATGCTGTTGAATACCGAGTTTATAAAAGGGGTGCTCAGTGCTGCTGTTTCCCTTTTCTCTTCTTGGTGTCCAGCGTCGTGGAGCTCTTCATTGGAGCATGTGCTAAGCCCTGGCCCTAAGAACAAGGAGGTGAGCAGCCAAGAGCAACCCCTGCAGGAAGGGCCGGGCTGCCGGTGTCGGAGGAGTGGCAGTAGATTCAACGGGACCCTCAGGTTTGTCCATCCTCGCCTGGTGAGTCTTCTTGAAATGTTTGTGCGTATCATACGCCAGCCCTGGACACAGGCAGGGGACACTTGGGCCTTCAGGGGCCAGGGGGAAGGAAGAATAAATTGTGTATTATATTGTATGGTATAAATTGAATACCATATTTTATATGATAACTTTTTATTATATATTATAAATTTCATATCATATGTTCTAAATAGATTTTAAATTGTATATTGTAAACCGTATATGTGCTCGGAGGTATCACGTACAGTTCCAGGAGGTGTGAGCCTACCTGGCTGAATTCTGATGCCAGGATGGGTGAACCAGCAGGTGCCAGCAGGTGAGTCATCTTCTTATGGCTGGGCAATTAAGATGCCCAGCAACTGTGTTAATTTCCAGGTCTCTTGTTTTATTTTCTGGATTTATAGTTGTACTTAGTGGATAGGAGCTGAGAAAATGGATCTGGTCATCCAGGAAGGATGTTCAGGCTTGCAGGCTTCGCTTCCTGTTTGAGTTTGCATTGAAGGTTCTCCAACACAGCAGTAATAGCATTGACTGCTGAACCCAAAAAGAGGGTTGTACATTGTTGTCATCGCCCCACTGAATTCTAATCCTGCCTCTGTGATATCCAGTGTTTCCCTAATTTTATGAAAAAGTTCCTGAGGAATACATTGTTGTATTGCATTAATGAGTGTGGTTATATGGGGAGACATATCTTGTAAGATTTACATATCCCACTCATATTATTGCATTAACTAGGAATATGGGGACTCTGTTTAACAGTCATCAGAGGATGGCACCGAAATTTTGAGAGGGAAGCATTACTTCCTAAGTATATTGGTTTCAGGTATACAACTATAAGGTTCTGAATAACTCAATACAGATTCTTTTTACTTCTAAATTTGATTTTGAAATATTGAAATCATTTGGATTATGATATTTGTAGGCCATTTTTAGGTCTGAGAGGCAGGGGCATTGTTTCTGGGCAGTATCCACTCTGGTTGCCATACAATTGGTTCTAAACCATCGGTTGGTGAATTGAAATCCCTCCTTGTCCCTGTGTTTTAAACAACACAAAATTTCAAAATCCGTAGGTATTGTGTTTTGTGGTTTGGTTCTTACAGTATGTGGTGAATTAAGACTCCCTTCCTTCTGGTTAGCATTTACTCGTGTTGACATCCAAGGATCATTCCTTGATCCTCATCTTATGAGATGCTGACCAGTGACTACTCCGAAACAGCCCCTTGGTGCAAGTCCTCGTGGATGTTACAGTTTCCCCATGGTGTTCCTGTTAGTCCTGATTGTTCAAATCCGGAAGTTGAAATGACCCCATGTTAAGTCTAAGTGTTTGTTCTCACTGGTCTTCTCATCCTAGACAGCCTTATCTCTGTACCGTGTTTCAGGGAGGTCTTGGCTCTTTCTCCCATCATTAGCTAGACCTGTTTATATTGCCCATGGTTTTCTCGTTTTGGCTATTTTCAAACTTGATTCCTTGATTCCATAATTCTTTGCCCTCACACACAACAAACCAAGAAAAATCTGTTCTTTTGTTTTCTCATGCTCCCAATCCACAGATGTTCTCTGATAACAATCACCAGGCATCTCAAAGGCTGGCTGGTCCCTACAGCCTTCTCAAAGCCACATGAACGTGTGATTCTTTTGCTTTTCACTTTTACATCTCAGTTCCGTCACCTTTTTCACAAACCTCTGCTCCTGTGACTACCATAAAACTTTAGCATCTCCCACAAAAATCCTAGGCTAGCAGCTACTAGTGCACTACTAACAAGAAGTTAAAATATAGAAACTTTGTGAGGAAATTCCAAAATTAGAGTGGTTTATGCCACACATCTTAAGATGCTTTTCCTCTGCTTAACTAAAGTCACATCTGTGGGGGAAAACTAGGTGAAAAGTTTGCTACAAACAGTGCCTTTGTTACTTTTATACAGTTGTGTTTGTGAGTTATGTAGGCCTCTATAATTGCATATGGGAAAACTAAAACTGTGACTTGCAGTCCAATATTGCAAATAGTTTAAAGCTTGCTACTGAAGTGCTGCGGTGAGAGAACAGGCATGGAGTCCAGGAAATCCTTCAATGAATTGGTATGTGTGTAGTTTTCAGAGTGCTGCTTCCAAAGACCTTTAAACCTGGTAAACATTTTCATACATGTGATGTTAAATTTAAAATTGCTGCCTCAGCAAACACTGAGCTCTATGTGGTTGCTAACTCCTCCTACACTAATGGATCACCTTGCTTGATTTCCCCACCTGATTACTGTGGAAGATGACATGTGAGTGTCAAATGGGGAAAGAAAGGTTTCTTAAAGATTTATTTATCTATTTGAAAGGCAGAGCTACAGAGAGGCAGGGGTAAGGAGAGCAAAAGAGAGAGGTGTTCGATCTGCTGGTTCACTCCCCGTAGGGCCGCAAGGGCTGGAGCTGAGCTGATATGTAGCCAGGAGCCCGGAGCTGCTTCTGGGTCTCTCTGTGGGTGCAGGAGCCCAAGCACGTGGGCCATCTTCCACTTGCCTAGGCCATATCACAGAGCTGGATCAGAAGTGGAGCAGTGGGGACTCCAACCAGTGCTCGTATGAGATGCCGGCACTGCAGGCAGAAGCCTTTCCTGCTATGCCGCAGTGCCGTCCCCAAGAAATATTCATGGTCTGTAGCCCTCTGCTCTGTGCAGGTGGAATTTGAGTAATTCTTGGCAGACCCCTACATTTTTGAGGTACATAGAGATAACATGATAAATGTAATGGGACCCACAGTTTTCCAGTACAATACTTCATGATGTCTACTGGGGTCCTGCCATTTATGAAAATGGGTTCTAAAGCAACCTGATCAGTGAAGACATTGCCACCTGTTGATCCAGTGAAGCCAGTCAGAGTGAGCCCCTCTAACCCTGGCAGAGGCTACACCCCCTGGTGACTAAGATGCTGTAGGCCTGTGCTACTACTCACTCCACGGGGAAGGCCCTGCCATACTGCTGTGAGCATCCTGGTTTAATATTTTGGTATTGCCATGTTTTGCTTTGTCCTTCAACTTAAATACATGGTATCTCCATTTGGTTCGTATATTTCATCTTGCAGTTTTCACAGCTAAATTTCTTTTTTTAATAATTTTTATTTATACAAAGGTGGACAGATGTCATGTATTTCATATACAAAATTGAGGAGTGTAGTGATACTTCACCTTTCCCTCCTCCCCCCAGCATCCTGCCCTCCTTCCTTTCTTGTGATTACAAAATAAACTGAAAGAATGGCATTGTGAAAATTATAAGAAAGTGTAAATTCTCTTTATACACAGAAAAAATGTTACCGGAGAAATTTGCAGGGTTCTTGTCTTCGCGCAAGAAAGAATTCAGGCGTGAGACAGAGAAGAGTGGGAGGTAAAATAGCAAAGTTTATTAGGGAAGGGACATCCGTGAAAACGGATGGGCACCTCTCCAGACAGAGCCTGAGAGAGAGTGGGGGGAGGGGCAGTGGAGAGAGAGTACACCTGACCAGGTCAGGCGGGCGGCTCAGCAGACAGGCAGAGGGCTGAGCGCGCAGTCCGGTTGAGGCCAGGGGTTTTTAAGGAGATGGGTCTTGCTTTCCACCTCTGCTCCTCTTGGAACAAAGGGCTTTTTGGATGTAAATAGAAAAACTCCTATCTGAGTTTTTCCCTGAAGGTATCAGACAGGAGGAAGGCTAGCTGGCGCCATCCTGGGTTTGGAGGAAGGGTGAGCAAGACCTCCTGGAGAATGGGGATCCGGAGCAGGGTGTTTGAAATGCAGATACTGGGCTGCATCAGGGAGAAGGGGCAGGGACCCCCACCAGGCAGGTTATCACGTAGAAGGAGGCAGGGTAGGATGCAGAGGCCGGGCTGCCCCTGGAATGCTGCCGGGATGACTCTGAGGTGCAGATGCATACGCTGGACATAGATGTCTTTTCCTTAGGCCTTTATGTCACACACACATAAGCTCATAACTAACTTCCTACCTAACATTCCCCCCTCAAGAGGTAATACCCAAAATTCTTTTTGGGATTATGGATGGAGTTCCGTATAAAGAGAATTGAAAATGAATCTTAATGTGAACAGAAGGGGAAAGGGAGCGGGAGAGGGGAGGGTAGCGGGAGGGAGGGAAGTTATGTGGGGGGGGAGCCATTGTAATCCATAAGCTGTACTTCGGAAATTTATATTTCTTAAATAAAAGCTTTATTAAAAAAAAAAAAAAAGAAAGTGTAAATTCTTTTTTTTTTTTTTTTACAGGCAGAGTGGACAGTGAGAGAGAGAGACAGAGAGAAAGGTCTTCCTTTTGCCGTTGGTTCACCCTCCAATGGCCGCCGCGGCCGGCGTGCTGCGGCCAGCGCACCGCGCTCGTCCGATGGCAGGAGCCAGGAGCCAGGTGCTTTTCCTGGTCTCCCATGGGGTGCAGGGCCCAAGCACCTGGGCCATCCTCCACTGCACTCCCGGGCCACAGCAGAGGGCTGGCCTGGAAGAGGGGCAACCGGGACAGAATCTGGCGCCCCGACCGGGACTAGAACCCGGTGTGCCGGCGCCGCAAGGCAGAGGATTAGCCTGTTGAGCCACGGCGCCGGCCGAAAATGTAAATTCTAAAACTTGACAGAACTAACTCTATAGTGTGTAGCTCCTGGTAGGAACTGAAAATGCAGATTGGGGTGTTTAAGAATTGTCATGCATTTAAATATGGAAACCCTAGGAATTCAGATTGAGTTTAGGTGAGAAACTACCATGGTGCCTCCCCAAACGTGTGTTCTCTAAACGTAATGTGCCCACAACCAACTATTGCTTTGAACCAAGGGCCATTGTGGTCACCAATCATGGGGAATGGAAGGCTTTTTAGGGCAGTGAGCCTGAGGACTGTGACCAAGACCTGTCCCGGTGAGTCAGTGAGAGATCAAACTGTGCATGAGTCCCCTGGCTCCATACCCCAGCACTTGCCCCATCTTCCTAGGACTTCATTTACTAAACACAAATTCAAGTGAAATTCAGTAAGAATTTGGACAGCAGAGAGTATACTCTTTTGTGTTGGGTACAGTTGCAGTGTTACTTGTCACATACTGATGAAACAGGCCCTGCCTTTTCAGTTCCATGGTTTAATTGGGCGAATTCACAACCTGCCTGTAATATGTAACTATGTTATATGCACTTAGGAATGAACACCCATCAGTGGGAGAATAGCATATAGTAATTTATAATTCTCATTTCACTTTTCACTTTCCTGGTTTCCTTCAGATAGAGTTCCTTTCATTTTCTGTTTGTGAGTTTTCAGTTTGAGGGAGGTGAAGTGACAGTGTAATGTGTTACTTGGATATTGTCTTAAATATTCTCGATAGAATTCCCAAATCTTTTTTTTTTTTTTTGACAGGCAGAGTGGACAGTGAGAGAGACAGAGAGAAAGGTCTTCCGTTGCCGTTGGTTCACCCTCCAATGGCCGCCGTGGCTGGGGCTCTGCGGCCAGCGCACCGCGCTGATCCGAAGCCAGGAGCCAGGTTCTTCTCCTGGTCTCCCATGGGGTGCAGGGCCCAAGCACTTGGGCCATCCTCCACTGCACTCCCTGGCCACAGCAGAGAGCTGGCCTGGAAGAGGGGCAACCGGGACAGAATCCGTTGCCCCGACCGGGACTAGAACCCGGTGTGCCGGCGCCGCAAGGCGGAGGATTAGCCTAGTGAGCCGCGGCGCTGGCCAGAATTCCCAAATCTTTATTTTCAAGATAGGAACCACCTGAAATTTAGTTTAGTCAAGTTCATGAATGTTTCTTAAGATTTATTTATTTGAAAGTCAGAGTTACACAGAGAGAGAAGGAGAGGCAGAGGGGGAGAGAGAGAGGTCTTTCATCTGCTAGATCACTCCCCAGGTGGCCGCAGTGGCCAGAACTCTGCTGATCCGAAGCCAGGAGCCAAGAGGTTCTTCCAAGTCTCCCACGTGGTTGCAAGGGCCCAAGGACTTGGGCCATCCTTTATTGCTTTCCCAGTGCATAGCAAAGAGCTGAATTGGAAGTGGAGCAGCTGGGACTTGAACCGATGCCCATATGGGATGCCGGCACTGCATTTGGTGGCCTCGCCTGCTACGCCACAGTGCCAGCCAGCCCCAATCATGAATGTTTTAAAAATTATTTCTTTCCCATGAAGCCTACCAAAACCCCACAATATTAACCTAAGTTCCTTAATTTTTATTTGCATTTTAAGTATAGGAACCTATTTTTGCATGTTTTATTTTTCCAGCCTTATTACAGTATAACCGAGAAACAAAAATTATATATATTCAAGGCACACAAAGTGTGTTTCGATATGAATCTGATCTTTCTATTGCATTTTTCACACAAACTTTTCAGCTCTCCTTGTACTTACCATACACTATGAAAGGAGTAGTACAATGAAGCTACTTAACAAAGTTATCACTCCTATAGTGTTTTTTAAAATTTATTTATTTATGTATTTCCCCAGAAAGCTTTTATTTAAGGTATACATACTTTATGTATTCAATAAGTACAGCTTTAGCAGCGTAGTAATTCTTCCTACCATACCTACCCTCTCATTTGCACTCCTATCCTGTTCATAGTGTTTTTAAGGATATTGACCTAGGAAATTACAAGTACAGTATACAGTGTGAACTGGGCACCCGGTGTGCCGTATTAGATTTTCCAAACCTTATCTCATAATTGTAAATTTGATTTTTTTAAGATTTATTTGAAAGGCAGGGTGCGGTGCCATGGCTCACTTGGTTAATCCTCTGCCGGCAGCGCCGGATCCCATATGGGCGCTGGGTTCGAGTCCTGGTTGCTCCTCTTCCAGTCCAGCTCTCTGCTGTGGCCCTAGTGCTTGGGTGCCTGAACCCGCGTGGGAGACCAGGAGGAAGCACCTGACTCCTGGCTTTGGCTCAGCGCAGCGCCAGCTGTAGGGGCCATTTGGGGAGTGAACCAACAGAAGAAAGACCTTTCTCTCTGTCTCTCTATCTCTCACTGTATAACTCTGTCAAATAAAAAAAAAGAAAAGAAAGGCAGGAAATAGGGAAGAGAGTAAGACAGAGACAGAGAGAGTGAGAGAGAGGATGAGGGATATCTCATCTCATGCATTATTTCACTCCTCAAATGTCCTCAGTGGCAGGGCTGGACCCCAGGTCTCCCATTTTGGCACAGGGGCCCACGTCGTTGGGTCATCTTCTAGTGCTTTCCCAGGCACATTAGCAGGGAGGTGAATGGGAAGTGGAGCAGCTGGGACTCGGTCTGGTGCCCATAGGGGATGCTGGCAGTCCAGGTGGAGGCTCAAGCTTTTACACCCCAGCTCCAGCACCATAACCATGTATTTGTATCTTGTGACTAACATCTCTTCATTTTCATGCTCCCAGTTCATCAGAAACACCATCCTGCTCTCTGACTGTGTTAGTTTGACTTTTGTATATTCCACATGTAAGTGTGATCATGTAGTATTTCTTATTTCTCTGTCTTGTTTCACTCATTGTAATGTCCTGTAGTTCCATACTTTTGGATCCGTCTTGTGACAAGTAGTAGTATTTCCATTCTTTTTAAGGTTTGGCGAGGATTCCACTGTGCGTGTATCCCAGTTTTCCTTGTGGATCTGTCAACAAACATTTGGGTTATTTCCATATCGTGGAATTGTGAATGATGCTGAAGTGAATGTGGGGGTGCAGACAGTTCTCTGAGATGGTGGTTTTCTTTTGGATTCATGGCTAATAAAGCTTGTTCCTTTTTAAATTTTATTTGAGGAACTTCCATATTGCTTTTCATAATGGCTGGCACGATTTACATTCCCTCCACTAATGTGTGTTCTGTTTTCTCTACATTGTGCCCGATACTTGTTGTCTTTTAACTTTTTAATAGTAGCCGTTTAACAGATATGAGATAATAACCATTGTCATCTTGATTTGCATTTTGCTGATGACAGCAGTGTTCAGAACTTTGTCACATACCCTCAGGGTACATTGTATGTCTTTGTTGGAAAACATTGATTGAGTCCTTTGCCCTTTTTAAATTGTATTCTTTGCTGCTTAGTTGTATGCATTCCTTGTATTACTCCCTGGATTACACATCTGGTTAGTTAATATTTCCTCCTATCCATTGGTTTGCCTTTTCAGTTCATTGATCTTTGCTTTACTGCTTTACTAGTTTGTTGTAGTTTCATTTCCTTACATTTGCTTTTGCTCTCTGTGCTTTAGTTGTTAGCACATAAGCAACCACTCTTGAGGCTGATGTCAAGGAATTTTCTGCTTTATAAGTTGTAAGTGTTCAGAGTTTCTGTGTGGACTTTCAGTTCATTTTGAGTTGATTTTAATATGTGGTGCAACAGTGATACAGTTTCAGTTTTGGACATGTGTTTATCCAGGTTGCTTCTGCCTCAGATGTGGGCCTTTATGTCCAGTGACTGCATGTTTGGTAACCCTGGGGGGCCGGGGTCCCCAGTGTCTTCAGTTGGATCCATTAAACCAGATGCTGAGGCTGGAGTTGAGCAGGAGCTTGGCATGTGTGGTGATTTGGGAGTAGGAGACCATGCAGTGATGGTGTCAAGACAGGGGACTGTGGCCTCCTCCTCTGGAAGCCAGGGCTATATGAGGGTATGTCAGACAGTTTTTTGAAGGGTAGACTTTTGGCATAGTGGGAAAGACAGTGCTCAGGATACCAGCGGCAGCCAGTGATGGCTTAAGTAGTTGGATTCTTGCTACCACATTGGAGACCTTCTCCCAGCTTCAGCCTGGGTCAGATCAGCCCTGAGTATTTTGGGCATTTGGGTAATGAACTACTAGATGGGTGGTATCTTTCTCTCTCTCTCTCTCTCTCTCTCTCTCTCTCTCTCTCTCTCTCTCTCTCTCCTCCCCCCTCCACCTTATTGTTTCCCTGTGTTTTGCTTTTGAAACCAATTCCAATATTAAAACTAGGTGGAAAAATGGTTTATGGATGATTATCCCAGTAGCCTTAGATTATTGAGTCATTTCCTAGGATCATGCAGGGGGGTGTGTGTAGCTCACAGTAATCTGTTATGCCTTTTATTAGAAAATGAAATAAAGGAGCTCAAGGCTCTGTCCATAAAATAACGCCAAAGATTAATGTAGATTTGATCAGTACAAATTTTATATGAGTATTGAAATGTCACACTAGCCCATAAATATGTACAACTCTTGTGGATGAAACATGTTACTTGGTGTATAAAGTTAAGGGGTTTTAAATGATTCATGTCACAACTAATATTATGGTATTTGAAAATGGTTAATTAATACAAGCAAAAACATAACCTGTAAATAACTGAAGTGTTCTTTTCTTGTCATGCTCAGTCGAAGGGCTACCTAGCTGTGTTTTAAGTTGGTGATGGATATTTATTTTAGATTGTTTCCTTTAATAAACAAAAATGGTAATATGTTTTCATGTGTGTATGTGAAATTGAACAGCATCAGAGCAATACAATGAATATGAGATAAGCTTTTTTCATATTTGGGATTTTATTGGTTTTTGAGAATCACTACAAGAGACATTTTAACTTGTACGCTATTCTTAACAAACCAGAAATTTGAAAAGTGAGGGCTTGTCATTCTTTTTAAATCTTTTATTTTTGAAATAGTGTATTTTTAAATTTACCTCATAAGAGCCCTATATTCCATTCAATAAAGAGTTCATCTGTTAAGGAAGAATAAAAGCAAGGGCAATAAAAATAATCAAACAAAAAAAGTCCTATCTTTATGATCAGTTATGAACTTAAACTGATCACTTTAACTAGTAAGATGGCATTAAGTGTCAAAGAGATCACAGCACTCTGGCCTCAGAATCAGCCCTTCAGGCATTCGGATCTGGCTCAAGAGCCCATGAGAGTATTTTAGGCATGGAAAGCCAAGACACTCTGGCAAAAGAAAAAAAAAACAAAAAACAAAACCTAAGCGAAAGATCTCTGGGAGTGAGATCCCAGTGGAAAGAACGGGCCATCAAAGAAGGAGGTACCTTTCTCTGAAGGGAGGAGAGAACTTCCACTTTGACTATGGCCTTGTCTAAATAAGATCAGAGTTGGCGAACTCAAAAGGCTTCCATAGCCTTGGCAACTCATGAGAAGAGCCTGGGGTGATTAATGACGCCATAAACAAGAGTGTCAATTGTTAAGTCAACAACAGGAGTCACTGTGCACTTACTCCCCTTGTAGGATCTGTGTCCTTAATGTGTTGTACAATGTGAATTAATGCTATAACTAGTACTGAAACAGTATATTTTACACTTTGTGTTTCTGTGTGGGTGCAAACGGTTGAAATCTTTACTTAATATATACTAAATTGATCTTCTGTATATAAAGGTAATTGGAAATGAATCTTGATGTGAATGGAATGGGGGAAGGAGCGGGAGATGGGAGGGTTGCAGGTGGGAGGGAAGTTATGTTGAGGAAAAAGCCACTATAAGCTATAAGCTGCACTTTGGAAATTTATATTTATTAAATAAAAGTTACAAAAAAAAGGGATCACCTAAATAAGACCAAGTGTCTGCTAATATTAATAGATAGAATTAAAAAGGAGAGAATGACCCAACATGGGAAGCAAGCCACACGGCAGATTCCTAGAATGACAAATACCCTAAACAGCGCTCTGGCCTCAGAATCAGCCCTTAAGGCATTCAGATCTGGCTAAAGAGCCCATGAGAGCATTTTCAAGCATGGAAAGCCAAGACACTGTGGCAAAAAATCACCCACATGAAAGGTCTCTAAGAGTGAGATCCCAGGGAAAAGAAGGGGCCGCCAAAGAGGTCAGCACCTTTCTCTGAAGGGAGGAGGGAACTTCCGCTTTGATTACGGCCTTGTCTAAATAATGTTGGAATTTGTGGACTCAAGAGGCTTCCATAGCCTTGGCAGCTCATGACCAAGAGCCTAGGGTGATCACGATGTCAAAGAGAAGAGTGTCAATTGTGAAATCAACAACAGGTGTCACGGTGCACTTGCTCCCCATGTAGGACCTCTGTCCTAAATGGGTTGTACTAGGAGAATTAACGGTAAAACTAGTCTTCAAACAGTACTTTAAACTTTGTGTGTCTGTGTGGGTGCAGTCTGTTGAAATCTTTACTTAGTATAGAATTGATCTTCTGTATATGAAGATCATTAAACATGAATCTCAATGAAGAATGGGATGGAAGAGGGAGTAGGAGTTGGGATGGTTTGCGGGTGGGAGGGCGGGTATGGGGGTAAGAACTGCTGTAATCCAAAAGTTGTACTTGTGAGATTTGTGTTTATTAAATCAAAGGTTTCTATAAAAATGACTACTACACTCATACACAGTAAATTTTAAAATGATCATGAATTATTAAAATTATAGTAGTATATCCTCCTTAAGAATTTGTTTGATAAAGATATAAAAGAAAGTTTAACAAAACTATGTTTGCAGCAATACTGATACACACAGGCATTGGTTTCTTTTTTCTGTTTTTCTTTTGTTGTTGTTGTTGCCTGATTTCTTTTTTTGTAAAAGAAAATCTTAGCTCCCATATATAAAGGAGAACATCTAATATTTGTCTTTCTGTATCAGGATAATTTCATTGAGCATGAAGTCCTCCAGTTGCAATGATTTTGATACTAATAACAGGATTTCATTTTTTATAGTACTGTAATATTCAGTTCTACATAGATGCATCCAATTTTGCCAGCACCGCTTACTGAACAGATGACACTTTTTTCCATTGTATAGTCTCGGCACTTTCATGAAAAATCAATTGGCTCTACCTGTTTGGATTGATGAATTAATTAATTAAATTCCACTATCATGCTGCTTTGATTGCTATAGCTTTGTATTAAGCTTTGAAGGCAGGCATTGTGATGCCTCCAGGTTGATTTTTTAAAAAATTTTGCTCAGGATCATTTTGGCTATTCTTGATATTTTGTGATTTCTTAGGGAATTTAGGATTATTTTCTCATTCTGTAAAAATGTCATTGGTGTCTGATAGGAATTTCATTTATTTTGTAGGTTGCTTGAAGTAATATGGGTATTTTAATTATACGAATTCTTCCAATCCGTGAGCAAGTTATATTTTTCCATTTTGGGAGTCCTTGATGATTCATTTCTTCAACATTTTAGAATTATCATTGTAGATATCTTTCACTTAATTGGTTACATTTATTCCTAAATGTTTTATTTTTGTCTCTATTGTGTATGGGATTACTTTTTAGATTTCATTTTTGGCAAGTTGGTTGCTAGCATATAAAAAGCTACTGTTTTTGTATGTTGATTTTGTAACCTGTAACTTTACTGAATTGGTTTTTCATCTTGAACCATTTTTTGGTGGAGTGTTTAGATTGTTCCTTGCACAACATCATGCATTCGACAATGTTGTTGAATCCAGTTATTGTTAACAGTTGTGTTGAGGAATATTTAATGTCATAAATATAAGAGCATGTCAAAAAGCTTCAAGTTTATCTGCGGAAAATTTCTCTGTCATTTGCCGTATGGGAATTAGTACCTGGTAGACTTGTGGACTGATGTTGCTAATGGAGTGCATAGGTTCACCCATTGGTTTATCACTGCTTTCTGTGCCCCCCCGCAGACTCCTAGTGAGACAGTGAAGCTTCTTGAGGTTGTGTGCAGAGTGTTGCTGGCAGCCCCGTGTAAGTAACATGGTCTCATGAGATCATTTCAGACATTTGTACCTCCACCTGGGGAATGCAGAGTCTTGTGTGCTCTGTGGGATGCTGAGTCTGGATGCACCAGATGACTGCTGGCTGCTCCTCACATGCTGTCAAGTAACACCCAGGACATGGTTGAGAAAGTAGATGCCTTGTCTGCAACTGTCTCAGGTGGTGAAGTTCTGTATCTCAGACACCGAGGAAGTCCACACAGATGTATACACCTTGCTGTGGATGGAGATACAAAGCCTCCCCAAAGGCTGGACAGGAACAGATTGAGAAGGGCAACCTTGCTGTGTTCCTGACAGGAAGTAGTCTACAAATCACGGGGCAACAGACTTGGCAGCTGGCAGCTCTCACTGAACCACATCAAGATCCTGTCCAACTTGTCTGGAAAGCACAAACAGATGGTGTCATGTTTGCACAGAGGGTGCACATAAACTTTTTCTACTGCAGTGGGTGTCCAGAGCATGTTAAACACCACACTACAGCAGGAGCCTCTGTATTTCAATGGACGTGTACAATTAAGAATAAGAGAGAGCTGTTAGGCATTCTTCAGTGAGTATGTGCAAGCCACCACCCCTGAATGGCAAAGCTGCCCCTAGGACAGTCCCAACCAAGCTACCTTGGCCCCAGTGGAATTATTTATTCACTTACTTAAGCATTAGTCATTATGTTTCATTGAAAGACAAGAAAACAGATTTCCCAGTGGCTGGATCACTTCACTTGAGTGGCAAGGGCCCAAATATCTGAGCCATCCTGTGTTGTTTCCCAGGGTAAGCAGAAGCAGGAACCTGGATGTGAATGCATGACAGGTATTGATCCTAGATACTTTGTGATGGGATGCTGGCACCAAAAATGATGTCTTTAATTGCCATGCCAAATACAATGTATTGATGCCTTTATATACTAATTATTAGAATGGCAGCGTGAGATAGAGAGAGATGTTTCCATCTGTCGGCCTCACCCCCAAAGCCTGCAAACGTTTTTGGAAGGGCTAGGCCAAAGTCAGAAGCCAAGAACTCCATCCAGTTCTCTCACATTGGTGGAAGAGACCTAAGTAACTGACCCAATGCCTGCTGTCCATCAGAGTGTACATTAGCAGGAAACCTGACTGCAGGAAGATTATACTGAAATCCAGGCGCTCTGATATGGGGCGTGGGTAACCCAAATGACATCTTAAAAACTCTGTCACAGTTCCTTGGCTATTGTTATATTTTAATGATTTTTTTATTTGGAAGAAAAATATTGAGGGAGCGACATAGAGATATCATCCCAACCACTACCTCACTCTCCAAATGGCTGCAGCATCTACAGATTAGCCAAGGGGAAGCCAGGAGCAGGAACTCCATCTTCTTTTCCTACGTGGGTTGCAGAGTCCTGAGATCTTCAGGCATCACCTACTGTCTATCCATGCACCTTAGGAGGAAGCTGAAGTGGAAGCAGAGTAGCTGGGCCATGTCCCAGCACTACAATCTAAAATGGAAGCATTGTTAGCTGTGCCACAACATCAGCATTCCCATTGTTATTTGTAAAAGCAGTCCCACCACAGGACCAAGCAAAGATTCTAGCTCTGTTGGCGGCAACGTCAGAAGTTTATCAACCTACGCAAACCCTAAGCACCCTGGGAAGTATGAAGGCAGACACGTAGAGTGTTCACAGGCAGAGTTTCCTTCAGCATCTCCCTGCAGTCCAGTGCTGTGTAATCAGATGTGGTGCGCTCTCTGACTTCCTGTGATGCATGTTGGTACCTATTCTGAACATCATCAACAAAGTCAGTGGCTTCGCAGGCTGCACTGCTGCCTACCTGCTCATTTCAGGCAAGTCTCATGAGTTTCTGGACACCACTGAGGCCCTTGTAGACAGAGAGAAGACCACCACACATTCAACAATGGTGAGAGTCTTGTTCTTACTAGCTGTAAGCAATTGTCACCAGGCATCTTCATGGATGACAATCACCGTGTATTGGGGTCACATTATAGAGTCTTATGGATCATCGGGCACTAACTCCTATGGCATTGTGATCATTCCCAATATAGTGCATCAGTCAGGCAATATTAATTGACAGACTATGAAGAGGACATGCCCTTGGGTCGACTGCCATGGTCAGCATGGACCCAGCCTCTTCCCATGAATCCTTGTGTTGCTTCTGCCCACCTCTCAGCTATCATCTCTGTTCCTTGGCATGGACAGCCTAAGACTTCTGTTCTTCACCTAGATCAATCCCAAGTCTTCTGTACTGATGCAGCATGGACACTTAACACACACCTCCCTATATTGTCAACACCGTAAAATATAACTCAAGCAGGACAAGTGGGGAATTGACATAGCTGTCCATGACACAGTATAAGTATTCTCTGAAATGCATTGAGTCATCTATTAACTCACCCATCAAGCACCTTCTCAAAGCTGCGGATAGGAATGGAGGCATCCTGCAGATTACCACCACCTCAAGAAGGTCATGCTTCCCTTTGAATTTGCCTTACTTGATATTATCAGACTGCCCCTGATAATTTTGCCATTATTGCTGTGGCAAGAACTTTATGTGTCCTGTGGAGATTTGGCACCATTTACTTTTTTATTTTGTAAAAATTTTATTTATTTATATGAAAGTCAGAGTTACACAGAGAGAGGAAGGGCAGAAAGAGAGAAAGAGAAAAAGAGAGAGAGAGAGAGAGAGAGAGAGAGAGAGAGAGAGAGGTCTTCCATCCTATGGTTCACTCCACAATTGACTGGAATGGCTAGAGCTGCACCGATCCGAAGCCAGGAGCCAGGAGGTTCCTCCAGGTCTCCCACGTGGGTGCAGGGGCCCAAGGACTTGGGCCATCTTCTACTGCTTTCCCAGGCCGTAGCAGAGAGCTGGTTGGGAAGTGGAGCAGGGGGTCTCTAACCAGTACCCATTTGGGATGCTTGTGCTGCAGGCCAGGGTGTTAATCTGCTGTACCATAGCACCAGCCCCACCATTTCCTTTTAATTTGAAGGCCAACAATGTACCTTTATGAGACTTCCAGTGGGCTGCCTCTGTGGTCCTCCAGGGCTCGTGGTCTGTGTTAACAGGATCTGGCTGGCCTTCAGTTGTCTCCTGGCATCCACCTGTGACACTATGTTGAGGACATTGTTTCAACTGATAATCAAGAGGAGGAGGAAAAATAGGCCTCAATCATCAGCAACTGACTTCTTGACCAAGTGGGCGTGGACCTTAGTTCCATATGAGATGAGAGCTTGCAACCTCAAATTTTTGGTCTGTATTTTGAAAAAGGATTTCAGAAAAATTCCGCAACAAATCCACATATATCTGCTTTTCCTCACTGATTCAGTTTCAACCAGGGAAGCCCAGCACATTTTCAGTTTCTGATAACACCAACTGCCTCACTTCTAGAGAACCCTAAGATTCACCTATCTCACCCGTCACCCACAAGGATGCACCTTGGTCAGGCATACTTCCCAGGAAAAAGCTGAGGATTACTCTATGGATAGTTTTTGGTTCTGAGGGTCCCATGGGTAAAGGACTTCAAGTTAGCTTTGAGCTTGTAGTGACACTACTGTTTGACTCACAGAGAGTTTGGACTACTTCCCTCAGCAGCATGAGCTGGGCCCTGGCCTCCAGCCACTGAGAATCTCTTGTTAAATGGAAGTGGTATTTTCAGAGGCCAGACAAACCCCACACCCTGAGGAGTCTGTGTCCTTGACGAGGATGTCAGCCTCTGACACTTCATCTATTTGGAGAGCCCCCATCGGTCATCTCACGTCAGATACCTCCTTCCAGATACAGGGGTAGTGTCGTGTGTCTCAGGGGGCAGAACTTGTGATCATCCTACTTGTCATCGAGAAGTCCACCCTCACTCAAGGCCATCTTGAAATTCACATGTCCACCAATTCTTGGGACAACACCAATTCCTAATGGCCTTTGTGTGGCCTCAAACTGGACAGTCCATACCCTTACTTTGGAGTACCTCCTAGGTGGGTCACTGTTGATAACTGTGCTACTGGCCTAACCTCACTGAGCAACTCAGCTATTTTGATTGCCAAAATGCTACTGCCTTTTACTGTAGCAAAACTGCACTTTATATTATCTACCTCCTTGCTTTCATAGGGGAGCCTCCCAGGCTTATATGATTTGGGACCTCATAGGCCTATCACCTTGGATTTCAGCTAGTAGCTTTCCTATTGTATCCACGTCAGTTGTGGAAGTCCCCCAGGAACGCCTGCTGTACAGACAAAACTGTCATTCCTCCTTCTCACGTGGTTGCATTTGGAGTGGTGATTATTCACACGCTACCTGGCAAGTGGATTTTATTGACCTGCTGTAGTAAATGGCAGGTGCTTACACTTATGTAAGCCTACACCAGACTACTACTTGCTTCTTCGTTTATGGCTGAAAATGTCATCAGATTCTAAGTACTTCATCCCTGGTGCATTAAACATGGGACCAAAAGTATCTGAAATACTTAGTTCCTGTCCATTTGCTGTATACACAGTGATGGAGTTTTTAGTTCACGTGAAGGTTATTTTTTTTTTATTTTATTTTTATTTTTATTTTTGACAGGCAGAGTGGACAGTGAGAGACAGAGAGACAGAGAGAAAGGTCTTCCATTGCCATTGGTTCACCCTCCAATGGCCGCCGCGGCCGGCGCGCTGCGGCCAGCAAACCGCGCTGATCCAATGGCAGGAGCCAGGTGCTTCTCCTGGTCTCCCATGGGGTGCAGGGCCCAAGCACTTGGGCCATCCTCCACTGCACTCCCGGGCCACAGCAAAGAGCTGGCCTGGAAGAGGGGCAACCGGGACAGAATCCGGTGCCCCGACCAGAACTAGAACCCGATTTGCCAGCGCCACAAGGTGGAGAATTAGCCTAGTGAGCCGCGGCGCCGGCCTTTTTTGAAAATTTTGAAATTAACAATAATTGTACATACTTAAGGGCTACTGTGTGACATTTTGGCACATGTCTGCAATGTGTCCTGATTAAAAATGGGATGATCAATATTTCCCTTTACTGGTCAGTACTTAGGATTGAAGACTTGGAATTTCTTCTGTGTGTTCATTCAACACATACTCAGCTATTGGGAGCCACCCTCTCCATTATTCTGTGTAATATTCGAAAGTCACTCCTTTGATCTACCTCTGATGTGGTACCCATCATCCATACTCCTTGCATTTTCCCTCCAACGTCTTACATCCTTTATTAATTATTATGTAGTCAGATTGGTGTATTTTAAAGATTTATTTATTTTTATTTGAAAGGCTGAGCTACAGAGAGAGGGAGAGACAGAGAGATGTTTTCCTTCTGCTCATTCACTACCCAAATGGCTGCAACAACTGCAGCAGAGCAAATTCAAAGCCAGGAGCCAGGGTCTTTCTCTGGGTCTCCCAAAGTGGATGTAGGGGCCCAAGCACGAGGGCCATGTTCCATTGCTTTCTCAACCCATAACCAGCGAGCTGGTTCAGAAGAGGAGCAGCAGGTGGGTTCCCACATGGGATTCTGGCACCACAGGCAGAGCCTTAACCTACCATGCCACAGCACTGGCCCCCGATTGTTTTAGCTTGTGTTTGTGAGGGAGTGGGTACAGTATTTGTCTTTCTGTGTCTGGATTGTTTTCACTTACTTGCAGTTTCATACATCTTGCTTCAAGTGACAGGGTTTCATTCTTTTCAAGTGGCTGGATAATATCCCATTTCGTATATATACAACAAACTCTTGACCCCTTCAGCTGATGAACTCTGAGCTCATTTTGTATGCCAAGATACTATTTCCTTTTAGTGAGACAAAAATGCAGTCTACTTTATCTGCATCCCTGCCCTCATAGTGGAGACTGTGGTACCAAAGTCAGTTTGAACTCCTGGGCATATCTGATGTGGGGACATGTTCCTATTGTCGTACCAGAATGAGTTTCTTCTCCTGGGCATATCTGATCTGGGGACATCTTATGCCTGTCATTTTGGATTTCTGATTGTGGTTTTCCTATTCCATCCGCCTCAGTTGGAAAGTCCCCCAGGGATGTCTGTTCTGCAGACAAAACTTGCATCATTCCTTTTTCTCCCATGGTGGCATTTGGAGAGGTGATTCCTCTCACATGCCACCTGGCAGGTGGATTTAATTGGTCTACTGTTGCAAGAGGCAAGCGATTGTTATTGTTGATGACCACATCAGAGTGCTCCCTGCTTTTTCCTTCATGGCTAAAAATGTGCTTCCAACATGAGACTACAGACACATGAACTACTTACTTATTAGTTCCTTTCTATGGGGCATGGACCCAGTGTTGTTGTTGCTGGTTCATGGTATGGTTCTGTTTTCTGAAAATTTTGACATTAACAATAATTTCACCTACTTAAGGGCTACAGTGTGATGTCTCGGTGCATATCTGCGATGGGTCCTGATGAAAAATGGGATAGTCAACATTTCCCTTTCTTTGTCAATATTTTATGATTGAAGGCTTGGAATTTCTTCTGTGTGTTCACTTAATACATACTAGGTTATTGTGAGCTAGTCTCCTCACTGTGCTGTGTAATAATAGAAACTTATTCCTTTGGTCCAACTCTGATTTTGTGCCCATCATCAAAACTCCCTCCATCCCCCCGCAGTGCCTGCCATCCTTTTTTACGCATTATGCATTCAGGGTTTTAGGTTGCTTATGTAAGGTGTGCATGCGTTATTTGTCTTTCTGTGCCTTGCTTTTCTCACTTAACACGATATCCTCCAGTTGTATACATTTTGCTGCAGAGGACAGGATTTCATTTTTAAATGCCTGAATAGTATTCCATTTAGTATATATACAACAAATTCTTGATCTCTTCATCTGATGATGGATACGTTGGTTGATTCTATATCTTGGCCGTTGTTAACAGTGCTGCAGTAATCATGGTGGAGCAGGTATCTCTTAGATACAATGATTTCGTATCTTTTTGAGATATACTGAGTATTGAGATTGTTGAGTCATATGGCAGTTCCATTCTTAGTTTTTAGAAATCCCCACGGTGTTTGCTGCAGTGGTTGTACTCATTTAGATTCCCATGCTCAGTATATGAGAGTTCTCCTTTCTCCATATCCTTGCTAGAGTTTTTCACTTTTTCTTTTCGATAGGCATTCTAGCATTACGAGGTGATATCTCTTTGGGGTTTTGATTTGCATTTCTTTTTTTTTAAAGAGTTTTTCTTTCTTTGAGAGGCAGAGTTAACAGACAGAGAGGGAGGCACACAAAGGTCTTCCATCTGCTGGTTCACTCCCCAGATGGCCACAAAGGCAAGAGCTGAGCCCATCCAAAACCAGGAGCCAGGAGCTTCTTCCAGGTCTCCGACGTGGTTGCAGGGACCCAAGCACTTTGGCCATCTTCCATGCTTTCCAGGCCATATGCAGAGAGCAGTATCAGAAGATGAGCATCCAGGACATGAACCAGTGCCCACGTGGGATGACGGCCCTGCAGACAGAGGCTTCGCCTGCTATGCCACAGTGTAAGCCCCTATTTTCATTTCTCTGATGATTAGTCATAGTTTTTTTCATCTATTCGTTGGCCATTTGTAATTTTTCTTTAAAGAGTTGTCTTTTTAGGCCCCTTGTGCCCATTTCTTAACTGCATTGGATGCTTGATTTTGAGTTTGTTGAGTTCCTGATATATTCTGAATATTAATCCTTTGTTGGGTAAGTAGTTTGCAGGTATTTTATCCCTTTCCATTGGTTGTTTATTCACTCTATTACTGTTTCCTTTGCTGTACAGAAGCTTCAGTGTTTGATGTAGTCCCATTCATCAAGTTTTAATTTTGCTGCCTGAACTTCTGGGCTTTTTACCAAAAAGTCATCGCCTCTACGTCTTTTAAAAGATGTCTCCGGGGCCGGCGCCATGGCTCACTCGGTTGACCCTCTGCATCCGGCGCCAGCATCCCATATGGGCACTGGGTTCTAGTCCCAGTTGCTCCTCTTCCAGTCCAGCTCTCTGCTGCGGCCCGGAAAGGCAGTGGAGGATGGCCCAAGTCCTTGGTTCCTGTACTCACATGGGAAGCCAGGAGGAAGCACCTGGCTCCTGGCTTTGGAACGGCAGAGCGCCAGCCGTAGTGGGCATTTGGGGGGTGAACCAACGGAAGGAAGATCTTTCTCTCTGTCTGTCTCGCTCACTAACTCTGTCAAGTAATTTTTTTTTTTTAAAAAAGAGATGTATCCCTATGTTTTATTTTTTCAGGTCTCAGATTTATGTCTTTGATCCGTCTGAGTTGATTTTTATGTGTGTTGAAACGCAGACATTTAATTTCATTCTTCTATATATGTATATCCAGTATTGTCAGCACCGCTTATTGAAAGGACTATGGGATTTTCATCAAGAATCAGTTAGCTGTTACATATGTATGTTTGTATTTATGTATTTTTTCTGTTTTCATTGATCTTGGTATCCATCTTCATTCCAGTTTCATCCTATTTTATTAACTATGCCTTTGTGAAATCAGGCATTGTTAGGCACTCAGCTTTGTATATTTGTGTGTGTGTGTGTGTGTGTAGGATCACTTTGGCTGCTCTGGGTCTTCTGTAGTTCCATAGGAATGTTAGCATTTCTTTTCTGACTGTATAAAGAAAGTCATTGGTATTTTGATATGATTGAGTCTGTAGATTTCCTAAGGAATATGAACATTTCAATGTTAATTCTTCTAATTGATGAGCAGGGGATGTCTTTCCATTTTCATGTGTCTTTGATGATTTATTTCATCAGTGCTTTATAAGTTTATTGTGATCTTTCACTTATTTGGTTAAATTTATTACTAACTATGTAATTTTGGTAGCTATTGTAAATTTAGGCTTCTTTTTCCTGTTTCATACTTTTTATTTTATTTAAAATATACAAATGTCATGTATTTCATATATACAGATTCAGGAAGGTGGTGATACTTTCCATTCTACTCTCCATCCCGCCCATATTCCCACCCTTCTTCCTCTTCCCTTTCCTATTCCCATGCTTACTTTTTACAAAGATCTTAAACTTAGCTTTACAGAGGATCATTATTAGTGTGTAAGAATGCAACTTATTTGCACATTGATTTTGTATCCTGTGACTTATTGGTTTATCACTCCAAACATATTTTTACTGCAGTGTTTAAAGTCTTTCTGTCTAAAATCATGTCTTCTGAACAAAACATATTTTGATTTCCCCCTTCCCAGTTTTCATCCTGTATTTCTTCACTTTACCTGAGTACTCTTTTGAGTACTTGAGATACTATATTGACTAAGAACGGTTTATGTGGAGTTCTTATCTTGTTCCAAAGATCAAGGGAAATGTGTTCAGCTTTTTCCCATTCCGTATGATATTGGCTATTGTTTTATCATATAGCTTTGAATTTTGAGCTGTGTTTGCTCTGTACCTGGTTCAGGTTTTTTTTTGTTTGTTTGTTTGTTTGTTTTTTTATCATGAACCGATGTTGAATCTTGTGACGGAAGCATTCTCTGCACCCTTGGAGATGGTCATTTGTTTTATGTTGTTCATTCTGCTGATGTGATTTCATTGATTTTTATAGATGTTGAACCACACTTGCATGCCTCTGATAAAACCCACTCATCATATTACATGTTGTGTATGTATACATATATGATACCTTTTTGATGTATTGTTGCATTCATCATGTTTCCAAAGCCTCACAGCCTAGAAAGTGTTTGAAATAAGAAAGCTTGAACTCACTACCCATGCTTTTCAATCCCAAAAAGTCCAAAACATTTTCCCAAGGTCACAGAATGACAGACTGTACTAAGGAAAGTATTCAAAACCTAATTCCAGGTCTGGCACTGTGGTGTAGTAGACTAAGCCTCCACCTACAGCACTGGCATCCCATGTGAGCACCAGTTCATGTCCCAGCTACTCCTGGTCAGAATCAGTAAAGTGTCATTAGGTTTGCGTGTTTTGTTTTATTACATGCTGTCTTTCTGTGACCTTGGGAAATGTCTTCAACTTTCTGGGATTGAAAGAGCATAGGTAGTGAGTTCAGCATTCTTATTTGAACCACTGTCTAGGCCGTGAGGCTCTGGAAATGATATGAAGTCTTAGTTTGGTTGTACTATTTGTGCGACTCTTCAAGTCTAAAATGATTTTTTATAAAAAGTTTAGAAAAATAGACTTTTTATTTTTAATTTATTTTTAATTTATTTTATTTTTTTGACAGGCAGAGTGGACAGTGAGAGAGAGAGACAGAGAGAAAGGTCTTCATTTGCCATTGGTTCACCCTCCAATGGCAGGCGCGCAGTGGCCAGCGCACAGCGCTGATCCGATGGCAGGAGCCAGGTGCTTCTCCTGGTCTCCCATGGGGTGCAGGGCCCAAGCACTTGGGCCATCCTCCACTGCACTCCCGGGCCACAGCAGAGAGCTGGCCTCGAAGAGGGGCAACCGGGACAGAATCTGGCGACCCGACCAGGACTAGAACCTGGTGTGCTGGTGCTGCAAGGTGGAGGATTATCCTAGTGAGCCACAGCGCTGGCAGAAGCATAGACTTTTTATGAGTCAAATTACACGTGAATGAAACCCTCATGTCATCAGATATTTTTTTCTGTGCTCATTTTTCTTTTCTTTTTTTTTTTATAAAGCTTTTATTTAAAGAATATAAATTTCCAAAATACAGCTTATGGATTACAATGGCTTCCCCCCCATAACTTCCTCCCACCCACAACCCTCCCCTTTCCCACTCCCTCTCCCCTTCCATTCACATCAAAATTCATTTTCAATTCTCTTTATATACAGAAGATCAGTTTAGTATATATTAAGTAAAGATTTCAACAGTTTGCCCTCACATAGCAACACAAAGTGAAAAATACTGTTGGAGTACTAGTTATAGTATTAATTCACAATGTATAGCACATTAAGGACAGAGATCCTACATGATATATTTATTTAAATTGATTAATTTTCTATGCAATTTCCAATTTAACACCAAGATTTTTTTTCATTTTTAACTATCTTTATATACAGAAGATCGAGTCAGTATATACTACGTAAAGATTTCATCAATTTGCACCCACACAGAAATACAAAGTGTAAAATACTGTTTCAGTACTAGTTATAGCATTACTTCACATTGGACAACACATTAAGGACAGATCCCTCATGAGAAGTAAGTACACAGTGACTCCTGATGTTGATTTAACAATTTGACACTCTTGTTTATGGCATCAGTAATCTCCCTAGGTTCTAGACATGAGTTGCCGAGGCTATGGAAGCCTTTAGGGTTCGCCGACTTCAATCTTATTCCAACAGGGTCATAGTCAAAGTGGAGGTTCTCTCCTCCCTTCAGAGAAAGGTACCTCCTTCTTTGATGGCCCCATTAGTTCCACTGGGATCTCACTCGCAGAGACCTTTCATTTAGGTGTTTGTTTGTTTTTTTTTTTTTCAGAGTGTCTTGGCTTTCCATGCCTAAAATATTCTCATGGGCTCTTGAGCCAGATCTGAATGCCTTAAGGGCTGATTCTGAGGCCAGAGTGCTATTTAGGACATCTGCCATTCTATGAGTCTGCTGTGTATCTCACCTCCCATGTTGGATCATTCTCTCCCTTTTTGATTCCATCAGTTAGTATGAGCAGACACTAGTCTTGTTTGTGTGATCCCTTTGACTCTTAGACCTATCAGTGTGATCAATTGTGAACTGAAATTGATCACTTGGACTAGTGAGATGGCTTTGGTACATGCCACCTTGATGGGATTGTATTGGAATCCTCTGGCACGTTTCTAACTCCATCATTAGGGGCACGTCTGATTGAGCATGTCCCAAATTGTACATCTCCTCCCTTTCTTATTCCCACTCTTATATTTAACAGGGATCACTTTTCAGTTAAAATTTGAACACCTAAGCATAATTTCTTGTTATTTACAGAGTTCAACCTATAGTACTTGAATAAAAAAATACTAAAATGGATAAAGTATTACTTTGTACAACAACAGTCAGCACAAGAGCTGATCAATTTACTGTTTCTCATAGTGTCCATTTCACTTCAACAGGTTTCCCCTTTGGTGCTCAGTTGTCGCCGATCAGGGAGAATATATGATATTTGTCCCTTTGGGACTGGCTTAATTCACTCAGAATGATGTTTTCCAGATTCCTCCATCTTGTTGCAAATGACCGGATTTCATTGTTTTTGACTGCTGTATAGTATTCTATGGAGTACATGTCCCATAAATTCTTTATCCAAATGTATGCTTTGAATTTCCTGTGATCTTTTGCTGTGAGGTTCCCTTCGTTTACCTTCTTTAATGTTGATGGCCGTGTTTCTGTGTTTCTGTGTGTAACACATCTTTAAGCATCTTTTGCAGGGCTGGGCGAGTGGCAACAAATTCTTTCAATTTCTGTTTGCAATGAAAGATCTTTATTTCACCTTCATTCACAAATGAGAGCTTTGCAGGATATAATATTCTGGGATGGCAGTTTTTCTCTGTTAGTACCTGGGCTATGTCTCGCCATTCCCTTCTAGCTTGTAGGGTTTCTGATGAGAAGTCTGCTGTGAGTCTAATTGGAGATCCTCTGAGAGTAATCTGACATTTCTCTCTTGCACATTTTAGGATCTTTTCTTTCTGCTTCACTGTGGTGAGTTTAATTACAATGTGTCGTGGTGATAATCTCCTTTGGTCATGTTTCCTAGGGTTCTATGAGCTTCCTGTATTAGGATGTCTCTGTCCTTCTCCAAAACTGGGAAATTTTCTGCTATTATCTCACTAAAAAGGCCTTCTAATCCTTTCTCCCTCTCCATGCCTTCAGGAACTCCTAGAACTCGAATGTTGGGTTTTTTAATAGTATCCTGTAGATTCCCAACAATATGTTTTAGATTTCTAATTTCCTCTTCTTGTCTTTGGTTTGACTGTATATTTTCCTGTGCTCTGTCTTCTAAGTCCGATAGTCTCTCTTCTGCCTCACCCATTCTGTTTGTAAGGCTCTCTAATGTGTTTTTCATTTGATCTATTGAATTCTTCACTTCATTATGATTTCTCGTCACTATCACAGTTTCATGTTCTACTAGTTGTTTCATTTCAGCTTGATTCCTCCTTAATATTTCATTTTCACAAAAGAGATTTTCTACCCTGTCCATTAAGGATTTCTGTAGTTCAAGAATTTGTTTTTGAGTACTTCTAGTGTTCTTATCAATTTTTTGAGATCTGCTTCTTGCATTTCTTCTATCTCATCATCTTCGTAATCTTGAATTGGGGTGTCTTTTTCATTTGGGGATGCCATAGTGTCTTCCTCGTTCTTGTTACCTCGGTTTTTGCGTTTGTTGTTTGGCATATTGGTTTCTTCACTGTGGTGTTTTTTCTTGTTATACTATGACTCTAGATAAGTGGACTGTCTGCTTTCAATGGAGCCTTAGAGGCTTGAGATGGGTGTGGCCTGAGAGCTCTGTTTGGTTCCTCAGGGTTGAGGGGTGTCAAAGGAGACACTCCCAGGTTAGGGGTGGTAAATCTCTGTTTCTTTATTTTTGGTTCAAAAGGGAAGTAATTCCACACAGCTGAATGGAATTGGGGGTGGTTAGCAGGCAAATGATATACTGACAGGAGCCAGAGATCAGAAGCTCTTTCCCAAGGACCACAGAGGGAATCTCTGCAGCCTTCAGTGTGGGTTCAAATTCTTCTGCAGTCTCACCACTGGGCTACCAAGACTACCAAACTGTAGCGTCTCTGGAGAGTACTCACGTGGTGAATTCTGTGAGTTCTCTCCCCCACCGTCTCTTTTTTCACAGTCTCAGTTCATTAGCACCACACATTCATTAGGTTCTAATCTCCTGTTATTTCACCCCCACGCCCAGAGTCAGGTTTTTCTGCTAGGCTCAGGGCCGGTGCAGACCTGAGGTCACCCTGCTTATGACGTATGTCCAAAATGGCGCCTGCTCTTTGTCTTGCTCACCTTTGAGAGGTGGGTGGAGAGAGAGAAACCCGTGTCCGTATTGGTCACTTTTTTCTTTCTCTCTCTCTTCTAGTTAGCCTGGTGAACTTTTCTGCACAGGGTTTCAAGCCTTGTTCCCTCTAGTCTCCTCTTTCCGCTTCCCTGCTGGTGTCTCTGGCTATTGAGGATCGGCTCACCTGGCGTTCCAGCGCTGGTGCGTTGAGTCTGCCGCTGGTGTCCCGAACTGCGGGCTCCCACGCTCTCCTCGAAGGTCCACTGTGAATCACTAGTTCCGGAAGAGTTTCCTCTGCTGTTTCTTCCCCTACTCTTCCTTGAACCTGCAGTATCTCCACTTTTATTAAACTGTCTCTCCCCGGACTATCAGTGTGCTGCCTTCCTATTCCGCCATCTTGCCGCCACCTTTCTGTGCTCATTTTTCATAAAATATCTATTTTCAACTTTATCCAGTTGAAGGGGTGGAATGTTCTAAGTTTAGAGCCTGTTTATTATTAAAGTCATGACTTTTGTTTGTTCAAACTAGGAAATGATCTTTTTTTTTTTTATAGCTAACCTCAGGTGACACCAGGTTGGCATTATATTTCTGGTTAAAGTACGAGCTCCTTCAATTTCCTGATTAGTAGTGTATTTATAATCAATGGCACACAGTTGAATGTTTTAGAAGTTTTATCTAGGTATGCTTAAAGGTGAAGTTACAGAGAGGGAGAAGCAGAAAGAGAAGCTTTCCATCAGCTGGTTCACTCCCTAATTGCTGCAATTGCCATGATGGGCCAGGCTGAAGCCAAAAGCCAGGAGCTTCATGTGGGTGTGCCACATGGGTACAGGGGCCCAAGAACTTGTGCACATCTTCTGTCGCCCTCCTAGATGGATTAGCAGTGAGCCGGATCAGAAGTGGAGCAGCCGGGACTCGAACCATCGCCCAGCCGGCATGCCGGCACTCCAGATAGTGGCTTAACTCTATCACAGCTCCAGCGCCACAAAGTCTAATTTTTAATCTTACGCTTATCTGCTAACATCATGCCTTTCTTCAGATAAAGGAAAGCCCTCTTTTCACAAGGACAATTACATAAAGAAGTTGACAGGTGTATCTGTTGTCTTCTTTTCCGGATTGTTTGGTCATCTTTGCAATAACTTCCTTTTCCTTCTCAGAAATAAACATCTGAGGAGTTACAGACATGCACGTTCCATTTCTTTCTATGTTACTGGTTTATTATCATTGGAGGAAGTCTTGATTTTTCTCATCAATACAATCCCAAACATTCACCTTAAAATCCACCTCAGCAGTTCTTTGTTCTTCATGGTGGGAGCTCTTATGTTTAGATAACTAAAATTTGAGGGCTTCCTGGCCAGTGCCGTGGCTCAACAAGCACAAAGCAGAAAGGGCCCAAACCAAGTGACATCACACTTTTTAGTCTCTTGAGTTCTTCCGAGAACCAGGAAATCCATGAAGCTGTGGAGCACCTGCTGTCTCAGGAGGGCCTTAAAGAACAGGGCAGCCCTCCCCACCCCCACCCCATGCAGTGCTGGAGAAAATACCAGCCTAAGGCTTACAGCATAAACGCAGAAAATGAAACTGACGTGGGGATCCTAGGTCCTTCCCAACATGCTGAAAGTCAGAAATACCTGCCAGGCCTCGTCTTCCAGCTGGGCTGTGAGGAGGAGGATGGCTGCTTGTCCCCTGCTGTGAGCTGGGGGAAATCCCAGCCAAAGGCTTGCAGCACACAAGGAGAAAACGAAATTGACATGGGGTTCCTAGGCCCTTCCAAAGTTGCTGAAGGTCAGCAATACCTATCCGTCCTTGTCTTCCAGCTGGGCTGTGAGGAGGAGGATGGCTGCTTGTCCCCCTGTGCTGGGCTGTGGGAAATGCCAGGAGGGCTTCAGTGGAGCTGCAAGAACCGAGCTCACTAAAGGGGAGCCTCTAGGCTCAGTATGCTGAGGCTCAAAACTACCTTGTGGAGCTGGGCTTTCAGCTGAGCCATAAAGCAGCCTCCCTGTCGCCCAGTCTCCAAGCCAGTGCCATGTCTCCAGTGCTGCTTGAAGGTGTCATCAGGGCTAAATGCCTGCCACAGGGACCACAAGACAGGCAGTTCCTCACCTGGTATGATGAGGATCCACACTTCCTGGCCAGTCCTCAGGTACAAGAGCCCTATTACCTCTGTTTCCAGTCTCAACACCAGCAGTAGTGAGGCCCCCAGTTCAAATAGTCCTCAACCTGCCATAAGGAGGACCACCTACACTCCTGGGCCTCAGATACCAAAACCCGTTGTCCTCCATGCCCACTCTCAGCACCAGCAGCAGTGAGGCCGACAGGACAGATGGTCCCCAACCTGCTGTGAGCAGGAAGACCTACATTCCCTGGCCAGTCCTCAGGTACACCAGCCCTGTGTCCTCCATCTCCACCTTCACATCGGTAACACTGTGGATTGTTTAGCAGACAGGAGGTGTTCCCAGGGAGTGGCAGAGAAAGAGAGCCTTCCAGAAAAGCAATGGGACAGGGAGGCATGGAATTCACCTGCTAAAGCACCTGGGAGCTCCTTGGTCAGGACAAAGGAACAGAGGAGGGAAGTAGGTACAGTTGGGAGACAACATGGAGCCTCCACAGTTGGTCTGTAGGTGGCTGCCATGGAGATTGGGGTGGAAGCTGGGTGGAAGCTGGATATTGACTGGGTTTGGAAGTCAGGCTAAAGGGACCTAGAATGGGGAACCCTACCATCTGGATGTGCTCTGGCATTGGGTTCATTGATTGACTAGAGAAAAGTGAAGCAGAAGGGTCAGCAGGGCCATAAGAATCATCTGGACAAGGCTTGAGTACTGTGGGTACGGGACTCGAGGTTGGTCACCAACAGACACAGCTACCTTGGCTAATGGGGAAATGAGGGCTCTGACTCACTAAGTAGGGGCATCTCTGCCATCCCTTTCTGCTTGGGGCCCTCGATAAGAAGATTGTCTTGGACGCAGAAGGAGCAGGAGCAGTTGGAAGGTGCAGTCATCCAGGCATATGGCCATCATTCAGTCTGGCAGCAAGAAACCACATCACCATCAAGCACCGAGCATACAATGCGTGCCTGGGCCCAGAAAGCAGGTTCCTCATCCTTGTACGTGAAGAGAAGGGCTTCCACTTCATTCTTGCTCTGGCGATAGCTGCAAGAACCAAGGTCATCATGGCCAAGCATCCCCTGGCAGGGTCAAGCTTACCTGAAAGGTCTCATTTCACCTAAAAAAGACACTGGCTTCATCTGGAAAAACTGATCTCATCTGGGGGGCTGATGTGTCCTACCAGAGGCCTTGGGGAAGCTCAGGCTTAGGCTTGGGCTTAGCCTTCTTTGCCACTGGGCATTGGGCTTCAAGAGTGTAAGCACGTGCCTATTTTCAGTGACCCTGGGGAGACTCCTCCTAAGCTTGCACTCAGGCTGCCTGGGGTGGAAGGGCAGAACTAAGGGGTAACATAATCTGCCCAGAGGTCAGGACCTGGCAGGCCATTGTGCCAGTCCAGGCACCACACCTATGGCAGGCCTTGAGCCTTGCACTCTGAAGACACGACCCCCCAGGAAGAAGCACCTTAGCAAGGCCAGCCAGAGCCATGAGGACCAACAAGTTATGAAACTGCCTTGATTGCAGCCCAGGGCCCCTTGTGGCCATAAATTCAGTGCATTGGGGAGGTTGGCTGACTGTGAGTCAGGAGATTGCAAAGACCCAGGACTGACTATAGATACTCTCAGCTGTCTCCCTCAAGGGAAGGGTTTGAAAGGGAAGGTCTGCGCACTGGGTTTCTTAAGGAGTGAAATTCAGATTCATGGATTCCCTACTAGAGCGGTGATAAGTATGGTGAGATCTGCAGGATCCTGACTCAAGTGTCATGATCCTGGCAAAGTCGATTGATATGTCCCTAGCTAGAAGAACATCCTCCAACACTGCGAAGCCCATGGGGTTGATGCAGGCCCAGGAGGAAGGCACCACTTCTTACAACTTGTGGCCAGGTCCAGGGAGGCCCCTCACTTGGATCTCCATTCCTTTTATCTCAGTTTTGCATAGAGTCCCCCCGCCCATGCTTTGATTGCATCTCTGTGACAAAGACCTCCTGACTGGAGAATAGCCTAGGAATCTCATTTGGAACACTCAAGAGTGCATAGGCAGTATACACCAAAATCATAGGAAATGGGACTTGCCTCCTGGGAAAGAGAGTAAAGAGGGTTTTCCCGGTTTGCTGCTGAGGTCTAACAAGCTCTGAGAGCAACACTGAAGTCCTATTGTGACCATCTGCCAAAAACATTGAGGCCTTCAGGGAACACAGATGTTTGTTGAGCTTTGGGGTAAAATCTACATATAGTGAAATGAAACTCAGATGTACAGTTGGGTGCCTTTTTTGTCTACATGAGCAGTGTGTGAAAAGTACAGATGCAAGGGTTTGAACACACATGGTGTCTCCTAACCAGCAATGGTTTGAACCCACATTGAAAGTGTTTCCTAAACACCAGTGGTTTCAACCCTAATGGGGGTGTCTTTTTTTTTTTTTTTGACAGGCATAGTGGAGAGTGAGAGAGAGAGACAGAGAGAAGGGTCTTCCTTTTTGCCGTTGGTTCACCCTCCAAAGGCCGCCGCGGCCAGCACACTGTGGCCTGTGCACCGCGCTGATCCAATGGCAGGAGCCAGGTGCTTCTCCTGGTCTCCCATGGGGTGCAGGGCCCAAGCACTTGGGCCATCCTCCACTGCACTCCCGGGCCACAGCAGAGAGCTGGCCTGGAAGAGGAGCAACTGGGACAGAATCTGGCGCCCCGACCAGAACTAGAACCCGGTGTGCTGGCACTGCAAGGCGGAGGATTAGCCTATTGAGCTGCGGCGCCAGCTGGGAGTGTCTCTTAAACACCAGTCCAACAACTGAAGTAGCAGCTCCTTTGCCTTGCAAGATCTCTGTGTGGCCCTTTGCAGTCAAACTCTTTGAATTCCAGTAGCCCCTGACAACCATTCATTCGTGCGTTCTCCATCACTATTTAGCCTTTTCCCAGAATGTCCTATGAGTTGAATCTTAGCATGTAGCCTTTAGAGTATGGATTCTTTCTCTTAAAAAATGCTACTGAAATTCAGCCCGGTCACCACATGACTTCACGGCTCGTTCCTCTTTCTCACTGAATCCTGTTCCTCATTATGGATCTGGTATAGTTTGCATATTCCTCCCTCATGAAGATCATCCAGTTGACAGTTTTTAGTGATTGTGAATATGACAGTGAACATGGCAAGGGGTTTTTATGTGTGCTTGTTTTCCAAGTCAGTTGACTACACAGAGATACACATTTGGAGTCTGATGCTGTGTGTGTACTTTTGTAAGAAACTGTCTGATGATCTTACATAAAGTTCCTGTTCTGCTTTGAATTCCTTTCTTCAGTAAATGCATGTTCCTGTTACTCCACATTTCTGTCAACATTTCCTACTACCAGTTCTGTTGATTTTATGCAAATAGACTTGCAGTGGCATTTCATCATGCTGTTAACACTCAGTATACTATTTTTGTGTGCTTATTGGAGGTAGTGTCCTTTTATATACTGTGCTAGTTGTGGGGTGGAGGGGTAACCTTTTTGCTCATTAAAATTTTCTTTAGGTTTCATTTACTTATTTGAGAGGTAGAGTTACAGCCAGAGAAGGGGAGAGACAGAGAGAAAGATCTTCTATCCATTGGTTCACTCCACAAATGGCTGCAATGGCCAGAACTAAGTCGATCCGAAGCCAGGAGCCAGGAGCTTCTCCCGGGTCTCCCACATGGGTGCAGGGGCTCAAGCACTTGGGCCATCTTCTACTGCTTTCCCAGGCCATAGCAGAGAGCTAGATTGGGAGAGGAGCAGCCAGGACACCACTAGTGCCAAATGGGGATGCTGGCGCTACAGGCAGAGGCTTAGCCTACTGAGCTACAGTGCCAGCCCCTCTGGATTAAATTTTAAGTGTTCAGTGTATAATCGGGAAACAAGTCCTCCATTAGCTGTATGTTTTGTAAATATTTTCTCCTGAGGCTGGCACTGTAGAGTAGCGAGTAAAGCTGCTTCCTGAAGGACGGGCATCCCATATGGGCTCCGGTTCGAGTCCAGGCTGCTCCTTTCCCGATCCAGCTCTCTGCTACGGCCTGGGAAAGCAGTAGAAGATGGCCCAAATCCTTGGGTCCCTGTAGCCACGTGGGAGACCCCGAGGAAGCTCCTGGCTCCTGGCTTCGGATCAGAGCATCTGCAGGCATTGCAGCCACCTGGAGAGTGAACCAGCAGATGGAAGACTTCTGTCTCTCTCTGCCTCTGTTTCTCTGTAACTCCACCTTTCAAATAAAGAAATCTTTAAAAATATACATTTTCTCCCACTCCCTAATCATAACCCACTCTGTAGCTTTTTACTTCATTCTCTTTACAATATATTTGGCAGAATAGAAGTGTTGAAGTTCCATTGATCAATTTTTTTTTCTGTCATTCTTGGAATATGCTTTTGCATTTATACAAAAACAACATGAAATCAAAGTAGATATCCTTCTGTATATTTATGGAATATTTATGATTTCATAGTTAATTAGATCTGCGATCCATTTTAGATCAGTTTTCTAGAGGTATGTATTGAGAACTTTGTGCTTTGCTTTGCATAGGGGTGCCAGAGTGTTTCAGTATCATTTGTTAAAATGAGTAACCTGGATCCACTGAGTTCTGTCAGCCCCTTGGTCAAAGATCACTTAAATTGGAGAACCAGTTTCTCCATTTTCTCCCACAGACCTATGCGTCTGTCGTTTCTTTAACACAGCCCTGTCTGCCTTACTGTACTTGTATCGTAGAAGAACCTAAAAAGAATAGTTTGAGTTTCTCAGCATATCACCTCTGCATAAGCATCGTTTTGGCTGTTCTAGACCCTTCGCTTTCTATGTCCATTCCAGAATCAGCTTGGTATTGTCTACAGAAAAGCTTGCTGAGACCTGGACTGGTTTTGGGTTGAATCCACTTAACAAAGAGGGCAAAGCTGATAGCAGTACTGGGCCTTCTTAACCATGAAACATAGTCCAACTCTGCATTTATTTAGATCTTTTATCTCTGTCATGAGTGATTTGTAATTTTCTGCAAACTGATACCCTAACATTTTGTTGAATTTGTAACTCAGTATGCCCTTTTTAGTGGCACAATGGTAACTGTCATTATTTAAAACATTTTTGAAAGTTTTTACTTTATGTGTTTAATACTAGCTTCTCTACAGATAATCTCCACATTCTGATGGAATATAGTTAGAGACTGGAAGGCAGTTAGGTAGCTATGAATACAGACTGGATATTGTAGACTTACAGCAATATTTGAAGGGTGATGATGCTCGTGTTTAAAAAACAATTCTAAATTACTAATGCACACTGAGATATCTACAAATGCCTTTGGCTTTGTTTTAAGTTATTTGCCACTGGGGGGAGTGGATGTGTGAGCCGGGACGGGAGACTGCTTCAGATACCTGTGGGAACTGTGAGGATGGAATTTTTTGGTTTGGTACACTATTCATTACTGATTGTTGAGATACACTGGCATAGTCAAAATAAAAAGTAAAAAGGCAGAAATATGAGATCACAAATAGTAAAATAGGGCATAATTTGGATGGCCCCCACCCTCAATTCATTCCATGCATATCGTAGTCCAACCTGATTTTGTTCCCAGCTAGCTCTTGGTCGGCATCGACCCCTCACTCTGCACTCTGGCCCTTCTCACAACCTCCAGGTGGCTGAGATTTCCCATGACCTCATCTCTCCAAGCTCTGCTCTCCAGGCCACCTATTAAAGTACAAGGATAGGTCGGCGCTGTGGCTCACTAGGCTAATCCTTCATCTGTGGCGCCGGCGCTCCGGGTTCTAGTCCCGGTTGGGGTGCTGGTTCTGTGCCAGTTGCTCCTCTTCCAGGCAAGCTCTCCGCTGTGGCCCGGGAGTGCAGTGGAGGATGGCCCAAGTGCTTGGGCCCTGCACCCACATGGGAGACCAGGAGGAAGCACCTGGCTCCTGGCTTCGGAATGGCACAGCGCGCTGGCCGTAGCAGCCATTTGGGGAGTATACCAACAGATAGAAGACCTTTCTCTCTGTCTCTCTTTCTCACTAACTTTGCCTGTCCAAAAAAAAAAAAAAAAAAAGGACAAGGATAACCCTGTCTCTCTAGGCCTGGCCTCTACCCTCACCTCAGGGGTTCCCATTCTCCATCACCCTAACTAACACTCTGAGGCACTTCCCACCTGCATACCCCAGGACCCCTCCTTCTGTCCCTCCACTCTTCCCATGACCACCTCCATGTCACACTCTAGGTTTCTGCTTCCATGTTGGCACCCAGGAGTCCTTTGTCCTGATGTCCAGACAGAAAGTCTCTTCCCCAGACCCACACAGGTCTCCCAGAGCACCTTGCTTTGGGCAACATTGCTCTGCTTGCTGCTCTCATTCTCTATTAGTGAATGCCATGGTCCCAACTGCCCCAGCTTGGGGCTTGGTACCCCATAGCTTCTGAGAACATGATGAATGCTGATCTTTGTGCTAGGAGAGCTTTGGGTATATGGTGTTACCCACATCTTCCAGACCCTTGATCCTTTTCAGGACTCCCACAACTCTCCCAAGACCCCTAACCTCTCTGAGGATTCCCTTTATCTCCAGGGCACTAGCCTATCCCATAGCCCCTCTAACCCCCCTTCCACATATGACTGTAGCCTCGAGGTAGGAGGAATCTGTTCCTGGGCCTGGTGTCTGTGCTGGGCCAAGGTTCAGAGAAAAACCCATCAGAGAGAGAGGCAGGCTCTCTGTCATGGAGTGTGAGTACCCAGGGCCAGCCAAGTCTGGGAGAGTCTGAAAAGGGGCTAGAGGAGGTTCCAGAGAAAGGAAGGCAAGTCGGTGAGGAGGCCCTCGAACTACTGGCCATCCCTTGGGCTGCACTTTACAACAGATGGGAGACTTTGGCTGTGGCAGTGTCTGGCTTGTTAGTGCTGCTACCTGTGTGAGAGCAGGTAGAGGGCCCGTACCTGGTATTTTCCTGGACTCTCGGTCTTTATCTTGTTCATGTCTAGAAGCAGTGTTGACTTCTTCCCCACACCTGGGCAGTGATCCCCATGTCTGTTTTGTGACACAACTACAGGAAAGGAGAGGCTTGGGTGAGACAAGGCCCCAGGGATGGAACAGGATGGGGTGGAGAACAGCCTGAGGTGCTTGGAACATGGGAGTCCTGGGCTCCATGGTGTCTTGGGAGAGGCTGGCTCTGCCTGGACTCTGGCCTCATCACCCACAGTTCTCGGGAGGCAGAGGCTTCATTCCCAGTAGATTCACCCTTTTGGAGCACCAAGATGCCTCCCAACCCTGGACCTAGTGGTGACCCGAATAGTGACATCAGTTTCCCTCCCTAGAAGGTGACCCTGCAGTGGATGGACAGGAAGACTCTAGGGTGAGAACACTTACCTCCAGCCATCTGAGAATCAGGCAGCGCCCTGCCTTGGAAATAGGCACTGCTTGCAGCAACCCTGCAGGAAGCTGTCATAAGGGGACCCTCAGCCTCCTCCTTACCTTGCTATTACTCGCTATTTGCTCCAGGTCTTCAGCATCTTTAGGCATTTCTAGAGTGTGTGAGTCTCGTGGCTGGGAAAGGAGAGGGGATGGTATGAGTCCAGTTGCTGGCCTTTCTGTAGTGGCCCTTGGAGGCAGCATAGGAGCCCTAACATGACTGAACTTAAAGGAGTGAGACCCTGAGGCCCTAGATCTTCTAATTGGGTGAGTGTCTGTTGCCTTGTCTCCAAGGCAGAAAAGGCGGCAGGACCCTCCTTGTGAGAAGGGGGAGGGGCTCTGGACTTGCCATCTGCTGCCTTTCCTGGGCAGAAGTCATCACCCTCTGCTAGAGCTTAGTGAGGACTATTCTGAGAGGGGCCTGCGCTGCCCAGGAGTAGGTGGGCTCTGCCCTCACAGCAGCTGTTTCCTGAAGTGACCTTGACCTGAAGTGACAGGGTCTGGATTCCTAGCATGAGCACTGTTTGCTGCTGAGAGCCTTCAGCTAGGCGCCCACCCATCCTGGTGCCTCCACATCCCTTAGAGGATGCCCCCTTGTCTACCTGCTTGTCCTGTATGCTTGAAACGCACCGTGCCCCTTCCTTGTCAGCCCCAGAAACTGTGACAGTGACCACACAGGCTGTGGCCAATCCTTTGCTCTGTGTCCTGTCAGCTACTCAGGCAAGATACCTCCCTTCTCCCCTACATGGCTTGCAATACCTAAGTCATCCATCAATAAAGGTGGGTTTTTGCTACACTTCCAGAAAAATCCCCTGGGGCACTGTTCCAGGTGCTCTGCTGAGCCCACCTCCTAGTCTCTGTGCTTCTGAGCAGTCCTGGGATGATGGTGTGAACAGATTCAAGTCCTGCCTCCTCCACCACAGGTTCTCCTCCCAGCACAGAACCAAGGGCAAGCAGGTCACTGTGAACTGCAAACCCGCTTGTCCTGCTCTCCCTGGGATGGGTCCCTGGGCAGCTTCTCAGCCCCCGATGCCACAGCCATGGCTGCTCCTAGGAGCCTTCTACAAGAGGCCTTTAGCCCAACCCCCCTGGGACCCAGGGATCTGCTGGACACCTGCCCACAGGCCAGGCAAGGTGCCCCTCACCCCGTGGCTACATGCTCTGGAATGTTGCTGAACTGGGCTGGCTCCACCAGTGACAGGGAGGACCTGCAGGCTGCCCCTTCCCCTTGTGAATCCCTGACCTCTCAGCACCTGCTCTACCTCAACTCTGTCCCTACCAGCCCCCTGAGTTGCTTGTGAGTCACTCAGCTCTGGCCTAATGCTGACCAGGGTGAGCACTGTGATGGCAGCTGGGGACAAGTTCTCAAACAGGTAAACACTGTCCCACTTCAAGGGATGAGTTTCTGAAAATGACCCCACTCCTGGGACAAAATGAGGACAAATGACTCGTTGCAAGATCCACAGCCTCCCTAGGGCCAGGCAGCAGCTCACTCCTTCTCTTCCCCAGGCTCCACCTGTGGCCCTCCATGGTGACTCTGCAACCGGGGGGTGGGGGTGGGGGAGACCTGGTGAGAGGCCATGGACACTCAGGGACTGGTGGAACCAGGGCAGCCCCTTGGGGTTCTGTGAAGCAGATCCCCAACTCGTCGATATGAAGCCTCCACTTCTGTAACTGCTCACACTCAGCACTGATGTGTGTGCTGTGTGGACCAGCAAGACCTCCAGGTCCCACAGCTCCTTGAAGCTGAAAGGCAAAAATCCCACCATGGCACAACCTCAAAGAACCACAGGGAACTGCTCCCCACAGCTCCTGTCCATCAGATCAGAGGAGGTGTCAGCCCCACAGGCAGTGCCTGATGCCCAGGTCCCAGAATGGTGAACTATGCAGAGGACAGGGACATGGATAGCCCCACCCCACTTCCCTAGGACGGTCATTCTTGATCCTCTTTTGCCATCCAGCTGTCCTCCCATGACCATCACTGCACCTGTGCAGAGGCTCCCACCCCACTCCCAGCTGTGGGAACCACATGCCCGGTGGGTTCACAGATGGGCTCACCCCACACCTGAATTGAGTGCTCACCATACTGCCTGCCCAGACATCCGTGTCCTGACACAGGCTCACACACAGGCACCCATGTTCCAGGGTCACTCTGAGGAAGCAACGACATGACTGTACCCACACTCAGCATACAATGGGCATCACTGAAGATTCAGCCAGCATCACCCTCAGCAGCAGTTCAGAGAGCCCAGGACCACACACCTGGAAGCAAATGTCCGCAAGTGAGCAGGACACGCAGAGCTGGATCCAACCAGCTGGATCCAACCAGCTCTGCCAAACATGTCTCCTGTCTAGAAAATGAACCCCAGGTCCGTCAGTTACTGGACACATGGAAAGAGGGGTTCTGGGTTACTGGAAACCCTGGTGGCCTCTAACTGCCACAGAACATGGAAAGAGAGGGTTCTGGGTAATGGTAGCTGTGTGGAGTTCTACCAGTCCTGTCCCAGTGGTGCCCTCCCAGGTCAGGAGGGACGAGTGTCAGCCTCCTCAACCTCAGAATAAACAAAACCCTCTACAGGGGTCTGCTGTGGTCTTTGCAGGGCTCAGGAAAGAGGGAAGAACTGTGGCAAATGTGGCATGACCTAGCTCTGTCTCCACCTTCTGTCAGCTGCTCGATGAATCCCAGCCTTCTGCAGGGCTCTCTACCTGTAACCTGTCCTCTTCCTCCAATACACTTCTGTTTTGAACCAATGTTTTATTATTAATAATTATTATTATTATCATTGTTGGTTTTATTTGCAAATAAGTGCAATGAGAAAAAGAAGGAGAGAGATTTTTCTAACCTCTGGTTTACTCCTCAAATGGCGGCAACAGCCAGGTCTCAGCCAGGCATTCTGTACTCTTACATAGGTGGCAGGGACTTGAGAACTTGGGTCATCCGCTGCTACCTTCCCAGTCACATTAGCTGGGAGCTGAACTGGAAGAGGAGCAGCTAGGATTCACACCAGCCCTCCAGTATGGGATGCCCATTTCCCAAGCAGTAGCTTAATCTGCTATGCCATTGCTACCCCTTGTAACAACTTTCAAAGCCTTGGCATTTTGAATTTCAGTTAGTGCAGTGAGTTCCCCCTACACACCTCACCCAGCTCCCTGAGTTCAGTCTGTGCCTGCCCCTGCAGTAAGCAGGACTCCCAAGGCTACGAACTTCTGACACAGGACAGGTCTCAGCCCTGCTGATCCATTCTGTGTCCTCCTATTCTGCTCCCGTCCTGTTCCTCTGTGATGCTGTCAGCATTGGTCACCAGAGTTTTCCCGGAATGACAGAGAAGGGAGCAGATGGCTGAGCATGGCCTTCTTTGTGTCCTGTGTCGGCCCCACCTAGTCTGTCTGTGGGAGGAACAGTGCCCCTATTCTGGGTGCAGGTGAGGGGTTAACCGAGAGATGAAACACTGATTTCAGCACAGATGCTTGACACACATGCAGGTAATACTGAAGCCAATGCTGACAACAAGGGCTTGTCAAGTGTGGGGGAGGGACAGGAGCACCTGGGAGAGCTGGGTGCTGAGGAGACCACCAGGGAATGCTAGGGATCCCTGTCCCCAGTAGCAGCTCAGGCTCCTCTAATGCCGTGCTCCTCCAGATCACCTCTGGCCCCTGCAGAAGTGTGGAGGACCTGGTGGGTTTCGTCCAGCTTTGTGGGCTTGCTCCTGCTGCATTCCAGCAGCCTCTGCTCTTCCCAATGAAGCAGAGCCTGAACTGCACTCCCCTGTGGAGTGAGCATGTGTGTGTGTGTGTCTGTGTGTAAGCATATATGTATGTCCTAGCTGTGTGGGTTCTGTTCCAGCTGGGCCTGGCTGCTCCACACATGAGCATACAAGTCCTTGTCACTGTCACCAAAGGCATGAGTCTGGCATCAGAGTTCCTGTGGGAAACCATGAGAGAAATGGCAAAAAGCCAGTAGAATAAGGAAGCCGGCATAAAGCCAAAAATATAAATATAAGTAAAATGAGGACTGTAGATGGTGAGTTGAAGCAGTATAGATTAAAAAAGAAAAAAGACAGGATATCTGGTTACAGTTATTCTTGAATCAAGCATAAAGCCAAGAGTGTAACTTGGTAAATATATACATATATCCAAAAGAAAATGTAACACACAAAATAAAAATTAAAAAACAGAATGGTGGACTAGTATGGGAAAACAGGTTCTTAGCAACAGAACCAGTTTTATTCAGTTTGTGGCAGCCAAAACCAGCCAATGAACAGTTGCCTAGCATTTACCTTTTTTTAAAGAAGTACCTCAGGCAAATCCATTTTTAATAACTGTGAGTTCCCTTTGTACTAAAAAGGCTTAAATTTACTATTCCCTTATAAATATATCATAAGTGGAGGTGTTCTCTACCTCTTTGAGATTAAAATATCAGATGGAACCTTTTTTCTATATTAAGGTACATGATGGCAAAAGTTGTTGATGAAAGAGAAATAAGAAGTAAATTGAAAAACTGGGAATCCATAAGGGAAATGGCATAAAGCTGAAAGGATAAGGATCCAGCACAAAGCCACAACTATAAGTAAAATGAGGACTCTCAATGGTGAGTTGAAGCAGTCCAGAAATTTAAAAAAAGGACCAGATACCAATTACATGAAGTCCTAAATAAAGCATAAAGCCAAAAATGGAACCTGATAAATTTATAAAACTATCCAAAATAAAACATAACCTCCAGACACACAAAATCCAGAACAGTGGATTTTATGGGAAAATTGGTTCCTAATAATAGAGGTGGTTTTGTCCAGTTTATGCCAGGCAAAACCAGCCAATGAATAGTCCTCTAGGAATCCTGGTTTGTTCGGTGTTTGTTTTTGTTTTTGTTTTTGTTTTTGTTTTTTGACAGGCAGAGCGGACAGTGAGAGAGAGAGACAGAGAGAAAGATCTTCCTTTCCGTTCGTTCACCTCCCAATGGCCGCTGTGGCCGGCACACTGCACTGATCCGAAGCCAGGAGCCAGGTGCTTCTCCTGGTCTCCCATGCAGGTGCAGGGGCCCAAGCACTTGGCTCATCCTCCACTGCCCTCCAGGGCCACAGCAGAGAGCTGGACTGGAAGAGGAGCCACCGGGACTAGAACCCGGTGCCCATATAGGATGCTGGTGCTGCAGGTGGAGGATTAACCAAGTGAGCCACAGCGCCGGCCCCTGGACAGGTTTTGTTTTGTTTTGTTTTGTTTTTTCTATATTAAGTTTTACTATGGCAGATATGTTGTTGTTCATGAAAAAAAAAAAACTAAATAAGTAAATTTTAAAAAACCAGAATCCATGAGCAGAATGACATATAGCCAAAAGAATAAGGGAGCTGTTGTGAAGCCAAAAATATGAATAAAATGTGGACTGTAAATGGTGACTTGAAGCAGTACTGAATTTTTTTTTAAAAAAAGAGTGAATATCCAATTACTTAAATTCCTCCCTTGAGCATAAAACCAAGAATGTTACTTGATAAATTTATCCAATATATAATGTATATTATATTTTATATATGTATATAGATATTATGTATAATAATATATGAAATATAACAAAATTAAAAAGAATAAAACATAATTTTTAGTATGGAAACATCAGTACCTAGCAACAGAACAGGTTTTATACATTTTGTGCCATTCAAAACCAGCCAATAAACAGTCCTGTAGCATTCCTGGTTTTTAAAAGAAGAACCTGAGGCAAACCCATTGTCAATAACTGTGAATTCCCTCTACTTAAAAGTCTTTAAATTTACTTTTTCCACATATATTTATCAGAGGTGTTATCTGTATTAAGGTATGCTTATTCCTTCTGAACTGAAAAGGCTTAATTTACTTTTCCCAAAAATATATCTGAGAAGGGTGCTGTTCTCTTTCTGGGGAATAAGCGTCATTTGTAGTCAGCATTTTTCTACATTAAGGTGTACAATGGCAAATGCATTACATTGATGAAAAAAACTAAATATGGAAATCTGAAACAAGATAATTCAATTAGGAAAAGCCATTCAGTTGAAAGAATAAGGCAGCCAGTGTGAAGCCAAAAATATAAATAAAATGAGGACTCTAAAATGTGAGTTGAAGCAGTCCAGAAATTTTAAATAAAGAGCTGATATCCAATCACATGAATTGTTAAATCAAGCATAAACCAAGAATGTAACTTGGTAAATTTATAATATCCAAAACAAAATTGAACACAGAAAACAGAAAAAGCAATGTGGACTAGTATGGGAAAATGGTTTACAGCAACAGAAGTGGATCTATGCAGTTTCTGCCAGCCAAAAACAGCCAATGAACAGTCCCCTAGATTTTCTGATTTTTTTAAAAGTAGTACCTGAGGCAAACCCATTTACAACCCCTAAATAGCTTCTGTCCTAAAAAGGCTTAAATTTTACTTTTTGCATGTGTGTGTGTGTGTGTGTGTGTGTGTGTGTGTGGATAGTATATATATGAAGTGTAAGTGTTCTTTGTCTTTTGGGGAATTAATGTCAGATATAGGCAGCTTTTTTCCATATTAAGGTATGCTATGGCAAATGTGTTGTTGTGAAAGAAACAAGTAAGAACTGGTTTTATCCAGTTTGTGCCATCCAAAACCAGCCAACGAACAGTCCTCTAGAATTCCAGGTTTTTAAAAAGAAATACGTGAGGTAAACCCGTTTTCAGTAACTGTGAATTAACTTCTGTAATTAAAAAGTCTTAAATTTACTTTTTGCACATACTTAGATCAGAAGTGGAGGTATTCTTTGCCTATTTGAGAAAGTTTCCGATGCAGAAAACTTCTATATTAAGGTACACCATATCAAATATACTGTTGTTGATGAAGGAGATATAAGAAGTAAATTTAAAAAATGAGAATCCATGAGGGAAATGACACAAACCTGAAAGAATAAGGGAGCAAGTGTGAAACCAAAAATATAAATAAAATGAGGACTTTAAATGGTTACTGAGAGCAGTCCAGAAATTTTTTTTAAAAAAAGAGCTGATAAAAAATTACATGAATTCCTAAATCAAGCAAAAAATTAAGAATGTTACTCTGTAAATTTATAAAAATATCCAAAACCAAATCTAACACACAAAATAAAAAGAAAACAGATGCAGACTAGTATGGGAAAATCACTTCCTAGCAACAGTACTGGTTTTATCCAGCTTGTGCTGGCAAAAACTCACCAATGAACAGTCCTCTGGCATTCCAGTTCACTTAAAGAATTATTTGAGGCGGCCGGCGCCGTGGTTCAACGGGCTAATCCTCCGCCTTGCGGCGCCGGCACACCGGGTTCTAGTCCCGGTCGGGACGCCGGATTCTGTCCCGGTTGCCCCTCTTCCAGGCCAGCTCTCTGCTGTGGCCCGGGAGTGCAGTGGAGGATGGCCCAGGTGCTTGGGCCCTGCACCCCATGGGAGACCAGGAAAAAGCACCTGGCACCTGGCTCCTGCCATCGGATCAGTGTGGTGCGCCAGCCGCGGCGGCCATTGGAGGGTGAACCAACGGCAAAGGAAGACCTTTCTCTCTGTCTTTCTCTCTCACTGTCCACTCTGCCTGTCAAAAATAAAAATAAAAAATAAAATAAAAAAAAGAATTATTTGAGGCAAACCCATTTTCAATAACTGAATTTCTTCTGAACAAAAAAGGCTTAAATTTACTTTTCCCAAATATGCATATCAGAAGTGGAGATGTTCTCTATTTTGGGAATAAATGTCCGATGTGGTCAACGTTTTTCTGCATGAAGGTGTACTATGGCAGTTCTGTTTTGTTGATGAAAGAAAACTAAATAAATAAATTTATAAAACCGTACTCCACGACAGAAATGTCATACAGTCAAAAAATAAGGAAGCCTGCATGAATACAAAATATAAATGAGTACTCTAAATGGTGACTAGTCCCAACCAATGAATTTTTAGTAAAAAAGACTGGGTATTCAATTACATGTATTATTTCATCGAGCATAAATCCAAAAATGTAACTCAGCAAATTTATAAAGATATCGAAAATATAATGTAACACACACACTCACACACATGCAGACACACACACTCAAAAGAATTGTATACTCATATGGGAAAATCAGTTCCTAGCAATAGAACTGGTATTATTCAGTTTGTGCCAGCAAAAGCCAGGCAACGAACAGTCCTCTAGCATTCCAGATTTCTTTTAAAAGAATTAACTGAGGAAAACCCATTTTTAATAACTTTGAATTCCTTCTGAACTAAAAAGGCTTACATTTACTTTTCCCAAATGTGTACATTATAAGTAGAGGTATTCTCTGTCTTTTTTGGGAATAAAAATTGTAGGCTAGAATGGGAAAATCTGTTCCTGGTAACAGAAGTGGTTTTATCCAGTTTGTACCAGAAAAACACCAGCCCATGTACAGTACTCTAGCGCCCCTTTTCTTTTAAAGGAAGTACCTGAAGGAAACCCTTTTTTTTTTAAATTTTTTAAATTTATTTTTGACAGGCAGAGTGGACAGTGAGAGAGAGAGACAGAGAGAAAGGTCTTCCTTTGCCGTGCTCAGCCGATGGCAGGAGCCAGGTGCCAGGTGCTCTTCCTGGTCTCCCATGGGGTGCAGGGTCCAAGCACCTGGGCCACCCTCCACTGCACTCCCGGGCCACAGTAGAGAGCTGGCCTGGAAGAGGGACAACCGCGACAGAATCCGGCGCCCCAACCCGGACTAAAACCCGGTGTGCTGGCGCCGCAAGGCGGAGGATTAGCCTGTTGAGCCACGGCACCAGCCAGAAACCCATTTTTTTTTTAAACTTTTATTTAGAATATAAATTTCCAAAGTACAGCTTATGGATTACAATGGCTCTCCCCCCCACAACTTCCCTCCCACCCTCCCTCCTTTCCTGCTCCCTCTCCCCTTTCATTCACATCAAGATTCATTTTCAATTCTCTTTATATACAGAAGATCAGTTTAGTATATATTAAGTAAGTATTTCAACCGTTTGCCGTCACATAGCAACGCAAAGTGAAAAATAGTGTTGGAGTAATAGTTATAGCATTAAATCACAATGTATAGCACATTAAAAACAGAGATCCTACATGATTTTTTTTGAAATTGATTAATTTTCTATGCCATTTCCAATTTAACACCAAAGTTTTTTTTTTCATTTTCAATTATCTTTATATACAGAAGATAGATTCAGTATATACTAAGTAAAGATTTCACCAGTTTGCACCCACACAGAAACACAAGGTGTAAAAATACTGTTTCGGTACTAGTATAGCATTACTTCACATTGGACAACACGTTAAGGGCAGATCCCACATGAGATGAAGTACACAGTGACTCCTGTTATTGTTTTAACAATTTGACACTCTTGTTTATGGCGTCAGTAATCTCCCTAGGCTCTAGTCATGAGTTGCCGAGGCTATGGAAGCCTTAGGGTTCGTCGACTTTTATCTATTCCAACAGGGTCATAGTCAAAGTAAAAGTTCTCTCCTCCCTTCAGAGAAAGGTACCTCCTACTTTGATGGCCCCGTTTTTTCCACTGAGATCTCACTCGCAGAGATCTTTCATTTAGGTCTTCTTTTTTTTTTTTTTTTTCAGAGTGTCTTGGCTTTCCATGCCTAAAATAGTCTCATGGGCTCTTGAGCCAGATCCGAATGCCTTAAGGGCTGATTCTGAGGCCAGAGTGCTATTTAGGACATCTGCCATTCTATGAGTCTGCTGTGTCTCCCACTTCCCATGTTAGATCGTTCTCTCCCTTTTTGGTTCTATCAGTTAGTATTAGCAGACACTAGTCTTGTTAGTGTGATCCCTTTGACTCTTAGACCTATCAGTGTGATCAACTGTGAACTGAAGATGATCACTTGGACTAGTGAGATGGCCTTGGTACATGCCACCTTGATGGGATTGTATTGGAATTCCCTGGCACGTTTTTAACTCCATCATTTGGGGCAAGTTCGATTGAGCATGCCCCAAATTGTACATCTCCTCCCTCTCTTCTTCCCACTCTTATATTTAACAGGGATCACTTTTCAGTTAAAATTTAAACACCTAAGAATAATTGTGTGTTAATTGCAGAGTTCAACCACTAGTACTAGAACAAAAAAAAATACTAAAATGGATAAAGATTTACATTGTACATCAACAGTCAGGACAAGAGCTGATCAAGTCACAGTTTCTCATAGTGTCCATTTCACTTCAACAGGTCTCCCCTTTGGTGCTCAGTTATTTGTCACTGATCAGGGAAAAGAAATGATATTTGTCCCTTTGGGACTGGCTTAATTCACTCAGCATAATGTTTTCCAGATTCTTCCATTTTGTTGCAAATGAGAAACCCATTTTTAATACTGAAAATTTCTTCTGAATTAAAATGATTTAAATCTACTTTTTCCATATATATTTACACACACACACACACACACATATATATATATATATATATATCAGACGTGGAGGTATTCTATGCCATATTGAGAATAAAATCTCAGATGTGGGTGGCTCTTTTCTATATTAAGGTATATTGCAGCAACTGTGTTGTTGAATAAGAGAGAATTAAAGAATTAAATTTAAAAAAAACTTGAATCCATGGGGGAAATGGCATATAGCTGAAAAAATAGGGGAGCCACTGGATGCCAAAAATATAAATAAAGTGAAGATTCTAAATGGTGACTAGAAGCAGTTAAGAATTTTTTATAAAAGACTGTATATTCATATACATTAATTCCTCCATCAAGCAAAAAACCAAAAATATACCTAGATAAATTTATAAAAACATACAAAATAAAATGTAAGACACACACACAAAAAAAAAAACAAAATGGGAGACTTGTACTGAAACTTGGTTCCTAGCAATAGGACTGGTTTTATCCAGTTTGAGCAAAAACCAGCTGTTACAAAGTCCTCTAGCATTTTTTTTTTCTTAAAATAAGTGCTTAAGGCAACCACATTTTCTTTCTTTCTTTCTTCCTTTCTTTCTTTCTTCCTTTCTTTCTTTCTTTCTTTTTTTTTTTTTTTTTTTTTTGACAGGCAGAGTGGACAGTGAGAGAGAGAGAGAGAGAAAGGTCTTCCTTTGCCATTGGTTCACCCTCCAATGGCCACTGCAACTGGAGCTCTGCGGCTGGCGCACCGCGCTGATCCAATGGCAGGAGCCAGGGACTTATCCTGGTCTCCCATGGGGTGCAGGGCCCAAGCACTTGGGCCATCCTCCACGGCACTCCTTGGCCACAGCAATAACTGTGAATTCCTTCTGAATTGAAAAGGCTTAAATTTATTTTTCCCATATATATACATATATATATACATGTACATATATATATACATATACATATATATATATACGTATATACACATACATATACATATATATGTGTATATATATATATGTATATAGTCGAGGTGTTATCTTCTGTTTGGGGAATGTCAGATGTTGTCAGCATTTTTCTACTTTAAGATATACAATAGCAAAAGTGCTTTGTTGATGAACGAAAGCTAAATACATACATTTAAAACTGGAAACCATGATGTAAAGGTCATATATTCAAAAAGAAAAATGGAGCCAGCATGGAGACCAAATATAAATAAAATGAAGACTCTAAATAGTGACTAGAAGAAGTGAAGTAATTTAAAACAAAACAAAACAAAAAGACCAGATATTCAATTACATGAATTCTTCTACCAAGCATAAACCAAAAATGTAACTCAGTAAATTTATAAATATATCAAAACTAGGCCAGTGCCGTGGCTCACTAGGCTAATCCTCCACCTGCAGCACCGGCACCCCGAGCTCTAGTCCCAGTTGGGGCACCAGATTCTGTCCCAGTTGCTCCTCTTCCAGTCCAGCTCTCTGCTGTGGCCCGGGAAGGCAGTGGAGGATGGCCCAAGTTCTTGGGCCCTACACCACATGGGAGACGAGGAGAAACACCTGGCTCCTGGCTTCGAATCAGCACGGTTCACTGGCTGCAGCGTGCTGACCACAGCGACCATGGGGGGATGAACAACAGAAAGGAAGACCTTTCTCTCTGTCTCTCTCTCTCTCACTGTCCACTCTGCCTGTCCAAGAAAAGATATATCAAACATAAAATGTAACACACAAAATAAATTAAAACCCAAAATGTGGAACAATATGGGAAAAGCAGTTTCTGTCAAGAGAACTGGTTTTATCTAGCTTTGTGCCACAAAATCCAGGTAATGAACAGTTCTCTAGCATTCCTGTTTTTTTAAAAAGAAGTATCTGAGGCAAATCCATTAACTGTGAATTCCTTCTAAACTGGGAAGGCTTAAGTTTTGTTTTCCCAAATATATATATATATATCACACTATATCATAATATATAGTATATCATACCAGTACATTGAATCATAAGCATGATATAATTATTCCAATGGATGCAAAAAACCATTCAATGAAATTTAACACCCATTCCTGTTTCATAAAAAAAGAAACATAGTTCAATATAATAAAGGTTATATATGACAACTCTCAGGCACTGTCATATTGAACGAGGGAAAATCAAATGCATTTCCTCTAAGATCTGGAACCACACTAGGATTTTTATTGTCACTGCTCTTATTCAATACAGTATTGGAATTTTTAGCCAGAGCCATTAGGAAAGAGAAAGAAAGAGTACAAATAGAAAGGAGAAACTCAAACTATTCATTCTCAGATGATATGCTTCTATATGGTAAGAAACCTAAAGACTCCTCAAAAACACATTAGAACTGACAAATTCTGTAAAGTCACAGGATACAATCAACACAACATTTTTATACACCAATAATTAACTCCCTATGGAAAGAATGATAAAAGCAGTCCCATTCAGAAGAACTACCAAAAAATGCCTGGGAGCAAATTAAACCTGGTAAGTGAACCACTTCTGCAATGCACATTACAAAAAACTGAAGAAAGAAATTGAAAAAGACACAGAAAATGCGAAGACTGCTCATATTCATGGATTGTAAAAAGTAATTTAAAACTTTCCATATTACCAAAGCAATTTACAGGTTCAGTGCTTCCTCATGAAAATATTTATGACTTTTTTCACAATTGTATTAAAAACAATACTAGTCCCTCCCGGTCCGCCGTGGAAACGCTGCCCTCTCCCTTCTTGACCCCTAGCCCTGCCTCGCCTCCCTCCTTTCCTCCTGCCGCCGTCGCCTCAGGCGCCAGTGCTCCCTGAGGAGCTCCCGGCTCGGGGATGGGGTCTCGGGCCTCCACGTTACTGCGGGACGAAGAGCTGGAGGAGATCAAGAAGGAGACTGGCTTTTCCCACAGTCAGATCACGCGCCTCTACAGCTGGTTCACCAGCCTGGACAAAGGAGAGAATGGGACTCTCAGCCGGGAAGATTTCCAGAGGATTCCAGAACTTGCCATCAACCCACTGGGGGATCGGATCATCAATGCCTTCTTTCCAGAGGGAGAGGACCAGGTAAACTTCCGTGGATTCATGAGAACGTTGGCGCATTTCCGACCCATTGAGGATAATGAAAAGAGCAAAGATGTGAATGGACCAGAGCCACTCAACAGCCGGAGCAACAAACTGCACTTTGCTTTCCGATTATATGATTTGGATAAAGATGACAAGATTTCCCGTGATGAGCTGTTACAGGTGCTGCGCATGATGGTTGGAGTGAATATCTCAGATGAGCAGCTGGGCAGCATCGCAGACAGGACCATCCAGGAGGCTGATCAGGATGGAGACAGTGCCATATCTTTCACAGAATTTGTTAAGGTTTTAGAGAAAGTGGATGTAGAACAGAAAATGAGCATCCGATTTCTTCACTAAAGGACAGAGACCAAATTGTTCCTTGCTTTCTCGTATTTAAGAACTGGAACCTAAGAGTCCTTCTGTCCACCAGCTCCCCCTAAGCCCCTTCATTCCCCTTCTCCTAAAGTACTACTGCTGTTGCATGACTACCCCGAATATGTTCTGTTAACACAAACCTGCCTTTGGTGTATAAACAGGGCATTACACAACGGTACACCCAGTCTGTTTCTGTTCAGTATCCATACGTGGGTTCTCCACTTACAACTGTCATCTCCTGTGCTGCTGCTGAATGCCACACATCCATCTGGTCTGCGAAAGTGAGAGGGAACCATGCCAAGAACCAGCAGGCTGCGCTCTCTGCGTGAGTCTAGACTGTAGCCATGCTGCCTTCCCTCCAGTGAGGCTCCAGCATGCTCCGTCACCCTTTATGTCTGTCCTTTGCTTCCTACTTCTCCCTCACACCCAACCTACTATTCACTTAGTCTTTCTGTCTCCTGCTTTTTCTTGAGCCTCAAATTCCCTCTGTTCTGCTTGGCACCCCAGGCTATGCCTGTTGATTATATTTCTGACTTGGCAGGAATAGTTCGGAGGTCTGGCTGAGCTTATCTACCTTCACTCTCAAATCGGTCTCTAGGACGCTGCCTTTTCAGGAGCTTTGCAGTAATTAACACTTCTCTCAGAAAGTGACCTCTCTTGGTCCTCTGCACTCTGTTCTGTCATCAAAGGGCTTCTGGGTGGAAGTGTCCATCTTGAAAGGTGGCCTTGGTGAGAAGTGTGGAGCCAAGTATTCTAGGTGATCTGCCCCAGTCACCCTACCTCTGGCCTCTGATTCTCCACTACATGGCTGTCTAGCTAATGCAGTGATGACCATTCAGAAAAGAGCCTTATGCCTGCAGGTCTGCTTGTTTTGGGGACACTGTCACCACCAGAATGGCTGCTCTGAACAATACATGTGGGGACTTTCTCATGGCTTTTTGAACAAGGATGCTGGGCACCCAAACAGCCTTCTGCATTCATACCATTGCAGCATGGTTTATGCCTCAGTGTTACATGCACTGGAATGTTTTTCACTTCACATTTCCAAGTAGAAAAGATTAGTGTTACGGAAGTGCCTAACTTATCCCAGTCCAGATTTAAAGATTGTCCTCAGCATCTTGAAGTTTTGCACAAAATTCTTTATGAAGAATTTTTTATACTTGGCAAATGTTAATGCTGGAAGCCATAGACAGCTCCTAACACAGGTCCAAAGCATTGAATGTATTGTATCATTCATTGCCTGGTTACATTAGCTTCCTAGTTCCCCCTGTAGACCACTGCGAATCCCTTAGAAATAAGGGGTCTGGCACCACTGGCACAACCTAAGGTGGCATTACAAGTCTTTGAGCAAGCCAGAGCAACTTCTCTGCCAAAGTCAGCTTACCCTAGACTGTGTTAACTGTTGCCATCCTAATGTCTGCCTGAATGAGTCTGTTCACTATACCAGTCTATCTGCCCTCAGCTGACTTTCTCTGATCGCTTGCTTGCGTGCTTGCTTGTTTCCTGGCCTTGGAAGCCTATCCAACATGCGTACACAATTCTTTAGGAAAGGTATTGCTTAAAAAAAAAATCCCTGTGGAGGGATGGGGAAGAGTAGGGAACAGAGGACTGGCCAGGCTGGATGACTCAAGTCTAAATGATGAGGACTTCTTTATGAAGTACCAGTCTGACTTTGTGATCAAGTGATGTAATATAGGAATTGTATAAAAGGGAAGAATTGTTTGATACTGATCTGTTAAAGAGGTACTTCAGAGGCTCCTTGATTTGCATATTTAAATAAAGTTCCTAAGATTATGGCTTTTCCTCCCTTTTGGCTGTATAGCAAACTGTTTTAATCCACAGTTGTGCCTTATTGTCCCGTTAAAATTGTATTCTTCAATCCATCAATAAATACTTGTGGTTAAAACTTGAAAAAAAAAAAAAACCAATACTAAAATTCATGTCTAAGCACAATAGATTCAGCAAAGCCAGAACAAACTTGAACAAAGAACAAAGCTGGAGGAATCACAATACAAGATTTCAAGGTAAACACCAGGACTATTGTAAACAAAACAGCATAGTACTAGCATAAAAACAGACACAAAGATGAATAGAATAGGATAGAACAGGAGATTCCAGAAACTAATCCATGTATCGACTAATAATTGATCTTTGACAAAGGTGCTCAAAGCACGTATATTCTTTCTTCAATAAATGGTGCTAGGGAAACTGAATCCCCTTAAACAGAAGATGAAGATTAACCCCTACTTTTTATCCTATACAAAAATCAACTTAAATGGATTATGTATCTAAATGTAAGGCCTGAAGCTTTCAACTACTACAACAGATAACAGGGGACATAGGTCAAACTAGTAAGAAAGACTATTGGCTCTATAAATATATATTTATATATTTATTATATATTATAGTTATTGGCTAGATAAGTAAATAAATGAATGAATAACAAATTCTGGTGAGGATGTAGAGGAAAGAGAAGAAATGCAAGTTAGTGTAGCCAATAGGAAAAACAGTTGAGGTTCCTCCAAAAATAAATCTTTTTTACTATAGAAGGAATTCACTGTTATTGAAAATTGGTTTGCTTCATGTAGCTCTTTTAAGCGAACATTAATGCTACAGGACTGGTCACTGGCAAGTTTTTGCTGGCACATACTTGATAAAAAAAGTTCTGTTGCTAGGAACTGATTTTCCCAAACTAGTTCACAATTCTAGGTTTTTTTTCCACGTATGTTACATTTATTTTGTATATATTTATAAATAAATTTACCAAATTTTGGTTTTATGCTTGATAGAGGAATTCATGTAATTGAATATTCAGATTTTTTTGTTAACTTTAAGACTGCTTTTAGTCACCATTTTGACTCCTAATTTTATGTATATTTTTGACTTCTCGCTGACTCCATTATTTTTTGGACTATATACCTATACACTCGTGGATTCCTATTTTTTAAATGTATTTATTTAGTTTTCATTCACCAACAACTACATTTTTGCCATAGTACAACCTAATATAGAAAAAAAAAAAGTGACTCCATCTGGCATTTATTCCCAAAAAAGCAAGAAAATACCTAAATTTCTGTTATGTACATTTGGGAAAAGTAAAATTTAAGCCTTTTTTTAGTATTGAATGAATTCACAGTTATTGAAAATTTGTTTTTCTCTGGAAACTCTTTCAAATACACACCAATGCTAGAGGACTGGTCATTGACTGGTTTTGCTGGCACAAACTGGATAAAACCAGTGTTGTTGTTAGGAACTGAATTGTCCAAACTAGTGCACAATTCAGTTCAGTTTTGTGTTTGTTATTTTATCTTGGATATTTTTTAAATTAACCAAGTTCCGTTTTTGGTTTTATGATTGTTGTAGGAATTCATATAATTTAATATTCTATGGGTTTTTTTTTAATTTGTAGGCTGATTCTAGTCAGCATTTTGAGTCCTAATTGTATTTCTAATAAGTTATACCTGGAACACAGTTTTTTGTGTTTCTTTTTTTTTTATGAGATTAAGGCAAGGTATTAGGAGATGGAACACCAATGTGGTTGCTTGAAGCTTGGGGATTGTGTTGGGCCTATGAAAGGAGACTTGAGCAGTCAATGACAATGCTTGTTATTAGATTCTAACTCTGTTCATTTTCCTGGAGACATTAACTTGGTTGTTCAGAAACAACTGTTGGATTGTGAATAAGTTAACTATAAAACAGTAAATATGCTTATTGGCACTCTAATTTGATCACCAGACCTGAGAAAGTATTATAAAACCTGATTTTCCTAAGGGGCTCATGCATCTAGTGAAGAACAGCAAAAACTTAAAATCACAAGACAGGGAGAAAGAAAAGATGGAAAAACAAAATAAAAATTAAAAACTCATCCACTAAATTGTGCTAAAAAATTTTGTCTCAAAATACGTAAATGTCATAGAAACATCTTGAACATTTATAAATGAATGTAAGATGAAATATACAGAAAAATCTTCCAAATAATGTAATATAAGGATAATTGGGATTTTCCAATAGATTAATGAAGATGTCATAGTTACTAAAATGCTCCAAAAGTAAGAAAAATAAAATTAGAAATAAAATAAGCAGATCAATTACAGATCTTTGAAATAAGAAGCATAGCCACAAAACTTCAAAACTCAATAAAGAAGGTAATTTTCAGTTCTCAGATTAAAGAAAATTGTATCTTAGAAGAGCTCATGAGAGGCCTGCACTGTGGTCTAGAGGAAAAGCCACAGCCTGTAGTTCTGGCATCCCATGTGGATACTTGTTTGCATTCCAGCTGCTCCACTTCGCATGCAGGTCCCTGCTAATGCTCCTGGGAAAGCAGCAGAAGTCCCTGGGCCCCTGAACTCACGTGAGAGACCAAAAAGAAGCTCCAGGCTGCTGGCTTTAGCCTGGCCCAGCCCACCTGTTGTGGCCATTTGAGGAGTGAACCAGTGGATGGAATATGCTCGTTCTCTCTCTCTCTCTCTCTCTCTCTCTCTCTCTCTCTCTCTCTCCAGTTCCCTCTCTCTCTCTGTAACTCTACCCTTCCAATACATAAATAAAAGTTTAAAAAGTCTATTATCCTGTTCAGTGAGGATGGTTTGGGTTAAAAAAATGAAAAGATGGGCTCATGAAGGAGTCCACCAGGTTTTAACACTCACAGATAGTACTTTGAAGGGACATTTTAGAGAGACATTTAGGACATTAATGAGAGCTGTACTTAGCTATAATTAAGGTTATTGAGTGAAAGAATGGGTAAAATGGGGGAAAAAGAATAAACAAAAATATTTCAGCATTGTTGATAACCTAAGGCTTAAACAGCAGAAAACATGCATTCTATTTAGTGAGTGCAATGAATAAAAGTCAATGTATGCGTAGAGAAATCAAAGAATTTTTCACAATTCAAGATGATTATTTAAATGAAAAAATATGCTTTGTTTGAGGAGCAGCATAGGATAAATAAAAAATTATTCCACAATCAATGGAAATTCTCAACACCCTTATCTTTGCTTGTTGTCCTTCTTCCATGCTCACCATTTCACTGTGGAATTCCTATTAGATCAAACCCATATCAATCCACCTATCTTCCATATCTTTAAACTACTATTTCAGAATGTTTTTTCTTTTTCTCTGTTTACCATGTTTTTGATTTTTTATAATATTCTGTGTATTTATGCTGTAACTGACACTAGTTGAAATTTTATTATGTTTAAGTAATAATTTTATCTTTTCAAACATTTACAAGTTGATATTACATAGATGTTCATATTTATATATATATATATATATAATAAATCTCTCTGTCTCTCTCTCTCTCTGTCTCTCTTATGCACACACACACACACACACACACACACACAGGTTAAAAAGGAATAATGGAAAACATGTTGCAGGCAAAGAGAAACTGATAGTAGCGAACTTGATGACATTCCATAGCAGCAAACCTGATGACATTCCATAGCATGTATAAGCATAAAGAAGACACTCTACAATGATAATTAAAGTAATTCAAAACTTATTCTCTTTAAAACTATAAAATTCTCATTTATATTAACCTCTTTTATCTGAATCAAAGTATCTAGAAAACCTATAGAAACTCTATGCAGAAGTCTGAAATAGGCCGGCGCCGTGGCTCAACAGGCTAATCCTCCGCCTTGCGGCGCCGGCACACCGGGTTCTAGTCCCGGTCGGGGCACCGGATTCTGTCCCGGTTGCCCCTCTTCCAGGCCAGCCCTCTGCTGTGGCCCAGGAGTGCAGTGGAGGATGGCCCAAGTGCTTGGGCCCTGCACCCCATGGGAGACCAGGAGAAGCACCTAGCACCTGGCTCCTGCCATCAGATGAGCACGCGGTGCTCCGGCCGCAGCGCGCCGACTGCGGCAGCCATTGGAGGGTGAACCAACGGCAAAGGAAGACCTTTCTCTCTGTCTCTCTCTCTCACTGTCCACTCTGCCAGTCCAAAAAAAAAAAAAAAGTCTGAAATGTTCAATGCTTTCCCCCCTTAGTTGTAAAATAAGTCTAACGTGGTCCCCCAGCACAGCTTCTATTTAATGGTCACTCAAAAACTACCCAGTAGTAGGTAAAAAAGAAGTAACGATATATGTATTAAACAATGAAAGTGTCATTATTCACATTGCAATTTAGAAACTTGTAAAATTCATACTAATGTAACTGATTAACTGAAATCAGTTGAATTAACAAAATCTTTGACTTATGGTTAATATACAAAATTAAGAATATGCATACAATTGCATGTATAGATTGCAAATTTTACAAAGGTTATAAATCTTTCCAAATTGATCTATACTTTCAATGGAATTCAAATTATAATTTCAGCAGAATATTTGATGGGTAGAAATTAATAATCTTGTTACCAAAAGGAAACAAATGACAATTATAGTCAAAGGAACCCAGGATCGGATAAAGGTTTTCCTAGGATGTGGACAACTGTGCCTGGAGAGTAAGCCCAGAACATGGAATCAAGGAAAGCTTCTCAGGGTAATCCACGACACACAGGCAGGCTTCTCTGTTAACAGAACTGACCAAGAAATCCTTATCACATAGTCATAGGGGTTTTCCCGGGCACTCACTAGGAAATGAAATCTAGTACTCCTTTTTTTCTGGCTGGAAGACAGCTCTGGGACCTAATACAAGCAGATGACGCGCCTGGAAGAAGAAATGAATATGGATTGCAGGAAAAAAATTACAGAACTCAAACTTCAATTTCTTCAATTCTACAAAGGGGCAGCCCAATAAGATGGCTCTTAAGTCCTTCTCAGTTTGATACTTTGAGTCATGAACATCTACTGCTCACTGATAGTTCCCTGGAGTGTGACCTGGAAGAGAATTAGACTTGGAAGAGTCTGTAACCTCTGCTATGTTTTGATGCCACAAATATCGCAAGCCACTCTGGGACTCAGAGTAGTGCCAGGAAGGGATCTCTATTTCTCCCTCTCGAAACCAAATGATTTCTACCAGCCGTCTTTCCTGGTTTCATGTAAACTCTCAATCAGTGTATAGATAATGCTTCTTACAGAGTAAGATGGAGTTTCTGGTGGTTCCCTCAAATGCAATGTACAGAAAGCAGGTTTGGTGGATGATGAGTCCCAGTTATTCTCTCTCGCCCTGAGGATTGGGACAGGACACAGTACTGCTCAGGAGTCTTCTAGAGGTGAGAGTTTTACCTTCTGATCACTTAAGTCCAGCCACTCCCTGGAGACATACCTGTGGAGTGCAGGAAACAAAATCTTAAGCTTCTGTCCACCATTCTGTCTTCCCTATAGAGCAGTGCGACTGCTTCCCCTCTACCTCTGGCTCTCCAGCTCTGTCATCCTGTGTGAGTGTGTGTGTGTGTGTGTGTGTGTATGTGTGTGTCTGCGCCCACATGTGCACATGTGAACAAATGTACTTATGCAGAGCAGTGAGAGGTCAGCATGAATGGCAGGGGTCAGGGAAACTTCTAATCCTATGACCCAGCTTTAAGGATTATGTTATAGAGTCCAGCTCCAAGGATTTGGAGAAACTGTGTAATTGATCTGGGAAATGTGTCTGCCTCCACACTCCCCTTCGGAAAGTCTGAACTTTTATGATGTGATAAATGTGACCCCCGTGGAGTTTATTCAGGCAGCACCTCCAAGGACTCTATCCTCCCTAGGGAGAAAAGAATGCTGATCTACTACAGACTGCTTTCCTGAAATGAGTTAGCAAATATTTCTGTTGTAAACGTATTGTTTAATTTAGAAGCTCATGGAGTTTGAATCCCATTTACTCAGTGTTTCCTGGCTTCCTTCAATTGCAAGCCATTCTGTACTTCTCCCATGGTAAAAGCATATCTTTGCCACTTCCTTCCCCAAATATATATTTACGTTTGAGCCATATTTTCAGCTTTTATTCCAAGAATTTCGTTACATTAAAATTACATGGCAGAGCCATCCTTTTGGTGCAGCGATTTATACCAAGGTCAGCATCCCATGTCAGAGCACTGATTTGAGTTCCAGATGCTCTGCTTCTGACCCAGCTCCCTGTAAATGTGCCTGGGAAATCAGCAAAAGATGGCACAAGTGCTTTGGCCCCTGCGACCAATGTGGGTGACCTGGTTGGACTCCTTGCTCCCGGCTACAGTCTGTCCCAGTCCATGCTGTTGGAGCCATTTCAGGAGTGAACCAGGGCTGGCGCTGTGGCGCAGCAGGTTAAAGCCCTGGCCTTCATGAAGCACCAGCATCCCATATGGATTCCGGTTCTAGTCCTGTCTGGTCCACTTCCGATCCAGCTCTCTGCTATGACCTGGGATAGCAGCAGCAGATGGCCCAAGTCCTTGGGCCTTTGCACCCGCGTGGGGGACCCAGAAGAAGTTCCTGGCTCCTAGCTTTCGATCAGCATAGCGCCAGCCATTGCAGCCATCTGGGGAGTGAACCAGCAGATGGAAGACCTCTATCTCTCTCTGTAACTCTGCCTTTCAAATTAATAAAATAAATCTTTAACAAAAAATAAGTGCACCAAAGGATGTTCTCTTCATAGCAGGAATTATTGACAAATGATATTATCTTTGTTTAAGAAAGAACTCTATAACAAGTGGAATCACTTCCTTGAAAATTAGTCCTTTTCATAGGAATGTAGTTTATGTCAGCAAAGGTTGTAAATCATAAATCGATTAACCATCTATTCAGCGTGGGATTCCTGATTGGTGAGGAATTGATCTAGAAAAATTCTAAGGTCATTTCCCACTGTAGGATTCAGTAGGCTCAGATGTCCATTCAGCGTTCTTGCAGTATCTGGGGCCAATCAAGATACGATGCTATTTCTAGAATCTCACATGATAAAAGCACAGAGTGATGACAATGAGTATCAACTCACTTTCTTTCTATCTCCAAGAAGCTGAGACACAAAAGACAAAATGGACAGGTTTTAGTGAACACATATTTTTTGCTGCTAACTATGTGTGTATAGGATACTTTATGCTTGCTCACACATAAAACTTGTTGGGATGGATAAGACTGTTCAAGGGCTCACAAATATGATAATTCTCATGTTTCTTCATTTCAGAAAAAGGAATTTCAAGTTTAAAAGCATGAGGACATTGTTCTTCTGTAAACAAATATCCATTTTGTAGCTGATTAGGCCCATTGCTTAATGAAATCACTTCTAGATCTCATGAGGCAATAGAAACTTTTGAAGCAGATCTCTCAAACAGCTCTTAATCCTACAATCCAGAAATGAAATTCTACACAAAATGTATCAAAGTAAATTATCCATAGGAGGTGTATCTAAGGGAAATTGTAATTTTAAATTTTCATGAAAATATCAGTCTATAAATCACAGAAATTCGATTTTAAAAAACAAGAACCACTGCATTTTCCATTGCAGTTTTCATTAGTCTATCTGAAGTTGCGTGATGAATAAAGATTGGATATGCCAAGAAACTTACCCATGGCTTACAACTAAAAATGAGAAATGGATGTGAGTTGGGTGAAACTTCACAAAGAAGTAAAGAACATCTGTAAGTTAGTGTTGAAACTTTTCTCTAAGAAAATGCCTGGAAGCATTTTTGATGGATTTTATCCTCTGCTTGGCTCAGCTGCCTCTTAGGATGTCCTGAAAGTCTGGCCAAGATAGAAGAGAAAACTCCATTGCACACACTGCTACCTATTCTTCTCCCTATTCTTCTCTCTGATTTTCCCTGGAGGGTTGTTCACAGAAAGAGACCCAAGCTGATGACTCGCTCACCACAGGAGCCATGACCACAAGTTTAAGAAGCAATAGAATGACTTCTAGAAACCACTTCATGCAGTATAGTTGCCACAAACTCAGATTAACTAGAGTTTTAAGAACTCCAACATTTCCCCACCTACGAATCCTTTGATAGATTAATTGGTATTTAGGGCGTGTGGAGCCCAATCATTATTTCTACCCTCCTCAATGTTTACATTTTATGTTATACCTGACCTGAACATTTATCCTATATATTTTTTGAAAGTCAATTCACAAAGAAAGATTAGGTAGCAAGAAGTTACAGGAACAGATTAAGAAGTCAGAAAAGTGGATCAGCTGTCCCAAAGGGGCTTGCTAAGTTCTATTTGTAGGATTTAACTAGAGTAAAAACAAGGAAGGAATATTCTCATCAGAAAACAATCTCTGTTCTTTAATTTCTAGTGATTTTGTGCCCAAGGGGGCAAAGTGATCTCAGATCCCCTATGGCCTATGACTACAACTATTTTTTCTTCCTTCTGAAAATATCTGACACTGTTTTTTTTTTTTTAATTTCAGAGACTACAACTGATCTCATCTGATGGTCATTTTGTGTATTGATTTTTCTTTTGTTCTTTTATTTAAAATCATTCTCATATACAAATATAAAGGAAGCAGAGTATAATTTCCTAAATTTATCTTAATTTGTGTAACAACCAGCTGAAAAGTAATAATTGGATTATTTTTTGCCCTGAGAGAGGTCACTGACAGACAATCTGAAATAGGCTTTTGCTTCTCACACCGGTTGACTAGAACTTGTTGCAGTCCACACTGTACTCTCAAGTACTGGAGTGATGCTACTCCTTCATACTGATGTCCAAGGGCACGGTGACTTCACAGGAACCATCACTATTACCTGATGTTCCAGCTTCTTAAACATACAAACTCATTGGCTAAACTTTCTTCCATGTCTCATTTTAACGTATATAAATTTCCCATGCGTCTCTTTTGCTATTTTACCTGAATTTCTATTTTATTTGATATTTAAAATACTACATTTGGTTTATTAAATTATTATTGTCCAGGTTTATATCCATTTCTTCGCTCGTTGTAGTAATTCCTGGAGACTCTTTTTATTTCTGTGCTATCTTTTGTTACATTTCCTTTTTCATCTCTGATTCTAATGATTTGGGTTTTCTCCTTGGTTTTCTTTTTTGTTTTGTTTTGTTTTGTTTAGTCAGGCTAATGGTGTTTCAATTTTGTTTATTTTTTCCAACAAATGAATTTTCATTTCACTGATCTTTTGTGATTTTTTGTTTCTATTTTGTTTGTTTCTTATCTAATTTCAATTATTTCATTCCTGCTACCAACTTTAAACTTGATTTGTCATTTTTCTAGGTCCTTGAGATACATTGATTGCTTAATTATTTTCCAATTTATTAATACAGGCACTAACTGTTACAAAATTCCCTCTTAAGTCTTCTTTTCTGTATCCCATAAATTTTGATATGTTGCATTGTCTTCTTCATATTTTTCCAAAATTTTTTGAATTCTCTTTTGGTTTCTTCTATGACTTACTGCTCATTCAGGAGCATGGTGTTCAGTAATGTATTTGTATGAGTTCTAGAGTTTCTTGAGTTCTTAATTTTCAGCTTCATTCCATTGTGATCCAAAGAGATGCATGCTATGATTTCATTTATTTTGAATGTGCTGAGACTTGCTTCATGGCCTAGTATATGGCCTATCCTAGAAAAAGTCCCATGCACTAATGAAAAGAATGTGTATTCACTGTGGCAAAAAAAAGACCTAAATGAAAGATCTCTGTGAGTGAGATCCCAATGGAAAGAACAGGTCATCAAAGAAGGAGGTACCTTTCTCTGAAGGGAGGAGAGAACTTCCACTTTGACTATGACCTTGTCTAAAATATGATCAGAGTCGGTGAACTCAAAAGGCCTCCATGTCCTTGGCAACTCATGACAAGAGCCTAGGGTGATTACTGACGCCATAAACCAGAGTGTCAATTTGTTAAGTCAACAATAGGAGTCACTGTGCACTTACTCCTCATGTAGGATCTCTGTCCTTAGTGTGCTGTACATTGTGTTTTAATGCTATAACTAGTACTCAAACAGTATTTTACACTTTGTGTTTCTATGTGGGTGCAAACTGTTGAAAGCTTTACTTAATATATTCTAAATTGATCTTCTGTATATAAAGATAATTGAAAATGAATCTTGATGTGAATGGAAGGGGAGAGGGAGCGGGAGAGGGAAGGGTTGTGGGTGGGAGGGAAGTTATAGGGGGAAAAGCCATTGTAATCCATAAGCTGCACTTTGGAAATTTATATTCATTAAATAAAAGTTTTTAAAAAAGAATGTATATTCTGCTACTGTGGGATGAAAGGTTCTATAGATATTAATTAGGTCCATTTGGTCCATCTATTGTTTCTTTGTTGAATTTCTGTCTAGTTGATCTGTCCATTGATAAAGTTGAGATGTTGAAGACCCCCATTACTAGTGAATTGGAGTCTATGTCTCCCTTTAGATCTATTGATATTTATTTGAAGCAGCCTGGCACCCTGGAATTGGGTGCATGTACTTTTATAATAGTTGTATATTCCTATTGAATTGATCTCTTAATCATTACATAGTATCCTGCTTTGTCTCTTTTAACAGTTTTTATTTTAATGTCTATGTTGTCTGATATTAGGATGGCTGTACACGGTTGTTTCTGTCATGCAATATCTTTTTTCATCCTTACTTTCAGTCTGGGTCTATCTCTGTTAGTGAGGGATGTTTCTTTAAGGCATTAAATAAATGAGTCTTATTTTTAATCCATTTAGCCAGCCTTTATCTTTTAGTTGGAGAGTTTAGGCCATTTACATTCAAGGCTACTATTGATAAGTCATGACTTGGCCCTGCCATTTTTCTGTAAATATTCCTTCTATTTGCTTTGGGTTTCCTTTGTACTTATACCGTGAGATTTTCTGCCTTCACGTTCTTTCATAGTGATGACCATGTTTCTGTGTTTCTGTGTGTAGGACATCCTTAAACATCTTTAGTAAGGCTGGACAAGTGGTGACAAATTCTTTCTTTTATTATGGAAGGTGTTTATTTAATTTTCATTCATAAGTGAGTGCTTTGCAGGGTACAGTCTTCTGGGTTGAAAGCTTTTCTCTTAATATTGGGCTGTGTCTCTCCATTCTCTCCTAGCCTGTTGAGTTTTGTATGAGAAATCAGCAATGAGTCTAATTGATAAGCCTCTGAAAGTAATCTGGCTTTTCTCTTGTGAACATTTTAGAACCTTTTCTCTATGTTTTAGTGCTGAAAGCTTGACTACAGTGTGTTGGGATGAAGAGCCTTTCTGGCCATGTCTATAAGGAGTTTTATGTGCCTCATGTACTTAGCCATCCCTTTCTTTCTCCAAATTGAGTAAGTTTTCTGTAATTATTTCACTGAGTAGGCCTTCTCATAGGTTCTATCTTTCCACACCTTCAGGAGCTCTCAGAGCCGTTTGTTGGGTCATTTGATAGTATACCATAAATTTCCAACATTTATAATTTTTATAATTTCCTCTCCTTTTTTTGTTCTGACAAAAAACTTCATAAAGATTTCTCTTTCAGCTTCGATGGTCTTTCTTCTGACTCACCAAATATGTTGTTAAGGCTTTCCAATATATTTTTATTTGACAGGTTGAACTCTTCATTTCTAATATTTCATTTTGATTTCAATTTCAGTTGATAATTTCTCATTCACATCATGTAAGGATTTCTTTAATTTGTGGATTTCCTTCTGAGTAATCCTACGATTAATCTTTTGAATTACACTTCAGGTACTTCTTTACTCTCATAATTGTCACATTCTGATTTTGAAGTGTTGTTGCTCTTTGGGGAGGGCAAGTGAAGTTGTCTTTTTTTTCTTGATTCTTGAATTTCTGTGTTTATTTTTAGGCATTTGTGAAAATATTATTGGATTCACAGGGCAAGATGGCGGTATAGCAGCAGGATGTACCGAGTCGTGCAGCGAAAAATGGATGATTAATGAGTAGAGGGGATATAAACAGCTGTCAGAATCATGAAAAATTCATGTCCAGGAGTCCACCAGAGGCTGCTCAGGTCCACTCCAGCAGAAGCAGAGAGAGGACCGAAGGATAGAGAATGAGCAGCACAGGAACCCAGTGAGGAGACAGATGCCACTTCCTCAGCAAACCAGGTGAGAGGATGCAATCCCACAAAGACGCATTGAGTGGAGACATTAGGTGAACAGTGCTTGGGGCTCTAAGCAGGAAGAAGGAGAAATTCTGAGGAATGGGTGGAGAGATTGAATATACCACAATCCGTTGGTGCCTGCCCCCCCCAACCAGAGATACAGCCAGTGGGATGAAGCTGTATTAACTGTTTACATTTTTGTGTGTAGGCAGCATGCTGCCATGTTCGCCCGTGTACATATATTCATCAATTGCAGAAGCCACCTCACAACATGCACCACACGGGGAAAGGATCACAACAATTCAGAGTGATCTTTCCACCCACCATGCAAGTTGTACAACACCAAATAATGCTAAACGATAACCCTAGCTCGTTTTACAAACAAGTGAGCAGGGAGCCCAGCACCAGCAGGTGGGGCTTAGTGCACCAAAGCACTGGTACCCAGCTCCATCAGCAATCAGAAATAAACAAAGCTCAGGGAGGTGGTACTGCATGCTTCCACTTGCAACAGGCACAGACACATAGCAGCTCATAGCAGAGGGAGATCGATTTAAAAATAAAACCAATCTGAAACCAAACAGAAATGCCAAAGAACAAAGAAAAAATTCTGAATAAGAATAACAAAGAATTTGACCATATAAAAAAATGCAGTGGAATCTCTTAGTAATAGAACAGACGAAATGGAAGAGTGAATATCAGAACTTGAAGACAAACTTCCAAACATAACAGTCAGAACAAACATAAGAAGAAAAAATTAGAAAATGAAAAGAGTTGGTTGGAGATTTATAAGATTCTATCAAGTGATCCAACGTACAGATCACATAGGAGTTCCAGGAACTGTGGAAAGAGAGAAATAATTAGAAGGCCTACTTAATGAAATTATATCAGAAAACTTCCACAATAGGCAGACTGAGAGAGACTTCCAAGAACAAGAGGTACACAGAACTCCCAATAGACAGGACCAGAAAAGGAGTGCACCACGACACATTGTGGCAATACTTAGCTCAGTGGAGCATGAAGAACAGATCTTAAAATGTGCCTGAAAGAAACAACAAATTACATTCAGAGGTAATCCAATTAGACTCACCCCAGACTTCTCATCTCAAACCTTACAGGCAAGGAGACAATCACAAGATAAATTCCAAGTCCTAGAGAAAAAACTGTCAACCCAGAATACTGTACCCTACAAAGCTTTCATTTATGAATGAAGGAGAAATAAGGATTTTCCACAACAAACAGGAATTGAAAGAATTTTTGTCTTCATGCCCATCCCTATAACACTGTCTCAAGGATGTGCTATACACAGAAACAGGAACTTCACTACAAAAGCAGATGAACGTAGAAAATGACCCAGCAAAAAGTACAAACAAAATCCAAAACACATAAACATGCTTATTAAGGAAACTAGGCAGAGAATATATAGTATTTACCAATAATCACACTGAATGTAAATGGTCTCAACTCGCCAGTTAAAAGAAACAGACTGGATGAATGGATAAAAAAAGAAAACCAATTTATCTGCTGCCTAAAAGAAACACACATTACTAACAAAGACATATACAGGCTGAAAGTGAAAGGAGGGAAAAAGATACTCCAAGCTAACAGAAACCAAGAAAGAGCTGGCTTGCCCATCTTAATATCAGACACAGTAGACTTTAGCACAAAAACTATTAAAAGAGATGAAGACGGATCAATTCAACAGGAAGATGTGACTATTATAAATGTATACTCACCAAATTACAGGTTGCCTGGCTATTTGAAAGGATTATTTTTTATAAAGCTTTTATTTAAAGAATATAAATTTCCAAAGTACAGCTTATGGATTACAATGGCTTCCCCCCCAACACAACTTCTCTCCCACCCGCAACCCTCCCCTTTCCTGCTCCCTCTCCCCTTCCACTCACATCAAGATTCCTTTTCAATTCTCTTTATATACAGAAGATCAGTTTAGTACGTATTACATAAAGATTTCAACAGTTTGCCCTCACATAGGGACACAAAGTGAAAAATACTGTTGGAGTACTAGTTATAGTATTAATTCACAATGTACAGCACATTAAAAACAGAGATCCTACATGATACTTTTTAAAAAATTGATTAATTATCTATGCAATTTCCAATTTAACACCAAGTTTTTTTTTTTCATTTTCAATTATCTTTGTATAAGAACATCGATTCAGTATATACTATGTAAAGATTTCATCAGTTTGCACCCACACAGAAACACAAAGTGTAAAAATACTGTTTCAGTACTAGTTATAGCATTACTTCACATTGGACAACACATTAAGGACAGATCCCACATGAGACGTAAGTACACAGTGACTCCTGATGTTGATTTAACAATTTGACACTCTTGTTTATGGCGTCAGTAATCTCCCTAGGTTCTAGTCATGAGTTGCCGAGGCTATGGAAGCCTTTAGGGTTCACCGACTTTGATCTTATTCTGACAGGGTCATAGTCAAAGGGGAAGTTCTCTCCTCCCTTCAGAGAAAGGTACCTCCTTCTTTGATGGCCCCGTTCTTTCCACTGGGATCTCACTCACAAAGATCTTTCATTTAGGTCTTCTTTTTTATTCCCAGAGTATCTTGGCTTTCCATGCTTAAAATACTCTCATGTGCTCTTGAGCCAGATCCGAATGCCTTAAGGGCTGATTCTGAGGCCAGAGTGCTATTTAGGACATCTGCCATTCTGTGAGTCTGCTGTGTCTCCCACTTCCCATGTTGGATCATTCTCTTCCTTTTTGATTCTATCAGTTAGTATTAGCAGACACTAGTCTTGTTTGTGTGGTCCCTTTGACTCTTAGACCTATCAGTGTGATTGATTGTGAACTTGGACCAGTGCGATGGCATTAGTACATGCCACCTTGATGGGATTGAATTGGAATTCCCTGTCACGATTCTAACTCCATCATTAGGGGCAAGTCTGATTGAGCATGTCTCAAATTGTACATCTCCTCCCTCTCTTCTTCCCACTCTTATATTTAACAGGGATCACTTTTCAGTTAAAATTTAAACACCTAAGAATAAATGTGTGTTAATTACAGAGTTCAACCACTAGTACTAGAATAAAAAAATACTAAAATAGATAAAGCATTACCTTGTACGACAACAGTCGGCACAAGAGCTGATCAAGTCACTGTTTCTCATAGTGTGCATTTCACTTCAACAGGTTTCCCCTTTGGTGCTCAGTTAGTTGTCGCCGATCAGGAAGAACATATGTTTTTTGTCCCTTTGGGACTGGCTTAATTCACTCAGCATGATGTTTTCCAGATCCCTCCATCTTGTTGAAAATGACTGGATTTCATTGATTTGACTGCTGTATAGAATTCTATAGAGTACATGTCCCATAATTTCTTTATCCAGTGTACAGTTGACGGGCATTTGGGTTGGTTCCAGATCTTAGCTATTGTGAATTGAGCTGTAATAAACATTAATGTGCAGACGCCTTTTTTGTTGGCCATTTAATTTCCTTTGGGTAAATTCCAAGGATTGGGATGGCTGGGTTGTATGGAAGGGTTATATTCAGGTTTCTGAGGAATCTCCAGACTGACTTCCATAGTGGCTTCACCAGTTTGCATTCCCACCAACAGTGGATCAGTGTCCCTTTTTCCCCACATCCTCTCCAGCATCTATTGTTGGTAGATTTCTGAATGTGATCCATTCTAACCGGGGAGGGGTGAAACCTCATTGTGGTTTTGATTTGCATTTCCCTGATTGCTAGTGATCTTGAACATTTTTTCATGTGTCTGTTGGCCATTTGGATTTCCTCTTTGGAAAAATGTGTATTGAGGTCCTTGGCCCATGTCTTAATTGGGTTGTTTGTTTTGATGTTGTGGAGTTTCTTGTTCTCTTTGTAGATTCTGATTATCACCCCTTTATCTGTTGCATACTTTGCAAATATTTTTCCCATTCTCTCGGTTTTCTATTCACTTTCCTGACTGTTTCTTTTGCAGCACAGAAACTTCTCAATTTGATGCAATCCCAGTAGTTAATTTTGGCTTTGGCTGCCTTTGCTTCTGGGGTATTTTCCAAGAAGTCTTTGCCAGTACCTATGTCTTGCAAGGTTTCACCAATGCTCTCTAATAATTTGATGGTGTTGGGTTGTAGAGTTACATCTTAATCCATGTTGAGTGAATTTTTCTGTAAGTACCAGTACCATGCTGTTTTGATAACTACTGCCCTGTAGTATGTCCTGAAATCTGGTATTGTGATGCCTCCGGCTTTGTTTTTGTTGTACAAGATTGCTTTAGCTATTCGAGGTCTCCTGTGCCTCCATATGAATATCAGCATCATTTTTTCCAGATCTGAGAAGAATGCCTTTGGTATTTTGATTGGTTTTGCATTGAATCTGTAAATTGCTTTTGGGAAAAAAGACATTTTGATGATATTGATTCTTGCAATCCATGAGCATGGAAGATTTCTCCATTTTTTGGTATCCTCTTCTATTTCTTTCTATAAGATTTTGTAATTTTCATCGTAGAGATCTTTAACGTCCTTGGTTAAGTTTATTCCAAGGTATTTGATTGTTTTTGTAGCTATTGAAAATGAGATTGATCTTAGGAGTTCTTCCTCGGCTGTTGCATTGGCTGTGTATACAAAGGCTGTTGATTTTTGTGCATTGATTTCATATCCTGCTACTTTGCCAAATTCTTCTATGAGTTCCAATAGTCTCTTAGTAGAGTTCTTTGGGTCCCCTAAATAAAGAATCATGTCATCTGCAATTAGGGATAGTTTGAGTTCTTCCTTCCCAATTTGTATGCCTTTAATTTCTTTTTCTTGTCTAATAGCTCTGGCTAAGACTTCCAGCACTATATTGAATAGCAGTGGTGAGAGTGGGCATCCCTGTCTGGTACCAGATCTCAGTGGGAATGCTCCCAACTTTTCCCCATTCAGTAGGATACTGGCCGTGGGTTTTTCATAAATTGCTTTGATTGTATTGAGGAATGTGCCTTCTATACCCAGTTTGCTTCGGGTTTTCATCATGAAAGGGTGTTGTATTTTATCAAATGCTTTCTCTGCGTCTATTGAGATAATCATGGTTTTCTTCTGCAGTCTATCAATGTGGTGTATCATGTTGATTGTTTTGTGAACATTGAACCACCCCTGCATACCAGGCATAAATCCCACTTGATCTCGGTGGATGACCTTTCTGATGTGTTGTTGCAGTCTATTGGCCAGAATTTTATTGAGGATTTTTGCATCTATGTTCATCAGGGATATTGGTCTATAATTCTCTTTCAATGCTGCATCTTTTTCCGGCTTAGGAATTAAGGTGATGCTGACTTCATGGAAAGAATTTGGGAGGATTCCCTCTTTTTCGATTCTTCTGAATAGTTCGAGAAGAATTGGAGTAACGTTCAATGTGACTATTGATAAGTGGTAACTTTGCCCTGCCATTTGCCAAAGCTATTTTCTAATGTATGCTTTGAATTCCCTGTGATCTTTTGCTGTGAGGTTCCCTTCGTTTACCTTCTTTCATTTTGATGGCCGTGTTTCTGTGTTTCTGTGTGTAACACATCTTCAAGCATCTTTTGCAGGGCTGGACGAGTGGCAACAAATTCTTTCAATTTTTGTTTGCTATGAAAGGTCTTTGTTTCACCTTCATTCACAAATGAGAGCTTTGCAGGATATAATATTCTGGGCTGGCAGTTTTTCTCTCGTAGTACCTGGGCTATGTCTCTCCATTCCCTTCTAGCTTGTAGGGTTTCAGATGAGAAGCCTGCTGTGAGTCTAATTGGAGATCCCCTGAGAGTAAGCTGACGTTTCTCTCTTGCACATTTTAGGATCTTTTCTTTCTGTTTCACTGTGGTGAGTTTAATTACAACGTGTCGTGGTGAGGATCTCTTTTGGTCATGTTTGTTAGGGGTTCTATGAGCTTCCTGTACTAGGATGTCTCTGTCCTTCTCCAAACCTAGGAAATTTTCTGTTAGTATCTCACTAAAAAGGCATTCTAATCCTTTCTCCCTCTCCATGCCTTCAGGATCTCTTAGAACCAGAATGTTTTTTTTTTTTAAATAGTATCCTGTAGATTCCCAACAATATTTTTTAGATTTCTAATTTCCTCTTCTTTTCTTTGGTTTGACTGTATAATTTACTCTTCTCTGTCTTCTCAGTCCAGTATTCTCTCTTCTGCTTCACCCATTCTGTTTGTAAGGCTCTCTAATGTGTTTGTCATTTGATCTATTGAATTCTTCAGTTCATTATGTTTTTTCGTCACTATCACAGTTTCATGTTCTGCTAGTTGTTTCATTTCAGCTTGATTCCTCCTTAATATTTCATTTTCACGGGAGAGATTTTCTATCTTGTCCATTAAGGATTTCTGTAGTTCAAGAATTTTTTTTGAGTACTTCTTAGTGTTCTTATCAATTTTTGAGATCCGCCTCTTGCATTTCTTCTATCTCATCATCTTCGTAATCCTAAATTGGGGTGTCTTTTTCATTTGGGGGCATCATAGTGTCTTTCTTGTTCTTGTTACCTCGGTTTTTGCATTTGTTGTTTGGCATATTGGTTTCTTCACTGTGGTGTTTTTCATATTATGCTCTGACTCTAGATTAAGTGGACTGTCTGCTTTCGATGGAGCCTTAGAGGCTTGAGATGGGTGTGGCCTGAGAGCTCTGTTTGGTTCCTCAGGGTTGAGGGTTTGCAAAAGGTGACACTCCCAGGTTAGGCATGGTAAATCTGTTTTTTTTTTTTTATTCAAAAGGGAAGTAATTCCACACAGCTGAATGGAATTGGGGGTGGTTAGCAGGCGAATGTTATACCCACAGGAGCCAGAGAGCAGAAGCTCTTTCCCAAGGTCCACAGAGGTAATATCTGTGGTCCTCAGTGTGGGCTCAAATTCTCCTGTAGTCTCCCACTGGGCTGCCAAGGCTACTGAACTGTAGCATCTCTGGAGAGTACTTATGTGAATTCGTGATTTCCGTGAGTTCTCTCCCCCACTGTCTCTTTTTTCACAGTCTCAGTTCATTAGCACCACACATTCATTAGTTTCTACTCTCCTATTATTTCTCCCCCCACCCAGAGTCAGGTTTTTCTGCTAGGCTCAGGGCCGGTGCAGACCTGAGGTCGCCCTGCTTATGACATATTCCGAAATGGCGCCTGCTCTTTGTCTTGCTCACCTTTGAGAGGTGGGCAGAGAGAGAGAAACCCGTGTCCGTATTGGTCACTTTTTTTTTCTCTCTCTCTCTTCTAGTTAGCCTGGTGAACTTTTCCCCACAGGGTTTCAAGCCTTGTTCGCTCTAGTCTCCTCTTTCCGCTTCCCTGCCGGTGTCTCGGGCTATTGAGGTTTGGCTCACCTTGCGTTCCAGTGCTGGAGTGTTGGGTCTGCCGCTGGTGTCCTGAACTGTGGGATCCCATGCTCTCCACGCAGGTCCACTGTGAATCACTAGTTCCGGAAGAGTTTCCTCTGCTGTTTCTTCCCCTACTCTTCCTCGAACCTGCAGTATCTCCACTTTTATAAACTGTGTCTCCCCGGACTATCGGTGTGCTCCCTTCCTATTCCGCCGTCTTGCTGCTCTGAAAGGATTATTAAGAGATTTAAAGGGAGATATAAACTTAAATACGATAGTAACAGGGGAATTGAATACCCCTCTTTCAGCAATGCACAGATCAGACAGAAAATCAACAAGGAAACAACAGTGTTAATTGACACTACAGACCAAATAGACATAGCAGATATCTACAAAGCCTTCCACTCTACAGCAAAAGAGTACACATTCTTCTTCCCAGTGCATGGAACTTTCTCTAGGATTGACCATATGTTAGGCCATAAAACGAGTCTCAGCAATTTCAAAAAATTGAAATCATACCATGCATTTATTCAGACCACGATGTAATGAAGCTGGAATTCAACAACTCAAGAATCTCTGCATCGTATGCAAACACATGGAGAATGAACAGCGTGTTCCTGAATGAACAGTAGGTCATAGAAGAAATCAAAAGAGATATAAAAAAATTTCTGGAAAGAAATAAAAATGACAATACAACTTACCAGAATTTGTGGGATATAGAAAAAGCAGTGTTAAGATGAAACTGTAAAGCGATTGGAGGTTTTATCAAGAAACTGGAAAGGCACCAAATAAATGAACCATCTATGCACCTCAAGGATCTAGAAAAGCATCAGCAAACCAAACCCAAAACCAGGCGAAGAAAAGAAATAATTAAAATTGGAGAAGAAATCAACAAAATTGAAACCAAAAAAACAATACAAATGATCAGCAAAATGAAGACCTTGTTTAAAATTGACACACCATTGGTCCAACTAACCAAAAAAAAAAAAAAGAGAGAAAGAGAGAAGATTCAAATCCATAAAATTAGAGATGAAAAAGTAAATGTAACAACAGACACTACAGAAATAAAAAGAACCATCAGAAACCATTAGAAGAAGTCGTATGCCAACAAACTGGGAAACCTAGAAAATGAATAGGTTCCTGAACACGTACAACTTAGCTAAATTGAGCCATGAGGACAAAGAAAATCTAACAGACACAGAACCAAGGCATAAATTGAATCAGTAATAAAGGCCTTCCCAACAAAGAAGAGTCCGGTACCACACAGCTGCACTGCTGAATTCTACCAGACATTGAAAGAAATAACCCCAGTTCTTCCCAATTTACTCAAAACAATTGAAAGGGAGGGAATCCTCCAATATTCTTTGTATAAAATCCTCAATATAAGCATGGACCCCATTGCATTTACCCACCCTAGATGATCATGGAGCTCTGAACAGCATGTGGAGCAGCTCACATTGATTGCCCAGAGACCCAGGTACACTTTGTGCAGTCACAAGTTCCCACAGTCTCAGCTCACTAGGCTCCCACGGTCAACAGGGTATATAGGATCCACTCTGCTCTGCTAGCCTGTCTTGTCCACAGAGAAGCAGAGATGTTCCCAGAGCCAGCTGTCTGTGTTCTGTCTTGGCAGTTGGAGCCACAGAGCCTATGGTATCTTGAGAGGCTAAGGGTGCCTCACATTCCTACATGGGTGTCCAATCCTCCAAGCTGACTCAAAGTCAGTGGGGCACATAGATTTTTCCCTCTGCTGGTATCTCTGGATCACATGCATGCACAACAGCCACCTGCTGAATATTGTCTTCTCCCCACTGTTTCTAGGTGTGTGCACCCGAGCTGCTGCCCCTGGTACTGCCCCTGGTACTGCTGAGAAGATGGCATCTCCTCTTAGCCAGATGCTGGGTGCCTGCCCAAGAGCTTCCAGAGCTGCCACTTATGGTGCCTGCCCTCTCTCAGCCAGTTGCTGGGTGCTGTTGTATTCAGGTGAGGTGAGAGAAATGTGCTCCCATTTTTTTTACTGTGTCAACAGTCACACTCTCCCTCTTAGGTCTCCAGGCCAGACTCATGCCATGCTCTCCCTCTGTCTGTATCATTTTTGGCTTGGGTTGCTACAATCTGATCTCACCTCAGTCTCCAAAGTTGGAGCCTTCTCCAGCTCTCAGCTCCTGGGGTCATGTGTTGGGTCTGTGTTCATGCTACACAACCAAATCTTCCACACAGATCCATGCCATTCCTCTTCCTTCCATGGTTTTCCACTGCAGTTTTCTCTAATTCTCCCATGAGAATGTATTTCCTGCTTTTTTATTACTTACTCCTAGCCTAGAGAAGTATGCCTTTCCCTATTTCACCAACTTGGCACCTCCCCAGATGGAAGTTTTAAGTTAGATCATGTTATTCTTCTACAGACTTCCCAAGGCTTCCTATCTCCTTCAGAGTAAGAGCAACCACACTCTCAGTGGCATCAGGGTCTGCATTAGATGGCCTCCTTTGATCCACTTTTCTACCATTTTTCTTTTCATTTCTCAACTCCAGCCACCCTGGACCACTGTTACTTCCTCAGTCTTTTCAGGCACTCTCATACTTCTAGGTATTCGCACTGCTTTTTCCAGAACCCTCAAGCCCACCTTTTCACTTCTGTCAGAGCTCTGTTCACCTTCCAGGGAGTCCTTCCTCAGCCTGCTTTTATGACACAGCAGTCTTTAACCTCTGCACCCCTTTCCTGTTCCTGTTTGATTCTTTCTCCTCAGCAGCTATCACCAACCTCTGGGCTATGTATTCTCTTCTTTCTTTGCTCTTTTCTCTCATTCCTCCCACTCCTACAACATGGGCCTCATGAGAGTGGAGCTGTGTTTTAACCACGGCTGTATCCCAAGTGCCTGGAACCATGCTTCACTCATCTCAGCATTCAATAACTATTTATTGAATGAATGAGTTTTACACACATCACCTCTGTGACAGTACTAGAAGGTACAGATGCATTTCCATTCTACAGAGAAGGAAATGGAAGCTCAGAGAGGTTAAGTTGTATGCATTTTGTGATGGAACATTTACTTGACTGCCCAGCTTTGAATGTTGCTAGAGTCATTTGTATCAGAGAGATATAAATGTCAAGTTCTCGAAAGGCGTGCCACATGATCACCTACCAACTGTCACGCATGCTGAATAAGCAGGAATCTGTGGTGTTTATGTGAGTCATCAGCTCTGCCAGCAGAGCAGGGGTCCTGAGTGGTTGCGTTGGATGCTCTGGGAAAGGCTGCCATAATGAAGGTCCATCTGCTGCTCAGTTCTCCCCTCAGTACCTCTGAGGCAACACCTGTGGTCAAGCAGACCCTCCCAGGTGAGGGCACTGGGATGTTTTTCTAGAGCTGGATGCCATAAAAGGATCATTATGTGTAATTCCCAGCAGTGAAGGCCTGAGACTGAACCGATGTCATCTCAGTGGCATTTAGAAAAGTAGCTTGGGGGGCAGAAAGCTAAAAATCAGCCACAGGCACCCTTTGCAGATTCCTGGGTACCCTGAAACCCAGAGGGGTCCTGAAGGTAGTGAGGGCTGGTTCTCCATGAGGTGGTGATTCTTGAGGAAGGTGACAGTGAATCTGCTGACAATTCATTTGGAGGTGCACATTACTCCAATTCCTTTTGGAATTAAGGGCATGGAGTAGATTCTCCTGCTCTGATCCAGGCATTGAGCTGTCACGTCACAACTTCTGCATTTTGGGGTTGTCATTTTCCTGTCTTGTCCTGCAAACAGGTGTGATCATCCAGGAGGAAAATAGCGGAACTCAGAGATTAAAGAGAGATCAAGAATTCAGTCGAAATCCTTTTAATTCGTGAGCTTTATGCAAAATCTCTGTGCTCAGAAATGGAAGAATAACTTGTGGCAACCTCAGCACTGAGATATTGTGGTCAGCTCTGGCAACCCTAATAAAACATCATAGACTGGATGGCAGAAAGAATAGAGATTATTTCTGTCACAGTTCTGGAGGCCAGGAGCTGAGGTCAGGGCACCGATATGGGTGGATAGTGTAGTGAGGGCTCTCTTTCAGGGTCACAGAAGACTACCATCTTTCTGTTTCTTCACCTGGGGCAGGAGAGAGAGAGAGAGAGAGAGAGAGAGAGAGAGAGAGAGAGAGAGAGAAACAAGAGCAAACTTTCATGTGTCTATTCTTAGAAGGGCACTAATCCCATTATGAAGAACCTACCTTCATAAATTCATCTAAATCATATCTCTTTCCAAAGTTACCATCTCCAAATGCTAAGATAAAGGGATTAAAGCTTCAGTGTGAATGCTGAGAGACACAATACCTTCCACAGAAGGACTGAGGTTGATTCAGATGGGCTCTGTGGGAGCAGACTTAGCCTATGGGAGTGTCCCATAAGGTGATCAGAGGGCAAGATGAAGTTCCTGTGAGCTTAGAGCATAGTGTGTGGATTACTAGCAATGGTTTATGCTCACATAGACAGAGCAGTTATGTGTTAGGCACTGTTCAGAGTACTTTATCTTAGGTATGTTTTTAAAGATTTATTTATTTATTCAAAAGGCAGAGTTACAGAGAGGCAGAGACAGAGAGATAAGTCTCTTCCATCTGCTAGTTCACTCCCCAGATGGCCACAATGGCTGGAGCTGCACTGATCCAGAGCCGGGAGCTTCCTACGGGTTTCCCACGCAGGTGCAAGGGCCCAAGGACCTGGGCCATCTTCCACTGCTTTTCCAGGCCACAGCAGAGAGCTGGATCAGAAATGGAACAGACAGGACTCGAACTGGTGCCCACATGGGATGCTGGAGGTACAGGTGGTAGCCTTATCTGCTGTGCACAGTGCCAGCCCTATCACAGGTATCCTTCAGTTTGTTCTAGTCTTCCCTTCAGAGTCCATTTAGAGACAGGCTTCTGTGAGGATACTGGTGCCAATCCATTGAGGTGTCCCAATGCATTGTTTTAGTAAAGAGCAATCTCAGAGTTGCAGGTAATTCAGTTGTTGTCCTGATCATATAACATCTTTCCATGAATTTGGGGACAGTTCAAAGAAAGACACATTATAAGAATATGGGGAAAGCCACTATAATCCAAAAGTTGTACTTTGGAAATTTATATTTATTAAATAAAAGTTTAAAAAAAGAATATGGGATAAACATGGGTATTCCAACAAAGTTAATGGCAAATAGAATTCAGATATGAGCAGTATGCAGGAGGGCATTTGGTCTACAGGTTAGGAGGCCAGTTGAGAAGCCTGCACCCCATATTGGAGTACTTGACTTTTATACTCATCTCCAATTCCTGACTCCTGACTCCTCTGTTAATACAGAGGGAAAACACTGGTGATGGTTCAAGTAATTGGGTTCCTACCATTCAAGGGGCGAGGCCTGGACTGAGTTCCCAGCTCAATGCTGTGGAAATGTTGTGAGCATTTGAGATGTAAAACAGTGGACAGGAGCTATCTGTCTCTCAACTTCTCAAATAAATTAAGTGTGTTAAGAGTTTATTTTGGAACAACAATTTTTATGCACATGAATAGGAGTCATTAATAGGAAAATGTATATTATGAAAAATCTCTTCATAGATTTTAATTTTTTCCCTCCAAACAATCTTTATTTTCATTTTTCACATTTTAAAGCACCCTCTCATATACATATACACAGTTAGGCTTTCCTCCAAAGTGCCGGTTTCTAAAATAATTCTCTGAAGTTGGTGGGTTGGGTTATTTTCTCTGTCACCCCCACTTCTCACCCAGGGTGAGGATTTCTTTTTAAAGGTTTATTTATTGATTTGAAAGTCAGGGTTACAGAGCAAGAGATGGAGAGACAGATCTTCCATCTGCTGGCCTACTCCCCAGATGACCATAAAGGCCAGGACTGGGCCAAGCTGAAGTCAAGAGCCAGCAGTTTCATCCAGCACTGCCCCATGAGTATCAGGGGCCCAAGTGCTGGGATCATCTTCTGTTGGTTTTCCCAGGCCACTAACAGGGAACTGGATCAGAAGTTGAGCAAAGCCAGCATTGAGGCATAGAGAGTAAAGCAGCCAGCCACCTGTGATGCTGATATCCCATGTGGGTGCTGGTTCAAGTCCAAGCTGTTCCATTTCCAGTCCAGCTCCCTGCTAATGTACCCAGGAAAGCAGTGGAACATGGCCCAAGTGCTTGAGTCCCTTCACCCATGTGAGAATTGTAGATGAAGCTCCGGTTCCTGGCTATGGGCCTGGCCAAGAACTGGCCATTGTGGCCATTTGGGGAGTAAACCAGAGGATGGAACATTTTCTCTCTGCCTCTCTCCCTCTCTTCCTCTCTATGTCTATTCTTTCTCTATGACTCTGACTTTCAAATAAATAAATATTTAAAAAGTAAGAGTTAGAGGAACCAGGACAGGAACTGGCAATGGCGCCCACATGGCAGCTTTACATGATACAACACAACACAGACTCCCAGGGTGAGTTTTAACACAAGTTGTTGGAACAGCATGCTGACTTCCTCTTAGTTCTTGATGGGATCAGCCAGGGCCATTGAAAATACTCGTGTAAACCTGCAGGTACCAAAACCTGGAGTGGAGACATGAACTGCTCCAGGTCACCTCATGTGCCGAGGGTGGCTGTACATTGTCGTGAGAGCCTTTCAATTCATAGATGTCTGCTCAAGGGCAGGTGCTTTGGCCTTAGAAGAAGCAAAGGTAAAGATTGCATCTGTCACCAGAAGAAACAGCCATGTCTGTCATAGAGCCCAGAGACTTGACTTCTTGGCATCACCCTTGTCAGGGATTTCTGGGTCACCTTGAACAAGTCACCTAATCTCTTTGAGACCTACTTATGCAGTGCTAAGGAGAGGAGTTTAATGAGTTAGCTGTTGAGGCCAGGATCGCAATCAGATCTGGAGATTCTATAAGTTGCACAGATTCTGTAAGACACAGAGGCAGTCATAAGATATTTTCTATGGTGTCTCATGAATTAACATAATTAATACCTCTACTTTCAGAATGAATCAGTAATGTGAACAACAGTTCTTTTATTTTTGACAGAGTTAGACAGTGAGTGAGAGAAAGAGAGAGAGAGAAAGGTCTTCCTTCCATTGGTTCACCCCTCAAATGGCCACTATGGCCGGCACACTGTGCCAAAGTGAAGCCAGGATCAGATGCTTCCTCCTGGTCTCCCATGTGGGTGCAGGGCCCAAGCACTTGGGCCATCCTCCACTGCCTTCCCGGGCCACAGCAGAGAGCTGGATTGGAAGAGGAGCAACCGGGAAAGAATCCAGCGCCCCAACCAGGACTAGAACCTCGTGTGCTGGCACCGCAGGTGGAGACTTAGCTAAGTGAGCCACAGCACCGGCCTGAACAACAGTTCTTGATCTCAAATTGGACAAATTTCAACTGATGTAAAAAGGAAGAAAGACCCCAGATTTGTGCTGTCCAATATGGTAGCCACCAGCCACATGTGAGTATTTAAATAGGGAATAACTTAAATAAAATAAAACAAGAAATGCAGATTCTCAGTCACATGGCCACATTTCAGGTGTTCAGGAGCCACCTATGCCTGATGTCTGCTTTACAAGCTTCCTTCCGGCACTCAGCACTGCCCTGGAGCTTTGCCAGGACCAAAGGCTCCCTATCCTTGGAAAAGAGCACAGATGTTTTGGCCCTAGGGGGACTGGGCCCATCTTTGGGGAATGAAAGAATGGATGAAAAATCCCTTGAGGACAAAGCAGTGCAAGAAACCCCTAAGGCAAAGGATGGTTATATTGGACAAGAGTATGAGAAATATGGGAAGGCGGGGATATTGGGGAAAGAATAAAGAAACGTGTGAACCATTCTGTTCCTTTGATCTTGTCTGGTCCTGGAGCTCTGGATCACACAGGACCACAAAAGGGAAGTTCCTTGTACAGATTGTTACCATATGCACAACTGATTCCTACAATGGAAAAGTGTGAGAGGAACAGGGATCTCCTAAGCCCCAAGAAAGGAAGGGCCTTCTCAGAACTCAGTGCTGGGGAAAATGTTAGTCACTTTCACATGTTAAAGAAGGGAAGGTTGTTGCCTAACAGTCAGTGGCAGGAATGGGAAGAAGTCAGGCTGACTTGAAATGAGGAAGAAGGTAGCCACTTTATCTGGAGGCTGGCAACTTAATTACAGATGTGTGCAGTCAAAGCCATCTTATATTTTGAGGCGTAGGCTTCTGTGTACACAGAATCCATGCCAAAGGAGAAGGTTGAGTTCTGCCTTCCTTGCCAGCCTTGCTCGCTGGGGGCCAAGCCTGTGAGGAGGCAGATGGGAGTGTAATTTGACCTTCTGTCTGGAAGCCATCTGTGGAGGGAATCACCTTTGTCTTCTGAACTGCCTTCCAGGTGCAGCCACGGGGATGGCACTGAAGATGAGAGCAGCAAGTTCACTGACAATGTTGAGGAAGAGGCCGCATGTGGAAGAGCCACCAGCAGTGACATTAGTGCCAGGTTCTGCGGTTCCCTTCTGAGATCTGATGCGTCTGGCACCTGACGGGGACCTAGAATGACAAAGTAGGTTTTTAAATAAGCCACTTCTCAGTCAGATCTCTGCCCTCCCTGAACTTCTCAGCCGCCTCTCTAGCCCATATCCTTATTCCACTTTTCCTCGGATCTGCACATTGTTTTACTACTTCTGTGTCTTCCTTCTGCTTCCTGCCCCCTCTCCCCACTTTTGCCCATTTACTCTCTGGAGTTGTGAGTTCAGAGTGAGTTGTCAGTTCAGAAAATTGTTTTAGTCCATCTTATTTCAACAACTGTGAATGTTTCTGTGCAGGCACCTGTGAAGTCACTGGGCATACTCTATGACCCCGACAGACAACAGTTCTTGCTCTCATGAAGGCCGTCTCCTATCACATGAGCGAAACCTGAACAAATAATAGCTTAAGTGCATTATGCTTACAATTTATAATTCTGATGAGTGTGATTGTTTTGTCCTGTGTTCCCAGGTCCCAGTTTATCATCTACTGACTTAAAACTGGCCGGTGGTAATTCACATAGCTGTAGAACCCGCAATAACACATTTTCTGTTGTCATGGTCCTCATTTCTTTTCCATAATGGTGTAAAGAAACTTTGCTTTTCTTTCAAAGGCCCCCTTGAACACAGGAGGCTCTGAGACTCAGGATGTCTTGAGACCAAGGTTTTTAATTGTGGTGCTGTATCCAAGTGGCTGTGGAGATATAGGCAAGTCTAATCCTTCCTGAGCCTTGACTGTCTTCTTGAAAAATAAGGACGCTGTTGTAGGTCTATGAGGTCACTTCATGCTCTGGGGTGTCTCTGAGTCAATTATGGAATAAGATATCTGTAAAAGAGATCAGTAACAACTGTGGTCAAGAGCATACCCAACCCTGGTTATGTTTCCTTCAGGAGCATCTTGCTGAACCTTTGGCCTGAGAATGCCGAACGAAAAGAGTGTAATAGGAGATGCAGTGCCTGGTGGATGGGAGATCTAATAAGACAAAGAGAAGAATGAGGTGATAGTAGATCCTGGGGTCACAAAAGTGGATCTGAATGAGCGTACCTTCAGGCTGAGTTCGGAAAGGTCCAGAGAAAAGCAAAGAATGTGCACAGCATCATCACCCTCCCTAAATAACAACTGGTACTGAGCAGCAAGGAATGAAATAGTGCCCTTATCCAGAACTCCTTGAGTATCTGAACAAGGAGATTGACAGAAGGAACACAGCCCTGCTTTGTTCTCCCAAGGAAGACCTATGCCAAGAAGAGGAGATGTGCACAGGAGGCCTTACTCCAGACCCCAGAGCCTTGACCCTGGAACTGCCCTTCCAGCGATGCCCATCAGGTAAATGTGGGCATGGATGGATGGACACACTTGGAGGTGGGCTGGGGATGCCAGTCATCACCTATGCAGTTCTTCCTTTTAGGTCAGGAGATAGGCATTGGCAACAGGCAATAGAGTCTGATCTATGCCCTGGAAGTGTCCAAGGTAGTGAGGAAAGATGGCCCCAAATCAGACAGTTCCAATGGGGTGTGACAACTGCTGAGTGTTGGGATGCACTGGTTTTGGATGCAGCCCAGACAAGCAGTGTGTGGTGACATTGCTTCTTTATCCCTGCCACATTTACCACTGCTCAGCACATGGATTTTCTCCTCAGACACTCTGAAGGAGTTGTCAGGATTCCCCTACAGAAATGAACTTTGCTGAGGATTTTTCAAAATGGAGAAGGCAGAGGATTTGAGAGGCCACTGGAACAGAATGCCCATGAGATGATGTTTTCTCTTTTCAGCCTCTGAGCACATGGTTACTGAGTGCTCCTACCTAGATGTTACTGGTGCTGTTATGTGCTGTTGATGCAGAGTTGAATGAAATGTTACCCCAGCTCTCCAGGAGCTCCACCTGGAAAACAAGAAACTGCCAAAAGGCATGGGAAGTGCTGTGACAGACATATGACTTGAGTTCACAGTGGAGGGGGAGTGTTCACCTTGGTGTATGGACACTGGTGCAGTTCTTTAAAGTCCTGTTCTACTATTTCTGCTTTTCCAAATATGTAGATTCAATACTATTTAAAGGTTTATGTTTTTATTTGACAGAGTATTGGAGATGTAGAGATGGAGGGGAGGAGAGAGAGGGAAAGAAAAAGAGGAGAGAGAGAGAGAGAGAGAGAGAGAGAGATGGAGTTCTTGGTTCCTGGCTTTGGTCTGGTCCAGATGTGGGTGGAAGGGGCCCAAGTACTTGAACTATCATCCACTGCTCCCCAAGATATTTTGACAGGGATCTGGATCAAAATCAGAGTGGCCATGACTGGAACAAGGACTCTGATATGGGATGTGGACTTCCCAAGTTGTTGTTCAACCTGCTGGAAAATGGCATCTGCCCTCCCCCAAAACACTTTTAAATCATAGTAATATGTTAAGAGCATCGTGCTTTCAGAATGAAAGAATTTCTTGTCCCACAGCTCCTATGCCCATCCTTGGTATAGAAGGCCCATGTCACTGTCATACTTCAGATACATGGACCTGTGTGGAAAAGACACAGGACATTGTAGGATTTGAATTCTGGATCTGTCTTTGCTAGTCTGAGTGGTCTAGAATAAGCCAGCTTACCTCTCCCTGAGTGTAGGTCTCACCATCAGTAAAAGTAGGCAACTGCACCTAACTTGCAGGGCTGTTGAAAAGCTAAGAAGCACTGTATCTTAAGGCCTGATACAGTGCCAGGGCTGAAAACAGTACAGCTTCAACTTTGCCTCTGGTCATTATTGTCCTTGTGACAAACCTGCCTTCACCCAAGTATAGAAGTCACTGCGGAATATTCAACATTTTCTTTATTTCAAAGTCACAGTTATGCAGAGAGAGAAGGAGAGGGAGAGAAAGAGGTCTTCCACCTGCTGGTTCACTCCTCAGATGGCCGCCACGGCCAGAGCTGTGCTGATGCAAATCTGGGCGTTGGGAGCTGCTTCTGGGTCTCCCACATGGGTGCAGGGACCTGAGCACTTGGGTCATCTTCAACTGCTTTCCCAGGCCATAATAGAGAGCTGGATCGGAAGTGGAGCAGATAGGACTTGAACTAGTGCCCATATGGGATGCCGGCACTGCATGCAGAGGCATTACCCACTATGTCACAGTGCTGGCACCATATTCAACTTTTTCTTAAGAAGGTATATTTGTTTTCAGAGGGTGAGGAGCATGACAGCCTCAGGAAATTGGTCCTCATGGAAAGGCCATGCTCTGTGCATCTGGGCTCAGCACTGGCCACTGCCCTGGGAAGAAGCCCTTGGAAAGCCAACTAAGGGAGCAAGAAGAGCTCCAGTCAAGTAGAAAATCAGAAATCATCTCTGCCCTGCAAAGGGACATCTTAACATCAGATTTAGAGTGCCAGCAAGGTCATTAGAAACCTCAGGAACCAGGTGTGGTGCCTGTCAGTTACAAATGATTATTTGTTTAGTCTGGAAAGACCCTAGAAGTTGAGTTCTGCTGCCTCCTTCATGAGATATTCTGTGATGAGAACAAGGGATGGCTGTGTGGTAGCCCCACACTTTTCTTTCTTTCTTTTTATTTTTTTGGATTTATTTATTTGCTTGTTTGAAAGTCAAAACTTTAGAATTATTTTTCTAGTTCTGTGAAGAATGTCATTGACATCTTAATGGATATTAAATTGAATCTGCAAATTGATTTGAGTAGTATAAATAAGTTAAAAATATTAATTCTCCCTACTATGAACAGTGGTGATTCTCCATTATTTGTTTCTTCTGTAATTTCTTTTATTCAGGTTTTCTAATTTTCCTTGTAGAGATCTTTTACATTCTTACTTCAATTTATCCCAAGGTAATTTGTTCTTTTTGAAGTCATTGCTCTTATTATTTTCATATCAAACTTCTACTTGTTGTCGGTTGTTCCTTTCTTATCCTGCAGCTTCACTGAATTAGTTTGCCTATTCTAACAGTTTTTGATATAGATGTCAGACTTTTCTACATAGAGATTCCTGTCATCTACAAATAGAGATGTTTTAACTTCTCCTTTCCTATTTGTATGACTTTTGTTTTCTCTTGCACAATTGCTCCAGCAGAAACTTCTTGTACTATGTTGGATAAGAGTGCTAACAGACATCCTTATCTGGTTCCCAATTTTAGCTGAGATTTTTCCAACATTTCCATTCGCTATGACATTGACTGTGGGTTTGCCACTTACTGCCTTTATTATGTTGAAGTATGTTCCTTCAAAATCTAATTAATTCAGGGCTTTTATTTTGAATGGATATTGAATGTGGCAAATGCTTTTTCATTATCTACTGAGACGATCCTATAACTTTAACCTTTTATTCCATTGAGGTAATTTGTTATATGTATTGATTTCTGTGTTGAACCATCCTCACATCCCTGGGATGAATCTCACTTGTTTGGCATAATGATCTTTTAAAATACGCTGCTGCAGTCAGTTTTCTAGCAGTTTATTGAGAATTTTTGCATCTATGTTCATCAGAGATGTTGGCCTGTAGTTTTCATTTTTGTGGTGATGTTTTGTCATTGTCCAGTTTTGAAATAAAGGGAATTCTGACCTCATGGAGAACTTGTTAGGAAGGATTCCCTTGCTCTACATTGTTTTGAATCATTTCAGATAAATTGCTGTTAGTTCTTCCTTAAAAGTTTGATAGTACCTGTTCACCAGGTTAGTAACATTAGTTGTTACTAATATAGTTACAAACATCACAAAATGGATGGAAGAATCTACGTCATTGGAATTAGAGATCCAACACAGTTGCCATGGTACTCGAAACACCTCCACATTTATTTCAAACATTTTTTTAGTTGTTTTGGAGATTAAATAAAAAGCACACATTTGTTTTCATTATGTTACTGCTTTCTCTTTTGATTTTTCAAATTAAGTTTACAAAGGAATTTAAATAGATAGGAGGAAACTTTAAAGTAACCTCATTCATGTATAGAGGAAGAACATATAGATAATAAAAACTCAAAAGGTAGTTCCTCTAAGCCAAATATGCCCAAGGGAGAGAGAATGGGTTGTAGTGAAGGAGAAGGGGAACATAGTTAGGAGATGTATCGCTAACCCAGATGAGAGCCTTGGAGTCATCAAAGATGGGATTCTGAGCTGCAGAGTTCTGTTCAGTCTTTGTACTTCCTTAGAAATGATTCACTATCTCTGGCAAGTTAACCTGAAACTTAGCTGATCACACGAGGTTGGAAGACATTAGAATCCAGAAGCCTATTGAATGAGTCTAGTGTTATTCTGGACCTTAGGAGAGCAAAGTGGACGATAATATGCTATTGGTAGAATAAAGGGGAATGAACAGAATCAACAGTGTTTCTCAAAAGAATAAATGGCAATGAGAATTGAGTTTTTAGGAAAGAAAAAATGGTATAGTATCTTGGTACACTGGGGTTGTTCTCTGAAACAACTTCATCCTAAACCATATCCCCTTCCATATCATCCTCCCTGTATTCATTTCAAACTATGATCCCTAAACCTCCATAATCTCATTTTTAGTTCTAAGCTCTAATAAGATGTATGAATTGAAAGATATTTCACATGCTCATTCAGTGACAAAACCTTACAGAAGAGGCGAGAGACTATTCATTGTCTTTATTTACCTGCATTGTGAGAATGTTCACGTATTTCCTTGCCGACATTATGTGTTTGGCTAAATGTTCTGGCTCTGATGCAATGAAGTACAAGCATTGCATGGCTTATGTGGTATTTACATCCTATTGCCTTGCTAAAAACCAAGAAGATCTGTCTTTGAAAATACATTTGACTTTGAGAATTTCAGATATAACATCGTGGCCGTGAAGCTTTACACTTACGTATATGGTAAGTAGAGGTGCATGACATGTAGAAGCTGAACATTTCATTAGGATCTGTGCTCTAAGGTGTCTGTTTCCAATTCTTACACGTGACCAGCAGACATAGTGTGGTGCTGTGTCTTATTTTATTTGATTTTTGAGTGTGGAGGGCATGAACTCTCGCTCAGACGTTTCCTTCTGTAGTTCAATGCTGATCTCCTACCTTGAGAAATCCTTGTCTCTAGACTGTGGGACTTCAGTTCCTACAAAGATGAATCCATAGACTGTTTTCATCTGCCAACTTCATGCCCTTTGGATGAATGTGTGTCACTTGAACCTTAGGGAAATTCCAAACTGGATGTGTACAATTTCAGCATGCCCCAGACCCCACACAGAAGTAGTGACATGAGTGTCTCAGATATGTTGGCCTATATAGTAGCCAAGACCCCAAGATTACAGTGGTGTTCTTAGCAGAAAGGAATGTCACACACCAGGCAAGAGCCTTAGAGAGAATCATGGATATTAAATAGCAGATCAAATTACATCAATCAGAGACCCAAATCTCATACTTCTCTTGGACATCTCAAAGAATCTGAAATCCTCGATGATAGGAGTTGTGTTGCGTATAGGAAAGAAAACTTGCAGATGCCTCCATCTGTTGGTCCTAGTAACCCATGAGGCACATATCTGCCCTGGAAAATGATGCTGTATTAAGTGCTGCTCCCTTTATTCACTGGCCACTCTGCCAGAACCAGAGAACATGTTCATTTAAATATGGCCAGAGGAGTCATTTCCTGTCCCTCTTCTTTGGGACATTGTACTTTCATGATCATCTCAAGGATTGTGATGAAAGTGAAATGCTGTCATTTGTACAGTGCTTTGCCAAATGCTGGGTATAAATTCACCAAGAAGTTGTCACTGTTACTTTGTTTTTATTAACACTGCCCTAAATTCACCCCTGTGCAATGTAAAGTAGGACATGTAATCTTGTGATGCTTTAGTTTATGATTTTAAGATTAAGAATTTGATGATTAATTATTTCTGCCATAGAATATGAAGATCACAGACAGCTGAAAATAAATTTCTTAATACCTTTGATTCATCTCAGAAACTGATATATTACACATTAGAGTGGGGAGATGCTGAGGGGTTCAGGACCAGCCTCATTAGTAGAATTCAGCTACCATTCAGTAGGGTTTAGCGAATAAGAAAATTTATCAGGCAATGTTACATAAAAACTGCAGATGGATCCTGTTCAATATGTAGATAAACTGAATGCAAATATGAAGAGAATACCATCAGGTTTGCAAGTCTTCCCACATGGATGTTCACTGTGTATTTGGGGGGGAGGTTCACATCAACTGTTTGTGTCACTTGATATCTTGAAAAGGCTTTTGTGGGGCTCGAATGAAACCCATAAGTGTCAAGTGTAAAGTGTCAGTCAAGTGATGGGGAAACAGGGCAGGCCCACTTAGAGGAAGACACTGAGGATGGAAGGGCATCTAACTGGCTTTCAGTTGAATGAAATGCCCATGTGCTGCCCCTGTCAGGGCAAAGCCAGCAGAACCCTTGAATGCAACAGAAAGTCTACGGAGATGGGATACAAAACATTTAAAAATGAACCCTTCGCTGAGTGTTTTGCTGTGCTTTTGTTCCTAACAGATTACTGGGTCTAAGAAACTGAAGAGTCTGAGAAGAACATCATGGCAGTTTATAACTCAACATCTCTCAGTGGTGGAAAAGCCTTGTGATCTCTTTTGACATAAAGAAAAGTTGGAGTGACTTTATGACAACCCTTAAAGTAAAAATTGTTAGGAAATGAGTTCTGCCTTAATCTTTTAGAACAGAGGAATGAGAAATATGCTTAGACGTTTTTGGAAAAGGTAGGACTATGGTTTCAGCCAGAGGTACACAACTATGGAGACTGTGTTGAGTGGGTGGTCCCCTGAAGACGTTAAGAGGTGGTCCCCTTAAGACTTTAAAAGGACCAATCAGGCTTGTGCATCAGCCAGGTGGCCTAGGCAACTGGAAGGCAGTGACTCCCAAGATTCCATGATACCCCCTGTGTTTTGATTCTGTGACAGTAACTGCCAAGTTACCTGGAAGTGAAGCCCTACTTCTCTCACTCTGTTGGATGTTGAGCAGTAAGCAGGAGCTTATGTTCTGAGCTCTGGCACCTGACTGAATCGAGATTAAAGGCGTTGAAGTGTTGTGGGGTGTTTCCTAACAGTAAGTTGGGAGGTACAGTTATCTATAGTTATTCTCATCTATCAGTCCTACTGAAAGTGGTTTCATTTTCTTTGTTTAACTCATCTTTTTCTTGGGTGTCTTCTTCCTAGTCCCTGGATATACTCATTTTGCTACAAGCATCGATATGGCACTGACTCTCAGTCCCTCACTTGACGTGAGGGTAGAAACCAGTGAGCAATTATGCTCTCAACTGGCAAAGAGCCAACAAGAATCAAAAGAACTGAAGGAGAAGCTTCTTAGAGCTGAGGCTAAGGCCTACCTCCTGGCAAACCACCTACGGGACCACAGTAAGTTCATTCTTTCCCCTGTGTTTAATGTTTTATTTCTAAAAAAGAAATATAAATAAAATAGAGAAATTTGTTAATATAGATTGAATGGGAGGCACAGCATTATTCATGTTGCCATTCCACAAGAAGTTGTATAGGTTCAGTGTCACCAAAATGATGAGTATTTGATGTCACCTCTTGGAGAAATGACCTGTTTTCTAACCTTGATTCTTCTCTTCTCTCTACCAAATAAGTTACATAGCTACCATGCTCTGAGAAGGATTAACGTTAGTAGTTTCATTCATCAGTTGGTTGTGCATGGAATAACTGAGGCACAAGTTCAGCCAATTTTCCACGTTTTCACTGAGCTGTAGGGTGGGAATTTTGACATTGTCACGCTCCAGCTGAGTCACTTTGCCAAGTCCCTTCAGGTGCATTTGAACACTTCTTCGCTCATTTGCTGCCAATGTAGTATTTTCTCAAATGTTATTTTACATCTTTATCCAATAAATTGGTGGGAATTATATACTACTATAGCTTTAATGCTCCTGTGACTACTTTGGAGTTACTTAACATAAGTGAACTTGAGCATCTTTTCATTTGATTATTGTATATAACTCTTGTCTGTTCTCTGGCTGGATTATGGTCCACTTATACTTTATTTCTTGAACTCTTTATTAAGTAGAGCCATTAAGCCTTTGGCAGTGGTGTAAATGAAAAATACATTATCTGGGACCAGTGCTGTGGCATAGCAGTAAAGCCACCACCTGCAGGTGTTGGTTTGAATCCGGCTGCTCCGCTTCTGATCCAGATCTCTGCTATGGCCTGGGAAAGTAGTGGAAGATGGCCCAAGTGCTTGGACCCCTGCACCTGTGTTGGAGACCTGGGGGAAGAACCTGGTTCCTGGCCTCAGATTGGCACAGCTCCAGCCATTGTGGCCTTTGTGGAGTGAGCCAGTGGATGGAAGACTTATCTCTCTATCCCTGCCTCTGAATCTCTATAACTCTGCCTTTCAAATAAATAAGTAAATGTTTTTAAAAATTTAACTGAAAAAATAAGAAATAAAACATTAATTTTTTTTAAAAAAAAAGAAGGGATTAGAAAAAATTCTCTGAGGGGCTGGCACTGCAGTATAGTGGGTAAAGCTGCCACCTGCAGTGGCGGCATCCCATATGGGTGCCTATTCAAGACCTGGCTGCTCCACTTCCAATCCAGCTCTCTGCTGTGACCTGGGAAAGAAGTAGAACATGGCCCAAGGCTTTGGGCCCCTGCACCCATGTGGGAGACCTGGAAGAGGCTCCTGGCTCCTGGCTTTGGATCAGCCAAAGATTGAAAGAGCTCTCTCTCTGTCTATCTGCCTCTCCTTCTCTCTGTGTAACTCTGACTTTCCAAAAATATATAAATCTTTTTTTAAAAATATCCCTGAACAAATATAAATAAAATGGAGATAAGTGTCCTGTCCCTGGGAGCTAGAGAAACAAAGAGGAGGAAATTCACACCAAGAGCTTGATGGTGTAGCTCCACTTCCCGAAAGACAGTGACCTTAGCAGCCCACTCAGCTTTCCACTGAGGCAGATGTGTGTGTGCGTGTCTTTCCTCAGATTGTGAAGAGTATGAAGATCTAATTGAATCAATGCTGAGGGAGAAGCCACAGTTCCTGGAGGGGCAGCTGGCAGAGGAGCTGCTACCTGCAGAGAATCTCAAGTAAGGGGGCTCTCTCGGGTGGGCAGGTGGAAAGGTGAATGCATCTCTGAAGTGGGGCAGCTCAGCTGGGGAACCAAGAACTGATGTGGCCAGGAGAAGGGCAGGGATTTACATGGTGGGCTGACACCTCGGATTTATAAAGCAGGCAGACAACAGAGCAATCACCAAATTGTAGGCTGCAGTGGATATTTAGAACCTCTTTTCAACTTTAAAAACGAGGCACTTATTGACTTGAAATTCACATACAAAATTGAAGAAAGTGAACCACACAGAGACGTTTTGTATCCACACAATGCTGTAGGATCCCCTCCTCGTTAACTGTATCTGCATCACCTCCTGACCGTGGATGCTGTCTTAGATTCTTCCTGTCAGTCATTATTTCTGTTGAAAGCCATTGTGCCTGGCATATTTCTGTGTCTACCTTTGTGTCCACTCTCTGCACACTGCATTTTCATAAGGAAAGGTCTGTGGCTGAAGTGAGGAACTTAAGGAACATGTTGATGAGGGAGCTGAGGAAGAACCTTGGTGTTGTTTAGAGAACCAAAAAATCAGCCCAATGTCTAATAATCTCGCAAGGTCTGTCTCTCTAATAAAGAGGAATCTTGCTTCATCTTTTCCTCTTCCCTGCTATGGGCATTTTCTGACACTGTGAGCACATTCTCACCACACAGAACACACCATGGGTCCGTTTCCCCCTTTACATTTCTCTCCTGTCACACCTTAGGAAATGTGGTGTTCGAATTCAAGAGCAGGCCCAAGAGCTGACCCAATTACAGCAGAAGTTACAGGAAGAGAGAGCTCTTTCTCAGCTCATTCATCAAAATCTCCAGGCCCTCCTCACCCAGCAGGACCTTGACAGCTGCCAGAGCTGGCAACTACTCACTGAGCTGCTCGAGCTGACAGAGCACCTTGTTGCCAAACTCAGCACAGGTAAGGTGGCCAAGGCTCTGAGACTTAAGATAGTTTCAAGTTGGCATCTGACTCCACACTTCTTCAAAGAACATTTACCAACCGTCTGTAAGTTTATGTAAACAATTCTGTAAGCATTTCTCTAAACATTTGTGGCCATTTTTGGTCAGGGTACTTGTTCAGGAACAAAGAGTGGGAAATGCAGAGCTTTGAAGGTCCCAGGGCTGCAAAGATCTCCCTCCTCCTTGATGCAATTGGCCTTGGAGCAGGAGGCCGCATCCTCTAGCTTTCTTTTTTTATGCTTGGATTTCCATTTTATTTCCACTAAAATACACTTACCTTTTTAAAAAGATTTATTTTTTATTTTATAGGCAGAGTTACAGGGATTGGGGGGGGGGAGATAAATTTACTGTTGAATTGACAGTATATACAGACTTTTCTAAACTCAGATCTAGAATTTTCTTTCTTTTTTTTTTCCCAGAGAAACCTTTTTTGGAACAGGAATAGGAGAGGGAGAAGGTGGGGTGGGAGCTTTAGTGAGGCTCCTGGTGCTTCCTTCACTGGGGAGGCAGCCATGTATGGTGTCAGAGGTCTTTGCTCCTTAGCAGGACAGGGAAACGTTTGCCAGAGGACATGTCCTGCCCATGTGTCTCTATCCCTGTGACTCAGTCTAAAGCTCTGTTACTGCCAGAGAAGGTGGGGTGGGAGGGTGGGTATGGAGGGAAGAATTACTGTATTCCCTCCAGTTTCAAAACACAGGAGAGAGGATGTGACGGGAGGCAGCTTGTTAGAGGGGGAAAAAGCCACAGTGCATGAGTGGAAAGTTTCGGCTGTGTCCTCAGCGTGTTTTCACACACGTGTGACAGATCTTTTGTGGATTTCAATCTCCTTGTCTGTAGAGTGTCAAATCTGTTTCACAGTAGATGTAACACTATGGCCGTCTCCTGTGGGATATTCACACCCTGGTAACACTCCCTGACAGCCACAGCCCCCTGCATTTTGCAACTATCTCTGGATTTCAGCCTAGCAAACCATGTGGCCTTTCTCTTCCCTGATGAGTTAATTGAGCTCTCGACTTCTCTAGAACACTTGCCATGCCCTCAGTGTTCCATCTTGGGCATTAGGTCTGACTGGAACCACTAATGCCCTGCACTTTCTGGGTGGCCCCAGAGATCCTGGTGGACCAGAGGCTCTGTAGAACTCACACTTCCACCCAGTAGCAGTACACAGAGTCCAGTGTCCATCCAACCTCCAAGACAATGAAGAGCAAATTCGCATTTGGCTGTTCTCAACCCAACAGCCAGATAGCTTATTGCTGGAGCTGATGTTGTTGGGGGCAAGATGATCTTAGGGTTTCCAGAAAATGAGGCCACAGGAGATGTGGGTAACATCCTGTTTCAATGGAGAGAATGGGATCGCCTGGCTCCAAGGGCGTATGGTCAGGCCGGGATGGTGGCCTGGAGACTCACTGTAGCCTCTGAGGCTGTTGCCAAAGCCCCAGATGTCTCTCATGGAAAATGTAGAAGTCCTGATGGTGGTAGCTGTGGCGTTGGACCATTTCCTGAAGGTGCCCTTCCTTTTCTGACTTGATTCACAGTCAGCCAGACATCTGGGAACCAGGAGGAGCCTTACGTGGACTCTCCCTATACCAGGTAGGTCTGGCAGCCCTGTGGCCTTTGACTTTGCAGGGATCCCTGAAGTGTCACAGTAGATCCTGGGAGAGACAAAACAGGCTGAGCGAGCCATGGCACTGCCACAGGACCATGTCCTCATGTCTCAGAAGACAATATTGCATCTTGTCATGGAGTTGCCCAAAGGGCTTCCCATGGCCTCTTCCACTGACTGCCTGAGAGAGAGTCTTAGGGTTGACTCAGACCACGTGGCCTTTATGTGGAATACCTGAAGTCACCACAGCTTCCCTGGCTTATGAGAGGAGAGGGCCACTCTCTGGACTACATTCAGTTTCTGTCCATGTAAGGGCATTCCATCTGTGGGTGGCACGAAACGTGATCCATTGAGATCCCAGAGCCAGCCATCAGAAGGCAGAGGAAGCAGCCTGAGGAGTGGGGGTGAGAGAGCCAGAGTGCTGGGGTACAAGAACTCCTCAGCAGGTGTATCTGTCATCATCGAGATATCTGGGGAGTTGATGCCTGACTGGGTCTCAGGGGTGACCCACAGCTTCATTGAGGCTCCTGGTGCTTCCTTCACTGGGGAGGCAGCCATGCAGGGTGTCAGAAGTCTTTGCTCCCTAGCAGGACAGGCAACTGTTTGCCAGAAGACATGTCCTGCCCATGTGTCTCTATCCCTGTGACTCAGTCTCCAGCTTGTCACCACCAGTCCTCTCAGAGTCACCTTGTGACCAGGGAGTGGGACACCTGCTGGAGCCGTTTTTCCTCTAGCCACAGAGGCACTGTTATTGCTTTGGAGGGCGGGCATCAGTTGGTGCTACTCAGGTCCCATGTTTGTAAATGTGCCTTATCTTCACACTCCAGCAGGCCAGGTCTCAGGCTGGCCCAGCTGGAGCTTCTCAATGTCCTGCCTAAACCCCGAGTGGGACCCTGGTGGCCCTGTCCTATGGACAACATTGTGGAGGTGGCTTACGATGAGATCTGTGCCGGTGTCTGGAACCTTCAGCAAGAAGAATGCTTCTTCAGGGAAGCCGGCCTTGGCAGTGAGTACTTCTGGGGCAAGGCGATGCTTAGAGCCCCAGGGTTCTCCCCAGTACACAGCCACAGGCCTGCCTTGCAGCCACCAGCCCTAGCTGAGTAACAAGAGCACTGTGTGCTGGAGCAGGGCCCATGGCTTCATGGTAGGAAACACCAGATTACACAACATGAACACACGAGGAATTTGGGGATCTCAGCATAGTACAGCAACTACAGTTGGAGTCACGTGGTTCCCCAGAAACACCCCCTGAGATAATACCACCTCATGCCCACAGCAGTGTATCCGACAAGCCGGAGGCTTGCCAGCACAGTCTGGCTAAAAGCGATGGGTGAGACTAAGAGCCTTCAGCAGCAATCTCTTCACAAACTGCTGAAACTTTGTAACACCCACCAGTTCCAGAAGAATACAAGAGAGTGGGAAAAGATGAACAGGAGCACAGGGACCAAATGAAATGAACCCAAAAAGCAGAGGGTGTGAAAAACACCAGTGGTCACTGAGGTCAAGACTGCGGTCCAGCAGTTAGAGATTGGGGGGAATTGATTGTTCCTAACATACCATGAGAAAAAGAAAACCCAAGACATTCCAGTGTGGAGCTGAAACTTCCCAACAAAATAGCAGAGGTCAGATGAATTGACATCCAGTTAATGATAAATATGCTGGAAAAAAAGCAGCAGATATCACTACTCACAAGTTCTAGTACCTTTGAGTGACACTGCTGAGATATCTCTATGGAGATACGAGGCCTTAACACCTCTCCCAATGACCACAGCATTCTGGGAAGCCCTGCCATTCGAAACACCTAAGGGACCTGTGGGAATCAACAACCCAGCGACAGACAGGGTAGGCAGGGAGATTCAAGTATCCCACCAAACCTGCCATTATAATTCTGTGAGTCAGGGCTCGATGTTGGTTGTTGGCAGCACAAGGCAAAGATGGGAACAAAAAAGACACTAAGCTGGGGTATAAAGTGTGAGGGAGATGCTGACATGTGGGGGGTGATGGGTGGTCCGAGGTCTTCCCCGGCAGGGAAGCCAAGCCACTGTGAGGACTAAGTGCCTGCCTCAAGCAAGATTCTGAGCCACTAAGACAACCACGCTAGGGTATATAGATGTTCCGGCCTGTGCGTGGGGAAGCCAGTAGTCAGTGGGGCCTTCCCCGTCTCATTCGCTTTGCAGTCGGCCCGACGGCTCTGGATCGGGAGCGGCCTTCCCTAGGTCCTGCCCTGCCCAGGTAGGTCTCCCGGCCCCGTGAACGCCCCGGGGCTGGGATCCCGGCAGACTTGCCCGCTATCCCGGGAGGCACAGGGATGGGCCGCGTGGTGCCAGCACACCTATTGCCGGACTCGGACCCGTGTCTCTGCGGGCCCGGTGGCAGCACGGCCTCCAAGCGTGCGAGTGACACGGAGCTGGCTGTGGCCTGCCCCCACTCCTGCGGAGGCAGTCCCAAGTTCCGTTCAGACCCAGTGGCCCCGCAGGACTTCCTGTAGTCCGGGTGGCTGTCCTGCTTTCCACGCGGAGGCTGACCGGAGTCCGGCCCTCAGTCACGTCCCAGCCACATCTCTCAGCCTTCCGTGGGTGGCACGGGGATGCATCCTAGGGGACTCATGAGCCACTCCACAGAGGCTCTAGGGAGCAGACTGTGGTGGGGGAGGGGTTCTGATGGTGGCCCAGAGGGCTGTCCCACCTCGACAAGGCAGGTGCCCTGGTGGTTGTGAGGCCTGGGCAGTCGATGCGTGCCGCAGAGCTCCTGCGTGGGTCCTGGATTGCTTTGGGCGGGGTCAGAGCTCTGGGGTCCGAGTCCACGGTCTGCCGGGGCCGGGACCTGCCCGTCTGTGCCTTCGGCTCAATCCGTGGCTCCCTCCAGCAACCCCTGCATAGTTGGCCTCTGGCGGGGGGGGGGGGGTGAGGACCGCCACTGGGGCCCTTGATGCCCGTGGCCTCGCATGCACTGGCTTCCCTTGGCCAGCAGGCAGGGGGCGAGTGTCGTCCACCTGCCGCGTTGGTGACCCTGCTGTGGTTTTCCTTCCCACCCCAGCGGGCCCGAACTTGAGCTGCCCCGGCTGGGGCCGTTCCCTGTGCCACGTGCAGCCATCGCGGGACCGCGTTGGCCATGTCCTGCGGCCGGGCACGCGGCCGTGACTCACCCCCAGGTCTGTGCCGGCACCTGGGGCCTCCAGCGGGAGGGATGCCACATCTTCTGGACCATAGACCTGTTCGGTGAGTCCTCCCGGGGCACGGTGTCCCCGCTGAGCCACTGGGGCTCTTCCCGGGACAGCGCCCGTCTGCCTTCGCGCAGCCAGCCGCCGGCGCTGAGTGCCGGGGCAGCGGGCCAGCTGAAGCGGGGAGGAGGGGGGCGGCACCCAGGCCCCAGGTCTTGTGAGACCCCCACGGTTGGGGGGTTGAAGCACATCCCTGTTCACTGTGCTGCCCGGGTGTGGCCTGCCTCTGGAGTGTGGGTCACACTGTTTGGCCCTGACACTCAGCCTGCCAGGTCTCAGCACTTTGTTGCGGCCCCAGTGGCTGTCCCAGGGCCGGTGCCTGCAAGCCTGCACGCTTCAGGCTGCCTAGGAAGAGGGGGCCGCGCCAGCAGCCTTCGGCCTGCTTCCTTCACAACCCGCAGACAGCCCCTGAAAGCCGCAGCTCCCAGCTCCCGCGTGTTCCTGAGGCTTTGAGTGCTGCCGAAGGGTTCCCTCTAGGCAGACAAGTGGCCCCTGGCTTTCGCATCAGCCGGCGGAGCGCCCAGGCCAGAGCGCTCTGGAACACTCTGTGTGCCCTGGGTGTTCCGCGTGCCGGGGTGAGGCCTGAGTCATCGGCCAAACGCCTCTCCCATGGACCACAGCATTGTGGGAAGCCCTGGCAGTTGAGAGACCCAGGGCTCGCGTGGGTGTCCCCCGCCCAGCGACTGGCAGGGCGGGCAGGGAGAGTCCAGTGTCCCGTGCACGCTGCCCTTGGAGCTGTGTGGATCGGGGTTAGATTTCTTTGCTGTCCGCAGCCCAGGGCCGAGATGGGCGCCCCAGGACGCTGAGCTGGGGTCAGGTGCATGGGAAGGCTTCCTAAGGGCCCTGCCACACGAGGTGGGGCGGTTGGTGGGCGGTCCAGAGCTGCCATGGCAGGCGGGCGCCAGGCCAGGCCAGTGCCTGGAGACTCAGCGCCCTGCCTCCGGGCAAGCCTGGAGCCAGCAAGACGACCGTCCTGCGGGGTGTGGACATCCTGGCCTGTGCGTGGGGAAGCCTAGTCCTCAGTGGGGCCTTCCCCGTCTCATTCGCTTTGCAGTCGGCCCGACGGCTCTGGATCGGGAGCGGCCTTCCCTAGGTCCTGCCCTGCCCAGGTAGGTCTCCCGGCCCCGTGAACGCCCCGGGGCTGGGATCCCGGCAGACTTGCCCGCTATCCCGGGAGGCACAGGGATGGGCCGCGTGGTGCCAGCACACCTATTGCCGGACTCGGACCCGTGTCTCTGCGGGCCCGGTGGCAGCACGGCCTCCAAGCGTGCGAGTGACACGGAGCTGGCTGTGGCCTGCCCCCACTCCTGCGGAGGCAGTCCCAAGTTCCGTTCAGACCCAGTGGCCCCGCAGGACTTCCTGTAGTCCGGGTGGCTGTCCTGCTTTCCACGCGGAGGCTGACCGGAGTCCGGCCCTCAGTCACGTCCCAGCCACATCTCTCAGCCTTCCGTGGGTGGCACGGGGATGCATCCTAGGGGACTCATGAGCCACTCCACAGAGGCTCTAGGGAGCAGACTGTGGTGGGGGAGGGGTTCTGATGGTGGCCCAGAGGGCTGTCCCACCTCGACAAGGCAGGTGCCCTGGTGGTTGTGAGGCCTGGGCAGTCGATGCGTGCCGCAGAGCTCCTGCGTGGGTCCTGGATTGCTTTGGGCGGGGTCAGAGCTCTGGGGTCCGAGTCCACGGTCTGCCGGGGCCGGGACCTGCCCGTCTGTGCCTTCGGCTCAATCCGTGGCTCCCTCCAGCAACCCCTGCATAGTTGGCCTCTGGCGGGGGGGGGGGGGGGGGTGAGGACCGCCACTGGGGCCCTTGATGCCCGTGGCCTCGCATGCACTGGCTTCCCTTGGCCAGCAGGCAGGGGGCGAGTGTCGTCCACCTGCCGCGTTGGTGACCCTGCTGTGGTTTTCCTTCCCACCCCAGCGGGCCCGAACTTGAGCTGCCCCGGCTGGGGCCGTTCCCTGTGCCACGTGCAGCCATCGCGGGACCGCGTTGGCCATGTCCTGCGGCCGGGCACGCGGCCGTGACTCACCCCCAGGTCTGTGCCGGCACCTGGGGCCTCCAGCGGGAGGGATGCCACATCTTCTGGACCATAGACCTGTTCGGTGAGTCCTCCCGGGGCACGGTGTCCCCACTGAGCCACTGGGGCTCTTCCCAGGACAGCGCCCGTCTGCCTTCGCGCAGCCAGCCGCCGGCGCTGAGTGCCGGGGCAGCGGGCCAGCTGAAGCGGGGAGGAGGGGGGCGGCACCCAGGCCCCAGGTCTTGTGAGACCCCCACGGTTGGGGGGTTGAAGCACATCCCTGTTCACTGTGCTGCCCGGGTGTGGCCTGCCTCTGGAGTGTGGGTCACACTGTTTGGCCCTGACACTCAGCCTGCCAGGTCTCAGCACTTTGTTGCGGCCCCAGTGGCTGTCCCAGGGCCGGTGCCTGCAAGCCTGCACGCTTCAGGCTGCCTAGGAAGAGGGGGCCGCGCCAGCAGCCTTCGGCCTGCTTCCTTCACAACCCGCAGACAGCCCCTGAAAGCCGCAGCTCCCAGCTCCCGCGTGTTCCTGAGGCTTTGAGTGCTGCCGAAGGGTTCCCTCTAGGCCGCCAAGTGGCCCCTGGCTTTCACATCAGCCGGCGGAGCGCCCAGGCCAGAGCGCTCTGGAACACTCTGTGTGCCCTGGGTGTTCCGCGTGCCGGGGTGAGGCCTGAGTCGCCGGGCTTAATGCCTCTCCCAAGGACACCCGTGTTCTGGGAAGCCCTGGCAGTTGAGAGACCCAGGGCTCGTGTGGGTGTAGCTGCCCAGTGACTTGCAGTGCTGGCGGGGAGAGTCCAGTGTGCGCCTGTGCTGCCATTGGAATTGAGTTCCAATGGCAAGTTGATTTCTGCTGTCCGCAGCCCAGGCCAGAGATGGGTACCCAGGGACACTGAGCTGGCTTCAGACTTGTTTGACTTCCTCTAGTTTGAGTCAAACTGTTTTTCCCTAACACACACGCAACCAGTTCTGAGTGCATTTTAGTGGCCCCATGGCTGTTCCAGGTCAGGCGGTGAATGCCTCTGTTTTTCGCACTCGGTTGTTCCTTTTGCCTTGAGTGGCATTTTGAGTTCCCACCAGCAGACACCTGGTCTCTGTCTTTCTTGTCTGCTCTCCTAGCTCGTAGCATTGGAGCTTTGTTGTATCCTCTGAGTGCGCTGGTTGTTCTTTGGGCAGGCATCAGGTGTGAGTCCCTGGCCTTTACACCTCCTTCAACTCATCATTCTAGTTTCCTTGGAATTGGGAGACCCAGGGGACCAATGGGTGTCCCCTCTCAGCGACTGCCGGAGCCAACTTGGAGAGTCCCATAGGACACAACCAACAGGGACTATTCAAATTGTTTGGATCAGGGCTGAATTTTGGCTGTTCCCTGCCCAGGGCAGAGATGGGTTTTCTTAATGTGACCTTCCATGTTTGTTTGTTTGTTTGTTTGTTTGTTTTTTGCAGGCTGCCTGATGGCTCTAGACTGGGATCAAGCTTTCCTACAACCTCTCCTGCCCAGGTAGGTCTACTGACCCTGTGAACACAGGTATATCTGGGATCCTAGCAGACTTCCTGTAGATTCTGTGAGGCACATTGATTTGGTTTGTGATTTGATCACACCTTCCCTTGCCCACATCTTTTTGTGTCAGGTGGCCGCATTTCTTCCCTGTGTGGCTCTCTCCACTGAGGTTCCTTTTGCTTCCTCCATCTGTCTTGTGGAGGTGGTCCTGGGGTCTCTTCAGACTCAGTGTGTCCTAGGGAATTCCTCCATCTGGGTGACTGTCCTGGTTTGCACATGGAGACTGAGCTTCTGGGCTTCAGTTACTTCCAGTTACCATCGCTGCATTCCTTCCATGGATGCTGCACTAATGCAAACTAGGAGATTCTTATTCCAATCAACAAAGACCTAGAAAGCAGCCTGTGATGTGCGAGGGAATGGAAGTCTGTTAGCCCAGGGCACACTTACTGCTCAGTGAGCGAATTTGTCATTTTGTGGCCTCGGGACTTGATCCTTTTCCCCACTTGTGGTGACACACAGCTGCTGTGAAGGAGGTCCTCGGGCTTCATTTGAGAGTTTGGACATCAGAGCCTCAGAGCTCTGGGTTCCAAATTTCTGGTCTCCCTGGTCCTCTCTCTCCCTGTGGTTGATTTTTCAACTTCTCTCTGCTAGCCCACAGAAGACCACTGCTAGGGGGACCCTGTTTTTACTTTAGCCATGGATGCACCTAGTCTCCCATGGAGGGCAGACACGGGTCGGCCATAGTCCACTTTCTGAATTTGTGAACCTGATGTGCCTTGCCACTCCAGCAGGCCAGAACTCGTGGTGCCCCAGCTGGAGCAGTTCAATGTCCTACGTGAAGCCAACGCAGGTCGTCCCTGTTGGTTGTATCCTATGGTCAGTCTCACGGTCAGCCACCAGGTTTGTTCTGGCATTTGGGACTTCAAGCATGAGGACCAGCTGTGCCGTGCTGTTGGCCATGATGGTGAGTACTCCCATGGAAAGGTGGTCCTTTAAGCCTCACAGTATCTCTCTAGTTCATAGCCATGTGTCCAGCCTGCCGCCGCTTGTCCTGAATCAGTATGGGAGAATGTGATGGGCTGAAGCCAGGCACTGTGCTCAATGGTGTGAGTCCCCAGCTTGTAGTGTCTGGAGTATCTCTGTGGTCATTGCAGGTCTGCTGGTTGGTTCAGCCTGTGGACTTTGAGTTATACCTGTATCCCCTGAGATCTCCACCATGAGTTCATTTCATTTCATGTCATCCTCAGCACCTCTTCCATCGAGAGTTATGGAGTTGTGAGGTCCAAGGCCTCTCCTGTGTGACATTCATGCATTGGTGTCTCTCACTTGGTTGATTCCTTGATTCTTAGGTCTTGCTTGGGTCTACTTGACTCTGCTCCCAGGTCATGGTACCCAAGGCAGGTGGAGAAACATCACATTGGCCTCTGGGCCTCCCACTGGCGAGGCACCGGTGAGGTACCTGTCTGGACTCTGGTGTAGGAGCAAAGGACATGTGTGCCAATTGCTGTCTCCCCTGAGATGCATGCCCTGGTTGGCACCCCCTTCTGGCCATGGTCCCAGGTGTCCTCATCCACCTCTGGCTCCTAGAAATCCCTGAAGCAAACCACGTGGATGACTAAGCTCATGAGTCCTCTAGAAAGCTTACTCAGTCGTCAATGTTCCACCAGCCACCACCAGGCTCTGCATTTAAACCCTCGGCCTGAGAGGGCCTGCTGATGTATAAGGCTTCTGGGTGGCTCCAGAAGTCCCAGCGGACCAGAGGCTCTATAAACTTGATGGCTCTGTTCAGTGGCAGTACACACATACAAAATGGTGTGCCACCGGCACCTGAACACTGGATGGGAGAGGACTGGATTTCAGCCTTGCCTCCCGGAGGCCACTAAGCTACTGGTGGTTGTGACATGGGCGGGTAGGGGAGTTCTTAAGGTATTCTAAGGGTTTGCACAGACCCAGGACAGAGTAAGTATATGTGATATCCTGCCAAAACACAGAGAAACACAGAGTGGGATCCCCCGATCCCAGGAAGGTAGACTGGCTGGTGTCCTTATGGTTTACCCTTTTGTAGTCCTCATTGTGGTCAAACAGGTTAAGCCACCACCTACAACACTGAAATCCCATTGGGTATCAGTTTGTGTCCCAGCTGATTCAGCTTCAACTAATGGCCGCTCTCTCTCTCTCTCTAACTCTGCATTTCAATAAATAAATAAATAAATAAATCTTTAAAAATCAAAAAGACTGGCCAGTGCCGTGGTTCAATAGGCTAATCCTCCGCCTGTGGTGCCAGCACACTGGGTTCTAGTCCTGGTCAGAGTGTCAGATTCTGTCCCCGGTTGCTCCTCTTCCTGTCCAGCTCTCTGCTCTGGCCCGGGAGTGCAGTGGAGGATGGCCCAAGTCCTTGGGCCCTGCACCTGCATGGGAGACCAGGAGAAGCACCTGGCTCCTGGTTTCAGATCAGCGCAGTGTGCTGGCCACAGTGCGCCGGCCGCAGCTGTCTCTCTCTCACTGTCCACTCAGCCTGTCAAAAAAACAAAAACAAAAAGACTTACCTTTTTCTGCCTTCCTTGATATTCCTGAGTCAGACACTCACTCTCCCAATGCATGAAAATTTGCCTGTAGCATTCCAGTCAGACACTGTGTGACACAGTTGCATATGCTGGGATCTTAATGTGCCTTTTACCGTCTGATTTATATTTGTAGTGTATCAGATGTGTGAAGAGAAGGTAGCAGGTTATCTTGGTCCTAACAAACCCAAGTAAGTCTCCAACTTCTATTACTACTTACTTTGTTTCAACACTTGGGGAAATCTAACTCCAGGGAGAAAACAGCATGTGTTGGGGTGACTCACCATAACCCCTCAAGCCCATGGCCCAATGTTTGTAGGAACAAAGTTATTCCTTATCATGTGAGCGACCTGCAAGTTTTCATTGTTTTCCCCACTCTCTCCCTTGGATTAACTACAGGGCCAGTGCAGGTCAACCAGCCTACTCAGGGAGTTTGGTCAGTCCTGGCCACTACCCTGCCACACTCAAGGCAGGGTGATCCCTTTCTGCCCTCAGCTTGTTGCCCATGTGTATTTTTGCTTTCCACTGATCACACAAAATGAGATGGGACCTGACCTCATCAGATGGTGGGCAACAGGCTGGGGTGAGAAACCTGGGGTGCTGAAGCACCTCCTCAGCAGGTGCATCTTTGTGACTGAAGCCTGCACACTTCATGCCATCATTGGTTTCTCACATGACCAGCAGTAGCTTCTGTTTGGCTCATTATTATCAGTGGTGAGGGTGCCAGTGGTGGGTGGCACAGCCTTTTTCCTGAGTAGCTCACTGCCCCTGTCCCTCAGTCTCGGGCTCTGTCTGCACTCCCACTGTGAGGCTTCACCTTGATCAAGCAGTGGGCCACTGGATGGGATCCCTTTCCTTTGGTGACGGAACCTTTGCCCTGCTGTTTAAGCCAGGAAGGTCGTGGGAAGATTGCTCCTTTTGTTAATTTCTTACTCCCTTCTGCACCTCCAGGGTCTGTCTGACACCGCCCAAACCAGAACCGCCTGAGTGCCTGCTCAGCCCAGGAGCATGTCCATATCCATCTTTAACCATGCCTTCACTTGTGGATCGCACCTGCCCCACTGCTGGCAGTGACTGGGGTCATGTGCAGGTGCCACACTTCTGCCTGTTTGTTTCTGCCAGTGAGTGTTCCCGAGGAAATTTGGCCAAGTTGTTAATGATCTCCTTGTGTGAAAACAGGACATGTACCCTACACAGTTCTCCCCTTGCCATTCAGTGTAGTTTTCTACACCGAGCCTAAGGCATATTGTATTCAGGGAGTTGTACGATAGCGTTAAGGCACCATCATCATTTAGTCTGCAGCCATCGCTTCCTGTTTGTCCAAATTCATGTACACATCACCCAGTATTTACTCTCATGTCTGTACTTAAGACCCTCCTCTCCTTTCAGGTGGCACATTGAAGGCTTGTCCTCAGAAACACTTGAATGGAATACTAGGTTGTCACCTGTCGAAGGTGCCAGTCTCACATGCAGAGTTGTGGGTGAGACTACAGGGATACACCTGTCCTCAAGTGCCAGCGGATCTGCAGTTAGCCTCTGGAAGCAATGAGGCCAGGCGTAGTGATTCCTCCCGCACCCGCAGCTTTGCAGAAAACATCGATTCCAGAAACCAGTTGTTGCTCCACAAAGGTAAGTAAGAAAAGGGCACAGGAAGCTTCCATTGCTACATGGATTTTCACTGTGTATGGATGAAGGAGACAATTCAGACCCTGTCGTGTTCTCTGAGGGTCAAGTTGAAGTCTGCAGTGCTGTAACATAGTGAAGTGAGCCAATGCCTGATTTTAAGCATCAGCTCTGCCTCCAGGTCATCGGCTTCCCAAATATTTTATATTGAACTTGGCCAAGTTACTTATCACAGGCATTTATATCTCATCCTCCATTTCAGACTGTGCTGTTATTAAGCAACATAATTTCCAGAGTTACTGGCTAAGAATAGCTCAGTATCCTCTTTAGGTGTTTAGTGACTCGTTTAATTTGCATGTAGTTGAAGACTAACAAAGTGATCTTGTACATTTGTTCCACCTGCAAATCAGCCATGTTTGTACTGTAACTTTCTAGAGACTGTCTTTGCTAAGACAAGTGACTTCCTTACTTTCCCTCCCTCCCTCCCTTCCTTCTTCCCTCCCTCCCTCCCTCCCTCCCTCCCTCCTTCCTTTCTTCCTTCCTTCCTTCCTTCCTTCCTTCCTTCCTTCCTTCCTTCCTTCCTTCCTTCCTTCTTTCCCTTTTCTCTCTCTCTCTCTATTTATTTCTCCTTTCTCCCTCTGTTGCCCTTTTCTCTTCCTTCCCTCCCTCCCTTTCCTTTCTTTCTCTCACTCTTACTCTCTTTCCTTCTTTCTCTTTCTCCTTTCATTCTTGCTTCCTCAGCATTCCCTTCTAAGCCAATTTTCTTCTATCAGACACTTTCAGCCACAAGGTGAGAGCCATATTCTTGTCGGTGTACATTCTAGGCCCTCACCTTGTTCTCCTGATTAATTCAACGTATTTTCTGGTCCCCTTTCCTTTTGAAATGAACAGGAGCCTTCATACATGAAGTGATCAGGCTCGTTTCTGACTCTTCCTGGAATTTATCAGCTTCACTCATCTCCATAGCATGTCCCCAGTTTCTTGCCCACAGTGATCCACTTCTGCTCAGATTTCCTTAAAATTGAGCCTTGGACCCTCCTGCCCATTCCACCTGGATCCTGTCCATCCTTTTCCCTTCCTCTATGGTTGCCTGTTGTTTATGTCTGCTGCAGCCTACCTTCTAGAAAGGCGGGGACTGGTGTGCTCAGCAGGAGGAATATGTCTCATGTGACAATGACCAGTTGACACTTTGGGAGAGGGATTTTGGCCAGTGCTCAGTGAGAGGCAGGCATGCATACTCTCTGCCACATGTGCCATGATACCTTTTCCCTCCCAACTCCTCTTTTCTTTCCCTGATCTTTTACTTCTCCTTGGATTCTCACAGTACCAGCACAGCTCACCCACTGGCTCAGTCACTCTCTTCCTGTTCACATTCAAGGGATAATTGACTGAGTAATGGTAGGTTCAAGGCAAGACTTTTCAGTCTAGGGTACTTTGAAAGGGCTTTGCAGATTTTGACACCAACCATACTGTGCTTTCTATCTGGTGCATCGCAGGTTGTATTACTGACAACATATATTTCTCTCACTATTCCTAAATTTCTTTTTTTTTTTATTTCCAACCTATTGTGAAAGCTGTCAGAATGCAGGAGCCCAAATTTCCAAAACCCCAGTTAAGGTCATTTTTTGATATAGTATGTGCACACACACATGACACTGAGAGTGCTTCAGGATGTCCATGGAATGCCATGGGTGTTGTGGCATAGTGGATAACTACCCATTTGGGATGTCCATGTTCTTTGTCAGTGTACCTAGGTACAAATTTGTCTTCTGTCTCTGATGCAGCTCCTTGCTACTGTCTACCCTGGGAGGCAGCATGTGATGACTCAGTTGGGTGCCTGCCCTTGATGTGGGAGGCTAAGATAATGTTCCTGGCTCCTAGGTTTGGCCTAGCCCATTCTCAGCTGTTGCAGATATTTGGGGAGTGAAAAAGTACATGGTTGATTCCTCCCTCTCACTCTGACATTCTGTGTAACTGTCACTCTTGGATTTTCATTGAAATGAAAATAAATGGGGCTGGCCTCGTGGCGTAGTTGGTTAATCCTCCACTTGCAGTGCCAGCATCCCATATGGATGCTGGTTCTAGTCCCATCTGCCCCTTTTCCAATCCAGCTCTCTGCTATGGCTTGGTAAAGCAAGATGGTCCAAGTGCTTGGGCCCCTGCACCCATATGGGAAACTTGGAACAAACATCTGGCTCCTGGTTTTAGCTAGGCATATCTCCAACCATTGTGGCCATCTGGGGAGTGAACCAATGAAAGGAAGACCTTTCTCTGTCTCTCCTTCTCACTGTCTGTAACTCTCCCTCTCAAATAAAAATAAATAAATAAATAAATAAATAAATAAATAAATCTTTGAAAATAAATGTTTAAAAAGATGTTCATGGAAAATGGAATTAAACATGAGTTCTGTATGTCACAGAAACTTTTTGAAATCTATGCACTGTGTGGTCATAATATGTATTTCCATAAACTTTCTAAAGAACACTCCAAAATATATTTGTCCTTGTATGTTCCTGAATTCCATGATATATATCATGTTATTTTCAGTAATGTTACAGATAATGTGCTCATATGAAGTGTATAATGATACATGTTTTTAATCTTCTCTGATTTTTCTTATATTTTTGCTCTTATGGGTTTTCCTATGACTTTTATATAACTTGATTTTTAGGTGACATCTCCATTACTAGTAGCATAACCTCTGTCTAGTATGATTAGCCCTTGCTTTTGTCCTATGAATCTGAGAACTATTTGTTTTCATTTGCTCCAATTTTCTTAATTTTTTTTTGTCAAACAGCAGTAGGTTTGCCTATTGGCAATCTTATCCTGAAATCATTTCTAAGGAAGGCCAATGATAAGAAAATGCAAAAGCATCTCTATTGGCTTCCCTTGCCCCTTGGACTTTCTTGTACAAGGTCACTTTGCTTATCCAGTGTCCACCTTGGTGGAAGAGTGTGTCAGAATAAGGTCATATTGGCTGGCGCCACGGCTCACTAGACTAATCCTCTGCCTACGGCGTCGGCACCCCAGATTCTAGTCCCGGCTGGGGCACTGGATTCTGTCCCAGTTGCTCCTCTTCCAGTCCAGCTCTCTTCTATGGCCTGGGAAGGCAGTGGAGGATGGCCCAAGTGCTTGGACCCTGCACCCACTTGGGAGACCAGGAGGAAGCACCTGGTTCCTGGCTTCAGGTCGGTGCAGCACACTGGCCATAGTGGCCATTTGAGGGGTGAACCAACAGAAGGAAGACCTTTCTCTCTGTTTCCCTCTCTCTCACTGTCTAACTCTGCCTGTCAAAAAGGAAAAAAAAAAGAATAAGGTCATATAACAGTGGATATTCTTGTCTGTGGTTTCATTTGCAGCACCTGTTACTGATGGCTATCTTGGGAGCAGTCCCAAGCAGAATAATACTATTGAGGGGTCAGCTACCAGCAGCCATGCAAGCCAAGTCAGTGTCCACCCTGTGGGCTCCAATGTCCCGAGAAAGAAGATGATCCAAAGAAAATTTCATTTTAGCAAATGGAGATTGTCATACCCTATCCCTGGATTTCGACTTGTGGCGCAGAGGTAATCACAGCTGTTACTCTTAGATGCATTTATTCTGTATTGCTCTATATGAGTGCTTTACCTCATTTCCCGCCCCCCCAATTTTTTCTTTCCCTGATTTATTCTCTCCATCATCTGTAGTAACTTCTGTCTAGTCTTCCCTCTATGTTCCATTTGTAATGGCAGGGGAATGTGTCCTGGTTCTTGATTTCTTTCAATATAGAAATAGGGAAAGAGTCCAAGATGCAAAGTTGTAGTATTTTATTAGGCCAGTGAGAGAACAAAGGGAGGTGGGAGGAAGCTGCAGAGCTAGATGTCCAGTAGGGGAGTGTAATCGTGGGTCTCTAATAAGTACCCTAACTTCAGTTTCATCTGTGTCACCTGGTGTGGCCGCCAGGACATGGGGTGTGGGAGTCATTGGGCTGTGATCTACCTGGGAAGGGGCTGTGGTAGGAGGGGTCCAGCCATTCCGTGCATTTTTTGAGCACTGAAGGCACATGATTGGTAGAGTCCTGGTGAACATGCAAAATGGGAAGCATCATAAGTGGGGGAGAAGGGAAATTCACCGGCTTCCAGAGCATGCCTGTCTCTGCCTAAATCCTCTTATCATTACGCATGGATTGCTAGCCAGTCACTGTCATCTCCATCTCCTTGGCTGTACTCCAAGCTCTGCTCTTTCCCCATAGCTGCTGTCCTCATCATCCCACTCATAGACCTAGAGTCAAGTTTGTCTTCAGATCCAATATTCAAGGGATTACCATGACCCAGTAACCACACTTCAGGGACACACACTCAAGCTGCAATTAGGCAGACTTCATTAGATGGTACAATAAAGAGACATTGGTCAACAAGTAAACATAAGTGTGGGTGTTGTGGCACATGCAGTCAAGCCATGACTTGGGATGCCTGCATCCTTATTGGTGTGCTGCCTAGTGGATATCATTTTCCCACTTCAGTCAACCTGAAGCTCATCTTCTCCACATGTTTCTCTGTCACTGGCTTCTGTGACCACTGGGCAATCTCTCCAGACTCAGCTATCAGCAAGACCTGACCTCTTAGTGAATTTCTCTCTCTTTCTCTGTCTCTCTCTCTCAGATATCAGGAACTGCTGGAGCTACAGGGACCTGCACTGGCTACAATGAAAGGGTGCAAGTAAAAGTAGCTTTCCTCATTGATGAGCAACATCTTGATAGAAAATCCTGTCATGTCCTACCCTATCCACTCAAGATTTGTTCTCCATCAGGATGGAAGACATTGTTTCAGTCCATATTATTGTTACCACCTAAGGGCACCTAGGCCTGAGACCTTAACTTGGGCACCTCTCAATTCTCATCACATAAAGAACAAGATCTGGCAACATCCAGAAGTAAGTAACACACTAAGTCAGACAAGTGTTGCCTCCAGCTAGAAGCAGAGAGTATCACAGATACAATGTTTTTGCTGTTCAGCCTGAATTGAATGAAGAAGCATTTGTCAGACAACTACAGAATGCTGAGCATTGAACAACGGGTGTGCCTTTGACAGAAATTGTCAATGACAACAAAAAGAAGCGATATTTTTTGCGTAAGGCTTAAAGAGTACGTTACTGTATTCCTTTAGTCCTGTGGAAACAAAAGCATCTCCTCACCTTGTTGTCACTGACAATGGTGACATTACCTTGTTTTGGAGGGCATGTCAGTTTCTGGTCTCAGGAATTTGACAATTTCCTCATGATTCACTTTGCCCTAAACATTACTCTCAAACAGTACTCCCTGTTACTTCACATCTGGAGGCAAAGCATGGACAGTTTGTCCATCAACATTATGGTCACACTAGGATTGGATATCAAGTTCCACAGTCATTTTGATATGTATCCAAAAGATACTTTACTTTTTTATTATCAAAAACCGTAGAGACTGGCAATTGAAAAATGTATAGGTACTCTATTCTCTATTGATCTTTCTGCAGAGATTTTGCCACCAATTACTCATCTCTGCCTGGATTGGTTCTTATATTCATTTGTGTACATTGGAAATTTTCTATTTTATTATTTCTATATACTAATATTTATTGAATTTCTGTAGTATAAATGAACATCCCTTCTATTTTTCCATACCAATAAATATTTTGCTTTGTTTGCTATCATTGTGGTCCTGGTAATTATTTAAATTAAGTATTACAGTCACCAGTGCCGTGGCTCACTAGGCTAATCCTCCACCTGCAGCACCAGCACGCCGGGTTCTAGTCCCAGTAAGGGCGCTGGAGTCTGTCCCAGTTGCTCCTCTTCCAGTCCAAGCTCTCTGCTTTGGCCTGGAAGGGCAGTGGAGGATGGCCCAAATGCTTGGGCCCTGCATCCACATGGAAGACCAGGAGGAAGCACCTGGCTCCTGGCTTTGGATTGGCACAGCATGCCAGCCATGGCAGCCATTTGAGGGCTGAACCAATGGAAAGGAAAACCTTTCTCTCTGTTTCTCTCTCTCTCACTGTCTAACTCTGCCTGTCAAAAAAATTAAATTTAAATTAAATTAAATTAAAGTATTACAATCAATCATTTACTAACAAATTGCTTTTGGTGAATATGGATATATTCTTATTTCACTATTTATGTGATATTATAAACTCTCCCCAAGAGTGTGCTCTACTTAAAATATTGGGAGTTTGTTATCTTACCTTTTTTTCCAATAGAGAAACACTTTTCCTTTGACATTAGAGTGAGCTAACACATACGTGTGAGCTACTGTTTAGATGCCTGTGTCACATCTCTCAGCATATTACAGCTGCTATAACAAAATACCACACTCAGCTTATAAGACACAGAAACTTATTTCTCATAGTTCTGCATGTTGAGAGGTCTGTGGTATCTGATGAGGGATCCTTTTCTGGTATAAATGGTTTCTTCTGTATATATCCTCACATGATAGCAGGTCAAGGTAGCTCCTGGCAGCCTACTTTTTTAAGAGAACTAATGATGTTCATGAGGGCTCTGCCCTGATGATTTGAACTCTCAAAAGATGCCACTTCCTAATACTAAGACTTTAGAGGTTAATATTTGCACCTATTCATATAAGAATCCACACGCACACTTGGATCATGCCAGCCCCTCTCTGATCTGAGGAGCTAGGGGGGAAGCAGAAGGAGGATAGAGAGACAAGATATGGAAATTGGGGAGGGATAAGGATGGTGAGGTAAATATCAAATATTTTCCTCCTTGGCCAAAAATGTCTGTTCTTTCTGACCTCCATCTCATTCAAATCTGTGATCACCCTCACTCTGGTCTCCATCCCTCAGCCTTCTTTCTTTCCACAAATTAGCCATGCAGCCCTGCTGTCTTCCCCTGGTGCTACAGACTCTGGATTTTTACTGATACTCTCCAATTGGAGGCCCAGTGCCTGAGGACTCTACCCTCCCACCCCAGTTCTCCACAGACCCTTGTCTTCTGGTTTTAGAGGGCCCAAAGCACAAGAATTTCCCAGTGAAATGCACATAGAAATGGAGTGGTTGGATCCCTCTGCCTAGCTGGAAGCCAGCTGTGCCAGCCAGTCCTTTCCTGATGAGATGTGTGAAGACAACAAGATTGCATGAGGTGTGCAGGATGTGTTTAGGAACACACTGATAATGTCCTTGGCACTGAACTCTGAATCTATTAATCCATCACATTATTGCAATTTTTTCATTTTTCATCATCATTGCCTAGAATGCATATCTGGCTTTACACATTTTTAACCCTAACAAAAATGCTTGCACTGCTCTAACCCAGGAACCCAGAACTCCAGTCCTGGTGCAATCTATAGACATGCTTGCTCCTATGCCCAAACAGTGAAGACCAATGGCCACATTGTGTCCAGGGGTCAAAACCTGGAAACAACCTAAATACCCACCATTAGTAGAATGAAGAATCATGCTGTGGCATGTTATTAACAATGAAAATGTCTGAATACTTGATAATTACTACACTCAACACTGAGAAAAAAATCATTGAGTGCACACAAGTATAACAGCAAACTCCAATATTAAAACTACATTCCTTGCTGTGGACTCTGATTAGGACTCTGGTTACATATCAAAATTAAACAATACAAATGTAGAATTAGTTAGGTCAAAGGAGCTCTATGGAAGCATCTGTCCTCAAGGGCATTCTAGTTTGACACGCAATTTGAGAAACTGGCATAATAAATCTTAAGAGCAGGCATACAAAATATTGAAAGAGAGATACTACAATTTCCTGCATACTTTTTACCTCATAAAAACAAATGTAGTTTTTAAAAGAAATTTAAAACAATTATCAAGATAGAATCAAAGTGAGAAGATTCAACGTTTTTAGACATTGGTCTTTTGTTATTCGGATATTGAAGCCATTCTGGTTTTTGTGGATTTTTTATCTTTCATTTTTTATAAATATAAATTAAACATGGAGCAGCCTCTAACACTCAGGTGGGGGAAGAAGATAGAGTTCCTGGCTCCTGGTTTTGGCCTCCCCCAGATCTAGCTGCTATAGCCATTTTGTATTTGGGGAATGAATCAGTCTCTGTCTCTCTTTATATCTCTGTTCCATGACTTTCAAATAAATAATCTATCTTTTACAAAAGCCAAATTGATTTAAAATGTTCTAAAGTTATTGGCAGTAAGATGACTAGGTCTCTGAATGTCATAGTAATTCTCAATATTAGAATAACCGGTCCCACCAATACATATGATTCCCTTCTTTACATGGTAAATATTGGTTATGGCCAGTGCTGCAGCTCATTTAGCTAATCCTCTGCCTGTGGCACTGGCACCCCTGGTTCTAGTCCTGGTTGGGGTGCCAGATTCTGTCCCAGTTGCTCCTCTTCCAGTCCAGCCTCTGCTGTGGCCTGGAAGGGCAGTGGAGGATGGCCCAAGTGCTTGGGCCCGCACCCACATGGGAGACCAGGAGGAAGCACCTGGCTCCTGGCTTCAGATCGGTGCAGCACTCCGGCCACAGTGCACCGGCCATAGTAGCCATTTGAGGGGTGAACCAACAGAAAGGAAAACCTTTCTCTCTGTCTCTCTCACTCACTGTCTAACTCTGCCTGTCCAAAAAAAAAAAAAAAAGATCGATTGGCTATAAAAATTCTAATTTGTCCAGAGGTTTAGTTACTTAAAATTTATACATCTAATATTCCATTCTTATCACAATTACTACTAGCTCCCAGATGAGGTTCCTGATAATGAAAGTGAGAAGAAAGTGACTCTCTGAATATATAATTATATCAAGGACCAGGAGGTTCCAAGATGGTGGAATAGGGAGGGATCTTACTGATCTAGTCCAGGAGTAGATAGTTTAATACAAGTGGAGATAGTGTAGTTTCAGGGAAGAGTTAGGGAAAAAACAGCAGAGGAAACTCTTTCGTAATTAGAGGGCACAGTGGACCTGCATGGATGACATGGGTACTCAGAAGCCAAGAGCATCTGCACCAGCGCTGGAAAGTGAGTTGAGATGAGACTGCAGTAGCCTGAGACACTGGTGGAGAAGTGGCAGGAAGGGCCTAGAGGGAACGAGGCTTAAGACCCCATGGGGGAAAGTACACCACCCTAACTAGAGGAGAGAAAAAATAAAAGGGATGGTACAGATACGATTGGTACTGATACAGATGCAGATACTTAGTCCAATCACCTTACAAAGGTGTATGAGCCCATAGAGCGGGCACCATTTTAGACATATGTAACAGCTGCGCCAGCTCGGGGCTGTGCCCGGCAATCAGCTGAGCAGAAGAACCTGACTCTCATGGGGAGTAATAACAGGAGACTAAGACCTAGTGACTGTGTGGAGCTTCTGAAATGGGACTGTGAAAAAAAAAACTGAGGGTGTGTGGGAGAACTCACAGTGAGGGTGAGACTTTGAATAGTCTTGGTCAGAGTTGCCACAAGCTGGGGCAGCACTGGCTACCCGGTGAGAGACATTGCTGTGGAATCTGACTTACACTGAGGACTGCACAGATCCTTTGTGTGGTCCTTGGGACAGAGTAAATATTATACCCACTGGGGCTAGCACTCAGGCACTGATCAGCATCAAGAAGAGCTCAGCTGAGCAGAATTACCTCCCTTCTGATTAAAAAGAGAGACAGAGAGAAATTTACCACGCCAAACCTGGGTGTGTCATCTTAGCCACACCCTTAAATCTGAAGAACTGAACAGAGCTCACTAGCTACACTCAACACAAGCCTCCAGAGATTCACTGAGAGCAAGCAGTCCACTTATCTACAGAGTGTAGTACAACAAAAAAAGCTGCCACAGTAGAAAAAAAGAAGAAACCAATGAGTATCTCCACAAATGCCGAACAACAAATGCAACTACTGAGGAAACAAGAATAAAAATAAGGAAGACAACATGACACTCCCCAAAAAACATGATACTTCAATACAAGATTATGAAGATGATGAGGTAAAATAAATGTAAGAAATAGAATTCAAAAAATTGATAAGAACATGTAGAAGTAATCAAAAACAAATGCATGAACTACTGAAATCCGTGCAAGACATGACAGAAAATCTCTCTCATGAAAATGAAATCTTAAGGAGGAATCAAAATGAAATGAGAAATTAATAGACCATGAAATTGAGATATTAAAATCAAAATGACATGAAGAATTCAATAGAACAAATAAAAGACACATTTGAGAGCCATAAAAACAGAATCAGTGAGGCAGAAGAGAGAATATTAGAGTTAGAAGACAGAGCATAGGATAGTATACAGTCAAACCAAAGACAATAAGAGGTAATTAGAAATCTAAAAAAATATTGTTGGGAATCTACAGGATGCTATTAAAAAAAAACCAACATTTGAGTTCTAGGAGTTCCTGAAGGCATGAGAAAGAGAAAGGATTAGACGGCTGTTTTAGTGAGGTACTAGCAAAAACTAACCGGGTTTGGAGAAAGAAAGAGACGTCCAAGTACAGGAAGCACATAGAACTCCCAATAAGCATGACCAGAAAAGATCCTCACCAGGACACATTGTAATTAAACTCACCACAGTAAAACATAAAGACAAGATTCTAAAATGTGCAAGAGAGAAATGCCAGAATACTCTCAGAGGATCTCCAATTAGACTCACAGCAGACTTCTCATAAGAAACCCTCCACTCCCCCCTCTTGTCTCTCTTCTCTCTGCTCTCTTCTCTCCTCGCTAGCTCCTCTCCTATCTCTCTCTCTCTACACTCTCCTTCTCTCTTTTTCCTTCTTTGCCCCTTCCCTCCAGTCTGCTGGGTTTTCCCCAATAAACTCCTTCCTTTAAAAAAAAAAAACCCTACAGGCTAGGAGGGAATGGCGAGCTATTATAACCCAAGTACTAAGAGAAAAATCTGCCAACCCAGATATATCCTGCAAAGCTCTCATTTGTGAATTCAGGTGAAATAAAGACCTTTCATAGCAAACAGAAATTGAAAGAATGTGTCACCACTCGTCCAGCCCTGCAAAAGATGCTTAAAGATGTGTTACACATAGAAACACAGAAACACGGTCATCAGTATGAAAGAAGGTAAAGGAAGAAAATCTCTCAGTAAAAGATCACAGAAAGTTAAAGTATATATTGGAAATATCTTTGGAAAAATGGCAGGGCAAAGTCACTACTTATCAATAGTCACATTGAACGTTAATGGCCTCAACTCCCCAGTTAAAAGACCAGACTGGCTGAATGGATTAGAAAAGAAAACCCATCTATTTGCTGCTTGCAAGAAACACATCTTTCCAACAACAAAAGTGCATGCAGACTGAAAGTGAAAGGTTGGAAAAAGATATTCCACGCCAACAGAAACCAAACAAGAGCTGGTATAGCCATCTTAATATCAGACAAAATACACTTTAACACAAAAATTGTTAAGAGAGACAAAGAGGGGCACTACATAATGATTAAGGCATCAATTCCACAGGGAGATGTGACTATTATTACAGTAACTATTATACATGTATATGCACCTAATTACAGGGCAACTGGGTTATTTAAAAGATATGTTAAAGAACTTAAAGTGAGACTTAGACTCCAATACATAAGGACTGGGGGACTTCAATACTCCACTTTCAGTAATGGACAGATCAACCAGACAGACAAATCAACAAGGAAGCAGCAGATTTAATCGACACTATAGACCAAATGGATTTAACAGATATCTACAGAACCTTTAATCCTATACTTGCAGAATGCACAGTCTTCTCAGCAGTGCATGGAACGTTCTCTAGGATTGAGCACATATGAGGCCATAAAACAAGTCTCAGCAAATTCAAAAGAATCAAAGTCATACAATGCATCTTCTCAGATCACAATGGAATGAAGCCGGAAATTAGCAACTCGGGAATTCCTAGAGCATATGCAAACACATGGAGACTGAACAACATGCTCCTGAATGAACACTGGATCATAGACTAAATCAAAAGAGAAATCAAAAACTTTCTGGAAGCAAATGAAGGTAACAACACAACATATCAAAACTTATGGGATACTGCAAAAGCAAGGTTAAGAGGAAATTCATAGCAATAGGTGCCTACATCAAGAAATTGGAATGGCACCAAATAAATGAACTATCAATGCATCTCAAAATCTAAAATACTACAGCAAACCAAACCCAAAACTAGTAGGAGAAAAAGAAATAAGGAAAATTAGAGAAGAAATCAACAAAATTGAATCAAAAAATTACAAAAGATCAACAAAATGAAGAGCTGGCTTTTTGAAAACTTTTTTTAAAAATTGACACACCATTGGCCCAACTAACCAAGAAAAGGAGAGAAAAGACCCAAATCAATAAAAATTAGAGATGAAAAAGGGAATGGAACAACTGACACCACAGAACTTGTCATCAGAAATTACTACAAGAGTTGTTTGCCAACAAACTGAGAAATCAATCAGAAATGAATAGATTTGTGAATGCATACAACATATCTAATGTGAAACATGAAGACACAGAAATCCTAAACAGTCCTATCACCATGACAGAAATTGAATCATTAATAAAGTGTCTCCCAAGAAAGAAAAGCCCAGGACCAGATGGACTCACTGCTGAATGCTGCCGGACACTTAAAGAAGGACTAACTCCAAATCTTCTCAAGCTTTTCAAAACAATTGAAAGAGGGAATCCTCCCAAATTCTTTCTTCAAAGCCAGCATCACCTTAATTCCTAAAGCTGAAAATGATGAAGCAGAGATAAAGAATTACAAGCCAATTTCCCTGATCATGTAGACACAAAAATCCTCAATAAAATTCTTGCCAATAGAATCCAACAACACATCAGAAAGAGTATCCACCCTGACCAAGTGGGATTTATCCCTGCTATGCAAGGTTGGTTCAACATTCATAACTCAATAAATGTGATACACCACATTAACAAACTGCTGAATAAAAATATATGATTATCTCAATAGATGCAGAGAAAGCATTTGACAAAATGCAACACCCTTTCATGATGAAAACTCTTAGCAGATTGGGTATAGAAGAAAGATTCCTCAACACAATCAAGGCAAATTATGACAAAGGCATGGTCAACATCCTATTGAATGGGGAGAAGGTGAAAGTATTCCCACTGAGATCCCATTCCAGACAGGGATGTCCACTCTCACCATTGCTATTCAATATAGTACTGGAAGTTTTAGCCAGAACCATTAGGCAAGAAAAAGAAATGAAAGGGATACAAATTGGGAAGGAAGAACTCAAACTATCCCTCTTGGCAGAAGGCATGTTAGTTGATCCAAAGAACTCCACTAAGAGATTATTGGAATTCATGGAAGAGTTTGGTAAAGTAGCAGGATATAAAATCAATACACAAAAATCAACAGCCTTTGTATACAAAATGTCATGGCTGATAAAGAGTTTCTAAGATCAAGCCCATTCACAATAGTTTCAAAAAATGAAATATCTTGGAATAAACTTAACAAAAAAAGTCAAACATCTCTATGATGATAATTATAAAATTTAAAGAAAGAAACAGAAGAAGATACAAAACAAAACGGAAAAATATTCCATGTTCATGGATTGGAAGAATCAATATCATCAAAATGTCCATCCTTACAAAAACAATTTACAGATTCAATGCAATACTAATCATAATTCAAAGATATTATTCTCAGATCTAGAAAAAAAGATGCTGAAATGCATATGGAAGAACATGAGACCTCGAATAGATAAAGCAATCTTACCAAAAAAAAAAAAAAAACCAGAGCTGGATACATCACAATAGAAGACTTCAAGACATAATTATAGGGCAGTTATCCCATCAAACAGCATGGGACTGGTACAAAAACAGATGGATAGACCAATGTAACAGAATAGAAATCAATCCAGAAATCAATCCAAACATCAACAACCAGCTTATATTTGATTGAGGAGCTAAAACCAACTCCTGGAGCAAAGACAGTCTATTGAACAAATGGTGCTGGGAAAACTGGATCTCCACATGCAGAAGCATGAAGCAAGACCACTACCTTACACCTTACACAAAAATCCACTCAGCATGGATTAAAAAACTAAATCTATGACCTGACACCATCAAATTATTAGATAACATTGGAGCAACCCTGTAAGATATTGGCACAGGCAAATACTTCTTGGAAAAGACCCCAGAGGCACAGACAGCCAAAGGCAAAATTAACAACTGAGATTGCATCAAATTGAGACATTTCTGTACTGCAAAAGAAACAGGAAAGTGAAGAGGCATCTGACAGAATGGAAGCAATATTTGCAAATGATGTAACTGATAAAGGATTAATGTCCAGAATCTAAAAAGCAATCAAGAATCTCTTCAAAACAAGGCAAACAATCCAGGTAAGAGATGGGCCAAGGACTTAAACAGACATTTATCAAAAGAGGAAATCCAAACGACCAACAGACACATGAAAAAATGTTCAGGGAGGAGAGAACTTCCACTTTGACTATGACCTTACCTAAATAAGATCGTCGAATTCAAAAGGCTTTCATAGCCTTGGCAACTCATGACAGGAGCCTAGGGTGATTACTGACACCATAAACAAGAGTGTCAATTTGTTAAGTCAACAACAGGAGTCACTGTGCACTTATTCCTCATGTAGGATCTCTGAGCTTAAGTGTTGTACAATGTGAATTAATGCTATAACTAGTACTCAAACAGTACTTTACACTTTGTGTTTCTGTGTGGGTGCAAACTGTTGAAATCTTTACTTAGTATATACTAAATTGATCTTCTGTATATAAAGATAACTGAAAATGAATCTTGATGTGAATGGGATGGGAGAGGGAGAGGGAGATGGGATGTTTGTGGGTAGGAGAGAGGTTATGGGGGAAAAAGCCAGTTTAATCCAAAAGCTGTACTTTGGGTACTCTGTAATGAATAAAGGATCAACAGGATGATGTACTATAATAAACCTATATCTACCCAATTACAGGATGCCTGGCTATTTAAAACAAATGTTAATAGATCAAAGGAGATATAGACTCCAATGCAATAGTAATGAAAAACTCCAACACCTGTCTTTCAGCAATGTACAGATCAGACAGAAAAATGAACAAAGTAACAACAGAGTTAATCAACACTAAAGATTAAATGGACCTAATCAATATCTACAGAACTTTTCATCCTACAGATTCAGAATATACATTCTTCTCACTTGTAAATGGAACTTTCCCTAGGATAGACAACATGCTAGGTGATAAAGCAAGTCTCAGCAAATTAAAAAAAAAATCAAAATCATTCCACGAATCTTCTTTGAACACAATGGAATAAAGTAATACTGACAGAGTTTGTGGACTCAAAAGCCTTCCATCACCTTGGAAACTCCTGGCAAGAGACTTGGGTGATCACTGATGTCATAATTTACAGTGTCAATTATTAAATCAACAAAAAGAATTACTGTGAAATTACTCCCCACGTAGGAACCCTGTCCTTAATGAATTGTACTATGAGAATTAATGGTAAAACTTGTCTTCAAACAGTACTTTATACTTTGTGTGTCTGTGTGAGTGCAAACTGATGAAATCTTTACTTAGTATAGATTTGTTCTTCTGCATATAAAGATAATTTAAAATGAATCTGAATGAAAAATGGGATGGGAGAGGGAGTAGGAGGTGGGATGGGAGTAGGAGTGGGAGGGCAGATATGGAGGGAAGAACTGCCATATTCCTAAAGCTGTACCTATGAAATTTGTATTTATTAAATAAAAGCTTTTTAAAAAAACAATAAAACCCAAAAGAGCAAAAAAGGTGATAATATAGATAGGATAAGTGTTAAAGTGATCAAAAAATAGGATTAAGTGTTTGATAATAACAGTAGATAGAATTAAAAGTGCATGAATGCTCCAACATGGGAAGCAGTCTATACATCAGACTCATGAAATGACAATTGCTTAAAGTAGTATCTGACCTCAGAATCAGCCCTTAGGGTATTGTGGTCTGACTGAAAAGCTCATAAGAACATTTCAGGTATGGAAAGCCAAGATACTGTGACAAAAACTGTCCTACATGAAGATCTCTATGAGTGAGACCCCAGTGAAAAAAGTGGTACTTTTCTCTGTAGGGAGGAGAGAATTTCCACTTTGCTTATGGATTTTTCTAAATATTGAAGGGGTTTGTGGATTCAAAAGGCTTCCATAGCCTAGGCAGCCTTGGGTGATCACTGAAGTCATTCATAATAGTGTTGGTTGTTAAATTAACAAGTCATAGTACACTACCTTCCCATGCAGGACCTCAAAGATTATATTTTGAGAGCTAATAGTAAAATTTGTTCTCAGGCCGGCGCCGTGGCTCAACAGGCTAATCCTCCGCCTTGCGGCGCCGGCACACCGGGTTCTAGTCCCGGTCGGGGCGCCGGATTCTGTCCCGGTTGCCTCTCTTCCAGGCCAGCCCTCTGCCGTGGCCCGGGAGTGCAGTGGAGGATGACCCAGGTGCTTGGGCCCTGCACCCCATGGGGAGACCAGGAAAAGCACCTGGCTCCTGGCTCCTGCCATCGGACGAGCGCGGTGCGCCGGCCGCAGTGCGCCATCCACGGCGGCCATTGGAGGGTGAACCAACGGCAAAAGGATGACCTTTCTGTCTGTCTCTCTCTCTCTCACTGTCCACTCTGCCTGTCAAAAAAATAAAAAATAAAAAAATAAAAAAAAAATTTGTTCTCAAAGATATACTACATTTTATTGTATTAAATAGAGGATATTCTTATGTCTCATAAGTTTTAGATAAGCCAAGTACCCAACTTCAATGTTTGTTTCCTTAGGCGCTTCCTCAGTTAATGATAAAACTTGTTTTCAAAACAAAAAGTATGTATCACAAAAAAATAAAAGAAAAATAAGAAAGGAAGAAGGGTGGGAAAGAGGGAGGTAGGGAGGGAGGGTGTGGTGGGATGTGTCATTATATTCTTAAAATTGTATGTATGAGATACATACAATTTGTTCAATTTTATAAATTAAAAATTAAATAAAAATAAGATGGCTTAATGAAGGACAATTTGGTGGGGAAAAATCACAGAAAACTTCTCTAATTGGAGGGAAAAAAAAGAAGTCCAAGTAGAGGAAGCACACAGAACTAATAGATATGACCAGAATAGTTTTTCATCATGGCACATTGTAGTCAAACTTTCCACAGCAAAACCTAAAGAAAAGATTCTAAAATGTGCACAAAAGAAATGTCAGATTGCTTTCAGAGATCTCCAATGAGACTCACAGCTGACTTCTCATCAGAAATCCAACAGACTAGGAGAGAATGGCGAGATATAGTCTAAGTCTTAAGAGACGAAAAGTGTCAACCCAGAACACTGTACTCTGCAAAGCTCTCAATAATGAATGAAGGCAAAATAAAGAACAAATAGAAATTGAAAGAATTTGTGATCACTCATCCAGCCTAAAAGACATGCTTAAGGATGTGCTGCACACAGAAACACAGAAACATAGTCATCACAATAAAAGAATGGGAAGGCAGAAAATCTCCTAGTAAAAGTACAAAGGAAATCCGAAGCCAACAATAGAAATATTTATGGGAAAATGGCAGGGCTAAGTCATTACTTATTAATAGTCACCTTGAATGTAAATGGCCTAAATTCTCCAATTAAATGACACAAACTGGCTGAATGTGTTTTACAAAAACAATAAGACTCATCTATTTCTGCCTACAAGAAACACACCTTACCAACAAAGAAATATGGAGCCTGAAAGTGAAAGGAAAGAAAAAAGTATTTCATGCAAATGGAAAGCAAAAATGAGTACATACAGCCAACCTAAAATCAGACCAAAAAAGGCTTTAACACAAAAAAAATTTTAAAGAGACAAGAAATGCACTATGTGATGATTAAAGGATCAGTTCAATAGGAAGATGTGACTATCATAAATGTATATGCACCCAATTAAGGGCACTTGGCTATTTAAAAGAAATGTCAATGGCTTGGGCTCCTGCACCCGCTTGGGAGACCAGGAGGAAGCACCTGGCTCCTGGCTTCTGATTGGCACAGTTCCAGCCATAACAGCTATTTGGGGGGTGAACCAACAGAAGGAAGACCTTTCTCTCTGTCTCTCTAACTCTGTCAAATAAATTTTTAAAAAATGTTTAAATAAAAGAGTTTTGAGAAAGCATGCAAACATATGGAGACTGAACAACATGCTACTGAATGAACAGTGAGTCATAGAAGCAATAAAGAGAAATCAAAAATTTTCTGAAAATGACAATACATCATATCAAAACATGATACAACAAAAAGCAGTGTTAAGGACATTTGGGCCGGTGCCGCAGCTCACTAGGCTAATCCTCTGCCTTGCGGCACCGGCACACCGGGTTCTAGTCCTGGTTGGGGCGCCGGATTCTGTCCCGGTTGCCCCTCTTCCAGGCCAGCTCTCTGCTGTGGCCCGGGAGTGCAGTGGAGGATGGCCCAAGTGCTTGGGCCCTGCACCCCATGGGAGACCAGGAAAAGCACCTGGCTCCTGCCATCGGATCAGAACGGTGCACTGGCCACAGCGCGCCGGTGGCCATTGGAGGGTGAACCAACGGCAAAGGAAGACCTTTCTCTCTGTCTCTCTCTCTCTCTCTCTCACTGTCCACTCTGTCTGTCAAAAAAAAGAAGGACATTTGGCTGGCCCCATGGCTCAATAGGCTAATCCTCCGCCTGCGGTGCTGGCACCCCAGGTTCTAGTCCTGGTTGGGGTGCTGGATTCTGTTCCAGTTGCTCCTCTTCCAGTTCAACTCTTTGCTGTGGCCCAGGAGTGCAGTGGAGGATGGTCCAAGTCCTTGGGCCCTGCACCCACATGAGAGACCAGAAGAAGCACCTGGCTCCTGGCTTCAGATCAGTGCAGGGCACCGGCTGCAGTGCGCTGGCCGCAGCAGCCATTGAGTGGTGAACCAATGGAAAAGGAAGACCTTTCTCTCTGTCTCTCTCTCACTGTCCACTCTGCCTGTCAAAAAAAAAATAAAAATAAGGACGTTTATAGCAATTGGTGCCTACATCAAGAATTTGGAAAGGTACCAAATAAATGAGCTATCCATGCATCTTGAAGACCTAGAAAAACAACAAATAAACCCAAAATTAGTAGGAGGAAAGCAATAATAAAAATTATAGAAAAATAAAAATTGAAACAAAAATATCTAAAAGATTAGTGAAATGAAGAGGTGGTTTTGAAAAAATAAACAAAATTGATATACCATTGGCTCAACTGTCCAATAAAAAAGAGGGAAAAGACCCAAATCAATGAAATCAGCCTGACAAAGGAAATGAAAAGAATAATCAAGAATTACAATAAAGAGCTATATGCCCCACAAATTGGAAAGCTAGAATTGGATAGGTTCCTGGACACATACAACCAACCAAATTTGAGCAATGAAGACATAGAAAATGTAAACAGACCAATAATCAAGATGAAAATTGAATCAGTAATAAAGACCCTCCCAACAAAGAAAAGCTCAGGAACCAATGGCTTCACTGATGAATTCTACCAAACATTTAAAGATATAATTCCAATTCTACTCAAACTATCTGACAAAATTGAAAGATAGGGAATCCTCCCAAACTCCTTCCATGAAGCCAGCATCACCTTAAATCCTAAACCAGTACAAGATACAATAGAGAAAGTGAACTATAGACCAATATCTCTGAAGAACATAGATGTGAAAATCCCAGCAAAATACTAGGTAATCTAATCCAACAACATATCAGAAAGATCTTTCACCCAGACCAAGTGGAATTTATCCCTGGTATGCAAGGATGGTTCAACATTCACAAATCAGTAAAAGAGAGAGATTCCAAGATGGCAGATTAGGGAACAACATGATGCTCCAGACTAGGAATAAACAGTGAAAGAAATCAGTGTAGGAAGTGTACTCTCAGGGCAGAATTGGAGAGAGAACTGCACTGGAAATCTTAAAAGAAGAAGAGGAATGCCATGGACCTGCACGGAGGGTGCAGACACACAGCATAAACATGGGCACAACACATGACTGCAGTGGCTGAGAGCTGGAGCAGGTGGCAGCTTGGAAACAGAGGTGAAACCAGCCTGCAGCCACTCATGGTGGTATAGCTAGAGAGAGTATGTGGTGTGAGTCTGCACTAGTGCCCTGGGGGCTAGCAATTCCAACAGTTTCCGGTGGCCCCAGTGGAAGTAGAGGGTACACATTTGTCTCACTCCTACTTCCCACAGAAGTGCCCACTGGCCAGCTGAGAAAGGGCAGAAGCCATTTTGGGTTTGGGAAGAAGCTGCACAGGCCTTGTGTGCACACACAGCCACTGGCCAGGACAAGTTGCCATTTCACACCAACACTGGCAGCAGCAGCAGAGCAACATTTGTCCTGTGGCTTTTGTGTACCCATGGGAGCCACTGATTCTAGGGAAAGAAGAATTCACCGTCCCCGATGACATTGAAACTAGCTTGGAGGTGATTGGGCAACCATGTAGGATAGTGAGGCACCCACAACCTCCAAGGATCAAGTTGCCTAGTTGGAGCTATCTTGGGGAAAAACTGCCTCTCTGCTGACTGAGCAGGCTGGCAGGGCAAACATAAACCTCTGCAACCAGGGACTGTGGGACCTGAGACCATAGAGACTCAGTTGATTAGATGAGAAGGTGCAGCAAGCAGCAAGATCATGGGGCAGTCACTGGGAGCAGCTCCACATGTTCACTGTGCTGAGAGGATTGTTCAGATCATTTGTGTGGTTCATCTAGTGACACAGAACACTCTGGGGGTCAACATCAAGGTATTGATATCTACCATGCCCAACGTGGGTGTTACCCTGGATACTCATCTCACCCTGGAGCACTTACCAGAACTCCATGGCCACATATACCACCCACCTCTTGATATTCATTGAAAGTGCAGACATCCCACTAAACCACAGGGGAAGAGTTCAAAGATAAAAGCCATCAGAGGGGAAAAAACTCCACAAATCCCTAAAAACAAATGCAGAAAATCAAGAAACAAGATAAGGAAGACATTATGACCTCCCCCCTCCAAGGAACACAACAGCATTTCAATATTAGGTTGTAAAGATGAGAGATCAAGGAAATGCTAGACTCAGAATTCAAAAAATTAATCATATAACCACTCAAAAGCAATCAGAAGCAAATTCATGAAAAAAAAAAACATGCATTATATGAATGAAAAATTTTCCCTGGAAACTGAGATTTTTAAAGAGAAATCAAGGAGTCTGGTGCTGTGGCATTAAGGAGTAAAGCCGCCAAGTTATCTTTGGAAAAGGGGCTAAAATCAAGCTCTAGCCAAGGGATCTGAACATCCATTTTTCAAAGGAGGAAGCTAAAATGGCCAACACACATATGAAAAAATGCTCAAGATCACTAGCCATTCTGGAAAGGCAAATCAAAATCATAATGACACCTTACCCCAGTTAAATGGCTCTCATACAGAAATCAACAAATGACAAATGCTGAAAAGTATGTGTGGTAAAATGTACCCTAATCCGCTGTTGGTAGGAATGTAAACTAGTACAGCCATTGTGGAAGACAGTGTGGATACCTCAGCGAGATGAAAAAAGGTGTACCATTATGATCCAGCCAACCCACTCCAGGGAATTTACCCAAAAGTAATGAAATTAGCATATGAAAGAGTGACCAGTACCCCCCGCCATGTTCATTGGGGCTCAATTCATAGTAGCTAAGATATAGAAATAATCCATATGTTCATCAACTGAATACTTGATAAAGAAATTGTGTTTTATATTATATATATATATATATATATATATATATATATATATACACACACACACTATGGAGTACTACTCAGCCATAAAATGAATGAAATCCTGTCTTTCGCAACAAAGTGGATGCAACTAGAAACCATTATACTGAGTGAAATAAGCCAGTCCCAAAAAGACTAATATATGTTCTCCTTGATTTCTGATAACTAATAAAGTACCTAAAAGTTAATCTATAGAAGTGAAATTGACATGTTGAGATGTGTTGATTTTGATCAGCCTTTGCCTCAACTGTTGAGGAACAGTTGAGTTTACTTTACTTAGTGTAAGGTCAATCTTGTGAGTATAAAATTAATTGAAAATAGATCTTTGTAAAAACCAAGAATGGGAAAAGAAGAGAGAGGAGGAAGAAGTGTGGGAGTGAAGGCAAAAGGGAGGGTAGAGTGGGAAGAATCAATATGGCCCTAAATTTGTATATATGAAATGCATGAAGATTGTATAGCTGAAATAAAAGATTTACAGGAAATAAAAAGAAAGAGACAGAGATGGATCTTCTATCTGATGGTTCACTCCCCAAATGGATGCCACAGCCAGCACTGTGCAGATCCGAAGTCAGGAGCCAGGCGCTTCCTCCTGGTCTCCCACATTGGTGCAGGGGCCCAAGCACCTGGGCCATCCTCCACTGCCCTCCTGGGCCACAGCAGAGAGCTGGACCGGAAGAGAAGCAACTGGGACTAGAACCTGGTGCCCATATGGGATGCTGGCGCCGCAGGCAGAGGATTAACCAAGTGAGCCACAGCACTGGCCCTGCAACAGCTTTTTTTTTTCATACTATTTGAGGGAGAGTAGGGTGAGAAGAATCACTATGTTCCTAAATTTGTATATATGAAATCCATGAAGTTTGCATACTTAAATAAAATGTTTCTAGGCTGAAAAATAAAATAAATTTCTCTTTATGCTACCTCATCTGTCAAACTGTGTTATAGGGCAGCCCAGCAAACTAATATGATGGGATTTTCAAAAAAGCACATGAAAAATGAATCAAATGAATAAAATGTGTGAATTTCAAACTTATTGCACCAAAATAAATCTATCTTTTATTCCATTTTCTCAAACATTTGAAGTCTCTTAATACAGATATCAAAGTTCTAGCAATAGATACCTAACATACTAGATAATTCTGCCAAGATTATAACTGAACAGGCCAGGAATCTTTTTTTTTTTTTTTAAGAGGAACTTACTTTTTTTTCAAATGGGTGCAGGAGCCCAAGGATTTGGGCCATCTTCTGCTTTCCCAGGCTCATTAGCAGGGAGCTGGATCAGCAGCGGGGCAGCCAGGACTTGAACTGGCACCCATATGGGATGCTGCCAGCGGTGGCTTTACCCTCTCTGGCAAAGCACCAGACAGGCCAGAAATCTTAGCAGAAACAAAGGCAGCTACCTTAGCTGGCCAGTGCATTTGGACATGATCTGGCACTAGAGCTATGCCCAAGGCTGCTCCCAATACTGTCTACCCAACCATATTGTCATTCCTGGAGGGTTTGAAGAGAATGCAAGACCCTCAGAAAGGGGAGACACTGCTATAGAGAGGAGTTGAAGCCAAGAGACCCAGAGAAAGGGAGCAAAAAGCAGACTCCTGGATTAGCCTTGCCTGAGCAGGAGAGTGGATACAGCAAGAGGAGCAGGCAAGAGGAACAGAGCCTCAAGAGTGAAACAGAAGCCAAGGCAGAAAAGTGCCCAAACACACTTGCAATGGTGCCCCTGATAACAAAAGCACCCCACTGTCCTGGATGGGTGACAAGATACTCTACTGCTCCTGGAGTGCTGGTGAGATGCCAGAGCTATCTTTATCTCCATTGCCGTGCCAACCTCCCATCTGCTTGTGAGCCTTAGAATAGCCTCACCTCTTAACATAATGACCTCCATTTCCATCTATATTGTTGCAGGTCACAAGATTTCATCCTTCTAACGGCACACAGCCTTCTTGTGTGCATGTGTGCACGTGTGTGTGTGTGTGTGTGTGTGTGTGTGACATTTTCTTTATTCAGTTATCGTCGATGGACGCTTTGGTTATTTCCATTTCTTGAATAGTGCTGCAATAAATGTGAGAGTGACCACATGTCTTCTACAGACTGATTTGACTTCACTTAAACACCCACCCAGTAGTAGCACTACTGGATCATATAGTAGTTACAGTTTTTGTTTTTAGGAAATTCCTCATGTGGAAAATTTAAACTAAAAAAAGTTGATCTATTAGCAGCTAATATAATCATGTTTCACTGTAGCTGAGGACAGAAGAGGAAAGAGAGCAATGGAAAAAAGGTTAATTGACAGGTACTAAATTATAGCTATATAGAGGTAAGGCTGTTCTATTGCCAAGTAGGATGTCTAGAAATAATCATAATGTGCTCTGTATTTCTCTAAAAGAAACTAGGAGAAAGGATTTTGAATATTTTCACCATAAAAGAAATGCTAACTGTTTGAGCAGAGGCTGACCCTGATAGGACATTCTGCAGGACATTCTATAGGACATAAATACATAGAATTTTATGTCAGTTAGAAATGATTTTTAAAAAAATAGCCTCGCCTTGACCAAGTGAGACACCTGTGCTGGCTTCTGCCTCCTGTATCCCCAAAAGAGCAGCATGTGACTCCCAGAAAATTTAGAGGATATAGACAAGGCAAAACAAGAAAATAAAAACCACCTGTACGAACAGGTGTTTAGTGATTAAGATGCCACTTAGGATGCCTGCCTAAGTATCAGAGTGCCTGGGCTTGTGGCCAGCTTCCAATTCCAGTTTCCTGCTAATGCACACCCTGGGAGGCAGCAGGTGATGCTTCAGATACATGGGTCCCTGACACCCATGTAAGAGACTTGGATTGAGTTCCAGGTTCCTGGTTTCAACCTGGCTCTGTCATGGTTAGTGAGGGCATTTAGGGAATGAACAAGGCAATGGAAGATATCTATCATCTCTCTCTCTCTCTCTCATTCTCTTATTGTGTGTGTTTGTGTGTGTCTGTCACTGCCTATTAAACAAAGGAATACAAAGAAAGATTTTTAAGTCACCTGTGACTCTGTTACTTAGAAATAACCACTGCTACTATTGCAGTGTTTTTTTTTTTTCTTTCTCAAAGTTCTCTATTTTAGGCAGGTATTCTTACAAACTATGGTAATATGCTGTTTTGTTACATGGTTTTCCTTCGCACAGCTTCCAACAAACATTTTTGTTCATGAATTTTAAAAATTATCATTAAGTGTATGCTCCATTGTGTGCAATATGGGATGTTCATATTGTTCACACTAGGTTACACTAGTGGAGGTATGTGAAAAGCTGCAGTAAATATGTATTGATTCTGCATGTTGAATAACACACAAACAAAACATTTTAAGAATTAAGAGAGGGCACCACGGCTCACTTGGCTAATCCTCCGCCTGCGGCACCGGCACCCCGGGTTCTATTCCTGGTTGGGGCACCGGGTTCTGTCCCGGGTGCTCCTCTTCCAGTCCAGTTCTCCGGGAGTGCAGTGGAGGATGGCCCAAGTGCTTGGGCCCTGCACCAGCATGGGAGACCAGAAGGAAGCACTTGGCTCCAAGTTTTGGATTGGCACAGTGGCCATTTGAGGGGTGAACCAACAGAAAGGAAGATCTTTCTCTCTGTCTGTCTCTCTCTGTCTCTCTCTCACTGTCTAACTCTGCCTGTCCAAAAAAGAAAAAAAAAAGAAAGGAAAAAAAAAAAAAAACAGTGTTAAGAATTAATAGAGGGGACCAGCGCTGTGGCTTAGTGGGTAAAGCCACCACCTGCAGTGCTGTCATCCCATATGGGTGCCAGTTTGAGTTCCAGCTGCTCCACTTCTGATCCAGCCTGTGCAATGGCCTGGGAAAGCAGTAGACGATGGCCCATGTCCTTGGGCACCTGCACACATGTCGGAGACCTGGAAGAAATTCCTGGCTTCAGATCAGCCTAGCTCCAAATGTTGCAGCCATCTGGGGGGTGAACTATCGGATGGAAGACCTCTTTCTCTCTCTCTCTCTCTATATCTCTCTGCCTCTCTGTATCTCTGCTTTTCAAATAAGTAAATAAATAAATCTCAAAAAAAATTAACAGAGGACATGGCATTGTGCTGTAGCCAATAAAGCTGCTGCCTGCGACACTGGCATCCTGTATGAATGCGTTTGAGTCCTGGTTGCTCCACTTCCATCCAATTCCCTGCAAGTTGCCTGGGGAAAGCAACAGGAAGTGGCCCAAGTGTTTGGGCCCCAGCCACCCATGTGGGAGACTTAGATGAAGTCCTGCCTCCTGGCTTCATCCTGGCCTAGCCCTGGCTATTTCAGCCATCTGGGGAGTGAAGCATCAGTGGAAAATCTCTCTCTCTCTCCTTTTCTGCCTCTGCCTCTCTGTAACTCTGATTTTCAAATAAATAAATAGATAAATAAATAAATCTTAAAAAATTAACAGAGGAGCTAGTATTGTACCATATCCAATAAAGCCGCTGCCTGCGACACTGGCATCCCATATGAGTGCCGGTTTGAGTCCTGGCTGCTTGGGCCCCAGCCACCCTCATGGGAGACCTAGATGAAGTCCTGCTATTTCAGACATCTGGAAAGTGAACCTACAGACAGAGGTCTCTCTCTCTCTCTCTCTCTCTCTCTCTCTAGCTCTGGTTTTCAAATAAATAAATATTATAAAAAGAAGTAACAGAAAAAAGAATGTCATGTCCTAGTGCAGTATTGTGGCAGGAACTTGAATGCTTAATTCTTTCCGACATAACTAGACATAACAGAGCAATGAGAGTGATCTCAACAGCAATGCTGCTTATTACTGAGTGACCTTGAGCAAGCCATTCACCTCCCTGGGCCTCAGTTCCTCGTCTGTAAAATAGGACGACAGTCTGCCACGGTTGAAATTCAGACAATGCCAGGAAATAGAATAAATAAACAGGAAATAAACTTTTTCCACACTATTAAACCAGTTTAAACTGTAAGTGAAACAATTTAGAAAATGTTAAGTGCAAAGGAGAAAATGCCTGTGCGAGCTTCTCTGCAAACAAGTAAGCTCTGCTGCAGGGCTGCACCCAGGTTAGGCCTTCCAGGCTTCTCAGGGCAATCGTTTCCCTTCCTCCTCTCTCAGTAACTCGGCTGCTTGGTGTGGTGTGGGCAGGGAAAGGAATAGCACCGGGACTATTGGGAATTTGGGGATGAGCTCTTCGGGAACTCGGAGTCCAACATGATCTGGCCTTAGGGAACCTCTATGAGGAACATGCCAGTTTGGGTAAGAAAATAGCAAAATAGCACCTGCACTGCAGCCAGAGGTCTGCGTCAGGAAGCACAGCCGCCTTGTGCCTCAGGTTCAGAGCCGTTTCCAGATTCTTGATGCCATTCCCAGAAGTGACCTCAGGGTGGCACTGCTTCCTTCTCAGCGGTGGACCCTTCGTGCCACGCGGCCAGGCTGGGAACCAGCCGGTGCTCTCCAGCTAGACTCTGCTAAAGGCTGAGGAGTGACAAAACAAAACAGAACAGAACAAACACAGACTCAGAGGGCACCATGAAGTAAAACTGTAATTCAACAGCCCCCGTTCCCTGCATCCCACAGCCTCTGTTCACCAAGGACCCCAGGACTAGGACTAGGTCCCCACTTCTACATTTTAGGTCCAACAATATTTGCCCCACTCTGGGCAAACGTACCAATGGAGGCTCATGTAGTCTACATATACATATTTTCAAGTTACTAAATCAAGCTAATAAACTGCTAATTGTTGCTCATCATTGAGATTTTATCGACGTTGAAGGCCCAGTACACAGACATTTCACTCTACACACAATTCTTAACCCAGTACCAAAAATCAAAAAGGCCATGAATTGTCATTTTTTAAAGTTATCCCAGTGACTTTGCAGCTTCAAATTTGGAGGCAACTCTTCTTTAAGACTGTATCAATTCCTAGTATCTTCAAATGCCAACATGCCTTACAGAAATCCCAATTCACAATGTAATACCATATATACAACATATTCAACTTTTTAATATTTCACAGCACATTAACAAAATTATTAGAAAAACTAGACAGCCACAACCAAAGATGTTACAGAGTGCACACGGTTCTGACAAGGCAACCAGCAGTGGTTTTCTGTAGGAAACAATTCTACTAAACATGGGAGTCAAAGTAACTGAAAATATCTAAGACAGATGAAACAGATTAAACAACTTTGACTCCAAATTTCCATTTAGTATATGTTGTATTATAGGATATAACAACTATACCCCCGCACCTATGGAATATTAAGCTGACATCCAAGACAGTCAAAGCCTCCCATAATAGTAGCAAAAAAAAATAGCAAATGATTTCAATTATTTTAAAAAAAATTTAAACTTAAAAATAGAATGGGATGGGCTTTCCTGCTTCTTAAAGGTGTTTCTAGAACTACTAAAAAGTTTGCTTTTACAAAATAGTTGATAAAACATTCCTCTGGGCCTGCTGTTTGTGACATAGCAGGTAAAGCTATGATACTGGCATCCCATACGGACACTGGTTTGAGTACAAGCTCACTCCACTTTCCACCAAACTCCCTGCCGATGCAACTGGGAGAGCAGCAGAAGATGGCCCAAGTACTTGGGCCCCTGCCAACCCATGTGGGAGACCAAAAGAAGCTCCTGGTTCCTAAGTTAAGACAGGCCAACCCCTGGCCATTGTAACCTTTGGAAAGTGAACCAACAGATGGAAGATTCTCTCTCTCTCTCTCTCTCTCTCTCTCTCTCTCTCTCTCTCACTTTCTCATTTTGCTTTTCCAATAAATAATCTTTAAAATGGTAAAAAGAAAAAAAACCCTCTGGATTTTAAAAGAAGGAGGACAGGGACCATTGATGGACATGGGTATGATATTAACCAGACTTGGCTTCTTTCTCTTTGACTTCATCAGAGGCTGTACTCTCCTCCTTTTGGTTTTCTGCAGACCAATCTAGTTTCTTGGGTAGCCACCTGGGCCCCTTTTCCCTTGGCTCCTCTCTTCTGTTTGCACTTTTTTGCCAACATCCTTCCCGGCTGCTTTTGGGGCTTCGTTTGTACTTTTGCAGGAGCAGATTGAGAGACAACCTCGTTGATCTCCTCGTGGGCCCTTCCTTCACTTCCCCTTTCAGGCATCTTGGCCACAGGGAGGGCACAGGCTGGGTGCCTGTGGCCCACAGTGTGCCAAGAGCCTTCATGAAGCCAGGCTGCCCAGCCACTGCCCTCAACTGTTAATGCTAAACAAAGTACGTTCCACTCTTCTACCTTGTCGTACGCAGCTTCATAACCACCCAAGAGGCCTGGTGGAGGTTCTGGATGTTGAGACCCTTTGGAGATCTACTTCTGGCCCTTGGCCCACCCCCATCCTCTCAGATTAAACCGAGTCTCCCATGGGTGCATGTGGACTGGCCAAGTTTCAAACATACCCGCATTCCCCAGGACCCTGGAAACAGCCACCCTCAGCCACTCCTGGACCTGGTCTGTGACTACGGACCACAAAGTCCACCTTTGGGAACAGGGACCCAGAGAAGATGCCCTTGCAGGCTCTGGAAGAGGATTTGCTGACTTTAGGCAGAAATTCTGGAGTCCTGATACCTGGAGCCCAGACCAGAGTGCTCTAGACCTTGAATGAGTCCTAATGCATGGAGTCCTTTACTTGTAGGAAGGCACATGGACTAAGTGGATAGAAAAGAGGCGTTTCACTTGCTAAGGACCCTGGAAACTGGGCCAGAGAGATAGAACATTCTGAACCCCCTCCACCACTCTGGATTGTCCCTAGACCCCTCGGATTCTGAAAATCTGGGGTGGGAGAGGCTAAGTCTCCTCTCATTTCTTTTTTCTCCTGCAGAGCCCCCTCGTGTCCAATGACCAGCACCAGGAAGGAGCTTCCCCCTTGGGCAAGACCACCGTAGCTGCCCCATAGACTTTCTCTCTTACGCCTCAACAAAATCCCATTAAAAACAGCTACCAAGAACCCAGTGTTCAGTAGAGGCCCACAGCAGAGGAGGAGTGTCCTTTCATGAGTACAGAGTGCTAGTTCTCTTGAAAAGGACAGATAATTCCAGCCTAATGCAACCCTTCCTCTGCCCAGTCTCTAGCTGATGGGACAGCAGTCTCCTGAAGCAGTTCCAGGGAGAGATAAGGGCTCTCTGCCTGGAGTGAATAATTCATGAACACTCAGGATGGGGCACTCGGATAACTGCCAAGCTCTGTGCTCGGGGGACATGGCAAGAAATTCGAAAAGCCTAATGGAAATTTCCTCTCCTCTCTTCCACCTCCCACCCTGCCTCTGTTCCCTGTTTGGGGCCCCGTTCTCTGCTATGCCTGGTCATAACTCCTCACCAATGCTCCTATGCCAGGACATTCAGGAGGGGGCAGCTGGCCTCCCCGAATCAGCTACATGGCAACCACCCAGCATTCTCAACAAAATGCACGTTGTTGCTAGTCAAGCTGGCATGGTCCTGCACACCTGCCTCCCAAAACATGGAAGAAATCTAAACTCCCTGTTGTTTGTCCTTGGGAGCACACCTACAGATTACTTCCTGTTTCAATTTCCTGACCAAGAAGTCTGACCAAAATTCCTATGGCTGGTCTGATCATCCCAACTCACAACTGGGAAAGAGGCCCTGAATTTCTTGTCATCACTCTGGGCAGACTGGGGATTGGATGGACTTAAACAGAAGAAAAACATATAGCTCTACTGCAGGGATGGGCTTGAGAAGTCTGACTGGTGAGCTGATGATATATGAGGCCCTTCAATAAGTGCGTGGAAATTGGAATTAAAAGGAAAGTTTATTTTGGTTCAAAAAAAAAAATGTTGAAGTCCATGTATACAAGGGATCTTCAAAAACTTCATGGGAAACAAATATTATGAAAATGAAGCTATGCATGGATTTTGGCATTTTTGTACGAAAATGAAGTTATCTTTTAATATCATTTTCCATCTATCATTTTGAAATACCCTCCTACAAAAAGCACGATAATCACAGGTGTCACTCCAGAGAGGATGAGTGCCGGGGCAGGGGCTGATCTCCAGAAATGAGGGAGTAAGATGTCCATCACAAACAAAGGACAACAGGCTCCCTGTCATGCCACTGTCCCACAAGAAGGCCAAGTGAGGCCCTAAAAGGAATATAACATCCTCTGTGGCCTTGGGAGCTCCAGTACCACAATGCCTCGGCTTTTGGTCCCTGCTCCTTTCAGATACCTGCGCAGCCTTTTGTACTGAAAGAGGGACTTGGGTTCAAAGGCTTCTCGCAGAAGAGCTTGCTCCTCTGCCCAGTCCCTAGAATCACCCAATAAAAGGACTTCTTCACCTGTTTCCTCCAGACCAGTGCTTCACCATGAAGAGCTTAGGTATCAAAAAAACTAAAGATTTATCTACCCTGTGCTGTACCCCAAAGAGAACACTACACAAAAAGACAAAGGACAGGTCAAGTCCTCACTGGACTGCCTTGATATAGACACAAGTCTAGCACTCAAGACTTGGGTCCTAAGTCCAAGGATAATTTAATTGTTTCTTCTTTGAAGCATGCAAAGTTTTTCCCCACCAGATGATGAAAGTGATTTGTACTCACTATGGAACACCTGAAAAGTTCAAGAACAAAGACAGCGGTTGGGAGAGGATTCAAATCTCACTACCCAGAGGCCAATCATTAATATTTTGGCATATTCATTTTTTGTTTCATACCTTTTGTTATTTCTTTTGAAATCAAGATGATGGTGATTTAACAGCTGAAGACTGAAGCCCTCTGGAGGTGTCTTCACCCACACATCCAATGGTTTGGCCGGACACCGGCTGGGCTGAGCCAGATACCTGCGCGTGGTCTCTGCATGAGGTCTCTCCACGTGGGCAAGTTTGAGTGTCCTCAAACGGGCTGGTAGTTGGGATCTAAGAGAAGCCATCCCAAGAAGGCAAAGAGCAAGTTATTTCTGATCAAGGCTCAGAAATCAAAGCAACATGTAGCACCATGCTACATTGGGCAATGCTGCCACTCAGTTTGCACAGGTTTGAGTCATGGAGTTTCTAGAAGAGCTTATAGACAGGAGATTTTGTTGAATCCATCTTAGGAAAACACATCTGCTATGTTTTTTTCTTATAATTCATGCACAAAGAGTAATACATGAATACTTTATAATTCTGTCATGTCTCCCTGACCAAAGGTAACCACTCTCCTGGTTTGTCTGATTCATGCTCTTGTTTTTTAATACGTAATTTTGCCACTTCAGGCTTGTCCCTAATTAGTATATTGTTTAGAGATTCCTGCTTGCAAAATTTCTAAAAATTGAATCATAAAAAGATAGTCTTGGGGCATACCCAATGGATAAAGGAAGAACAGAGGCAGGATAGTCTCAATAAACAATCCACTTAGGAAGGAAATACGGGAGACATAGTAGTTACCGGTCTATGGAAATCTTGAAATTGCACTGGGCTCACATTACAAGGAAACCCTATCCTGACAGTAGGGAGTGTTCCTTGATTAGCTTCAGGCCGTTGTCCTTCATGGCTGCTTTTATGTTTTAATTTATTTTTTATTTATGTAAAGAGGAGAGAAAGATAATCTTCCAAACTCTGGTTCAGTCCCCATATGGCCGCATTGGCTATGCACCATGCCAAGGCCAGAAGCCTAGAGCTTCCTCCAGGTCACCCGATGTTGGTGCAGGGGCCCAAGCACTTGGGCAGTCCTCCAGTGCTTTCCCAGGCATGTCAGCAGGGTCTCAAGCTGGCACCCCATAGGGGATACCAGCATCACAGGCGGAGCCTTAGCCTGCTAAGCCACGATGTCGGCCCCCTTCATGGCTCTTCATTCAGCCATGGGGAAGGTCCTTCCTTTTCTATTTTCTCCTAATGAGAAGGTAATCCTTCCTGAGGAGTTAGGGGACTTTTCCACTTGCTTCCTGAATATTAAAAGTATTCACTGGGGCTGGCATTATAGGGGGTAAAGCCGCTGCCTGCAGAGCCAGCATCCCATATGGGTGCCCATTTGCATCCATTTGGGGAGTGGAGTGAACCAGAGGATGGAAGATCTCTCTGTCTCTACGTAATTCTGCCTTTCAAATAAATAAATAAAATGTTAACAATCAAAAATTAATTGACTCTTTAGATGAGAGTCCCTCACTACTGGAGAACTCACCCCACTGCTCACCCCATTGAAGACAAAGTTGGCCATGTGGGACTTTTTTGGCCAATGGAATGTGAGCACAAATGGAATATGTCTCTTCCAAATAGAAGCTTTATGTACAGTGACCAGCTGTCTCAGTTCTCCCAGTTGATTTTAACATTGAAGTTTAGCTCCCAGGAGGGCCTCAGTCCTGGGTAAATTGGAAGAGCTGGTCACCCCAACTTTAAGAGTCATTATGTGCCCAATCATTTTCATTTTTCCTTTTCCATGGGACCAAGGGACCAAGAAAGTCCTACTTGCGTTGTAGGCTAAATGGGGTTTAAAAATCCCTATTCCAGGCTCTTGCCTCTTACCTAGAGAGGCATTTTAAGAACAGGCACAAATACGACTTCCAAAATGATAAAGTTTGTTAAAAAGGTGAGGAAGTCACACACACACACACACACACACACACACACACGTGGGCCATATCAGGAATAGAGTGGGCGGGGAAGAGAAAAGATAGGAAAGTGAGAGGTGAGAGGAGAGCGGGGAGTCTAGAGAGGGGAGAGGAGATAGGGGAGAAAGGGGAGAAGGGAGAGCGGAGATGGGACAGAAGAGGAGAGGGAGAGAACTTCAATACCCTGCTCCTCCATGTCTGCGAGAACAGGCCCCTCCTGGATGTCAGCATCTTAGGAGTTTGGAAAGGGGTGTGGTTACATGGCACTGCCCCTGGGTCAGAAGTGGTACATCCTGCTGAAGGGATCATATGATTGACAGGTGGGAATATAGTATTATATAAGGAGGGAGAGGTGTGGCTTCCAGCTCTAATCTAGCTACCTTATCTATCCCTTATGAGTTGGAAGCCTTTCCTGAGCTTTGGTCACAGAATGAAGAGGAGACAAGGCTGACTTCTATGCACTTGTAATGCAAACAAGAAATATTTCTCTGGGGTGAAGCCAAGCCCCTGCTCTTAATGCCCTTGATGCAGATTTATCAGGCTCCAGTATCTCTGCCTTGGCTTGCAGCTCCTCTGTAAAGAGTAACTCATTAAATTAATGGAGTGACACGAAAGTAAATCTAGAGCCAAGACCCTGAGTCACGGAAACACAGATCGCCCCTCTAGTTAACATCTGAATGCCAGCCTCTGTTCTGAGAGCTTTGCAGGGACCCACAGGTTCTGAGCAAGCACCCAGTACACCCTCAGACACAGACAGACCAAACCCCACTTTGCCATTTCAAAGGCAACACACCAGCTCCATATCACTGACCTATCAACAAAGGCCACACATACTGTAGACGAACCAGAGGTCCACACATAAGCTGATTAAGCATGGCTCAGCCCCTACTTTAAACTGTGATTCCCTGTCTCTAATCCCTCCAGAGTCTGGAGATTGAGCCACAGCTGCCTGACTCCTTACTCTGCTCATTGCAAATGAACTTTCTTCCATGGCACTGCCAGTAATTGGCTTGCTGTGCATGGTGAGTGGTCCAGTTTTGGGACTTCTGTAACAATTCCCCAAACTATTTTTGGGAGTTCTCTAACAGTTGTGATGAAGTCACTTTATGAGTTACCCAGAACAAAGGAGTCCACTCGGAAAACTCCCTCTTCTACAGTGAGCAGCAGTGTGGAATGGAGTGATCCCACAATTAATCTATTATCAGATTTACACGAAACTTTCAAAAAGGGACCTCAGTGTGTCCTGAGACCTAGTTAATTAGAAATTTGGGTAGGATACCTGAGTAAACTGTAGTTAAAACAAAACAAAAAAAATCAATTTGTTGATTTGCTTATCGGCCTAAGGCAGTGCTGCTCAAACCTTCATCCACATGGGACCCATATTTGGGGATGTTGCCACAACAAATCCGATTCAGCAGGCCTGGATGTAACCTGAGGTCCTGCATTTCTAACATCATGCTGCTGATGCTACAGAGTTGTGGATCACACTGAAAAGCAAGACTTTGGGGCAGCAGATCTCAAGCATGAGCCACCTGGAAGGCTTGTGAAATCCAATTGTTGGGCCCTATCCCAGAGGTGAAGGCTTAGTAGGTAAGATCTATACTTTCATTAGTAGTAAAGTTTCTAAATATTTCTGAAGCTGCTACTCTAAGGACAACCCTGAGAGAACAATGGTGCTAGGAGAAGGAATATGGGCTTTGGAACCAGCAGACCTGAGTTAAGTTCCATCCCAGTGAATTCCTTACTTTGGTTCTCCACTCTGTACATTAGAATCCCTTGAAGAACTTAATCCAGACCACAATGATCTTTCCTGATCAAATTAAGAAAAACTCAGAGTAAGATCCAGGTCAGCTGTTTTAGCAAATTCCTCAGGTATCCTAATGTGTAGCCTGGTGGCAAACCACTGAAATACTTTGAGCCAATCTTCCTATATGAAAATGAAGATTTTCTGAGGATTAAGTAAAATGAACATGGGAAGAATCTGGGGTGAGGCAGGCACCCCAAGTGGCCGCTGTTCCTCTGTGCTTTTCCATCCTTCCTCTCCACCGTGGAGGACGAGGTGTCCTTGGCCTGTACAACACCCCCCACCTAAAGAAAAAGAAAAGCACCTCACAGCCTTTGCCATTTTCTTCTGGATCACTGCCTCCTCTGACCAGCACCTGAAGTCTGTTTCCCACTGGCTCCTCCTCCTCGTCTTTTAAAATACTCGGAACGCCCCATCATTCAATCTTGCAGCCATCCTGTTTCTTGCCTTTTCTCACTTGTAACATTTCCCAAACACATGGCCTACACCTGTGCCAATTCCTGGGCTCTCCTTAAGCTCCAGGAGAAAAAGCCTTGTTTCCTCCACCCCACCCCAGACCCTAAACTTTACCAAGCAGACACGCAAAGACTGCCAAGGGTGTTTGGCCAAACCCAAAGATCTATTCTCAGGAATCATAATCCCTCAATTCAATTGAACAAACATCTATTAGTGCTCACTATCACTGGGGTATAAAGATGAATAAGTCACTAGCTGTGGCCCCAGGGGAGGAGTGTTAGGCAGCTATTACATAAACAAATCAATACTATCGGTGAGATAGGATCTCTGATGTAAGTGGCTCTTGTCCTCAGCATTCAACCTTAGCACAGAACCTTCCATATAAATATCTTGTAATGGATGAATGAATAAACTCTACAAGAAGACAAAGAAAGGCTTTACAGGTGGAGTCACCTTATAGCAGGCTGAGTAGTTTTCCAGGTGGAGAAGTGTGTGGGTTGATATTCCAGATGGAATCAAAGGTGTGGGAGGAAGAAACAGCACAGCCTGTCCCAGGCGTTGATAATGTGACCAGCTGACGTGGAGGGTATGGGGGAAGGGGAGGAGGGAAGGCTGGAGAGGGAAGTGCCTCAGCTAACAGCTTGCTATCATATGTCAGCACATATCCATGGAATATAAGGACTTTTCATATAGCATAATCAGAATATAATTAATAGACTGAAAATCAATAATGCTCAATATCAACAAAAATACAGTCAGTGGTTATAAGACCCATACATTTATATCATTAGGTTGAGCTGTCCCTTAAGTTTCTTTTAAGTTTATTAAGTGCATAGGCTGTCTTGCACATTGTTGTTGTTCAAGAGGAGATGAGACATCCGGTATCTTGAGAGCTCAGTGGTTAAAAGGGTGGGTTCTCATGTCAGATGGTCTGGCCCTATTTTGTTGTGATTTAGTAAACTTTCTATTGAAGTATTACCTATACATAGAAGAGCAGATGAGTCAGGAGTGTGCAGCTTAATGAATTTTCATAAACAAACACACCTGTGTTCCCAGCAGCCAGCTCAAGAACAGAACATTTTTGTCACCCTAGAACCCCCCTGAAGCCCCCTCCCAGTCTCTCCTATACCACTGACTGCACCGCAGGCTCCTTTTGCCTCTCTTTGAACTTGATACAAGGGAACTTCAAAAAGTCTGTGAAAATTCACTTTATTGCAATTCTTTTTTTTCATGATCTTTTGGAAACCTCCACATATCTTTAGAATCTTACAACATATTCTCTTTTGTGACTGGCTTCTTTTGCTCAATGTTACAGGTATGTCCAGCTTGCACCTCTCCTGATGCGTTAGTTGTTCATTCTCAATACTGGATACTGCTACCATTGAAGATGAATATACCACGATTTGTTTATCCATGCTGGTGTTGATGGATGGATGCCTGGACTGTTCACAGTCTTAGACTATTACAAATACCACGACCATAAACACTAGTGTACATGTGCTTCTTTGGGCAGACACTTGGGAATGAGTGTCATGTAGGCTCATGGATGCCTAGGTTTTAATTTTGGCCTGACGGTATACCGCCTGTGTCCTTGAGCACATTACTTCACTTCTCCAGCCTCAGTTTCTTAATCTATGAAACGAAGACAATAATACACACCCTGCAGATTTATTATAAAGATAAAATATAGGAAACCAAGTCTTAGAACAGCACTTGGCTCTTAGTAAGAGTTTGATAAATACTATCCACCATTAATCCTACTTTTTTGTGGTAACTTCTCAATCTTTTTTTTTTTTTTTTTTTTGGACAGGCAGAGTTAGACAGTGAGAGAGAGAGAGAGAGACAGAGTGAGAGTGAAAGGTCTTCTTTCCATTGGTTCACCCCCCAAATGGCCGCTACAGCCGGCGCGCTGCACCGATCTGAAGTCAGGAGCCAGGTGCTTCCTCCTGGTCTCCCATGCCGGTACAGGGCCCAAGCACTTGGGCCATCCTCCACTGCACTCCCGGGCCACAGCAGAGAGCTGGAGTGGAAGAGGAACAACCGGGATGGAACTGGCACCCCAACTGGGACTAGAACCCAGAGTGCCGGCGCCACAGGTAGAGGATTAGCCTAGTGAGCCGTGGCACCAGCCACTTCTCATTCTTCTTCACTTTTTTCCTCCTGCTGCCTCCTAAAAAATAAATTCTGGCCGGCGCCGTGGCTCAACAGGCTAATCCTCCGCCTTGCGGCGGCGCCGGCACACCGGGTTCTAGTCCCGGTCGGGGCACCGGATTCTGTCCCAGTTGCCCCTCTTCCAGGCCAGCCCTCTGCTGTGGCCCGGGAGTGCAGTGGAGGATGGCCCAGGTGCTTGGGCCCTGCACCCCATGGGAGACCAGGAAAAGCACCTGGCTCCTGGCTCCTGCCATCGGACGAGCGCGGTGCGCCGGCCGCAGCGCGCCGGCCACGGCAGCCATTGGAGGGTGAACCAACCGCAACGGAAGACCTTTCTCTCTGTCTCTCTCTCTCACTGTCCACTCTGCCTGTCAAAAAAAAATAATAATAAAAAAATAAAAAATAAATAAAAAATAAAAAAAAATAAAAAATAAATTCTCCCAAGTTCAAAGTAGCCTGGTATGCTTTTCTCTCTCCCTCTTATCTACTCCAATGACTTCTGTCTTGCATATGGACAACCTATGGAGAGTGGCCCTGTGGCATTTGATGGAGTCCCCTAAGACAAAGGAGATATCAGCTCCCCAGCATGACCCAGAGATGCAAATCACCTACCTGGGAAAAGCTCTTGGACCATAGAAAAATCACTGTAACCGAGGACCCATTACAGTTACAAGTATGCTTCTTGGACTGTGAGCCTTTGAGCACCCTGCCTGTGGTTTCTTTGTAAGCATATGGTAACAGTCACCCTAACTACAAAAGGGCTGCTGCCACAGGCATACCCCTGAGCTCCCAGTCCATGTTGCAGCAGTGGTCAGCCTCTACCTGACCTGCTTGCCCACTGCTTTTCTGCAGCGTGTTTGTGTGCGTCTAGTTCTGCTTTTCCTGTGTTCTAGTGACTCCTTTCACCATCTATGTTGTTGGTCACTTCCTGATGTGCAACTTTGGTTTATGACTTCTATGTCTCTTTGTCTGCAAATGTTGGCTCTTCCCTACTCACTTTCTAGTTCCTTTGAATATATGTATCACCAGAATCCTTTTTTTTTTTTTTTTGGACAGGCAGAGTGGACAGTGAGAGAGAGAGACAGAGAGAAAGGTCTTCCTTTGCCATTGGTTCACCCTCCAATGGCTGCCGTGGCTGGGGCGTTGCGGCCGGCGCACCGCGCTCATCTGATGGCAGGAGCCAGGTGCTTCTCCTGGTCTCCCATGGGGTGCAGAGCCCAAGCACTTGGGCCATCCTCCACTGCACTCCCAGGCCACAGCAGAGGGCTGGCCTGGAAGAGGGGAAACCGGGACAGAATCCGGCGCCCCAACCAGGACTAGAACCCGGTGTGCTGGCGCCGCAAGGTGGAGGATTAGCCTGTTGAGTCTGGGCGCCGGCCCAGAATCTTAATAGAGCTAAGTCAAGCCTTCCTTTCTCTTCCCCAAAATTACTTTAGAATCATCTCAGGTTCTTCTCTCTTCTTTGGACCCCATATTTAATCTGCAGGGAAGTCCTCCTGAAGCTTTTGGGGCTCACATCACTCTTTTCATTTTTATTCTCCAGTCTAGTTCACTTTACACCTAAAGCTAATATAATAGCCTGTGATCTCTTCTATCTGGCTCCAGCCTGTCCTACTTCTAATTTGCCCTGAAAACTGCCCCCAAAGTAGACTAAAATACTGCTTCATGGTAAATAATGATAGAGCATATGACTTCTGTAGCTGTGGCATGAGGAGTTCTGTGAACCCTGTCCCCCATGAAAGAAGCAAAATTGATGAACATCATTTAGAAATCAAACCACAACAATTTAGAGCCTCTAGAAATTGTCTTAAGAGTTTAGGCCAGCACCGCGGCTCACTAGGCTAATCCTCCGCCTTGCAGCACCGGCACACCGGGTTCTAGTCCTGGTCGGGGTGCCGGATTCTGTCCCGGTTGCCCCTCTTCCAGGCCAGCTCTCTGCTGTGGCCCGGGAGTACAGTGGAGCATGGCCCAAGTGCTTGGGCCCTGCACCCCATGGGAGACCAGGAGAAGCACCTGGCTCCTGCCTTCGGGTCAGCACAGTGCGCCGGCCACAGCGCGCTGGCCACAGTGCGCCGGCCACGGCAGCCATTGGAGGGTGAACCAACAGCAAAGGAAGACCTTTCTCTCTGTCTCTCTCTCTCTCTCACTGTCCACTCTGCCTGTCAAAAAAAAAAAAGAGTTTATAGCAAACTAACAAACTTGTATTCCAGATAATCTACTAAATCCTTATATGAACCACAAACCACTCCCTCTTTCCCCCTCCCAGCTCAGCATGCTAGAAGCTCCATTCCAGGCAGGTGAAGCCACGCACACAGGCTACCTCTTCCTCTAGCTGTGAGTTCAGCTCTACTGTATCTCCCTGGGAGGGAAAGGCTACCAGCCTGTCCTGCAGCTCTGTGTTGCAAAAGCTCTGCTCCAGACAAGATGGACTGAGTATCACTTCCTACACACAGTCCCCACTCCAGCTCAGGTGTGCCAGGCAAAGCCCAGCTTGCTTATAGGGCAGAAATTCTATACTGAGAGGGGTAAGCTAAGAAGACCTGAGACTACTGACCTGCCAGACACCTTGCTCCTAATATCAGGATTGTCTCTCTGAGATAGAGCCACTGTCACTACCCAGAGCAGTGGTATAGATGTTTGTGTCAGAGGAAAAAGCCAACCGTAAGAACAGACAGCTCCAAAATTCTCCCTAAGGATTTGGAATGCAATGGGAGCCAAGAGATGAGAGATGGTTAAAATCAAGTATAAATGTACTCTAAATAACAGTGGAGATTTTGTTAGTAAGCAATTAAAAGGAGCTTGAGAGCTACATCAGAGCAATAAGCTGAACTCCAAACCAGTTTGAAGCAAAGCAGAGAGAACCAGAGAGAAAGAGTCAGCTAAGAAGAGCCTTCTTAGGGTTGGAATAAGCCTCCGAGACTGACCCAATAGAATAACCCTGAAAAGGGATGCAATTTTAGCAGAACAAGGCTGGAAAAATGTATGCCCCGGGGCACTGTCAGACTCAATAGAACAATCAGGGAGCAATTAATGGAAGCTAACAGCTGGATGTGATACCACAGCAGGCTGATATCTTCATAGAGAGATCAGGTAAAAAGACAGCGACAGCCCTTTTAAGATGACTGCCATCCCAGAGTGACTGCATGCAAGGCTGAATCTGTAAGATGCTGAGGGGCAAAATAAATTTCACTAGAATCGTCCAGCCAAGTCACTGTGCAAATACAATAGCAACAAGCCCCAGAAGAGGAAAGAATCAATATTCAAAGTTGCCATAATATACTACCTGAAATACTCAGTTTTAAACAAAAAATTATGACACATGAAAAGAAATAGGACTGTGTGACCTACACACAAGAAAAAAAAAAATCAGGTATCAGAAACTTTGAGAGTGCTCATATGCCAGATTCAGCCAAGAGACTTCAAAGCAATTGTGCTAAATATGTTTCAGGAACTAAAGAAATCATGCTTGGAGAAGTAAAGGAGGATATGATGACAATGTCTCATTGAGAAGAGAATATCATCAAAAAATAAAAATTATTAATAAATGCTAACAGAAATTTTGTAATCAAAAAGCACAATCACCGAAATGAAAAATTCTTTAGAGCATCCAGAATGGCCAAAAAAATCTTGAAAAAGAACCTAATTGGAGGATTCACAATCTCAATTTCAAAAATGATTACAGAACTACAGTAATCAAGACACAGGCATAGCACTTTAAGCCTCCATCTGCAACAGCAGCATCCCACATGGATGCCAGTTTTCAAGTCCCGGCTGCTCCACTTCTGATCCAGCTCTCTCTGCTGATTCGCCTGGGAAACCAGCAGAAGATGGGCCAAGTGCTTGGGCCCCCGCACCCACATGAGAGACCCAGATGAAGCTCCTGGCTTCAGCCTGGCTCAGCCGTGGCCATCGAGGCCATTTGGGGAGTGAACCAGCAGATGGAAGAATTCTCCTTATATAATTCTGCATCTCAAATAAATAAAATAAATCTTAAAAAAGAAAGCTAGTCAAGAAATCAAGACAGAATAATATTTACACATGTATACATATGGCTCAATGGACTAGAACTAAGAAAGAAACCCAGAAATCTCATGCCAATGGATTTTTGACAAGGGTGCTGTTGAATGGAGACAGAATCAGTTTTTAACAAATGGTGCTATGATAACTTGATATCCACATGCAAAAGTTAACTCAAAATGGGCTATAAAACTAAATGTAAGAGCAAAAACTATAAATTCTTTTAAACAATGGAGGAATAAATCTCCACGACCTTGAATTAGGCAAAGACTTCTTAGGTGTGACAGCAAGAGAACTGGCAAAAGAGAATAAACTGCACTTCATCAAAATTAAAACCTTTTGGGCTTCAAGGGCATCGTCACGGATATAAAAAGAGAACTCACAGAATTGAAGAAAATGCTTGTAAATCATATATCTGAGACGGGAACTTGTGTGTAGAACATGAGCTCTCATAAGTCAATAGTAAAAAGGATTGAAGTCGGCCGGCGCTGCGGCTCACTAGGCTAATCCTCCGCCTTGCAGCGCCAGCACACCAGGTTCTAGTCCTGATCAGGGCGCCAGATTCTGTCCCAGTTGCCCCTCTTCCAGGCCAGCCCTCTCCTGTGGCCCAGGAGTGCAGTGGAGGATGGCCCAAGTGCTTGGGCCCTGCACCCCACGGGAGACCAGGAGAAGCACCTGGCTCCTGCCTTCAGATCAGTGCAGTGCGCCGGCCTCGACAGCCATTGGAGGGTGAACCAACGGCAAAGGAAGACCTTTCTTTCTCTCTCTCTCTCTCTCTCTCACTGTCCACTCTGCCTGTTAAAAAAAAAGAAGAAGAAGAAGGATTGAAGTCATAATGCATGTCCCTGTGTGGCTGAACCTTGAAAACACGTCCAGTGAAAGAAAGCAGTGACGAGGAGCACGCCGGGGATAATGCCATTTACATGATTCAGAATAGCAAGTCTCTAAGAAACAGATTAGCAGTTGGCTAGAGCTGGGGAAAGCGGTGGGGGTTTTCAGGAGAAATTGGGAGCAACTGCCAGTGAGTACAGAGTTTCCTTTTCGGTTAATGAAAATGCTCTAAAATTCTGATGGCAGCACACCTTGTGAGTGTACTAGAAACCATGGAATTGTACATTCAGTGGGTGCATTGTATGATCAATGAATCACATCTCAATAAAACTGTTAAAATTAATCCCAACAACAATAGCTGCCTTTTACAGAGCTCTTACTACAGAGTGGACGGTGTATGAAGTATTTACCTGCACTACTTCGTTCTTCAACAGAAGGAAATGAGCATTATTTTCTCTCTATTATGGATGATAAAATGGAGACTCAAAGCTTAAGTCATTTGTCCAAGAGAGCACAGCTAAAAAAGTCCACAGCCTACATTTATTTTTTTAACATTTATTTATTTATTTGAAAGGCAGAGTTACAGAAAGGCAGAGGAAGAGGCAGAGAGAGAGAGAGAGAGAGAGAGAGAGAGAGAGAGAGAGGTCTTCATCCGCTGGTGGCATAGTGGTTAAGATGCCAGTTGGGACACCTGTGTCCTCTGTTTGAGTGCCTGGTTTGAGTCCTGGCTCTGTTCTCAATTCCAGCTTCCTGCTACTCTACCCCCTGGGAGGCAACAGGGGATGGCTGAAGTGCTTGAGTCCCTCCACCCATGTGGGAGACCTGGATTGAACTCCTGGCTTCTGGCTTCAGCCTGGCTCAGCTCTGAGTATTGCAGGCATTTGGAGAATTAACCAGTGGTCAATAGCTCATGCTCTCTCTCTCTCTCAAATATAAGTAAGCATGTAAGTAGGTAAATAAATAAATAAAGTGCATGCTATTCAATTGCATTTTATGAATTAGAAGAATATAAATCTAATTCCTTTCAATATCATTCAATAAACATTACTGATCATCTACTATGTGGCAGGCCTTGTGTTTACCAAAGCAGATGAGGATATATCACAAGTGATCTTGATAAACTCTTCTTGGGAAAAAAAAAACTTTTAAATTATGTTTAAAATATACACAAAATTCACACTTAGCCATCTGTAAATAGAGTTAAGTGTGACTAAGTTACTCACTTTGTTGTCCAACCATTAGCACTATCCGTCCTGCTCTAGAATGTTTTCATCTCCCAAAACTGAATCTCTATACCCATTAAATGCCAGTTCCCCATTCCCACCTCCCCCAGTCCAGCCCTATAGCCACATTCTACCAACTCTAAATTTGACTATTTTATGTGCCTTGTATGAGTATAGTCATATGGCATTTTTCCTCTTGTGATTGCATGTCTTCAGGTTCATCTCTGTCATAGAACATGTCAGAATTTTCATTCTTTTTAAGGGTGTGTAATATTCTACTGTGTGTAGAGACCACATTTTGTTTATCTGTTCACCCATCATTGGAAATTTGGTTTGTTTCCACCTTTTGGCTACTGTGAATAACGCAACTATGAACAGTGGGATACAAACATCCACTTGAATCAAATTTAACTTTTTTTTTTTTTTGACAGGCAGAGTGGACAGTGAGAGAGAGAGAGAGATAGAGAGAAAGGTCTTCCTTTGCAGTTGGTTCACCCTCCAATGGCTGCCGCGGTCGGCGCGCTGCGGCCAGCGCACCGTGCTCATCCGATGGCAGGAGCCAGGTACTAGGTGCTTTTTCCTGGTCTCCCATGGGCTGCAGGGCCCAAGCACTTGGGCCATCCTCCACTGCACTCCTGGGCCACAGCAGAGGGCTGGCCTGGAAGAGGGTCAACCGGGACAGAATCTGGCGCCCCGACCGGGACTAGAACCCGATGTGCCAGCGCCGCAAGGCGGAGGATTAGCCTGATGAGCCACGGCGCCGGCCCAAATTTAACTTTTTAAGTGCCTTGTTTATATTGTGGATGGTCCAAGAAATGATTACATCCAAGAACTTATTGAAATTTAATAATTATGAAATGATTTTAATCTTAGAATAATGAAAACGAGCATCTCAAGCCATCAATGTCACAGGTATTGCCTCAGTTCACAGGGTTTCTCAACTTGAACATCATTGGCCTTGAGGCCAAAAGACAACAATGTGAGGGGCTGTGCTGTGCACAGTAGGATGTGTGGCGGCGTCTCCAGCCTCTGCACACCAGAGACCAGCAGTACCTCTCCAGGTGTGACAACCAAAAATGTTTTCAGACATGGTCAAAATTGCCCCCAGGATAGGAACCACGGGTTTAAAGAGGGACTGAGAAGGTATTTATTTTTAAATGAGTTAATTTGATGGCATTTTTCATACATAATACAGCAGAGAGCACAGAGACAGAAGGTGGTTTGGGATGCGTGTCGTGTCCTGTGCTAGGATGATCCGGATCGCACGGCAGAGGCGAAGCTGTTAACTGCTCCCCTCCACCTTTCCATCTTCTTTTCTAGCGATTCTCCATTTACACTCTGCTGTCTATAAATTTTCTTGCGTTCTTCCACCAAAGCACTTCTGTTTCTGTCACCCTCCCCACCTGGAATGCCAGTCCCTCCCCTCCCACATACTCCCACTCAGCTCTGTTGTACAGTGAGGCCAGGTCAAATCTCCAAGACTCTGAGTCAGAACATCTTGCTCCCTCCTCTGAATAATTATTTATGACATTGATTGTACTCTGTTGCTGATTACTTAGTCTTTTGACTCATCTCCTCAGGTATCCTTTGTCCTGTGTTCCAACCCATGTACAGATGGGACCTTGCCCTGTGCTTCCCTCTCTCTAGAACTTAGTAAAAATCTTACTTAGTAAAAATGTTTATTGTCTTGTCAATTAACTTAAATATATGGTAAAGCTATATGGAGTGTCTGGAAGGATATAAAGAGCTTTCAGTAGCCCAATACCATGAAATCATACAGGACAGGGTTGGGATGCATTTATTTAACGCACAACTTTTGACTCCTTTGGAATTGATAGCATGAAGAATTCAATTTTTATTGCTGTTATTAAGGTTGATGTCAAGAAGAGAAATGCACAGTGACTAAGAAGTCATCTTTAGCTAGCCATGTGTCTGACACTCTGCATGTATCTTACAGTAATACTGGAACACCTTTCCACAGTGTGTGTGTGTGTGTGTGTGTGTGTGAGAGAGAGAGAGAGAGAGAGAGAGAGAGAGAGAGAGAGAGCATTTTCTGTGCTAGATTCTCTATATATTTAAGGATTATTCTAACATTTATTATCCAAACTGATATCATCTGAGAGTCACCCTAAAGTGAGGGCACCATTAAAGTTTTTCCAGGGCAACAGGAATAAGCCAGGATTGTCCATCCCATGATTTTATTATACACAAGCTCACGTATAGACTTAAGGAAGAAGCCCAAATCATAGACAAAGTGACTTATCACCATTTTGACTGGCCAGCAGGAAGCTTTTCCAACAATAAAATGAGCCAAATCCTTGAGTTTCATTACAGTTTGTCCTCACGGAACAATATAGTGCACGCTGAGACTCGGAAGTTCCAGACACATCATTCATAAGAAGCTGGACAGATGGCCTGGGCACAGGGCGTTCTGCATCCTCCATCTGGGCTGCACATGAGCAGCAGTGGGTTTGGCAGTAGAGGGGCCACACTGGAGTCCTCAGTCTGCACCACAGCCAGGCCTTCAGGGAAATTTCACAAACAGGCTGTAACTTCGTGTATTATTCTCTCAGCCTCATCCATGCCCGTGTCCCGCACAGTGATTTTGTTGATTATGTAGATTAGCTCAGTCCTCTGACACCTCCTCCTGGGAGAACAGTCCCAAAGGAAAGTGTCTTTCATCAGCGGGTACGTTTTGCTAGTGACAAAAAAATCTTACGTGTGCTGGAGCTCTGTACTTTCTGCTCAGTTTTGTGTCAATCTAAAGCTGCTCTAAAGTGATCCCTGTTAAATATAAGAGTGGGAATAAGAGAGGGAGGAGATGTACAGTTTGGGACATGCTCAATCGGAACTGCCCCAATTGATGGAGTTAGAATTGTGCCAGGGGATTCCAATACAATCCCATCAAGGTGGCATGTACCAAGGCCATCTCACTAGTACAAGTGATCAATTTCAGCTCACAATTGATCACACTGATAGGTCTAAGAATCAAAGGGATCACACAAACAAGACTAGTGTCTGCTAATACTAACTGATAGAATCAAAAAGGGAGAGAATGATCCAACATGGGAAGTGGGATACACAGCAGACTCATAGAATGGCAGATGTCCTAAATAGCACTCTGGCCTCAGAATCAGCCCTTAAGGCATTCAGATCTGGCTCAAGAGCCCATGAGAATATTTTAAGCATGGAAAGCTAAGACACTCTGAAAAACAAAAAAACAAAAAAAAAAGAAGACCTAAATGAAAGATCTCTGCGAGTGAGATCCCAGTGGAAAGAACGGGGCCATCAAAGAAGGAGGTACCTTTCTCTGAAGGGAGGAGAGAACTTCCACTTTGTCTATGACCCTGTCGGAATAAGATCGAAGTCGGCGAACCCTAAAGACTTCCATAGCCTCGGCAACTCATGACTAGAGCCTAGGGAGATTCCTGACGCCATAAACAAGAGTGTCAAATTGTTAAATCAACTTCAGGAGTCATTGTGTACTTACGTCTCATGAGGGATCTGTCCTTAATGTGTTATCCAATGTGAAATAATGCTATTACTAGTACTGAAACAGTATTTTTACACTTTGTGTTTCTGTGTGGGTGCAAACTGATGAAATCTTTACATAGTATATACTGAATTGATCTTCTGTATATAAATATAATTGCAAATGATTAAAAAAATCTTGGTGTTAAATTGGAAATTGCATAGAAAATTAATCAATTTAAAAATATATATATCATGTAGGATCTCTGTCCTTAACGTGCTATACATTGTGAATTAATACTATAACTGGTACTCCAACAGTATTTTTCACTTTGTGTTGCTATGTGAGGGCAAACTGTTGAAATCTTTACTTAATATATACTAAACTGACCTTCTGTATATAAAGAGAATTGAAAATGAATCTTGATGTGAACGGAAGGGGAGAGGGAGTGGGAAAGGGGAGGGTTGCGGGTGGGAGGGAAGTTATGGGGGGGAAGCCATTGTAATCTATAAGCTGTATTTTGGAAATTTATATTCTTTAAATAAAAGCGTTATTAAAAATAAATAAATAAAATAAAAATAAAGTCATGCCCTTTAGATACACTCACGACTTCTGAAAGACAGAACTGGAAAATGAGTCAGCACCTTAGGAAGGTTCTTAAATGGACTCCTATAATGACTATGGCAAACATCTACTGACAGCATGGGCCAAGCACTCTTTGATGCATTTTATGTCCATGAACTCATTTGCTACTCACAGGACCCCTGGAGGGAAGCACATTACTGCAAACTGCATTTTACAGAAGAAAGTACTGCACAGAAAGGTGCCATACTTCCCCAAGGTCACAAGGCCACTAAGGGCACAGCCAGCATTCAGGCCTCCACAGCAGAGCTTCCAGAGCTGGTTGCTCCCAGCCATCTCCTGAGGATACCGAATAAGCTGACGTATTCGAATGGCTGGTTTTGCCCAAAGAGAATAAACAGAGCCCCCATCTGCCTTCCCACTGCGCCTGCCATCTCCCAGAGGACCTTCAGGACTTTTCTCACAAATTCCTGCTGGGAAGCCCCCATTGAGTTGAATCCAGTCCTACCTTCGTGTAGTCCTGGAGCTTTAGCCAACCTAGAATATGGGTAAGGTGCCTGCCTCCTCCGCTCTTTGTAACAAAGCACTCTCACACTTTCAGAAATGCCCTTTATAGTCATATCCGAACACCTAGTTAACCCAGGCCAAGGCTCACCAAATACTCCATTCCAACAAGCTACTAAAATTGAAGGCAAAAATAAGTCCATTCCATCTCCTAAATGACCTCCCACGGAAGTGCTCTGTAGTGAGAAAATGTGATTAAATAGAAAATCACATTATTAAATATCTGGCAAGAGCCAGAGCAGAGGGGAGGAACAGAAATCAGACACAAATAAGAACACATTCTGTGTGTTGGAAAATGGTAATCGGTCCTTCTCGAAGTCAGCCAGAGCTTTCAAGACGCACGTGTGCTCTCACTCTTCCTCCTGTGCCTGGGCTCAGTCTGCACCTCTTTTCAAGCCTCTGTGACACAGCTGTGCTCTAGGACTCCTGCACTGGACACACATCCTTTTCTGGAGCTCTTGGCTGGTCCTATGTTCCTGAGAGGGGAGGGGAAATCTATTTGCACAATAATGAACCCATCTGTAACTTATTCCCAACAGCTGTTTTCTGTGGCTCTGAATCAAGCTGGCGAAATCATCCCAAGTTTCAGAAGCCATTTCATGCTTTTCAGGGTCTAGAAAGATATTTCAATCTCCCTTAGCAAATAGATTCAGAAGCAAACCTTTATTGGGCTGTTGCATACAGATATGCATATGGGCACCACACAGCTTTATTTAAAGACAAGGAGCATAAAATTGTGGATCAGAACCAGATGTATTCACACAGGTGCCTGTGCACATGGGCACACACACACACACACACACACACACATCCCTCATTGGTATCCAATCTATTTGTAAAATGTTAATAATTATTTACTTTAATGAAGTAAAATTGTATATAGTTATGGTATACACAAGTTCTGATATATATACACATACACACATTGTGGAATGGTTAAATTCAAGCTAGTTAAAATACGCTTTACCTCACAAACTTACCTGCCAACAAATCAAAAGCTCTTTTCCGAAAGTTCAAAGTGTTTCATACAAAGCATCAGGACGACCGGAATTCCTCACTGAAATCCTGTCACCAAAGTTGGGGTTTTCTTTTCTAAGATGGAAAAAGATACAGAGAAATAAGAGCTGAAATGAAGCTTTTTAAAAATTATTATTATTATCACATGACAAATGTGGCACAGCAGTGGCAAGGCATTCTTCCCCTCACTCACTCACTCCGATCTGTGTTCGTTCAATAGGTTTGATGCTGAATAAGGGCCTGAGTGGCTCTTCTGAGCATACTCTGCAATATCCATTCTGGGGAATGGGTTTTAGGGTTTCTCATGTTTCATGTAGCGGTTTCTGGTCCAGTGCTGATCAGCCTTCAAAGGATGTTATTTGGTCATTCTCATGAAATTCGGGACAAGCTGTTTTTCCTTGACACAACCCAGAACTGTGTTGGAAAAAATCTAACTTAGCTACAAATGCTACTTCCCATCTGTGGCTGGATCTCCCAGCTCTGCGGCTCCCAGCCCCACCGTGCCTTGGCAGTGTGGCCCTGCCTGCCCCACAGGGTTGTACTTCATGTCACTCAAGAATTCTATTCTTGGAAATGCACGTGCCATTGCGAAAGCAACTGCAGGCTCAGAATTCTAGAACTGGGCCTGGTTCCCTGGAAAGACGGGTGAGTGAATGAAGAATCAGTCTTGACTGAACGCCTAGTAAATGCTAGGCACTGTCAATGTTTACCAGCCCCATTCAATCACCTCAGGAACTACTAGATTACCCCAGTTGCAAAAGAAAGAAATGAAAATGCATGCAGAAAGGTTAAGCGACTTGTGCAAGGCCACACAACCAGTACCAAGCCTCAGTTCTAGCCCTGACTCCAAAACTACATACTTCCAGGTGGCCACCAACGGGGTGAAGGTTAGTTAAGGACTGAAATAACAGCGGGACAGTAACTGAGGTCCACACTGTCCAGCCCGGCCCCATCCCTCTTCCCCAGCTGGAATGGGCCAGTCTCTACCTCCACACCCTTTCATCTCCTCCTGGTGACTCACTAACCCCGCCACCTCCCCACCCTCGTCCTCTCCCAGGGCATGATCCCCAAATTTGCTACCTGCGTCCTGGCCTACACAGGTGAGTCATTCGATCGGCCTGGACCCACCAGAACCCCGCAGCTGGGCCACCAGCCGACCTTCCTCCTCCCAACCCCAGAGGACACCTGACATTACCAAACCCCTAAACCAGCCTGCGGTCACAATTGCCCCTGCCGCCCACCCCGCCCCCATCCACATCCAACATAACCCATCTTCTAGCCCTCCTCCCTTTTCCCCGCCCCCTCGCCCCCTCCGGGCGGGCGTTATCCAATAGCGTGTTGGCCTACGGGCCGAGGACGACAAAAGCAACCAATTGCGGAGGAGCTCTCCGCTTAAGGGTCCCGGCTCTACTCTGAGGAGCAGTTCTGATGACCAATGAACTGCCCCCCGGGTGCACTGAGTGCACAAGGCGAGTAGAGTAGCGGCTGGGATGCCCAATGAATAGGCAGGTTTCCGCGGTTGGGGGCGTGGTAGAGGCGGTCGTCAGGGGCGTGGCGGCAGTTGCCTGGGCGGGGCCGGTAGCGGCGGGAGCTGCTCTGGCCAGGGGTTCCGGCTGCATTTCCATGAGCGCTGCCGGCAGCCGCGGAGCTACAGGAAGCTGAGTAGGAGCGAGCTGGGCCGCTGTGGTCAACCACGCACAGGTAAAGCCGCGACCGAGCGAGCTACGCGGAGCGGGGATCGCGCCTTAGATCCGCGGGCCAAGCCCTTGAGCCCCGCGGTCCCCGGCGTGGCTCGGCCCACCGCGCCGCAGCCTGAGAGCCTCGGATCCTCGGGGATTCTCGGGGGCCTGTCACCTGGCGCCGCGGGGTTCCCCAGGGCCGGCTCGACAGTGGCAGGGGCAGCCGACACCTCAGTGGGGTCCGCCTTCTTGAGAGCCCTTTGTCCCCTCCTGCCCCGGGGAGAGGTTTGGACAACCGCCGCCGCGGCCTCCTGGTACTGTCCGCCCGTGGATGCGCCCCGCTGAGGCCTCTGGGGCCCGGGGAGGGGTCTACTGGTCCAGGTTTGCTGGAGAAGGTCCGGGACCCCCACCTGGAGGGAGAGGGCCGAGGGGCCCCGGGTGCCTGAGAGGCCTCCGTGTTTCCGGGCTCCAGAGGCGCATCCAGGACCAATGGGTTCAAGTTCCAGGAGGCCGGTGTTGGTCCATTGGAGGCGCACTTACTGAGCTGGGCTCCTTGCGGGGCACTGTTGTAGGAGCTTCGTGGGCTTTCCCCACAGCGAGAACTGCCCAGCAGGGGAAGGGAGTGCCTGCCAGGCCACGCAGCTGGCGCCTCGACCTTGGAAGTGTCCAGGCAGAGCCCAGGTGACAGCCACCTGTCAAGGATGCTCGGGGAGGATTCCCAAGGGAGGACTGCGTGCCCCATCTGTAGAGCCTTTCTCCATCCACAGATGCACTCCGGGTGACCCTGAACGCCTGGCTGGAGGAAGTTACCTCGGGGGTCCACTAGGTTCAACGTGGATGCTCTCCGGAGTATTAGCAAAGAGAATGGGTGTTTACCGAAAGACAGGTTTATTTACCCGTTGTGAAGCTCCTTAATTTGAACCGCACAGGCTCTTATCCTGGGCAGTTCCCCTGCATTGGTTGCAGCACCTCCAGTTTGTCAGTTTCACTCGCAGTCCAGTAAGCACATCCTAGAAGGAGCCCAGCAGAGCGATCTCGAGAGATGGCAGATTTGGCAGAATCAGTATGATGTGCACCTGAGCTTTCTGAGGGCCAACTCATCACAGCAGCTTTAAGCAGGGCCCAAAACAGATAGCGTCTGCTTGCCCCTTCTCTCCCTCTGCCACTGGCCTGAATGGAGAGGACAGACTTTTCTGAAGGTCAGGACTTGGAGACAGAAGGACTCTTAACACATCTTGCTGTGTGTTTGGGGATCAGTCAACCTTGGACTAGTCCATCAGAAAGCAGATCAGCCCATGTACTGCTGATCGTTGGCATGGACTGGACACTTTAGAGAAAGCCCATCTAATTGAGTTTCCTGAGCACACAGGTGAGGAAACAGGACGGGGGTGGTCCCAGTCTGGCTGATGGTCAGAGTCGGGACTAAGGGTTGATCGTTGGACCCTGGATCTGGCCAGTGCTGGCATGACTTGTAATTCACTCCCAGAGGATAAGAACACAGATTTTGGTGCCTAAATGCCTGGATTTAAATCCTTGCCCTGCCTTTTGCTAGCTGTGTAAACACTGGCACATTACTAAAGTTCTCTGCATGTGCCTGTTTCCTTACCTTTGAAACCATAATAATAATGCTATTTCCTTTAGAAGCGTGGTTTTTTTTTTTTTTTTTTTTGAGGGGTGCGTGAGTTGTTCTGTCTGAAGTGCTTAGAACAGTGCCTGGCAGACAGGAACTACTATTTATTTGGTAAATCTGGTTTTTTAAACAATTTTTTCTTCATATCTACCACACAATTTTTTTAAAGATTTATTTATTTGAAAGTCAGGATGACAGGGGAGGAGGAGGTAGAGAAGGATAGAGACAGAGATTGAGATCTTTCATCCTCTGGTTTACTCCACCAAATGCCCACAATGGCTGGGGCTGGTCAAGGCCCAAGCCAGGAGCTCCATCCAGGTCTCCCACATGGATGGCAGGGTCCCACTTTAGCCATCTTTCACTGCTTTCCCAGGCACATGAGCTGGGAGCTGCACTGGAAGCGGAGCAGCCAGCACTCATTCCAGTGCTCTGGTGCGGGCTGCCAGCATGGCACACAGCAGCTTAACCTGCTGCACCACACACGACACTGGCCCCATACCACTCAGTATTTTCTACTAAGAGCTAAATTCTTCCCTTGCCTCTCTCCTACCCAATTCATTAAATATATTCCAGATTTCATTTTAGCAGAGACATCTGCAGGGTTTCCAAGTCACATTCCATTTTTTTTTATTTATTTTTCCATCTTTTATTGAATCAGGTAATTCAGTTTCTGTGTTATACCTTCCCTTGAAATCACACTCTAGAGATACACCTGTTTTGTATTCTCTTTAAAAGGAGGAGGAGGACCTTCAATTGGTAAACAAAGTCCTGATGATGCTACTCTCCATACAGTCCTTCCAAATATGCACTCCCTGTTCAGCCTTGCTTCCCAGTTGTCAGTGTGGTGCAGCTTGATTATAAATGTATGAACATTTTTAGATTAAGATTTCATGAGCCACTGTATTAAGTGCCTTTCGGAAGTCCAAGGATCGTGTGTCAGATGCATTTAAGCAAGTTCCTTAGTCATTTGAGCAGGGGGAGCACCAGCAAGTCTGCCTGGCCTGCCAGAAACAGAAGTGTGTGAGTGCCTCTCGCTGGTAATCTGTCTTGTTCACTGGTTTATTTGCATTTTTCCTGTTCTTTTCTGAGAGCTTGAAATAAACCAGATGGCAAGTGCAGTGGAATGGTCTTTTCCCACTCATTTTAGCCAGAGAGGTTCCATTCTTTGTACTTTTATTTCCTTTATCACCGTCACACTGTGACAATTGGCCCCTCTCAGTTTGCCAGCCTCCTCCCTTACAATGGAAAGATGCCTCTCATCTTTATTTTGCAGAAATCCAGTCTAGATTGACATGGAGATTATAAGGATTCCTTGATTGGCCCTTTCTTTTGCTTTATTTTTCTGCAGAGCTGATTCTGAGTTTTTATTTTTATTTATGTATTTATTTATTTATTCTTTTGTGTAGGCCATCCTAGCTCCTTGGCCTTTTCAGAGTAGTTTTTTGTTTCTCTGCTTTTGTACCAACGTGGTCCCCTTTTCCTCTTGCTGTCTTTTCCTCTGAACGTGTTGGTGGGGGGGCTTCTCCCTTGCTGTTATTCCTTGCTTCTTTCATACGGCTTTCTCCTGGTAACTGTAGCCGGGCCCACCAACAGCATACTGGTTCCCACAGCCCTCATGCAGAACTTCTACCCTAAGCACAACATAATTTATTTGGTATAGAAGATAGAGGAAAGTCTGTCTTATTTCTTGCCTAAAATTTGGCTCTTTGAGAAGCTCCAGTCAAAAGACACTTGCAATATAATGAAAGGGCCATGACCTGCTGCTTATAATATTCTGATTCTTATTGTGTTGTGTGTTTTGAGTACTGCTTGACCAATTTAAGAGTGTGAGTGACGTGCAGCATGAAGTGTTTAGGTTTTCCTATTTCATTCTGGGCTAAACTCACCCCAGGAATAGAGGGCACTGGGAGTGCAGGGTGCCTCTTGATGTGGTCTGGCATCAGGATTTCACATCAGCCTTTCATGGCCCAGCCCTTTTTTTTTTTTTTTCTTATTTGACAGAGTTATAGACAGTGAGAGAGAGAGAGACAGTGACAAAGGTCTTCCTTCTGTTGATTCACTCTCCAAATGGCAACTACAGCCAGCACTGTGCTGATCAGAAGCCAGGAGCCAGGTGCTTCCTTCTGGTCTCCCATGCGGGTGCAGGGGCCCAAGCACTTAGGCCATCCTCCACTGCCCTCCCGGACCACAGCCGAGAGCTGGACTGGAAGAGGAGCAACCGGGACTAGAACCCGGCGCCCGTATGGGATGCTGGTGCCACAGGCAGAGGATTAACCAAGTGAGCCATGCGCTGGCCCCGGTCTAGCACTTTGGCCCAGCATGTGATTAAGGATATTTTAACCCCTGTGCTGCTGTTTCTGTATTGATATCACACAGGTGCTAACACTATCACCCTTAAAATTTCTGCAGATTTCTTTTTGTTGTCTTGATTCCAGGCCTTCATGTTTGGGGATTAAACATTTCTGTTTACCAACTGGCTAGTGTGACAGATGGTGAACGCCACTGTTACCCGTGAAGCGTGTGCACTGGACCCAGTTGGGTGGAGGTTTCTTACACAGTGACCCATTTTCTGATCTTTTGCCAGAGTTAAGTAGCCATCATATAAAAAAAAAAAAAAAGCTCATTAAAAAATGGAACATTGATACCCTGGGGTTTGCCTGGTTTTTGATTTCCTTTTGTTGTCTTTAAATGAAGTTTCATTAAGGGCAACAAACCAGGCATCTGGTGTGTGACAGAAGCACAGTTGACCCGATTAACGAGTGTGTTTGGTTTGTTGCAAAGATAATTTTGTTTTCAAATTGTTGCTATTTAAAATTTTTATGATTTTTGATGTTTTCAACTCTAATTTATATATATATATATATATATATATAACTAATGCATTCACATGATGAAAGATTGGGTAGTAAATACATTTCTGTCCACCTCTGACCTCTGCATTTTCCTGATGTCTTCATCCTTCAGAGGTTGCTCATGCCCTTCCCAGATGTTTATGCATCCAGAAGTAAATTCCTGTGAATATTCTGTATACACACACACACACACACACACACACGCAAACACACATGTCTACACAAATGGTTGCACCTATATGCATGCTGTTTGGAACCTTGCTTTTTGTCACTTACTATGTCCTGGCAGTATGGAATGAGTTTCCACATCACTTCTTCTGAAGCCCACCTATTTTAGGTATCTGTTTTCTGTTCCTAAGGATGCTAAGAGCCAGTCTGATTTGGGCAGCAGCTTCAGATGGAGCTACTAAAGCATCTGTGGCTCTTTGGGAGGCAAATGTTTGTCTTCTCCAGGTCCTGTAGCCGGAAGCCTGAGGAGAGGCCCGGGTGAGGTAGGGGCTTCTCCTGAAAGCCATTCCCCAAGGAGCCGGGGTGTTAGAGAGATGAGGAGCACTTAAGACTTCGGACCATTGGCCTTGCCCTCTAGGCAGAATGTGCTGGAATTAACAAGGGAACTTTGCTGTTTTTTCTCTGGTCTCCGTAGAAGCCTCCTTGTTTGCCTGCTACACATGTCTAGCTTGTCTGTGGCAGCTAACCCTGTCTCCTGCACCACAGCACTGCTGTGTTCTCACCTCTGAGCATTGCAGGGGAGCCCTGTCCATCCTCACCGGCCTTCCTGTTTGAGAAACTTTATAAAGTACCCCACCCCATCTTTTCTCTCACCCACTCTTCTGTAAGCATCTTTCCCAAACCTATACATCATCTTCGTCACTCTCCTTGGAAGTCTTTCCCAAGAGCTGCAAATCTCCTCCCAGCCCTGATTGTCAGCTGGCCTTGCTAACAAAGTCTTTCACTGGTGTTGGCTCTGATATGAGCATTCTTAAGGTTTTTCACATTAGCATTTTCTATGGCTGTGCTTGTCTTTTAAATAACAAAATAACCACACTGATTTAAGTGTGATTCTTTTTCTATCGCTCTCGGGTTTTGCCTATTGCAGTGTTGGGCTGGTTTGTTTTTTCTCTTTTCTGTGACTATGACTTCACTTTCATCTTGCTTTTATTTACCTCCGTGTCTGATTTAGAGTCACCTTGAAATGGAGTTGAATGTTTAAGATGTTAGTCAGCCAGGTTAATCTAGAGTCATTGCGTTCTGGTCTTGGCTGCATGTCCACACTATCGGTTCTACCTTTGCTACTGTATTATGTAATGTGAAGCCAGGGGTGTGTGTTATCAGTTACTCTTTTGCAAGTCTCTCCTGGATAAAAGAGATAGAAGTTTGAAAAAATTGTCCCCATTTGTTCGCAATCACTGTGGGCATGTGTGAATATTTACTTAGTCATGTCATTCAGGGCAGGAAGAAACAAATATCAGGAAGTCCAACATAGGATTGCTGACTTTCAACTTTTTCAGATAAGAAATCACAAAAGCCCTGTGTGTCTTTCATCATCATCATTTCATTTAAGAAGAGATATTTTAGCACCAAAAATGTTGGAAGATCAATATCTCAGAATAAATAGAACCTTTTAAAAGTGAATATATTTGGTTTGGTAGGAAGGTTTGGGAGGGCCAAAAGTAGAGGGTAATATTCAAAGAGGGATTCTGTTTTTCAGTTTTTTTCCAATGGTGCCAGCTCCTCTCGGTGGAAACGCAGGCCATTCATTTAGTCCCACTAACCTGGCAGTAAAATCATTTGGTGGGGTTTTGTGCCCAGTCTTTGGATGGTATGGACCACATGATGTCGATAATGCAGTTTTTGCATCTTACAGTGATGTGCACTGATACCAGAAAGTGTGTTTTGATGCTGTGGGGTCTGGATTTGTCATATCTGAAGTGCTGCATTGTGGTTCCTAAGGACTGAGGAGTGGGAGGAGGCTGAGTTAGTCTGCAGAAGTGAGTGAGGTCCCACGGCCATGTTTACACATCCGTTCTTTTGAGACAAGTATTTATGCTGATTAAACACGTGATCTAGCATGGCAGGTGATGGCTGAGATTGTTTCTGAGAGAGAATGTGACTTCTCATCTGAGTCCCCACTGTCCATGTAGCATCATCATTTTCGCCTTTTGTTGTGAATTTTCTAATCCAGGACTAGAACTATGTTCTTGAGGTTCCTTGAGTTCTTGTTAGATTAAGAACACTCAGACTTTCTTGGTTTCATGTTAATGGTAATTAGAATTTTTTTCCTAAGATTTATTTATTTATTCAAAAGTCAAAGTTATATATATATATATATATATATATATACACACACATACACACACACTTAGAGAGAAAGAGATCTTCTATCTCTGGTTTACCCTCCAGATATCTACAATGGCCAGAGCTGAGTCAGACCAAAGCGAGGAGCCAGGAGCTTCATCCAGGTCTCTCACATGGGTAGCAGGGGCCTAAACACTTGGGTCATCCTTCTCTGCTTTTCCCAGGGGTTATCAGGGAGCTGGATCTGAGGTAGAGCAGCCAAGATACGAAGAGGTGCCCCTACAGGATGCCAGCATCACTGGTGGAGGCTTTACCCACTACACCAGAACACCAGCCCCTGTAAATATTTTTAAAGCGTGTTCTGGAACATTGGGATGCCTACTTACATCAATTATATCACATGACCTAGTATCCCCCATTTGGGTGTGGATTTCTATCGGGGTGGAAATAGGGAATCCCCCATATAGAAAAAAATACAGAGTTGGGCTTAGCACAAGAAAGGTACAGAAGCACCAAGTGAAGCCAAATGATGAAACCAAGCGCTGGGTAGAGAAGGCTGCAGCAGTGGTCCCAGCTGAGAACAGAGATGTGAGAATGGAATCATTACGCTGTACCAGCCAGTATGCGCAATCAGGGCTCTTGACATTGACCTTGGGCATTTCAGCTCTGGAAAATGGCGTCCATCTCCTTCCTTAATACAAGTTCATCAGAATTTTACTTGTTGAGTAATTTTACTTGTGCTTATTGCTTTGGTCTCCATAAATGTATAAAAGTGCTAAAAGAAGTTCATGCTTGTTCATTTGAAGAAATAGTATAATAAGTGAGGACTGGCTGGATAAAAGTAATTGAATTTATTGTTTATTTTATTTTATTTTTTTGTTTTTGGACAGGCAGAGTGGACAGTGAGAGAGAGACAGAGAGAAAGGTCTTCCTTTGCCGTTGGTTCACCCTCCAATGGCCGCTGCGGCCGGCGCGCTGCGGCCAGCACACCGCGCTGATCCGATGGCAGGAGCCAGGTGCTTCTCCTGGTCTCCCATGGGGTGCAGGGCCCAAGCACTTGGGCCATCCTCCACTGCACTCCCGGGCCACAGCAGAGAGCTGGCCTGGAAGAGGGGCAACCGGGACAGAATCCGGCGCCCCAACTGGGACTAGAAACCAGTGTGCCAGCGCTGCAGGCGGAGGATTAGCCTATTGAGCTGCGGCGCCGGCCTGAAATTATTATTTATTTTTAAAATTTTATTTTTTTTATTTGAGAGGGAGAGTTACAGAGAGAGCAGGAGAGACAGAGAAAAAGGTCTTCTATCTGCTGGCTCCCTTCCCAAATAACCAAAATGGTTGGAGCTGGGCCAATCCAAAGCCAGGAGCAAGGAGCTTCTTCCCGGCCTCCCACATGGGTGCAGGAGCCCAAGCACTTGGACCATCTTCCTTTTTCCTTGGCCATAGCAGAGAGCTGGGTCAGAAGAGGAGCAGCTGGGACATGAACTGGTGTTCATACGGGATGCCAGCGCCGCAGGCAGAAGCTTAGCCTGCTACGCCACAGTGCCAACCCCAAGTAATTTAGTTTCAATGTGAGAACTAAATATACAGTAATTAATCAGAGGGGTCTAGCAGGACTCGTTTTCTCCCTTAGAGGAGGTCACTTGATGCCTGAGTCTGAAAGACCTCGGTGCAGGACTCTAAGCTCTTTGATGCAGATAGAGGTTTCCGGTCCTATTTGTAGGACCTGCACAATTCCTTTCTGTGTGTTTTAGAAATACTAGTTGAGTTGAAGAATTAGTCAACATCATTGGTGTTCTGCCTTCCTGAGACCCTGTTTGTATACGCAGCCAACAGTTTTGGTTCACACTAATGAAAGGGAGCCCTCCAAAATACCTTCTCTGCTTCTTTTTTGCTTGCTTGTTTTTGGAGCGCACCATGAGGTTTTCTTATTGACATCTGCATGACCTAAGCGCTTGCTGGAATGGCCCTAGCTGGCAGCAGCTGAAGCCTATTTGCCACAGGTGACTCATCAGCTCAAGGTCAGTGGGGACTTGCCTGCACTGGGAAGAGGAGAGAGCTGGGACCTCTGTCCTGCGTCCCAATCATCACCCATTCGTGGGAATTTTAAAGATGGATAGTAGAGTATTGTCTATGTGAACCCCAATACTCCTTGCACTCAGGGTCTCCGCACACGACTTTAGCTGTAATCAACTTACATTCTCTCGGGTGTATCCATAAATATTTCCCTGATGTCTCTCACAGAAATTGGTTCTTTTGTTAAATATCCATTTTCAAACTTAAAAATTAATAATCATTCTTTAATATCATCAAATATCCAGTCATTGTTCTAATTCCCACTTGTTTAAAAATGCCATACACTTTTTTTCCTTAATTCTTTTGAATCAGGATTCAAATAAGGATCACACATTGTGACTGGTTGCTGTACCTCTATGTTTCTTTTAAACCACAAGGGTCCTTCTTTTTCTTTTTCTTCTGAAATTCATTGGAGAAACTGAATATTCTGTAGAGTATTTATTTAGTGCTTGAACATGATAAGACATTCAAAAGGTGCAACATGGCAAAGAGTGAAAGCCCTTCCTTCCCAGAAGCAGTGAAGGTTACGAGTATCTTGTATATTTTTTTCAAAGATGTTTTCTGCATATCCCAGAAAACGTGTGGGCTTGATTATATCCTTTTCCTTTCTTTTTTATATAGCTGGAAGCTTACTGTGCAGGTTGTCCTGTTTCTTGTTTTGTTCATTTAGCTTGGAATAATTTATTTTATTTTATTTTATTAATCATCTATTTTTTAAAATTTATATATTTACCTATTATATTTGTTTGAAAGGCAGAGAGAGGTCTTCCATCCACTGGTTCACTCTCCAGATGCCCACAATAGCCAGCGTAGGGCCAGGCCAAAGCCAGGTCCTGGAAATCAACCTGAGTCTTCCACATGGGTGGCAGGGACCCAATGCTGAAGTTGTCATACGCATGTTACCTCCCAGGGTGTGCATTAGCAGGAATCAGAAGCAGAGACAAGAGTCGAATCCGGGCTCTCCGACATGGGATGTGATCGTCCTAAGCACCAGCGTCACTACTGGGGGGCCAGATGCCTGCCCGGAGTGGTGCATTTTAGCACATTTCCACATGTAATGTTTGACATCCTACTTCCTCATGCTTCTAATTATGACATCACTGCACCCTAAAATTAAGAGAAACACACTAATCCCAGGATTATGCAGTTGGACTGGAGTCTTCAGGGCTGAGCAGTGTTATTTTTTTGTATCTTTTCATTCAGCATTTCTCAAGCCCTTTCTTTGGTGACACTGCACAGACTTCTGCCCTCAGGATGGTCCCCAGGTCCTGGACACCCTGAGTCCCGTCATGGGCCACGCTTGGCACACAGGATACTTTCCATGAATACTTGCTGATCTTCCAGCCTCTCACACTCCCTGCCATGTGGCCTGTATTCACACTGTGGGCTTTAGCTTCTCAGGTTCCAAATACCCTGGCTGCCGTCCCCTCCTGAATTCTGATCGTGAAAATAAAGTGCTCACTCACTGTTGTCCATGACGTTAAACAACACATTCTTCTAACTAGAGAGATGGTAGAAGATGACAAGTAGATTATAGCCAAGGATATTTCCCCAGTTGAGAAAAAGTCTCTTTTCCCTCAGTCTATCATTAATATCACTCATCAGTGATTGTTGTTGAACTACACAGAAAGCTGGATGTTGCACTGAAAATACAAGGGAAACCTTTCCTTTGCTACCAAAGAGCTTATAAGAGGAATGCAAATAGAGACCTCACCGAGCTTCCATAATGGGGTAGAAGTGGTTGGGTCCATCCAGTTCTGCAAAGGACCTCAAAGATGGATGCGCACCTTGCTTCTCTGTATTCCTAGAGCCTTGCCCAGTGTCTGGCACAGGGAGGGCCTCTGGGCCTCAGTTTCCTTGCTTACATCAGTGACTCACATAGCCGTTGTGAGTACCGAATGATGTCATGTCTGTGAGGGTAAATTATAGCCTTGGTCTCCACTGTCAGCATCAGTGCCTTTTGTGCCCTGCTTAAGGAGGCAGTGAGGTAATGTGCTCTGATCACAAACACCTGATGAACTGTGTCTACAGCTTCACTAACAGGAAATTTTATTACCATCTTTTTCTGTTCCTTCATTTGCAGGTCTAGTGGTTTAAAGATAATGGTGCAAGAGCCAAAGGACAGTGCTGGGTCCCAGGATGAGAGTATTTGATCCTTAATGCAGGGTCACAGATTTAATATTTCTTCTGGGTGGCAGCCAATAGAAAGGCTAATGGTTGGGAATGGGGGAAGAGTATGTGTGTGTGTGATCCAGTTGCATCCTGTAGGAGATGGCTAAATTGGGGTTGGCAAAGACTGCTCACAGGCAAGTCAGTGGCAAGATCCACCAGCCTCGATGACCCAGACATTTAGCTCTGGACTGGGACCCACTCTAGCATTGGCCTTCTTTGGTGAGCACATCACGGTTCAAGTCCCAGCTGATCCACTTCCAATCCAGCTCCTTGCTAATGCACATGAGAAAGCAGCAGAGGATGGCCCTAGTCCTTGGCCCCCTGCACCCACGTGGGTAACCTGAAAGAAGCTTCTGACTCCTGGTTTCCACCTGGCCCAACCCTGGCCACTGTGACCATTTGAGGAGTGAGCCAGCAGATGGAAGATCTCCTTCTGCCTCTACCTCTGCCTCTGCCTCTCCCTTTCTGTAACTCAAGTAAAATAAATAAATCTTAAAAAAAAAAAATGGGTAAGGAAACTGAGGTGCCAAGAGATGATGAGACTTGCCCCAAATCACGCACTTCTGTATTTTTTTTAAAAAAATTCATCTACTTGAAAGGCAGAGTGAGAGAGAGAGGGAGAAGTCTTCCGTTCACTGGTTTATTCCCTAAATGTTCACCACAGCCAGGGTTGGGCTGGGCTGCAGTAAGGAGCCCAGAGCTCCATGTAGGTGTCCCGTGTGAGTGTCACGGGCCCAAAGCCCTTCAGCCATCACCTGCTGCCTTCCAGGACGCATTAGCAAGAAACGGGACGGGAAGAAGAGTAGCTAGACTAAACCAGCAATTTGATGTGGGATGTGGGCATGGCATGAGGCAGCTTAACCTGCTGTGCGACAGTGCCCACCCTGACATCTCTTAAGTAATACATCTGAAGCTCAAAAGTCAGATCTGTCTGCCTCCAAAATCTGTCAGAAAGCGTCTCAGTGGAGCCAGTACCTTTGCCAACGGCAACGCTTCCGACCTATTTCCACGAACTGATTTTCAGAATACCACAGATGTTTGAGAAAGGATTTTTCTGTTGTCCTTAGATGTTACAAAGGAACCCTGTTTTGTAATCCTACCAACCTCTTGATCTAGGTTAACCTAGGATTAATTGCATTCCAGTTTATGTTTTCTAGACCAAATAAGCTCATTCAGTTGGACAATGTCAGACCATTTTGTTAGACTTTGGAGTAGCAGAAATGACGCGTCTCCTCGTGGTATTTCAGTATTCATCTGAATGTCAACAATCAGTAGATACATTCCCATCTGCCCCATCTCGAGAGCCTTCCCTTCCATCTGCTACCTGGAGCAGCCTACTTTCACTTTGAATTATCTTTCTTTGTGAGACACCAGTTTCCAAACAAGACATATAACTGAACCCAGTAAGATGTTCTTTAGAAAAACAGGAAAGGGGTAAAAGAAATAGGGCATTGGACAATAGCCCCTGTGAGTGATGGAAAGCAGATTTTCATTTTCTGATGGATAATTATTTGCCTGAACCTTGAGACGTTGTTTAAAATATTCAAAAGCGGCTGAGCTTTCTCTTTGAATGCAGTGGTGTGGCAGTTACTCCTAAGGGCCCATACCACTCAGCCCAATGTAATAATTTCCTGGTTATTGAAAATCCGTTCAGGTGAGGCTTTAGGCTAACACCTTTCCCACAGACTCAGTAAATATTTACAGACTGCCCACTACATGTTCAGTCCCCTAAATTTAAGTCAGCAGGTAATTTAAACATGAGCACTGCATCAGAAGACTCCCCACAGAAATTAAAGAAATATGAATCATCACTTTTAGGTAGAGGTGAGACCAGCAGATTTGCTAGTTATGAAAGGCTATCTACAAAAATATGAAAGGGAAACACTGTGATATTTTAGGGCTGAGGGGATGGGCCCCAATGAAGCTTCCTGTAGAGTTCAGCAGGTTGTACAAAGCGAGTTGGCTGCCATCAAGGGCTCCCAGTGATGCTCAAGTGGGGAATGACAGTACTTACCAGCATAGCCATGGGCAAGGATACACATAGCCAAGAAAATGCTTCTCACGTCTACAGCCTCACATCAGCCCCTCAAATGCATAACATAGCATACAGGGCCATGGTAGCACGTGTGTGGCACCATCTTCCAGGCTGACATCTGGGATCCCCTCATAAGTAAAGCACTGAAGCTTCATGCCATGGTGACTCGTTGTCCCTGGTCACAAACCCGTCCGTTTGCCCCTTCCGCCCACCTGCAGACTGCCTAGCATTCTCGGGCCTCGGCTCAGCCAGGAGCCCAGCCTGATGCTCATTCCCACCCCTCCTCACCTTCTCTTCTGTTCCATCTCTTCCCATGGTCTCCCAACTACGAGTCTTTCTGCATCCTTTGTTCAGATTTATCCAGGATATGTACAGCTGGTACTTCAGAGCTTAGTACTTAGTTATATACAGACTGGCACTATTTTCTGGTTATTTCATGGATAGCATGCCGTGTAGTCCTCCCAGAAGTTAGAAGGAAGTTGGTGCCTTTGGCATCCTGCAGGGAATAGGGCGGAACAAGTGAAGAGGGTGGAGGTTGCAGACATCTCCCATGGTGGTGGCATCCTGCAGGGAATAGGGCGGAACAAGTGAAGAGGGTGGAGGTTGCAGACATCTCCCATGGTGGTGGCATCCTGCAGGGAATAGGGCGGAACATGTGAAGAGGGTGGAGGTTGCAGACATCTCCCATGGTGGCAGTGGTCCTTTTTTGGTGGCTTCTGTCCTCTCCATTTGCAAAGCCCTGCTTTAGGCAGGTCGGTGCTCCCCACATCTGCGGGTGGATGAGTTCTGAGTAAATGGGAACCTTTTGTTTCCCTGGCACAGAGATGCAGTTACCCCACTTCTGATGGAACCGTCTCCCTTGACGGCCAGGTCCTCGCCTCCCAGGGAACTGATGGAGGCACATGCATTAGGAGATGCAGGCAGGGAGCAAGCAGCTGGGTACGTGTGCTGTGCAGTATTTTACAGAGGGGGACTGGGTGTGACCTCAGAACAGATGTCTGCCTCTCACAGGCAGTTTGGACACAAACCAGAGGAGGAAGGCTAGGAATGGCGGTTGTCCTCGGGCTGTAAAAAACCCTGGGAAACTTGCAGGAGGGAGTGCGGCCCAGAACAGCCACAGTGGGGTTTGTGTCGGCCGCAAGGGGAATGGGAACATTTGAAGCTGTGAACTGATTTATGTGTCTTCACTTGGAAAAGTAACCCACTTAGCTCAAACCCCAAAATATGTCAGCCCAAAGGGCTTCCTTTTGGGTTTGTGTTTTTCTAGATTGTTCAGTGCCCTCGATGCAAAGATAAAGATAAAGGAGAGCTCCGGACTGCCTGGGGACCAATTTCCTAGCAGTTGCATTAAAGCTAACATTTTCCTAATCTTGAAATATTTAAAAAGGCAGCTTTCCTCTAAAGAGCGCCAAGTATTCTACAAACTTTGAGTGTATGTGTGGGTATTTTATAATCACAAATCATTTTTTACCCTACATAATTTTTCAGCCTCTTTCTTTCATTATCCTAGAATATAACCTCCCCTTTCCCATTTTGATAGTAGAAAAAGCAAGCTTTCATAAAGTTGAGGCAATCCACTCAAGGTCATTAGGCAGAACCTGTATTCAAAGTCAGGTTTTCTGATTCTTTTTTTTGGGGGGGGGGACAGGCAGAGTTAGACAGTGAGAGAGAGAGAGAGAGAGAGAAAGGTCTTCTTTCCATTGGTTCACCCCCCAGATGGCTGCCACAGCAGGTGTGCTGTGCTGATCCGAAGCCAGGAGCCAGGAGCTTCCTCCTGGCCTCCCATGCAGGTGCAGGGCCCAAGCACTTGGGGCCATCCTCCACTGCCTTCCCAGGCCAAAGCAGAGAGCTGGACTGGAAGAGGAGCAACCAGGACTAGAACCCGGCGCCCAACAGGGACTAGAACCCGGAGTACCGGTGCCACAGGCAGAGGATTAACCAAGTGAGCCATGGCGCTGGCCAGTTCTCTGATTCTAAAACCTGTGTTGTTCAGTTATACCTCTTGGGATCAAAATCCCAGAGAGAGCAAACGACCCACTCAGAGCTGCACAGCACCGCGTGTTCAGGGGTGAAAATAACTCTGGATGCCACTGGAAACAAGTAGTACAGAGACACACATTGAATCCCCTCTCTGACAATCTGGGTCCCTCTGTGTGAGCTGTGACCTAAAAGTGAAGGTGACAGTCCAAGCTCTGCAAATCCACAGGACTGACAGCAGAGGCTGGGCGGCGCTGGCTTTTTCTGTACCAGATAGGTGACTATCCCACACACTTTTTCCTTTCTTTCATTTTTAGCCTGAAGGCCTGACGGCAGATCAGTCCTCCGTATCTGCGGCCTTAGCCCCTAAGGTTTGTCTTTCAGCACTTGGTCACTGTGGAATCCATGTGACCTCCAGGCTTGTCGCTCTCAACTGGCAGAAGATCTTGTTTCTACTCACAGCATCTGAGGTATTTATAAAACAGGAATAAGTAAAAGCTGCCCACGCCATGTACTCTTGCCCAGGGAACCTTCTTTCAATCTCGGAAGGGCAAGGAGCCCAGAGCTTTTCCTGCTGTCGGGCCCTGTGTTGAGAGCTGTGGGGGCTTAGCCTTGCAGGGCGCTGTTATTGCGACCTCCACGGCAGAATTCATCTTCAGAGAGCCACAGAGCTGGAGAGGCAGAGAGCAAGGGACCCCAGCCTGTCCAGCCGGGGTGAGTAGGCAGAGTAATTCTCTCCTTTGGAGACGACAAGGGCCTTGGTTGTTGGCCAAGTCTCCAGACATCTACTTCTTGATGCCTGCATGTGTGACCTGCAAAGGCATTGGAGTTTTAATGTCTGCACATGTTAAACACATGCTCTCATTACAGGCCCAGACGTGTGTGCGTCCATGGTGCTCTAACCTGGCGCCAGGGGCCTTGGGAAGCCAGAGCACTCACGAATGGAAACTCCCGGTCGTTCTACATCTTCCTTTTCTGTCGCAGCACTGGTTGAAGCTTTCTTCCTTGCCTGGCTCAGTGGTTCTTCATCCAAGGCCTATGTAGACACTGGCTTCCTGCCTCCCCTCTCCTGAATCTGATTCCTTCCTTCTGGAAGCTTGTTTGAAGGCATGGAAGGGTGGGTGGGGGCCGTACAGTAAGTCTGGAGACGCTAACCTCTTCAGCTGTGCCCTTCTCTAAAGAGCTGACATTACCTGGGCACTCGAGCTTGTTGGGTTCTGGTAAACTGACAGTTTGCTTCTGCTTTTGCAGAATTTAATTGCAGTGTAAGTTTTCTAAAGTACTATGTGTAGAGCTATCACATTTCTTCTTCTTCTTTTTTTTTTTTAAGATTTATTTATTTGAAAGGCAGAGATAGAAGGAGGAAGAGAGAGAGAAATCATCCACTCTCTTTCACTCCCCCAATAGCCCCAACAGCTGGGGCTGGGCCAATCCGAAGCCAAGAGCCAAAAGCTTCTTCCAGGTCTCCCACATGGGTGCAGGGGCCCAAGGACCTGGTCCATATTCTGCTGCTTTCTCAAGCATATTAGCATTAGCAAGGAGCTGGATCAGAAGTGGAGCAGCCGGAACTTAAACCAGCACCCATATGGGATGCTGGCACTACATGCAGAGACTTAACCTTCTACACCACAGCGCTGGTCCCCAAATCTCATTGTTAAAGTGTCTGTCTTCTTGGAAACTTATAGAAACTTCATAGTGGAATCACCTGGCTTATGATGTTTTAAAATTATTTATTTATTTGTTTGTTTGTTTGAGAGGCAGAGAGAGCTCCCCAAATGCCCACAACAGCCAGGGCGGGCAAAGCCCAGAACTGGAAATAACATTTCAGGTGTCCCATGCAGATAGCGGGAATTTAATCACCACCTGAGCCACCACTGCTGCCTCCTCTCCCAGGGTCTGCTTTAGCAGGAAGCTGGAGTCAGGAGCCAGAGGCAGGAGTCAAACGCAGGCACTGGGATGTGGGACACAGGTGCCCTCGTCAGCATCTTGACTACTAAACCGCTGCTTATAATTTTGTTGTTGTTGTTGCTTCTTCTCGGATAGAAACTTACTGTTTTTTCAGTGGTAAAGGAAACAATTTGATTTTACTAAGTGCTTTTCCCATTTGTTCTCCAGTAGAAAGAACTAGTGTTTCAGCAGGGTCATTTGCTAATGGGAGGGGCTGGCCTCCCTTTGTTTGGAAGAAGGCGAAGAGTGCTCAGTGAAATGTTCCTGTTTAACCAGTGACTCAGTCTTCAGATATTTTTAGTTAAGTGATTTTCGTTGGTGAAAGCTCGTGGGTTAGTAGCCATTCCTGACATTTAAATGCGACGTTCACGTTTTCTTGCCTTGGGTAACGTTCCTCACACCGGGAACTTGTAGGCCATTTTCTGAAATTTTAGCCATGTTGTGTGTGTGACTGTGTGGAAGGATTTGGTTAAAAGTGTTACCACTGAGTCAGCTTATGCAAAAAGGCCACTTCAGAGTCTTAATTTTGGACACAGTGAAGGCAGCATTAATATAGATGCATTTAATGATCTGTCAATCCCTCTGCTTCTCTCTGACCCAACCGTGTGTGTCTGAGCACTCGCACCACCTCCCAGGAGCTGGGTGTGGAGGTGAGCCGGGCCTTTCTCCTTCCTTGCTGGTTTCACCCTCCCACCACCAGTCACTTGCCAGCGCCCCAGCCTGCTCTGACCTCCAGGCTGGGCCCTGGCTGAGTCAACCGCAGGAAAGCGCTCAGTGCTCGTTCTCTGGATAAAGTGTCTCTCGGCGAATCTTGAAAACATCGTTGGCCCCACAGTTGTCCGGGCTTTCCCATCGTGTGTGGGGAGGGGAATGGATCTTTGACTTGAGCACCCTGAACACTGCATCCCACAGCACTGTCTGTGGGAGGACACACAGGCCTGGACCAGCACCAGCACGGAGGACTTGGGATGGGAGCTGCTGGCCAAGGTCTCGCTCCCCCAGGGACGTTACACCTCCCTGGGAGGTGAGGAAGGAGCCTAAGTCATCCAAGGGTGTCCAGTTCTCTGGGGTCGTTGTCCGCAGCCTTCTGGCAGTGCCTCCAAGGCTGTCCCACCTCGTGGTGGTGAATGATTCAGAGACGTATTTTTGAAAAGGTCACGGGGCTGGTATTTTGGCGCAGCAGGTTAAGCCACTGCCTGCAACTGTGGCATCCTGTATCAGTACTGGTTCAAATCCCAGCTGTACCGCTGCCAATCCAGCTCCCCGGTAATGCGTCTGGGAGTCATCAGATGGTGGCCCAAGTGCTTGGGCTCCAGCCCACCCATGTGGAAGATTAAGATGGAGTTCCGGCCGGCGCCGTGGCTCAACAGGCTAATCCTCCACCTTGCGGCACCAGCACACCAGGTTCTAGTCCCGGTTGGGGCACCAGATTCTGTCCCGGTTGCCTCTCTTCCAGGCCAGCTCTCTGCTGTGGCCCGGGAGTGCAGTGGAGGATGGCCCAAGTCCTTGGGCCCTGCACCCCATGGGAGACCAGGATAAACACCTGGCTCCTGGTTTCGGATCAGCACAGCGTGCCAGCCGCGGCGGCCATTGGAGGGTGAACCAACAGCAAAGGAAGACCTTTCTCTCTGTCTCTCTCTCTCACTGTCCACTCTGCCTGTCAAATAATAATAATAATAATAATAATAATAATAAAAAAGATGGAGTTTCTGGCTCTGGCCCAGCCCTGTAGCAGCCATCTGGGGAGTGAACCAGCAGATGGAAGGTATCTCTTCCTCCCTCTCTCCCTCTCCCTCTCCCTCTCTCTCTCTTTTTCTCTCTCTCTCTCTGTGTGTGTGTGTGTAAAACTTCATTTCAAATAAATAAATAAATCTTATAAAACAACAACAACAACATAGAAAGGGCACAAAGCTTTTTCTCAGCTGTCTTCCTCTGATTTGTTCTGTAGAATTGCTTTTTTTTTTTTTTTTTATTTAACTGTGACAGCTCTGACTCTTTCAGACAAATGCAGGGGGTGGGGGGTGTCTTGGCCCTTTTCCTCCCTGCTTTCTCCCCAGAGATGTCACAGTGCCTACTTTCAGGGCTGACCATTTTTTATCTAAGTTGCCACCGGGAAGGCTGAAAGGTTGAGGTGACGTGGGGTTTTGTGCAGTGTGTGTGGCCTCTGCCGCACTCCTGCTGACACTCTTGCAGGGTGTTAAGCAAGGAAGCCCGCCAAAGGCTTCCCATGCTGGCCTCGGGTTTTCTTTCCAGGCATTGACAGTGGCCAGAGCAGCCAGGCCATGCAAGAGTGGAATTGCCTGTGGGGAGGAGGTGCAGGTGAGGGGCAGCTTTTCTAAGGGGAGGAGAGAAGACCCCTCGGCAGGAGGAGTTCCAGAAAGAAGGGGCTCCAGCTTTGCGTTCTGAGGAGCCCCCTTGATCCCAGAAACAGGAGCAACTCATCAGGAAACTGTGGAGGGGACTCGGTGACTACCGTAATTACCCATTGACTTGCTCAGTCTAATGTGGTCTCCCTTTCGAGACTTGGGAGTATGTCCTGGCGTTAGATTTAAACTTGTTGCAGGGGGCCAAAGCATCAATGAGCACATTACTTCATTGTGGATGAGGCTTCTGTGTCGCTTAGGAAAGGATATCTTTTACGGTCATTTCTATCTGTCAGATTAAGTCATTTATTGAGGTTAAAATGGAGGAGAGTTTTTAGTGGTGATGGTAATAACTAATATTTGGGGGCAAAAATTGAGTATGATATGGGCTTACTGGTATAAATGACGTAGCTGAAATTGTGTAACTTTTGTTTAAGAAAAGACCATGGAGTCTGAGGGTTCTTAGTTCCTATAAGTTTTTTGGTATAGTGCTCTGTGAAGCAGGTTGGAAAATGGGCCATTTTCTGTTACAAAGTACAACGATAGTTCTATTCCTGTGCTCTCCAGCCAAGGACTGCAATTCTGTGCCTTAGAATCTCAGACATTTTGAGCCAAAGGGACCTTTGGTATCATCGACTTCTAATCTGAGCCTCTCATTTTCCCTATGAGGTCCTCAGGGCCCCAGGGGTTAAGAGTCTTGGTAAAGTCATCAGCCAGGAGGAGCAGGCACTAATGAGGGTCCCTTTGGTGACCAGATGTTGGGGTTTGGCAGCACCGTGGGGTCCTTTGTTCCTGTCCTACAAATGGAATTCTAACTACCATTTGCAGCAACTGAGTGTCGCTCATATAACGGCCGGTGGTGGCAAGGGAGGTGTGGGAGTTGTGGGATTGGCTGGCTGATCCAAGCACCCAGAAAGCCCAGCCCGAGGTGGCCATGGAGATCAGGCTGAGGATGAGGGAAGTCCTCCCATTCCTTTCCCTCCTGGACTATGCCTTCCTCCAGCCATTCTGTGCAGCTCTCCTCCCCTGTCTAGGCTGCCTGGTGTTCATTTTTCCTGGATTACCCTTGCTCAGAACAGGGCAGGGCACACAAAACAGTGCAGTGAAATCTGGGTTTGTTATGTCCAGAACAGGTTTCAGAATATTTTAGTGTTTAGTGTCAGGTCAGACTTGAAAAGAATGATCTCTGTAAAATGAAACACAACAAGATCAACTAAAATGAATATGAAGAATTTTGTTTTAAAATTGACTGCAAATTCCTGGTTTCATACATTTATGTGCACTTTACACACACACACACACACACACACACACTTATACTTAGCCTCTAAATCCTATATACTGTACTGAACTGTCTATAGATCTGGTGGCTCCAAGTCCTTCCTGGTTAGTATTTTTCCTGGACTAATTATTCTTCAAGTTTCTAAAGTACCAGTGAGTCTAGCCTTAACATGAGCTTCTCTGGTCCCCAGTTGAAATGAGAATTCTACTGATTGTGGCGCTGTACAATGCTAGGCACACAGTAGGTCGTCAGGTGCATAGCCTTCAAAGCCAAGGCCCCAGGAATGTGCCAAAGAACTGACCTGTGCCTCAGGACTGCAGGCTCAAGCCTTGGATGGAGGCCGCATATTTGGACCACAACAATTAAAACCTCTCATAGGTTTGCCTACCCTGAATTGAGTTAAATGTCAAAACCTTGGCATTTTTCAAGGGTTTATGAAGTTAATTCTCTACTGCATTCGCTATTTAAAACACGTTGTGGGAGGACATTGTCTATCACATCACTCAAGGTCCCCTTATATAAAGTCCCACGGAGTGTTTTTATGATTCCATACCACAAAAGCCCTGTTTCCACTAAGTGTCTGGAGTGCTTCTGGAGGGGAGAGCATGATACACGTTAGCTTACTTCCCATTTTGGAGAACCACAGACCTAACCAGGTTTCCCTCCACACCAATACACTCAGAAGGGTCCTGTACATTCTACAGTTCATCACATGCACAGTTGTGGTAGATGTTGACATATGGGTTTACCTAATCCAGGGTTCTAAAATTTCTTCTTAGATTTTGTTAGTTGATATTTTGTTTTGCTTTTTTTTTTAATAACAAAAATATTTGAAGGCCGGCGCCACAGCTCAATAGGCTAATCCTCCACCTGCGGCGCCGGCACACCGGGTTCTGGTCCCGGTCGGGGCGCCGGATTCTGTCCTGGTTGCCCCTCTTCCAGGCCAGCTCTCTGCTGTGGCCCGGGAGTGCAGTGGAGGATGGCCCAAGTACTTGGGCCCTGCACCCCATGGGAGACCAGGAGAAGCACCTGGCACCTGGCTCCTGCCATTGGATGAGCGCAGTGTGCCGGCCACAGCGCGCCGGCCGCGGCGGCCATTGGAGGGTGAACCAATGGCAAAGGAAGACCTTTCTCTCTGTCTCTCTCTCTCTCACACTGTCCACTCTGCCTGTCAAAAAATATATATATTTGAAGTCATTGTGGATTTTGTCAATGCTCTTATAAACCCCAATGATTTTAGCATTCATAGAGATTTGGGAATATAATATTTCCTCTGTACTGTCAGAAATTGCAGAGTGAAATGGTCCAGAAATAACAGTAGGGTATACTGTTCTCTCAGGTTAAAGAAATCCTGAGACAGGTGATCCAGGTCTGATATGCCTGCTCCGTTGGATCATCAGGGACCCAGACTTCTATCTTTGTGCTTTGCTGTCCTCTTCGAGGGGCTCCTGGGGTGACCTCTAGGTCATTTCTTGGCCAGGGATGCAGGAAAGGAAAGGGGTAGGACAAGGCTTAACTTCCTGACTTTTAGGGGCCTTCCCCAAAAATCAGAGCACTGTAGAACTGACCAGCACTTAGTCACCTGGACTCACTGAGCTGCAAGGGAGGCTGCCGTCTAGATTTCTCTAGCAGGGCACATTGCCCAGGTTTCTGCCACTAAAGTCAATAATGAAAATAACACAAGAAACTTAACTATCGGGAAACAATCCGCAGTCTTACACATTTTCAAATCTTTCTCTATGGATGTACATTGGTACTTCAGAAAGTTCCTGGAAAACAAAAAGATAAATTTATTTTGGTGCAAAAAAAAAAAAAATGAAATCCAGAGTGTTTTTTTTAATGATACACGTCTTCCATGAACTTTTTGAAGATATGCATGGATTTCAGAAATGTTTGCATCAAAATAAACTTCCCTTGTAATTCTTTTTTCCATGAATTTTTGAAGTGCATTATTTGAGAGGCAGATTTACAGACAGAGAGAGGGAGAGACTGATAGAAAGGTCTTCCATATGCTGGTTCACTCCCCAATGGCCACAGCAGCCAGAGCTTGGCTGACCCAAAGCCAGGAGCCAAGAGCTTTTTCTGGGTCCCCCACATGGGTGCAGGGGCCCAAGCACTTGGAGGTCAGGTGGAGGCTTAGCCTACTATGCCACAGTGCTGGTCCAAAAAAAATATTTTTGAATGTTCAATCGTTATAGAGTTACCCAGGACTAGAAGGGACCTTCAGTAGTTCTCTACCAGGGTTTCATATTCAGATGCTTACCCAAACCATTCAGGTTCTAAACGTCTAAAGTAAGCCAGAGGTCAGTGGTGAGAAGAGAACATGACCTGTCTAAAGATCTGAAGGGGACAGCGGCAGCCTGGCTCCACTTGTTGTCCCCATACGAGAATGCTGGCTCCCTGTTCAGCCAAATATTCTGATTTTGTTTTTTCAAGGGAAACCAGATGCATACACTCATCAGAAATCTGGTGTTTGTAACTTGCCAATTCATAAGTTCAGTTTTTCAAAATGGCAGTCAAATGAAACACAACCCTGGTACTGCCAGTTCAGGGTCTTGGTCTGGTCTGTGCTGTAGATTTTTCTCTGCAGTCCCTGCCTCACTGTCAGCTGTGGCAGATTTATCCCAGAATACTTCACAATGCTCATGGAAAATGGAATTAAGAGATGAGGTTATTTGGGGTGCAAGAAGGTGTTGAATCCATGCATAGTTTATTCATATCATGCATTTTTAATGAAATTTTTGAAGACTTGCTGTATGTGTGGGTTTCCACATTTTTTTCTTTTTCAGTAAAATTGACTTTTGGGGCTGGCGCTGTGGCATAGAGGGTAAAGCCACTGCCTACAGTGCCAACATCCCCTTTGGGTGCCGATTCAAGTCCTGACTGCTCCACTTCTGATCCAGCTCCCTGCTAATGTGCCTGGGAAAGCAGGGGAAGATGGCCCAAGTCCTTGAGCCCCTGCACCCATGTGGGAGACCTGGAAGGAGTTTCAGGCTCCTGGCTTCAGATCTGTCTAGCTCCAGCCATTGTGGCCATTTGGGGAATGAACCAACGAATGGAAGATGTCTTTCTCTGCTTCTGCCTCTCTGTAACTCTGCCTTTCAAATAAATAAGTCTAAAATGAGGGGTGGGGATGATGGATTGACTTCTTTTTCCATTAATTTCATTTTCCATGAACTTTTTGAAGTCACCTCATTATGAAGAGATTGTGAAAATCTGAAGTTGAACACCACCACTGTGAAGGTTAATGGATTCTCTGGCTTTGGTTTTGTCAGTCATTTTTCATGTGGTGGAATCAGACGCAAATGGGCTTGAATCCCAGCTCTCTCTTTACTGCTCTGCACCTTGGGGCAAACCTTTGGCGTTTTGTTTGTGTTCCCTGTACCAGCCGTTTGCTTGCTCACTTGCTTGTCTCTCTTTCTCTACCTTTCCTGCTTCCATCTGTGCAGCCAAGGGTGGATCCTGGCTTTTGTACCCACCAACCATTTGTCCTGGCGTGAGATACTTAAACTTCCTCAGCTTCCTTCTCTGTAAAATGGGGTACCAACAAGATCTGCCTCGTAGGGTATGTGTGGAATGAAACACTGGGTATGTGTGCAGTGTGAGGAACGGTGCTTGGCACCTAGGTAGTGCTGTGAACACGTTCTGTTCCCTGCATGCTCTCGTTTTTGCTTCCTCTGCTGCTTGTCTCTCAGTAGGCTCAGTGCTGGTTCCCTGTCTCACACTGAGCCCTTTTCATTCCGAGAGCTGCCCACCTCCCTGCCTGCCGCCAGCCTCTGGCCCCTGATCTGGATCCAGACCTGGCAGGCGCTGCAGCCCCTACCTGTTCTGTTTCTGCTACCTTGTTTGTCATTCCGTCTATGCCCTTTTACTTTCCTCACCCATATTTCTGCTTTCACTGCTGAATGTTTGGGAGAAAAGGAATGCTCCACTGGCTGTGCTGCACTGATCTGAATGAAGGCCTGATCACACAGAAGTGACGCCGGTCCCGCTAGGCGTGTGTGAAGGTTATGTTACGAAGTAAAGGATACAAGCAGAGTGAGTTTGCATTAGCCAGAGTTAGGAGCTCAGCTGACAGCTTGTGCTGGAAACCAGAGAGCGCCTGTCAGTCCTGCTTGGTTCACAAAGGCCTCCACTGGTGAGTTTGGTAAAATGGCCAGACATCCGAGAATTGGGTACACATGTTATTAAAGAAATTGTCTTTTTCCTTAAAGGACTTTAAATGCAGGGAAACTTGGACTGTGCTTAGGTTTCAGTTAAGTGGCTTCTTTCTCCTTCTTTAAAAAAAAAAAATCACCATGCAATCTTTTCAGTTTTTAGGTTAATTGGACTAAGAGATCTGACCTGACCAGCCCAACTGTACAACTCTTCAAGGAAAATTAATATTCGCAGTGAAAGGACGAAGTGACATAGGTATGTATGGCCAAGACTCCGAGTTCTGTTTCTCCTTTCTGCCTCCTGTTTGTTAGCAGTGAGTAGAAGTCTTTTCTAGACCAACAAGGAGACTGGTAAAACCCCCAGCTGTTGTATTACTCTGTTTCTGGTCTGTATTGCCAGCATTTAGTCAAAGAAACTTTGGAATTCCTGATGGATTTTGGTTTTGGCCCTCCACTTACTAGATTTAAAAATCTCTGTTAAGTGGCTGTTTAACTTTGGTCTCACTAGCAAGGTGGCCAGGCTCTGGCAAGGAGAGGGAGGAGAGCTGTGAGTTAAACCTGTGAACCCTTTTAGGCCCTAGGTCCCTTTGAGAGTCTTAACTAAACCTGGGAACTAGGAAACTCTACACATGCGTGAACTTTAACCTTTGATTTCAGAAAGAAAGAAAGAAAGGAAGGAAGTAAACTGTGTTCGTTGAATTCCTAAGCCTAGCCTTCATTCTAAATGATGTCAGGTTTTAACAGTTTTTGTCTCTCCTGATGGTGGAAGGCTGCTTAAGGAGCTGTGATCTCTCCACGCTGGGAGCCCGGACCAGACTGTCTGCAGCGTATTGAAGTCCCGTATTTGCTAGAGCTGCCTTGAGTTTAGAAAACAGATGTCTGAGTCCTCTCTGGATGCGCTGTGTGTCAGGAGAGTTCAGTCCACTTCACCCGAACACGTTTTTCTGAGGACTGTTTTGCTCTGCCTGTTCTGTCTCCAGCATTGGCTGCCGAGTTCTCGTGGTGACTGTTTTCTGCCAAGGCTACTTGTAGTCATTCCAAGGGAAGCTGTTGCCATAGTTGCCATTTTCTCCTTCTTATTAGCTTGTGGTTTCCCTGATTTTTAAGGTAGCAGCTGAGGTTCTTGTTCTGCTGAACAGCAAGAAAAATGCTGGATTTTTGTTGCTGTTGCTTTTGTTGTTGATGTTGGGTTGTGTGTGTTGGGAGTACGGCTATGTGGGGGTGTTTTGTATATAAGGTAAAGCCACCCCAAAAGATCAAAGGTTAAGAGTTAAGGAAAAATCATGCTTGCATATACATTTTCTGTACTCCCAATTTTATTTTTTAAAGGATTTATTTTTTGCTTATTTGAAAGGCAGAGTTACAAAGAGAGGGAGAGACAGAGAAAGAAGCCTTCCATCCTCTGGTTCACTCCCCAAATGACTGCAATGGCCAGGACCGGTCCAAAAGCCAGGAGCCAGGAGCTTCTTCCAGGTCTCCCATGCAGGTGCAGTGGCCCAAGCATTTGGGTCATCCTCTGCTGCTTTCCCTGGTGCATTATCAGGGATCTGGGTGCCCATATAGGATGCCAGTGTTGCAGGCCAGGGCTTTAACTTGCTGTGCTACAGCGCTGTCCCATGTACTCCCAATTTTAAATTTTGGTCTACTAGATGAATTTGGTCCACTTGTTGGCCTAATTTTGGATTAGAGGCCAAGTTAGTTACCTTCTACAGAAAAAAAAAAATAATAGTTGACCAAGCTGCATTTCACATTGCCTGAACCCCAAGAGCCAGGACAGTGCACCCTGGGCTGGGTGTAAACTGGAGTCAGCAGCAGTGCCTCTGTGGAGCAGGTGGCTAAGTCAGGCTGAGGGTGCTGTATCTCAGCTTGCTGTGAAAATAGAGGTGGGGCCAGGCTGCACCTGCTCCAGCAACCCCATCTCATATTTTCATGCAAGGCTATAAACACAGCACTTAACACACACCTGGTGTACCAGGTGCAGGGCAAGCCTACAGGGGATCAAGGCGGCCTGTGAACAGAAATCACAGTACTACCCCCAGTCCTGCTCCTGTCCCTCTGACCAGTCTTATTTTTCCCACTCTCAAAATAGCACCATTCGCATAATTTTCCAATGTACTTCTCTTGAAAATGTTCATGCGATTAAAAAATGGCAAACAACACCGTACTCCTTTTACCAGCACTCAGGACTATGTATGTGTGAGTTGAGATGTTGCCAGTCCTCTGACAGCTATAGGGTGCTGATGGGTGCCTGCCTGGGTGGTCCCTATGGGCACATCTGGCCCATGGCACATGTCGCTGGCCTGTCTCTTAGCACAACGTGCCTCTGTAATGCAGTGTGCTCTACCCACCTTGCTGTGCTTGTAAAACCCACCCTGTGCCTCTACTCCCTAGAGCAAGATGAACGCCATGCTGGAGACCCCGGAGCTGCCGGCCGTGTTTGATGGGGTGAAGCTGGCCGCAGTGGCTGCTGTGCTGTACGTGATTGTCCGGTGTTTGAACCTGAAGAGCCCCACAGCTCCTCCCGACCTCTACTTTCAAGACTCGGGGCTCTCACGCTTTCTGCTAAAGTCCTGTCCTCTTTTGACCAAAGAGTGAGTACACCCCATTCCTTTGTTTACCCACCTCCTTGGCTTTGTTGCGTGTTCAAAGAATCTCGTGTACCATGTTTTAAGGCGTCAATGGAAGTAGTGTCATTGGTGTTAAAACAGCCACAGTCTTGATAGCAATCTGGTATTTGAATCCAAGAGGGTAGGAGAGAGAAGCCGATCTTTGTTGCCTGGAAACATCCCTTCCTCCACAGTATGATGTCCTCATCCATGCCAGGGACTTTACAGAAAACAGTAGTCATTTCAAGGTAAATGGAGAAATCTTGGACAATATTTTAGCCCTTTAGCAAATGCCCTGAACCATCCTTACCCAAAATAATTAATATGCAAGAAAGCACAAACCAATTTGTGGGTAGTTTTCATCTGCCTTAGTGAAAAATGTACCAAGCTTTAGCTAGTTAGAAAGCACTTTAAAAAAGAACTTCCATTCTACAAAAACCAGGTTGCCCTGTGGAAGTCTGGATCTGTATTTTAGAGGTGCAGGGTGATCTCTGCTTCTGGTATGGGAAAGAACAGTTTAGAATGAAGAGATCTGCCCCACTGTTTTGAAGCAGCGCAGTGTTAAGTACGTCCTTGCTGGTGCCTGTGTGTTCTCTGGGGTGTGGGCCAAGCCCCACACAGAGCATTCTGTGCCCTTCTCATGTCTTTCTCGCCATTGCTGCCTTGCTCTGTGCCTTGCTCTGTCCTGTGTGCAGCCTCGTAGGCCTGCAGCTGCTTGGAGAGCAGCACACAACCAGCAGAGTTTCTAGTTCTCTTAGAGTAGCAGAAACTTCTCCCTCTAACCTGATATTACCCCTCACCTTCTCCTCTAGGGGTCAGCGACCCTGGGTGAATGATTCTCTTCTAAAAGCAGGCGGATGAGCAACAGGCTAAGATGTCTGAGAGTTCAGGTTCTTACATTGTCTGGTTTGGATGTCTAGTTAATTTTCACATGTGGTGAGCCGACAGTGATGAGCTATGGTCAACTATGAGCCCTGGGTGTTCGTGTGTGGAAGTTATGACAGTGATGCCGTGACTCCCGAGTCAGGAGACTGGTGGAGTGCCATGAATAGCATGCAGTCAGGATTTGGGATTTGGAACTGCCCCTGTTGAGGGGACTTCACATTCCAGAAGGTTCCACAATCAGGCATCAGACTAAAGATGTGCTGTTCTTACTGCACTAAAGTCTGCATTGTCCAATATTTTTCATATTTGAATTTTAGATGTTTCTTCAATACTTAGCAAGGACAACTCACTCATTTGGGCTGGTTAGTGACATTGGTTCCCCCTTTCAGATTGAGTGGGATCAAAGACCTGCTTCCTTCATCGTCTTATTTTTAGTTTTTGAAACCAAGGAATTGAAGACCCTGCAAGTCTCTATGCAAATGCCTGCAAATTCGCATCCAGTATTGGTTGCTGAATAATTAAAGGGAAGAAGCCACAGAAAAGCTGTTATGGCCCAGACTTTGGGAAAATAGCATATAAGATTTGATTTCATACTAATTGTTCTGAGTATTTTTAAAAGCTGATTATGGCGGCCGGCACTTCGGTTCAATAGGCTAATCCTCTGCTTAGCAGCGCTGGCACACCAGGTTCTAGTCCCAGTCGGGGCACCGGATTCTGTCCCGGTTGCCCCTCTTCCATGCCAGCTCTCTGCTGTGGCCCAGGAGTGCACTGGAGTGCCCAGGACTGGAGGATGGCCCAGGTGCTTGGGCCCTGCACCCCATGGGAGACCAGGATAAGCACCTGGCTCCTGCCATCGGATCAGCGCAGTGCGCCGACCGCAGCACACCGGCCATGGCGGCCATTGGAGGGTGAACCAACGGCAAAAGGAAGACCTTTCTCTCTGTCTCTCTCTCTCTCACTGTCCACTCTGCCTGTCAAAAAAAAAAAAAAAAAACTGATTATGGCAGTTTTTCACCTCTTTTCTTACTTTGCTTCAAAAAATAGTCCAGGCCGGTGCCGTGGCTCAACAGGCTAATCCTCCGCCTTGTGGTGCCAGTACACCGGGTTCTAGTCCCATTCGGGGCACCGGATTCTGTCCCGGTTGCCCCTCTTCCAGGCCAGCTCTCTGCTGTGGCCAGGGAGTGCACTGGAGGATGGCCCAAGTGCTTGGGCCCTGCACCCCATGGGAGACCAGGAGAAGCACCTGGCTCCTGCCTTTGGATCAGCACGGTGCGCCGGCTGCAGCACGCTGGCCGCAGCGGCCATTGGAGGGTGAACCAATGGCAAAGGAAGACCTTTCTCTCTGTCTCTCTGTCTCTCTGTCTCTCACTGTCCACTCTGCCTGTCAAAAAAAAAATTAAATTAAATTAAAAAAAAAATAGTCCAGACACATTCAACCCAACAGTTTCTCTTGGCATTTTTTCCCTTCCCCTAGCAACAATGAACCTAAGGTGCTGACCCAATACCACTTGTCCTCTGTTGAAATGGCCCATACTTACCTGCTGGTAGGGAGGTGTATGCCTGGTGCCGTCTCCCTGGATTTGGTGATTTAGCACCAACCTGAGCCAGTGGCATCAACGTGGAGCCCCCTGGTCATTGGCCAGTTGCCATGTTCTCTCTTGGCAAAGCCTGAATTGGCAGGGTGGAGGGTCAGAGAGAGCCTAGGTTAAAAGCAGAGCTGATGCTTATTTAGGAATTAGCTCTGGTTTGAAGATGAGTTTCCCCAGAAACTGTTTGCTTCTAAGACCTGTTCCTTTGATTGCAGGAGTGGCCTTCTTGAGCATGTTGGAACATGATTTAAACAGCTAAAATTCCCTAGCACTCTTGATTTGAACATGACAGATAATTAAAGGGCAAAGGGGCTCATTTGTTTTCCCTCCATCTTTTAAATTGCCTCTCATTTCTGATTTGGATCCTAGTTTTGTTTTGTTTTGTTTGAAGATTTATTTGAAAGGCAGAGTTACAGAGAGAGAGAAAGGGTAGTTCACTCCCCAGATGGCTGCAACAGCTGAAGCTGTGCTGATCCGAAGCCAGGAGCCAGGAGCTTCCTCCAGGTCTCCCATGCAGGTGCAAGGGCCCAAGGACTTGAGCCGTTTTCTACTGCTTTCCCAGGCCATATAGGGAGCTGGATCAGGAGACGAGCAGCTGGGCCTCCATCCGGAGCCCATGTGGAATGCTGGCACTGCAAGTGGCGGCTTTACCTGCTAGGCCACAGCACCGGCCTCTGGATCCTAGTTCTTTAGGAATAAGCATGTCCTGCGTTCATGTGGCACCTCACCACAGTGTTGTCACGTGATTCACTCTTTGTTATTTGAAATGTGTTGAGTACCTGTTGTGGGCTTTGTACCATTTAATCCTCTTGACAGCCTGGAGGTTAGATTCATTTTTCCCGTCATTTGAAGGATGAGGATGGGGGAGTAGCAGAATGGAAACCAAACACAAACTGCCTTCTTCCCCCTGGGAATTCTGCACCAGGACTTTCAGGGTGCAGGCAAGAGAAGCGAGGCAAAGAGCAGGAAGAGGCCCGCCATGCTGAGAGCCACTAGCAGGACTGGCCCCCGAGTGGCCATTCATTCCCGAATGCTCCTCTTTGTATTTTGATCGCTCGGTCAGAAGCCCTTGACGTTCCTTCTTTCCCTGGAAGTCACATCTGGAGTAGCCTCTCAAGTTCGGAGCTGAGGGCAGGAGACGTATCTGTTGTGGGTGAGAGTGCCACTCCTGGGACTGTCTCCTGTGCAGAAGCCGGTAGCCTGTCTTCACCCACACTGTCCAGGCAGCAAAGTCCGCTCAGCCGATTCACAGCAAGCTCAGGAATGCGGGCTCCAGGTGGCCAGTCAGTATGACTTACGTGCAGGGTAAGAAAATATCTTCTCGTTGTGCTGGGATAAGAAAAAAGTGGGTGAAAGGTGAACCATAAAGCATATTAGGAAAGTAAGGATATGTCTTTCCCCCGTCTCAGCAGTTTTAAAATCTGTTTGAAGGCAGTTTACCCAAAGACACATTGTAAGTGAATCCTTTAATGTCCAAGGGAAAACTCTGCTTCAGTGGGATGTTGTGTCTCTGATTCACTTAGCAACAGGTCAGTGTTTACCTAGTGAGTCTTTTTTTGTTGTTGTTCTCATAGTGTTTGCTTTCAGTGAAACAATCAGGCCAAAGCAATTATGAGGAAGTCTCGGTGGTGATAGGAATCTCCAGTGTTTTCCTGAATAAAAACTCCAATGCATATTCCTTTTCTCATGGAAAATAAAGCACACAAAAAAATCATCTGTAATTCCCCTACTCACAGGTGACATGCCATGACTATTTTGCTGGGTTTTTCTTCTGCATGCACTTCCCCTTCGCGAAATCCAGATAAAGGAACTTACAAAAATAAAGTTCCTGAAGAAAATGGAATTAAAACATAAATTTATTTTGATATTAAAAAAACCTTGAAAGTCATGCACAGTTTTTCGAAAGACGATTTCCATGAACTTTCTGAAGTTCTCTCGTGTAGTGTTTGGTAACTGCTTTGACACTAGTGTGCCATGAACATTTACAGATCCACGTCGCCAACATTCTGTTTGTAGAATTCTGTTATGTGCTCAGCTCTGCTCGTGGCTCTTGGCAGCAGTGGTGTGGATCGAAAGCTTGCGTTGAGATTGAACTAGCATACAAACCTGGGGTCTACCCCTAAAGAGCTCTGAATCTGGAGAGTGAGGGCTCCTGTGGTCTTTGATTTCCTTCCATATCAGATGAAGCAGGCAGAGCTCCTCTGTTGCCCCCAAGCACCAGCATCCTCCAGTTTTGGTACCTTTGCTTCGTCAATTAGCATCAGAGAAGTGAGGGCCTCCCAGAGGAGGGGCCCTGGGGAAGGGCCCTCAGGAGGAGGGCTTTCTTGTGTGCCTGTTCCCTCCTAACCATCCTCATACCCCACACTCTGGGACAGGCTGGCACTGTCTCTACTGGACTTTTTAATTTGATTACTGTTTGAGCTGTCGTTTGCATACAGTAAAACGCACAGGATCATTTATTTGCCTAGGTGTTCAGCTGCATAACTGCCACTCCCACAAACTTTACGGGAGTGTCCCCAGCCACCTCCCTTCCTTTGACCTACCTATCTGTCATAATGCCACTCAAATTGGCTTCCCTAAACAGGCCAGCACCCAAGGCACACAGCAGTGTGACCCCAGCCTGCTTGTCCAGCCTTGTTACTCATTCCCTGACTACTCCAAATCCACTTCTCTCCCCACCAAAGCTCCTTTAACTCTGAAAGAGAAACTTAAAGATGAGGAGCATCAGTTCTGAGCTTTCCCTGACCTGCCCCACCCCCCACCCCCGCCAGAATGAGCCCCACTTCTATGTCCTAGGGTGTGGTCCCCCAGCTTATAGTGGCTTCGTCATGCTCCCTTTTGTTTCGTGAGAATTTCTGTCTCTCTTTTCCACAAACCAAGAGCCACACATTTAGGGAGACCACTGGATCCCTGGCAGTTCCAAACCTAGGGTACAATGCTGTCCTGCCTTTTATTCTCCATAAACACTTGTGTTTGTGGAATCTCACTTGCTGTGAGTGCTTGGACACAAGAAACTGCACTGTTTCCAGCTTGTTCTGTGATGCTCTGAAGAAGCAGTTGTATCTTTCACTCTGGCAGAGGTTTGTTTATCTGGAGAGACTGTCTCCTCTTTCCTGTCTGTGGAAGAAGATGGATTGTTTTTGGTTTTGTTGTTAGTTTTGGGTTTTTTTGTTTGTTTGTTTGTTTGTTTTGGTCTTAAACTCTGGGCAGCCCCATGTATGAGCAAATGGCAGTTTGCAACCACCACCCTTCTCTATGGGCCTGGCTCAAGTTTCTTTCATCAGCTCTGGGTTAAAAGGTGAAGACAGGGTGCCAGCGCTGTGGCACAGCGAGTTAAAACCCTGGCCTGCAGCACCTGCATCCCATATGGGCATTGGTTCAAGTCCTGGCTGCTCCACTTTGTATCCAGTTTCTTGTTGGTGTGCCTGGGAAAGCGGTGGAGGATGGTCCAGGTCCTTGGTCCCCTGTGCCCATGTGGGAGACCCAGGGAAGACTCCTGGCTTCTGGCTTTGGATAGGATTGGCTCCAGCCATTGTGGCCATTTGGGGAGTGAACCAATGAATGGAAGGCCGCTCTGTCTGTCTCTGCCTCTCTTTGTAACTCTGTCTTTCAAGTGAATAAAATAAATCTTTTTTTATTTTTAAATTTTTTTTAATTTTTTAAATTTTTTTGACAGGCAGAGTGGATAGTGAGAGAGAGAGAGAAAGGTCTTCCTTTGCCGTTGGTTCACCCTCCAGTGGCCGCTGCGGCCAGCGTGCTGCGACCGGCACACCGTGCTGATCCAAAGGCAGGAGCCACATGCCTCTCCTGGTCTCCCATGGGGTGCAGGGCCCAAGCACTTGGGCCATCCTCCAGTGCACTCCCTGGCCACAGCAGAGAGCTGGCCTGGAAGAGGGGCAACCGGGACAGAATCCAGTGCCCCAACCGGGACTAGAACCCAGTGTGCCGGCGCCGCAAGGTGGAGGGTTAGCCTAGTGAGCGGTGGCGCTGGCCCGAATAAAATAAATCTTAAAAAAAAAAAAAAAAGGTGAAGACTGGCAGCAGGTACCTGTCTCTGGGAGCCTACAATTAAAATTTATACATCTCCCTGTGGGAAGCCAGGCTGTTCATTTTTCACTCCTTAGCAGGCTTGTTGTGTGGGTTGTGCTGTCGCTAAGAAGCATGATGGAGCACGTAATCAATAGAGAAGCCTAAAAAATGGACTCCTGCAACACCCAGGAGCCCCTGCAGGTCTAGAGAAAGGAAGCAGCATGATCAAAGCCAGAGCCACACGCATGGGGAGGAGTGCTTCCTTGCCCAGAGATCAAAATACAGCTAGGGGCATCCAGCTGCCACTCATGGGAACAAGAACTGGGCGCCGCTGTTCTCTGTGGGTTTGAGTGACACCTGAAACTCAATGCAATGGTCACACCCAGTCGGAAATAACATTTGGCTCTGCTGTGCCCAGAGCTCTCTCTGGGTGTTTTCTCTAGGAAGCTGCTCCCGACAGAAGAGAATAGCAGAAATCCTACAACCTTTCCACAGAGCAGCATGGATTCCTCTTCTGTGTTTCCCCACGTTTTTCCGTACTCCTCAGCACCCGAGACCCAAACAAGAATCCCCTTGAAACGTTGTTCTCGTCTTTAGTAGTTCCTGTCTAGTTTCCTACCAATAGTAACCCAGTGGTGTTAGTTCATGAATATTGAGGATCTCTGGGAGTTGCTGAGAAGTTTTTTGTTTGTTTGTTTTTTTAAGATTTACTTTAGCTATTTAAAAGGCAGAGACAGGCTGGTTCACTTCCCAAATTGCCACAAGGGCCAGACTGGGTCAGGCTGAAACCAAGAGTCTGGAGCTTCATCCAGGTCTGCTATGAGGGGGCAGGGGCCCAAGCACTTGAGCCATCCTCCGCTGCTCTCCCAGGTGCATCAGAAGGGAATTGGGTCAGAAGTTGAGCAGCCAGGACTGGAATGGCACCCAAATGAGATGCCGGCATTGCTGATGGCAGGTTAACCCACTTCACCACAACACCAGCCCCTGGGAAGGATTTTTAAAAGGTCATTATCTCAATATTTTTTCATTGTGTAAATTTGCTTGAGACACATCATTTTTTTATTGATTTCCTCACAACTGTGCTTCCTATTTCTGATAAGACTGAACAAATCTCCTTTTATTTACTTGAGAGACAGAGGAACAGAGAGAGAGATAAAGCACAAGCTTCCATCTGCAGGCCGACTCCCCAGAGGCCCACAGTTCTCTCCTATCCCCACCTGCTGGACCTCAATCCAGGTCTTCGACATGGGTGGCTGGAATCCAACTACTTGAGCCAGCAACTGCCGCCTCCCAGGGTCTGTGTTAGTAGGAAGCTGGAGTTGGGAGCCAGACCTGGGAATCAATCCAAAACACTGCAACAAGGAACACTGATGTCTCAACTGCTGGGCCAGACACCACCTTCAAATCTCCTTTGAATTTTTCCCTCAGACAGTCCCAGCTCCCTCTCAATTGCTCTCCTACATGTTCACTTCCTAATAGTAAATACCCATGTTTCTTTTGTCCACCCCAGATAAAAGCCTGCTTCTATGTATATACAGCTATATTTGTCATAGATGTACAAGTGTGCTGGTTTTGTCCTAATGTAGCAAGGAAGCATTGAGTAACGGGAAGTACCCTACACAAGAGCACCTCTCTGTGAGAGTCTAGGATATGCAGGTCTTCTCCAGATCTAAAGAGCACAGGACTCATTATGCAAACTCCTACTCTCCTGCACTTTGCCTCCCTGCCTCCTTTTACAAGGCCGGTATTGGCAGTGGAAGTGCTAAAGCAGAGCCTGGGGTTAAAATCTTTGATGTGGACAGTCAGTGTTTTCTCAGTCTTAAATAAAACATGAGGCTGATGCAGCTTCATAGGATGTCTTCTGAGTCAGCTTGCCACCTTTCCTGGGGCCTCTCCTAGGTAAAAATTCTGGAGCCAGCACAAATTATTCATACGATCATAAAAGTAAATGGCAAATTGAGTTTAAAAATGAGTTTACTGGCCGGCGCCGTGGCTCAACAGGCTAATCCTCCGCCTTGCGGCGCCGGCACACCGGGTTCTAGTCCCGGTCGGGGCACCGGATTCTGTCCCGGTTGCCCCTCTTCCAGGCCAGCCCTCTGCTGTGGCCCGGGAGTGCAGTGGAGGATGGCCCAGGTGCTTGGGCCCTGCACCCCATGGGGAGACCAGGAAAAGCACCTGGCACCTGGCTCCTGCCATCGGACGAACGCGGTGCGCCGGCCACAGCGCGCCATCCGCGGCGGCCATTGGAGGGTGAACCAACGGCAAAAGGAAGTTCTTTCTCTCTGTCTCTCTCTCTCACTGTCCACTCTGCCTGTCAAAAATTTAAAAAAAAAAAAATGAGTTTACTTTGGTACAAAAAAGTTGTGAAATCTCAGGCAAGCATTTAACGTGGCCTTTAATATGCTAATAGGGAGTTGGGGGCGGGCATTGTGGCCGGGCAGGTTAAGCTGCTTTGGACTCTCACTTCCCATTATTGGGAGTGCCTGGGATGGAGTCTTGCCTCTGTTTCCAATCCAGCTCCCTACTAATGCACCTGAGAGTCAACAGATGATGGTCCAAGGACTTGAGTTCCTGCCACCTAAGTGGGAAATCTGGATGGAGTTCTGGCTTTGGCTCAGCCCCCATCCTGGCTATTGCAGGCATTTACGAAGTGAGATAGTACGTGGAAGATTCTCTTTCTTGCTCTCTCTCTCTCTCACTCTCCCCACTACCACCCCCATGCCTCTACTTTTCCAATAAATAAATTTTTAAAAATAAAAAAGGCAATAAACTAATAAAATATGGGTTAGGACACCCACATCCTTTACTGGAATGCCTGGGTTTGAGCCCCAGCTCTGCCCCTCATTCCAGTTTCCTCCTTAAGCACTCTCCAGGAGGCAGTAGGTGACAGGTGCTGACTCAAATAATCGGGTCCCTGCCACCCACATGAGAGACCTGCATCCTGGACCAGCCCCAACTCTTGCAGGCATTTTGGGAGTGAACCAGTGGAAGGAAGTACACTCACTCACGCACACGCTCTCTCTCTCTCTCTCTCTCTCCCTCTCCCTCCCTCCCTCCTTTTCAAATAAATAAGTTGAAGAAAGAAAATTGGCTATTGCTAGGGGAGTGGTGGGCTTGTGGACCTCCAGCATATCTTTGGCTAGAGATTTACTACATCCACTCTTACGGGAAGAAGAGAAGAACGGGCTAGTTCAAAGTTCAGATTCGTTGTGGATGTCAGGTGTGCAGGTTGCTTCAGGATTACCACGGCTTCAGCCATGCTCAGACAGTGGTTCTTTGTGTCAGCAGATCAGCAGTGCTAGAGGGGAGGCCGGACCCCAGAAGGCTGATCTGTAGAACAAAGCACCGCTGGTGACCCTCACAGCCTCCTGGGCCGTGTTTTCTCATAGGGAGCCTTATCGTAAGTTCAGGAATCTTAGTGACTCCACCAAGATACTGTGATTATGTGTGATTTTAGCAGGAGTACAATAATTATCTCCTATTTTGATGTCCATTTTTCAATAAACTTTTCATTATGGGCAAATAAAAAAAAAAGAAAGCAAAATTTTGAAACCCAGGCATTGTTTTTTCCACAATCTTTTTGAAGACCCTCCTCAGAGTGAGCTAAAGCTGAAAAGAATTTCATTATGTTGGGCTTAAAGTCCTCTTATTTCCCTCTTGCTCACAGACATTCCAGATCAGATTTAGGTCTTTCCTCCTTGGCTGAACTGTGCAGCTTTGTCCTTTTCACAGGACGAAGGCCTACTTTCCAAAGTCTTGACCCAATTATCCATTTGGCGAGCCGTGCAAGTGCAAGGATTTCCTCAGTGCTGGTGGAACACGAAGTACCACGAAGAGGCTCTGCGGTGCTCCAGTGCCCTGACTGTGTCGCCACTGACCTGAAAACTCACATGAAGAAAGTTCTTGAAAGCTGAAAGGCTGGAAATCATGTTCATTGGGCCTACATACTGATTAGTTCAATGAAGTCAGTTTTCAGATGACTTTATCTTGAAATAACTTGTTTCTTATTTATTTAAGAGGTGAGAGTTACAGACAGTGAGAGGGAGAAACAGAGAGAAAGGTCTTCCATCCACTGGTTCACTCCCCAAATGGCCACAACGGCTGGAGCTGCACCGATCCAAAGCCGGGAGCCAGGTGCTTCTTCTGGGTCTCCCACGCGGGTGCAGAGTCCCAAGCACTTGGGCCATCTGCTAGTGCTTTCCGAGGCCATGGCAAAAAGCTGGATTGGAAGTGGAGCAGCCGGGACTCGAACCTGCACCCATATGAGATGCTGGTGTCACAGGTGGAGGATTAACCTACTGTGCCATGGCACCAGCCCCAATAACTGTGTTTCTGATAAAAATTGTCCAAACTGAAACTGTCAAGGTGAGAAAGTTGAATTACTGTTCTCTGTCACTAGACTGACCAGACATCCCAGTTTGCCCAGAACTGACAGGTGCCCAGAATATGGACTTTGCCATGCTCGTACTGGAAAAGTCCCAGAAAACAGGAATGAGTGTCTTCTGCCGTCAGGTAGATGGTGAGGTTCTTACGAGTCGGGGTGCACTTGGTGGTGGGTATTGAGTTTGCCAGGGGCGAGGTTTAATTTAACTCTGGGGGGTGGCCCACCTGTACGGTGTCTGCCTTGGTCACACCAGGGAGGAAAGTGCCACCACTCCCATACTGAATCCAAATAACCAAGCCAAGTCTACCACAAAATGCATCCACTCTCTCTGACCTTGAGCCAGACTGTATCTTATTCCTGCCTTCTTGCAGGAATTGCTCAAGCTTGAAACATCTAAAAGTCTCCAAAATGTGCAAGACTCCTTCAGATTAGTTCAAACAGAAGAAGGCTCATCTGTGATGTGCCTTGTAGTCTTTAAAAGCATCAATGGCATGGCCGGTGCCGCAGCTCACTTGGATAATCCTCTTCCTGCAGCGCCGGCACTCTGGGTTCTAGTCCCGGTCTGGGTGCCGGATTCTGTCCCAGTTGCTCCTCTTCAGGCTAGCTCTCTGCTGTGGCCCGGGAAGGCAGTGAAGGATGGCCCAAGTGCTTGGGCCCTGCACCCCATGGGAGACCAGGAGAAGCACCTGTCCTGAGGACAGCTAAATGTTATGGACTTCTCATCTCTTATTGATCCTGTGAATCCAGAGGTTACCAATTTTGATCTCAAATTTGCTCTCTTTCTCTGCCTGCTGCTTGGCACAGCTCCCTCTACTATGGTAGATAGTATCTGTTATATCATAATGCAGAATGTACTTTGGGTAAAGTATAATTAGGACAGTCTCTGACTTTGAAAGCATATTCTAGAGGGTAGGAAAAGTAGGATTCCTGAACTCAGTGCCAGTCACCCATGGGGGTAGGGAGTGAAAAGATGACCACTTTATGCCCCAGCTTCCTCTGGAGCAGCAGAGAGTGGAGAATGCAGGCACTGTCTCAGAAGCCCAGGCTTCTCCAGCGTTGTCAGGAACACCTTCCTGCAAAGGGAGCCTGTGTGGGCACTGGGCTTTAGGATCAGAATCTATCAGGTAGGCCGGCACCACGACTCAACAGGCTAATCCTCCGCCTTGCAGCACTGGCACACCGGGTGCTAGTCATCTGTGATGTGCCTTGTAGTCTTTAAAAGCATCAATGGCATGGCCGGTGCCGCAGCTCACTTGGATAATCCTCTTCCTGCAGCGCCGGCACTCTGGGTTCTAGTCCCGGTCAGAGCACCGGTTTCTGTCCCAGTTGCCCCTCTTCCAGGCCAGCACTCTGCTGTGGCCCGGGAGTGCAGTGGAGGATGGCCCAAGTGCTTGGGCCCTGCACCCCATGGGAGACCAGGAGAAGCACCTGGCTCCTGCCATTGGATCAGCACGGTGCGCCGGCCACAGCGCGCCGGCCGTGGCGGCCATTGGAGAGTGAACCAATAGCAAAAGGAAGACCTTTCTCTTTGTCTCTCTCTCTCACTGTCTACTCTGCCTGTCAAAAAAAAAAAAAAAGAATCTATCAGGTGGTATAATATCTATTCAAGGAAAACGTCCTCCATCCACACCTCTAGGAAGCTATTCCTCATACAGAAAACTGGGGTCCTTGCTTCAGCATGATGGACCCTAGTGCCACTGTGTTGCCACCCCAGTGACTGGCGTCACCTGGGACCCGCCTGCAGCGTCATAGTGAGCTGGAGGAATGAGTCAGCCATTGTGGCAGCTTGTGAATCACCCCAGCTGTCTACCCGGTGTCATTTCCTAACCATAGCGTGAGCTGCTGTGACAGCATGGCTCCATGGCGTCAAGCCAGAGAGCTGAACTAACAAGGTAGCCATTACAAGAGTCTGTAATTGAAGCATTTCAGAAACCTCACCTGCAGCTCAGTTGTTGGTCCAGAACCATCTGTGGCCTCCCAGGAAGGCAGAGTTCAGTGAAAAGCAGCAGATTATGTATTTTTCCATCTTCCCACTGGGTACCAGTGTCACTGCCTTGACCAACCTGACTTTCCTGTGATAGGAAATTCTCCTGCTGACAACATGCAGAACTGGTGTTTCGGCAATTCCTTAATAGGCTGAAGGAAGAAACTCCATTAAAAAAATTTGTTTTTAATTTGAAACCTGCCCAAGCCGTAAACAGTATGGACTTTTCCTTCCTTGGTGTTTGAATAAAGGAAGATTCTTCTCAGTGAAAAAAAAATCAATTAATGTGTATTTTTATAATCAGTCAATTAATAATACTTCATAACCTGCTCTTCCAGTCTGTTTGCTGTCGGCATGCCATACTTGCCACCTTGTATACATACACCCAATTCTTTGTCTTCTATTTCCACACTGTCTTTCCATCAGAATGCTGCTCGCCCTTCAAGGCCTTCTGAAATCCTAGCTCCTCGGGCATCTGCTACCTTTCACCTACCTTCTGGCTCTTTTGCTCTCCCCTAACAAGATGTTAACGATGACTTTACACGTGTGTATCTGTCTTCTCCACACCTGTATCCTGAGAGGCTTAAGGACAGAGGCTATCTTAAAACCCCATGGCTACCACTTCTCACGTAGTTGGTACACACTGATGTCTGTAGATTGTCTTGGTGGGAACGTGTGATTCAAGTGTCAGGATAAGTAATTCAGGTAAGCAATGAAGGAGTTCTGCGAAGGAGGCAGATGTCATTATGTCGCCTTGGATGAGGAGGAGCTGCGTGATCCTGAAAGATTACTGGGTCTGAGTGGTGAGTCAGTGTGAAGAGAGCCAGAGGTGGCCCGAGCATGAGCAGTGACACCATCCATTTAAGCAAGTGTCTCTGGCAGAAAACCAGCTTGGACTTTCAGACAACACTCTTCACCCATCCTCATGTGTCCTTCTGTCCTATGGGCCCTCCACTTCAACCAAAGAAAGAAGACAGCCCAGGCCCTGCTGCCACGGGCACACTTCCTCATAGTCATGTCCCTGGCTGACCCCACAGCCACTCTGCTGCTGTCTCCCCAGTTCCGTGCATCTTCATGTGGCTGGACTTTGACCAGCTCGCTTGTACTTTGCAAAGATGAACTTGATACTGTTTGCATAGCATTTGGAACTGCCACTCAGTCTTGCCCTTTGATCTTGTTTGCTAATGAACTTACCCGTCCCATCATAATTGCTTCCGTGCCAGCTCCAGGCCATGATCTGGTGTGACAGAAGCTGTCTGACTATACCGGAAAGTCCCAGGTCTGCAGGGGGGGAAGAAGAGGTCACATCATGTACACTCCTAAATCCAGGGCAGGAGGAGTTTGGACTTCGTCCTGTGGGCACTGGTGTTGGTAGGAGAGAGAAGGATGCAGGCCTTTCAAGATAAGATTAGTGGTGTTGGCAGATAGTGGGATGGCCTTGGGCATAGCAGGGAATGGCTGAAGCACAGAAAATGTCAAGGTTCCCAAGCAGTGGAGAGAAGAATGCAGTCATTTACAGAAATTGAGAAGTCAGAAGGGGAAGCTGCTTCCTCAGGGAGAGTTTAGTTTGAGGCTTGTCTGTTGGGGTGCGGTTGTGCAACAGAACTTAGGTGTGAGCTCAAGGCCAGAAATGAGATTCCAGATCATCTAGAGGTAGAGGAGGCTGGAGGGAGTAAGGGGCCAACAGACACTGAGGGCAGGTGGCTGAGGGAGGTCCTGGCTAGGAAGGGAGGAGGAACCCACAAGTGAGCCAGACTTAGGCAGTAAGAAAGCTAGAGGAGAACAAGGAGCCCCAAGCACTGTGGGAGCTGCAAAAACTCAGACAGGAAGAAGACAGCAAAGGCCTCTGACCTTGGCCAGAAGGACTCAGAGTTTTGAGGCTGTGTTTTCAGTTGTAACGTAGTCAATTCATAGCATTAAGACATAACTGGGGGAATGTAGGAGGTGTTTAGCCCAGCCGTTTAGCTACTGAACAGGACATCACACCACACATCAGATTGCCTGGATCCAATGCCCAGTTCTAGCTCCTGACTCCAGCTTCCTACAGTGCAGACCCTGGCAGGCGATGGTAAATGATTCAAGTGGTTGAGTTTCTGCCACCCACGTGGGAGACCTGGATTCAGTTCCCGGCCCCCACTTCGGCCTCCCAGCTGTTGCAGGCATTTGTGGGAGTGAACCAGTAGGTGGAGTGTTGTCTGTCTCTCTTTGTGTCTTTCTTTTCTCTCTCTCTCTCCCTCCCTCCCTTCCCTCTCAAACATTTTTTAAACAACAGAAGTAAGTGAGGAGACAGAAACTAGGAAAAGAAGGAGAAAAATGTAGGAACCTGGAGAACAGCAGATGGAATGAAGGTTTCCCCAAGAGTGAAGAGGTAAGAGCCAAGGTGCCAGTGGTCGCACAGGGCTCTAGAGCTCTTGTGGTGGACAATCCTGGTGCCTTCACCTGGAGGGTATTTACTTCCTCATTTGTGAAACAGTAAAAGTCCTTATTTCATGGGCTCAGGATAGGGAGAAAGAGACAGTTTGTGAAACGATTTGTAGGCTGTGTGGCATGTGTCAGTTTAGTCAGCATAGCTGCTATTTGATCTTCATATTGTTAGGCCAGTTGTACCAAGGACACAGGGCATAATGTGCACAAAGTTCATGCAAGAATATTCAAGGTTCATGCAAGCTCCTTGGAGGGAAATAGGAGTAGTAGACATCAAGTAGTGTTCAGCCCTGGTGACACTGAAACATTTAAAAAGGAAGTCTTACTGGGCACTTTTTGCAGAGGAATATCTGCAAAAGCACCATGATATTAAACTGAACTCTGTGTTAATTGAGTTGGGCTGGTTTATGCTGTGGTAACTGCCTGCCAAATCCCAGCACCTTAAAGCCTCAACAGTGTCTCTCACTCCTGCTGCGTGCTTGCTTCAGTATGCAGGAGCACTTTATGGATTGCTGTCCCACCAGAGCAGCTTCTCACAGAGGTGTCGGCTCAGCGTGTGCCTCTGTGGTCACCAGCAAGGCGGAAAAGGGGCGGGGCACCCCACACGCTGGCTCGGAAAGGCAGCCACCCAGAAGCATCTCTGTGTCATTCCCCTCCGGTTCCATTGGCTCAAGTGGGGCTCATGGCCATGCCTCACTTCACCTGTGTGTCCAGAAGCAGTGCGAACGTTGACAGCCACAGACAGCTTAGCACCCGTGTCTGGTGAAGCTCCTCAAGTCTGTCCCTCAGTCTCCCTCCCTTCACCAGTCGTTGCCTCTGCCTTCGCTCAGGGCGTGGTTGGTTTTGGCGGGAGTAATGCAGTAGCTTCACCATCATCCCCTACCCTTCTAATCCCGTCTTGCAGACCATCAGGTTTCCTTGCTAGAGCACAAATCTTGTCATAGCACACGCCTACGTTAGACTGCCATGGTTCCTCACAGCCTCGGCCCTCAGGCCTTCCTTCCCGCCCACCACGTTTCCTGACACAGCGTGCCTTCTCCTGCCTGGGTCTCACCCTTGCCATTCCTTCGAACCCTGATACCATCCCAAGTCTCCTTATTCACAGGAACACGTGTACCCGCTCTTTGAGGAAGCCACCCTGGGCTTCCTCTGACACACGCAGAGCCAGTGGCTCTCTGCCAGGCTGTGCTGAAGCATCTAGGACTTCCATAGTAGGATTTACATTCATTTGCATTAAAATTACTTAGTCTTTGATAAGTTGTGAAATAACTTCCTATCCACAGCTACAAATAGCAAACACTTTTCCTTTATTCGGTGACTGCTGTCCTCTGGCTACAGAGTTTAGTGATTCCTATGTATTTTTTTTAAAGATTTATTTATTTTTTGAAGTCAAAGTTACACAGAGAGAGGAGAGGCAGAGAGAAAGAGAGGTCTTCCATCTGATGGGTCACTATCCAAATAGAGCTGCGCCTATCCGAAGCCAGGAGCCTGGTGCTTCTTCCCACGTGGGTGCAGGGGCTCAAGCACTTGGGCCCTCTTCCACTGCTTTCCCCCGCCATAGTAGAGCTGGATTGGAAGAGGAGCAGTCAGGACTAGAACAGGTGCCCATATAGTATGCCGGTGTTTCAGGGCAGGGCATTAACTCACTGGGCCACAGTGCCTGCCCTGATTCCTATGTATTTTTTGGATCTTCATAAACCTACAAAATAGGTGTTATTTCTTATCCCACCTGTACCTTCCAGGTTTTTTTTTTTTTTTTAAGATTTTATTTATTTACTTGAGAGGTAGAGTTACAAAGAGAGGGAGAGACAGAAAGAGAGGTCTTCCATCTGCTGGTTCACTCCCCAAATGGCTGCAATGGCCAGTGCTGAGCTGATCTGAAGCCAGGAGCCAGGAGCTTCTTCAAGGTCTCCCATGTGGGTGCAAGGTCTCAAGCATTTGGGCCGCCTTCCACTGCTTTCCCAGGGCATCAGCAAGGAGCTGGATCGGAAGTGGAACAGACAGGACTTCAACCGGTGCCCATATGAGATGCTGATACTGCAAGTGGATGCTTCACCTACTACACTACAGGCCCAGCCCCTACCTCCCAGTTTTTAACAAATGGGTAGATACAAACAACACGAGGGAATTGTCCAAAGTCCCAGAGCTGTTAGAACTGACATTTGACCCTTGGCTTCTCAGCCCATAATCCTTGTTCTCCCTATCCCATGTATCATTGCCTAGTAGAGTGTCCAGCACATGGTAGGTGCTGAGTAAATGTTTATTAAGTAAAGGTAAAAATTATAAATGAGTAAAAATACTGGTTCCATTACTGAAATTAGCCCAAAGAAATAATTTTAGAAAAGGTAGCCCGGGGACCAGTGCTGTGGCATAGTGGGAAAGCCGCCGCCTGTGGTGCCGGCAATCAGTGCCAGCATCCCATATAGGTGCCGGTTCAAGTCCTAGCTACTTCACTTCTGATCCAGCTCTCCACTATGGCCTTGGAAAGCAATAGAAGATGGCCCAAGTCCTTGTGCCCCTGCGCCCGCATAGGAGACCCGGAAGAAGCTCCTGGCTCCTGGTTTCAGATCAGCCCAGCTCTGACTATTGTGGCCATTTGGGGAGTAAACCAGCGGATGGAAGACCTCTCTCTCTTTCTCTCTCCCTCTCCCTCTCCCTCTCCCTCTCCCTCTCCCTCTCCCTCTCCCTCTCCCTCTCCCTCTCTCTGTGTAGCTCTGACTTTCAAATAAATAAATAAATGTTTAAAAAGAAAGGGTAAAAGCTAAAGTGCTTGATAGAAATGGCAGGTTGAACATACACTTATTTTTACTCCTTCCTGAATCCACAGTAACATGATAATAAAGGATGAAATTCTTAAGACTTTCCAGTTAACCAGTTCTTCAGAAGGAAGAGAATGAGATGGGAGCTGATGAGTGGAAGCAGACGGGCAAGTGGAAGCTGAGAAGGCCAGAGAGTGAAATGCAACCCTGCAGTAGGGAAATGCCACGGTAATCAGGCTTGGAGGCACTAAGTACCTCTCAGGGTGGGGTGTGAAATGTGTCTGGAAACATGAGGATTGGTGGAAAGTTCCCCAGTCCCCTCCCCTCTCCAAGGATGACTGCCCTGCTCCTCCCTGGCAGGAGACTGCGGTTGGGGTGTGTGGATGGGGGTGGGGACGGAGACTGCATTTGAAATGTCCCTGCCACAACTACACTCCCCCAAGGAAATGGGGGGATTCCCCTCTCTGGGAACTGACCACCCAAGAGAAAAGTCCCAGAGGCAGTGCTCATTGAGGGTCCTCTAAACAGAGTGGTTGGAGCCCACAGGTTGACAGACCCTGCCCGTGCAGACAGCTGTGCATCAGCGCTTTAACTCCTCCACCTGCAGATGCCCAGATGTCTAAGGAAAGCCTTGAATATGAAAGACAAAGACAGCAGGAGAAAGGAAGTGGATGAGACAGGATGAAATCAACTGAAGTGCACCTAAGTAAGAAGACCTGTGATGTGCATCCTCCTGCGTAAGAGAAGATCTGTATCCATGTGGCAGCAAGAAAAGACTGTGAAATTGGGACATTCAGAGAAAAGGAACAAGCTTTTGGAGCAGAAATAGAATAGAGATTAATATAGGGATTAAAAGATAAAATTGAGCACCTCTTCCACAGAGTAGAATAAAAAGACAAAGCTAAAGAGCGGAATGTGGAAGAGGAAATTAGAAGCCCAGTCCAGGAAATCTAACATCCAAATAATAGCGGCTGCAGGAAGAGGCTCGAGAGAGTTGGGGGGGGGGGGGAATCATCAAAGCATTGTCCTGCGCACTGCCCTGTAGCACAAGAGTCAACACTGCACACTGAAAGAGCTTCTGAAACCCTAACCCAGAGGATGCAGAAGACCCCAGGAAGAGCCCAAAGATTTCCAGAGAGCAAGAAAACAGACCACACACCAGGACCAGGTATCAACCCCACGGGGTCTCTGCAACAGCCCAGAAGCAGACCAGGGACAGTGGAGAAAGGCTTCCGAACTGCTGCCCAAACCATTTCCAGTGTGGAATTTTGTACCAGCCAGACCCAACCTAAGGTGAGGGTAAAAAGTAAAGACATTTTTCAATATAGAGTGTTGGAAGGTCTCTAAAAAAATTTTCTTTCCAGTTCACTTTGGCTCAGGAAGCTGGTGGAAGCTGGCCTAAACATAAATAGGAAGTGAGCAAGGGAGAGCAGCATCCTTGGGGCCCAGGACCCAGCAGAGTGGCAGAGGGCAGCAGTGAGGGGAAGGAAGTCACTAGATCCCTTGGAGTTTGGAGATAAATCAGTTACTGGCATGTAGAAGACTAAGCAAATGAGATAAAAGTGATAACTTGAGGGAAACTAAAAAATGAAACAGTCATCTCTTGGGTTGTTTCAGGACCCCTACAGGCGCCAAACTCCATAGATGCTCAAGCCCCTTAAGTGAAATGACATGGTTCCTGCATATAACTTCTGCAGCCCTCCCAGAGGCTTTATTTTTCAAATTATTTTATTTGAGAAGCAGAGAGACAAGACAAAAGAGAGCTCTCACCCACTGGCGGGCTCTGCAGATGCCCACAGCTGGACTGGAGCCAACGCCAGAAACCATGAACACAGCCCAGGTCTCTCACGTGGGTGGTGGGAACTCAGTTACTTGTTTGAGTAATCACCCTCTACCTCACAGCATCTGCACTGTCATGAACCTGGAGTCAGCAGGAACCAGGAACTGAACCCAGGTGTTCCCATGTGGATGTGGTCATCCTAGCCAGTAAGTTAAATGTCCACTCCGCTCCTGTGTACTTTAAATCCATTCTAGACCATTTATAAAGCCTAACACAATGTAAATGCTGTGGGAACAGTTATTTTATTTAGTGCCTAATTGTAAGAGAATGTCTGTTCCTGTTCAGTAGACACAATTTCTTTTCTGAATATTTTCAACCACAGTTGGTTGCGTACACACATGAAATACCCATGGATACAGAGGATGACCATAATGTGTGACTTAGATGTGACTAATATGCATGTGATTATAATTTTGTAGACACTGAACATTAAGCAAACATCTTGCTATAACAATGTTGGAAAGTGAGGAAAGAGAAAGCACATATTTTGGGAAGTGGTAAGGAGAGCTGGCACTGTCCAAGGCTGGAAGCTGAACAGGTGGTCCTGAAAACTGAAATTGAAGAGCCGGTGGGGTGAGCGTGGCATTTAGGAACATGGAGGCTAATGTGGGGTGTCAGGGACAACCAAGAGAGTTGAAAACACCTGCCTCTCAGGAGCAGGGACGAGACGTGCAGAAGGACGAGGCATCTTGTTGGACTTCTTTAAATAATGTACATACTTGTTGGAGAAAGGAGAAAGGTGAAAAAATAAAGATATCCTACCAATATAGTTTTTACTGTAGCAACCACTGGAAACAAAAACATCCCACAGTGGAGGCAACAGCATCAGAATGCAGGGGAAATAAGTGTGGGCCATCAGGCCAGGCAGACAGGGAGTTCAAATGCAGAGTCTAACACACCTTTGACTCACTGTGCTGGTCTGTAAGGGGCTGGCAGGGTTCCCGTAGAAGAGTTGCCCTGAGAGGTAAATTACCTAACATGTCCATTGAAGGTGTTGAATAAATGTTCACTCCCTTAACTGTAGCTAAAAAACAGGAGAGATCCTTATGCAGCCACCCACTAGTTTAATAATTATTTGTGAAAATAGGGAATTAAAAAAAGCAAAAGGCAAAGTCATATATCTATGTATCATTATTATAACTCTGTAAAAATAGTTGTCAAATAGATACAGATTAAAAGGAAACCAAAAGCAAAAATAGTTTTGTAGGAATTGTAAAGAGACGGATGATTTTTAAACTTTTTATTTATTTTTTTTTTTATTTTTTTTATTTTTTGACAGGCAGAGTGGACAGTGAGAGAGAGAGACAGAGAGAAAGGTCTTCCTTTGCCGTTGGTTCACCCTCCAATGGCTGCCGCGGTCAGCGCGCTGTGACCGGCGCACCGCGCTCATCTGATGGCAGGAGCCAGGTGCTAGGTGCTTTTTCCTGGTCTCCCATGGGGTGCAGGGCCCAAGCACTTGGACCATCCTCCACTGCACTCCCGGGCCACAGCCCGGAGAGGGCTGGCCTGGAAGAGGGGCAACCAGGACAGAATCTGGCGCCCCGACCGGGACTAGAACCCGGTGTGCCGGCGCCGCAAGGCGGAGGATTAGCCTGTTGAGCCACGGCGCCGGCCTAAACTTTTTATTTCTTGTAGCTGCTTCACATTTGTGTGACTATCAAGGACTCTGAATACGCGTTTCATCCTTTATACTTGTAAAGGGCACTTGTAGTTCATTCCTGATCCTAAGCATCGCAATGGCCCCAGCCACTGACCTTGGCATTTGTCCTTCCTGTATAAAGAGAGACAGACTTTGCTTTAGCACGACTTCCTAAGGCATGCGGCTCTGCGGGCAGGAATGAAGTCTGGTGCCTCAGCTGCCCCGGCTTTTCACAGGCTCGGAGATGCTAACCATTTGAGGAAATGCTTTTCAGTATTCAGGCGCCACAGAGGACTGCCCTTGCAACCTCCATCCACAGTGCTTCTTTCAGCTTTGGGGAACTGTGTTCCTCTTGTTGACAGCCCCAGAGTGGCTGCATCGCTTCCTTCCTTTGGCAGCTCCCGGTGGTGCTCTCATCAGCCATCAGCCGGTAGAATCTGTGACCTTGTCCTCTCCTTCAGTGTGGCCCCGACTGTCAGGAGGTGCCTATGTCCATCCTTTTGTTGTGGGCTAGGTGGAGTCCAAATCCCTATTCCAGGCTTTTGCCTCTTACCTAGAGAAGCATTGTAAGTACTGGCACAAATACAACACACACACACACACACACACACACACACGGGCATTGTTCAGGAAGAGTGGACCAAGAAGGGAAAGGAATGGGGGACGGGGAGAGGGTGTTGCAGTACCCTGCCTCGTTAGAGGTTGCAGAAAGAGAGAGCCCCTCCCTATCACCAGCTTGGAAAGGGGAGTGGTTGCATGGTACCACCTCCAGGTCAGGTCAGGGGAGGTGCATCCTGGGGAAACGCAGGGTAGGGGAGATGTGACTTCCTAATCGAGCTATCTGCCTTATCCCATCTCACTTTCATCGGCTCTTGTGTAACATTACTTAGATTCTCCCATGTGAGTATAGGAAGAGCTTCCTCCATTTATGCCGTCACTGCTTGGTGTTCCTTAAACCAACAAAATGTGCTTAATCAGTCTTCCAAAGGAGGTCTCATCTGTGTGTTATCTTTTGCTTTCGTCACATTGCAGTGCGTAATTCTGTATTTATGTCCTGAAGCCCAGGTGTCAGTGCTGGAAGTGGAACTGCTAGGTCAGAGATTTGCTAGCTGTTGTCCTTACGCCTGTCCCCATCAGTAGTATTCCCCAGACATAAGGAATGCTCCCACCTTTAGAGATTTGCCACGCGGGTGGGCCAAAATTATTTTCTCATTGTGGTTTTAGTTGGCACTTCTTTGATGAATGAGGCTGTGCATCTTTTTACATGTTTAGGAGTCAGCTGGTCATTTTCCTGATGGTCCCTAGTCTTTTTCCTGGTGACTAAGAAAGCTCTTCGTATACTCAGGAAATTAGCCCTTTGCTTTATGAATTGCAAATATTTGTTCTCAGTTTGTCATTTCTCCTTTGACTTTGCCCACGGTGACATTTGCCATACAGACTTCTTTCAATGTTTGCGTAGTCAGATTTTTCACTTGTTTCTTTCATGGCTTCTGGGATTTCTGTTTTCTTTAGAAAGGCCTTCTGTACTGCAGCAGTTTGGTTTTTATTTTTTAATTCTATGATTTCTTCTAACACATGTGTGATTTCATCTTTATTTTAAAACATGTAACCCTTCTGGACTTTTTCCTGATGGCCACCTTTTATCCAGCATCATTTTTTTTTTTAAGATTTATTTATTTGAAAGGAAGAGCAACAGTAAAACATGGACAGAGTGAGAGATCTATCCACTGGCCACAACAGTGGCTGGGCCAGGCACAAACCAAAAGCCTAGATCATCTTTCACTGCCTTTCCTGGCGCCTTAGCAGGGAGCCGAATCAGAGGAAGAACAGCCAGTACTTGAACCAGCATTCCCATATGAGATGCCAGTGTGGCCAGCAGCAGCTCAACCCCCAGAACCACAATGCTAGCCCTTCCCTCAGTTATTGAACAGACTGGTTTTCCAGATTGATTGAAATACCTCCTTTTTCTCTGACTAAATTTCTGAGATGTATTTAGGCATATGTCCAGTTGTTTCTGTTCTGATTCTAGGTTCATAGTATATAGTACCAACTATAACATTTTAATTTTTGCAATCATTTCCTGATTAAAGTGTTCTTACAAAGGCATTCCTTGTAAATAAGTGAGATCTTTCCATCTAGATGTTCCAGTTTTCTCCGCTAGGAATAGTGGCAAATGAGCTGGGACTTTCCAACTCTTACTATCCGTCCCTCATGGTCATTGGCACAGATTTTGAGGTGGATTTGGGCTGGAAGGTATCCAAAAGGCAGTACTGGGTTGGGCAAAGAGCAGACACTGACATATATGTACCTGTTCTCCAGACAGGAGAGATTGGTGACACAGCAGAGGCGGCTTGTTTGGTCAGTGCAGGCAATTTTATCTAATTTGCATTTAACAGTAGGAAAGGTGAGGCGGGGGAGGAGTGGCCCCCATGTAAAGTCTGGGCAAGCAGAGTGAGTGAATCTGGGAGCTCTGAGCTTAGCACTGTGACAGTGACAGCACAACTCCAGAGCTTCATTGCATTCTCCTAAAATTAAGCAACTGCTATCCAACTGGCTGTTTTGCAAGACTGGTTTCTAATAGATGGTGTTTATTGAGTGGAACCCTGGAGTTTCTTAATAAATGATAACTGTACTAAAGCATGGTGTCAAAAACAGGTCAAATTTTAGGTGAGGAGAGAGACTGCATGGGAATCTGCGTGGAGAGGGGTGTAGCCTGTCCTAACTGCTACTTTTGGAACTGAAAGATGAGGGTCAGATGCATTTAACATGTGAGTACAGTTCTGAGAGTTCCTAAATGGTTGTCTTTGGGCTTCAAAAAGTGGAGTTTGCTTCCTTGGGGCAAAAAAGTGTGGATTCTTTTTAAGTGGTTTTGGAACTCATGGGCCTGCTCCCCTTAACATTTGTGTTTTGTGGTTTGCACAGTGTGGCATGGGGTCACTGATGTGCCAGCTTGGCCCGATCGCCTCTGTGCCATATTTAGAAACCAGTTGCATGCACAGAAGATGACTTCTCTGTTGTGTCCTCAGGCCACTTTTGGTCATTTTGGGCAGATATGGAACATCTCTGCGCTGGAATTTTCCTGTGCAGAATCCTGAAGTTCTGGAATAGAACACCCAGCAACAAGATCGAGGACATAATGAGTGGCAGCTGTGCAGAAGCATTTGCCCCACCCCCCCCACCCCCAGTGGGGAAAATGCTGTGTTCAAAGCATATTTCTGATGAGCCTATTGATGTTGTCTGGGAAGCTGACCATGCCACTGCCGTTTTGAGATAAAAGGCCCAAGCTGTTTGTGCCTGAAGCTAATGATGAAGTTTTTTCCCAGCCTCAGCTTGTCTGCGCAGCGGGACTGGTGGGTGGGGTTGGGGGCTGCTCCTCATCTGGACTTCCTGAAAAGAAGGGGGAGGGGGGGCTGTGTACCAAAGGAGAAGTGGACTCCTAACGACTTGCTGTTCACCTGCTGCCTTCCGGTCAGCTGGGTTGAGCGAAGGAGAGAGGCTGGAATGGGGACAGAAGGGTCTGTGGTAGGAGTGGCTGGATTCCTGGCTTCCAAGTCCCCAGGGGTGGGGGCTCTGGCAGTTCAGGATCCAGGATTGAGTACGTACAGAACATTCTCATAAACCCTAAGGAGATCTGCCCTTCCCGTCTTCCTCCCCTCCCCGTGTGCACACATGCACGTGCACACACAGAGCTCAGTATTCCAGTTTCTGGAGCTGCCACAGGCTTTGTTCATCCCGATGACTTTATCCTGACCAGTAAAGAAGAGTTAAAACGCTTCTGCAGTCAGACACCTGTCCGCATTCCAGCAGAACCTCCATCCTCATGGGCTCTCATTATCTTTGAGGAGATACCACTATGATTTTATTAACATTCTGCCCCCAACTTAGAAAGAATCAAATGTGACTATTCATTTTAATTACGCAGAACTGGTGCTGTGGTGCAGCAGGTTAAAGTCCCAGTCTGAAGTGTCAGCATCCCATATGGGTGCCAGTTCGAGTCCCAGCTGTTCTACTTATAATCTAGCTCTGTGCTATGGCCTGGGAAAGAGTAGAAGATGGCCCAAGTCCTTGGGCCCCTGCACCCGTGTGGGAGACCCGGAAGATGCTCCCAGCTCCTGGTATCAGATCAAACAGCTCCAGCTGTTGCTGCTTTGGAGAGTGAACCAGTGGATGGAAGACCTCTTTCTCACTCTCTCTGCCTCTGCCTCTCTGTAACTCTGCCTTTCAAATAAATAAATAAGTCTTAAAAATAGTCATTACGCTCCAGGTGTGTCTCATGCAGAAAAAAAAAAAAAAAACTCCACTAACATTAAGAAGTCAGCTCCAGTTGTGAAAAACATGTAAAACCAAAGACATGATATTCTGTTGAGTGCGTGTGAACACCATAGCAAAGCTCAATTATCAATTTGGGAACACGGTTTAATAGAATGTATTGACAGTTTATCAGACAGGAAAAGAACCAGGCACACATTGGGGAAGTTGATGAGTCTTTTTCTGTTTTTAAAGATTTGTTTTATTTATTTGAGAGGCAGACTTACAGACAGAGAAGGAGAGAGACAGAGAGGTCTTCCATCTGCTGGTTCACTCCCTAAATGGCTGCAACAGCCAGAGCTAGACCAAGCTGAACACAGGAGCAGGGAGCTTCCTCCCGATCTCCCGCATGGGTGCAGGGGCCCAAGGACTTGGGGCTATTTTCCCCTGCTTTCTCAGGCACATCAGCAGGGAGCTGGATCAGAAGTGGAGCAGCCAGGACATGAACTGCCACCCATATAGGATGCCAGTGCGCCACAGCGCCGGCCCCAGAATTGATGAGACTTGAGTGTGACAGGAAGAGAATATCTGGACTGAATCAGAGACCTGTCCTCTAGTCCTGGCTTGGTGACACTAGGCGAATCACGGTCTGCTCTTCTCCTCCCTGAAGTCATGATGATGCCCTTGCCCAGTGTTGCTGTGAAGACTGAATGAGAGAAGGGACCAGCCCAGGCCTGACTCAGAGATTGGAGTCTCAGAACCTTGGACTCCCTGCCAGGAACTTGAACTTCCCAACCGTGTGATTGCTTCCCCTTAGTAACGCTCCATTCTTCTGCCCTGACCTCACTGCCCACCACTCCTCTCTGTGACAGTTGCCGTCTGTGTATTTGTCATGTGCTCCACCCCAGATTATGAACCTGAGGAGGACTGGCGCTGTGGCTTGCTCTTATCTGTGTTTGCCTTGTAGCACCCACGTTTGTTGAATTTTATTGAATAAATATGTAAGGATCCAAAGAACATCTGGTTAGAGCTGGCTCAGTCCTGACAGTGTCTTTGGTTTGGTCCCAGCTGCTGACAACACCATCCTGGTTAGGCATTCTCCGTCCACGTGGTTCTCAGAACAGATGTCTTCATCACCTTTCTCTTCTGTGAACAAATGTTTCCCCTGGGATGGAGAATTGATTTTTTTCTTACCTGCATGCATGCTTCAAGCAGGGTGGAGGGCCTGTTGAGATGGGCATTGTCTCTGGAAACTGCAGGCAGCTCGCAAGTCCCAGTCTCCTAACAGCCCAGCGCCGACTCGAAGCCTCACCTGTGCCTCGGCTTGCAGTCAGCCAAGGGCACGATCAGCAGCTGAGAGTGAGGTTGTCAGAGAGAAGCCGGAGTGGCCACGCAGCAAAGCTCTGTAGATCTGATCAGGAGAGAGCAGGGTTCTCAAAAGGGCTTCCCAGAACTTCTGCATTTTGTTGGGCTTGGGCTTCAGGAAGGCTAGGGAAACCCAAGGGGCAGAGAGTAAAGTGGCAGAGCTGCAGTGGTCGAGCATAAACCTTGAGAGTGAGTTCCAGGTAAATGCCAGCAGGGCCATGGGTGCCTGTCAGAATCCTGCGGAGAGACCACTCTGTACTGGGAGGCTTATTCCCTGTGCCTTTGAGTGGGTACATTGAAGATGAACTCCTTTTTTTTTTTTTTTTGCATTGCAATATTTATGTATTACCTTGATATGCTTTCTAGTAGTATAGTGAGGTTACACTGCATGCACCTTTAACTTAACACAAATTCAACTTCTTATGGCAATACACAAAATGACAGACATGGCTGGCGCCGCGGCTCAATAGGCTAATCCTCCGCCTTGCGGCGCCGGCACACCGGGTTCTAGTCCTGGTCGGGGCATCGGATTCTATCCCGGTTGCCCCTCTTCCAGGCCAGCTCTCTGCTGTGGCCCAGGAGTGCACTGGAGGATGGCCCAAGTGCTTAGGTCCTGCACCCCATGGGAGACCAGGAGAAGCACCTGGCTCCTGCCATCAGATCAGCGCGGTGTGCCGGCCACAGCGTGCTGGCCATGACAGCCATTGGAGGGTGAACCAACAGCAAAGGAAGACCTTTCTCTCTGTCTCTCTCTCTCTCACTGTCCACTCTGCCTGTCCAAAAAAAAAAAAAAAATGACAGACACACAGCTTCTCTCCTGCTGGTCTTTCTGCTGGCCTTCCCACTCAGACAAGCACAAGTCCCAGGTGTGTGAGCTGGGGGCCTTCACACCCCTGCCATCACGAAGGCCGTGTGCCTCTTCTGCAGCAGCAGGGAGCATCTTGTATCCTCGCATTTAAAGATAACATTTTTGTGTTTTCCACTTGTTATTGTTTTCACAACATGGCCCCAGCCTCAAGCCACCAATGCCATCCATTGCTTAGGTACTGCCCAACCGTCTACCTGGCGCTGGGGAAAGCTGCCTGGGCTCCACTTAGCTAGAGACAGCCTGTTCCTTTGTGAGGGGTGTTCAGGGTATAACTTGATCACGTTGATAGTTTCGCCTTTTAACTTGGGAACCAAGCTATGGGTGAGACATGACCTCACCGTAAAAATAGAATGACCCCCAGAAGACAAGACCAGAAGTTAAAATGGGGACTGAAGTCCCTCCTCACTGCTTCCCCTTGGCCGTGACTGTTGCTGTCTTGTTTTCTCCAGGAAGCCACAGAACACGATTTCCTGTTTGTTCTCTCTCTTGTTCGTTGCTGGCTTCTGTCTTGAAGCCCCCCTTCACCAGATTCTCAATAAGCAGATGTTCACAAAGGAAAGCTACCCAGGCTCTCCCTCTCACCATAGAGCCCCCAGTGGGTAAACAGCCTTAAAAAACGGCCAACACCAAAAAATCCGCTCTGGTAATTGGATGTATGTTTAAAGCTGGAGGCTGGCTGTCAGCTACTCAAGGTGTGCTGAGCACTGCTTCTAGAGAACTAACACTTTTAAAGGATGACTAGTAGAGACACGAGAGTCTCTGGAGTGAAAGCATCTATTTGTCCTTGTGTCTTTTATCAAAGAAGCCTAGGACATGGTGCCCAGGCCTCAGCTGAAGTCTTAATTCTGATGTTGATTAGCAGTGTGACCCTATCTAACCCATTAGCCATGGCTTTAGGGTCCCCATGGTAAGATTGGGGGAGCAGCAGCTGCCCCTGTGCAGGTGATGATGTCATTAAAGGCAAATGAGATCATGTACAAAAAGGACTTGGAAAAACTGAAGTGCTGTAGAAAGGTATTGGTTTTATATAGCATGCTTTGTGTGCAGAGAAAAAGATAAATCCATTTACGACAATAGAGCCACAGTTAGTACCTCAAGCATTCCTGACTTCCTTTGCTGGGGGAACTTCCTTCGTGAGTTTTAAGTCACCATGGGAAAGGTTCCAGGTTTCCCTCCAGATGATGTCATTTCTGCTCTTTAGTCAGATTCCAGTGGCATTTGCTTGGCATGGATCTCTTTCTTGCAGATAAGTAGAGCATGGTAACTCTTCCCTTCCCTCTTTTCTCTGTGAAGTCATGAGCCTTAGTCTTTCCTTGTCATGAAGGAGAAACAAGACTCCCGGGTGGATCTCCACAGAGCTCCCCGGCCAGGGCCCTGCCCAGCCTCCCCTGGTTCACATGCTCTCCCTTGCCGGTCCCGTCTCTTGCGTCAGGTTAGGCTGGGAAAGAGGAACGTGCAGGCATGAAGCACAGATTGGCTTCCAGCCACTCGCACTCCTGGTGAGACAAGGCTCAGGAGGGGCTGAACCCACGGACATTGTGAGTACAAATATTTCCAACAGTTATGCTGACATGAAAGAGTTTCCTTTAAGAAAATATTTTCTGGAACAAATTCTACTGAATCTTTTTGATTCCATGACTTATTTTTTACTACAACACAGTGAAATTTTATCTTCATCAGGGTCTTTTGCATTTAAAGTTTCCTACAAAACTTGGAGTCGGTGATCACCTTCTGTTCCATTACGTATATTATGATCATAAATTCAGCTATTGGAAGTTCTCTTACGGCCATTAGTTCCATCAAGTCCAATCTTCTAGGTTAAATTTTATGGATCTAAATATCTGTGAAATATGAAAATTAGATTCTTCTGTCAGTTTTTAGATCACACTAAGTTATACCACATGCAGTTTAACTGTTGCCAATTATATTGTGAGCCGATTCTTTTTTTTTTTTGTATTTGACAGAGTTATAGACAGTGACAGAGAGAGACAGAGAGAAAGGTCTTCCTTCTGTTGGTTCACTCCCCAAATGGCCACCACGGCTGGCGCTGCACCAATCCGAAGTCAGGAGCCAGAGTTTATTCTTTCTACCAGTTTTAGCTACTATGAAATGAACAGGAGGCTGATAATATATATTTATTTATCAATGAGTTCATTTTTAAAATTGTGGTTAATTTTAGATATAGAAATGAAAACATAGAGTGAAAGGAAGTGTCCTAAGGTCAGAATGTTGGGAATACAAACCAAAACCACATTGAGATGCCACTTCTCACCCAATAAGATGGCTGCAAAAATTTTTTTGTTAATGGAAGACCACAAGTGTTGGGAAAATGTGAAGAAATTGGAACCCTGGTACATTGCTGGTGAAAATGTGAAGTGGTCCAGCTGCTGTGGAAAGCAGGAGGTTTCTCAGAGTGTGTTTAGCTTTGCAGTGAAGATGCTGTGTGCCACATGAGAGTGCCTGCATTCATTTCCTGACTCCAGCTTCCCACTGATGCAGACCAGGGGCACAGTGATGATGCAGTTAGGTTCCTCCCACCAACGTGGGAGACCTGGATTGGGTTCCTAGCTCCTGGCTACGGCCACAGCTATTGAGAGCATTTGAGGCGTGAACTGGCAGGTGGGCACGCTCTCTGCCTCTCAAATTAAAAATAATTTTGAAAGTTTTGAGTTCTGCATTGTAGTTTAGCAAGTTAAGCCACCACTTGCAATACCACATCCCACATCAGGGTGCTGGTTCAGGTTCCAGCTACTCTGATTCCAATTCACGTTCCTGCTAATGTACCTGGGAAGACAGTGGAAGGTGCTCCAAGAACTTGGGCCCCTGAATTCTATGTGAGAGACCAAGATGATCTCCAAGTTCCTGGCTCCTGATTTCTGTCTGGCCCAGACCTGGCTGTTGCAGCAATCTGGGGAGTGAACCAGCAGATGGAATCTCTCTCTCTTTCTCTCTTTCTCTCTGTGTGTGTGCGCATGTGTGTCACTTCGCCTTTCAAGTAAAAAAAAATTTTTTTTTGACAGGCAGAGTTAGACAGAGAGAGAGACAGAGAAAATTCGTTCTTTTTTCCGTTGGTTCACCCCCCAGGTGGCTGCTACAGCCAGCGCGCTGCGCTTATCCGAATCCAGGAACCAGGTGCTTCTCCTGGTCTCTCATGCGGGTACAGGGCCCAAGGACTTGGGCCATCCTCCACTGCACTCCCGGGCCACAGCAGAGAGCTGGACTGGAAGAGGAGCAACCGGGACAGAATCCAGCGCCCCAGCTGGGACTAGAACCTTGGGTGCCGGCACCGCAGGCGGAGGATTAGCCAAGTGAGTCGCGGTGCCAGCTCAAGTAAATTTTTTTTAAAGATTTATTTTTATTTATTTGAAAGAATTAGAAAGAGAGGTAGAGACAGAGAACGAGCTCTTCCATCCGCTGGTTCACTCCCCAGATGGCCGCAATGGGGGGAGATGCGTGGATCCAAAGCCAGGAGCCAGGAGCTTCTTCCGGGGCTCCCACGTGGGTGCAAGAGCCCAAGAACTTGGGCTGTCTTCTACTGCTTTCCCAGGCCATAGCAGAGAGCTGGATTGGAAGTGGAGCAGCCAGGACTAGAGCCGGCGCCCATATGGGATGCTGGCACTTCAGGCCAGGGCTTTAACTCACTGTGCCACAGCACCAGCTCCTCAAGTAAATTTTTAAAAAAATAATAAAAATACATGTAGAACTACATGCAAATTAGTGTAGTAAAATGAGTATTGTAAAACATGAAGAAAGTAGAGTTTTACTCTAGGACATGATGGAAAGATATACCCTGGTTTTGGATGGGATAAGTCAATATTGTAAAGATGTCCATTTATCCCCAGAGTAAAATATGTTTGCTGTGTTTCTAATGAAAAATCCCAGAATTTTCAAACAAGCTAATCCTAGAATTCATCAGAAAATAAAATGACAAAAAGCTGCCAAGAAAATTTTGAAAAAGAACATGAATACCATCAGCTCGCAAAATGTTTCCTGAAGCATATCATGTACAGCAGCGTCATATTGACATCAGCAGATAGCTCGATGAGCCGGACTGGAGAAAATAGAAACAAATACAAATCTTTTATTAGAAATTTGGCATATGTTAGAGATGGCGGATGAAATCAGTAGAGAAAGAATGGGCCATTTATTGTATAAGAACATTAGTTAATCCATTAGTGAAAAAATGAGTTAGACCTTCACACCATTTATAAAAATAATAGATTTGAGACTAATACACTTTTTTAACTCTAAGAGGAGGCTGGTGTTGTGGTACAGTGGGTTAAGCCACCACTTGGGACACCCCCATCCCATATTGCAGTGCCAGTTGGAGTCCCAGCTACTCTGCTTCTGAGCCGGCTCCCTGCGAACTTGCCTGGGAAGCAGCAGATGATGGCTCAAGTATTTGAGTTCCTGCCACCCATGTGGGAGACCTAGATGGAATTCCGAGCTCCTGGCTCCACTAGCCCAGCCCTGGCTGTTGTGGCCATTTGGGAAATAAATCATTGAATGGAAGTTCTCTGTCTCTCTCACTGTCCCTTTTAAATAATGAATAAATAAATCTTTTTTTAAAAAAAAATCATAAAAGTAATAAAAGGAAACATTGGGAAATATATTTGTAATTGGGTTTTAGAATAGCTTTTTTTTTTAACTTTTATTTAGCAAATATAAATTTCCAAAGTACAGCTTATGGATTTCAATGGCTCCCCCTACCCCATAACTTCCCTCCCACCCACGACCCTCCCAACTCCCACTCCCTATCCCATTCCATTCACATCAAGATTCATTTTCAATTATCTTTATATACAGAAGATTAATTTAGTATATATTAAGTAAAGATTTCAACAGTTTACACCCACACAGAACATAAAGTGTAAAATGCTGTTTGAGTACTAGATATAGCATTAATTCACATTGAACAACACATTAAGGACAGAGATCCTACATGAGGAATAAGTGCACAGTGACTCCTGTTTTTGACTTAACAAATTGACGCTCTTGTTTATGACGTCAGTAATCTCCCTAGGCTCTTGTCATGAGTTGCCAAGGCTATGGAAGCCTTTTGAGTTCGCCGACTTCGATCTTATTTAGACAAGGCCATAGTCAAAGCGGAGGTTCATTCCTCCCTTCAGAGAAAGATATCTCTTTCTTTGACGGCCCATTCTTTCTACTGGGATCTCACTCGCAGAGATCTTTCATTTAGTTTGTTTGTTAGTTTAATAATTTTTTTTTTTTTTTTTGCCAGAGTGTCTTGGCTTTCTATGCCTAAAATACTCTCATGGGCTCTTGAGCCAGATCTGAATGCCTTAAGGGCTGAATCTGAGGCCAGAGTGCTGTTTAGGTCATCTGCCATTCTATGAGTCTGCTGTGTATCCCGCTTCCCACATTACATCATTCTCTCCCTTTTTTAGTCTATCAGTTAGTAGAATAGCTCTTTTTAAAAACATGATACAAGGCCAGCGCTGCAGCTCACTTGGCTAATTCTCCACCTGCAGTACCGGCACCCTGAGTTCTAGTCCTGGTTGGGGCACCGGATTCTGTCCCTGTTGCTCCTCTTCCAGTCAGCTCTCTGCTGTGGCCCAGGAAGGCAGTGGAGGATGGCCCAGGTCCATGGGGCCTGTACCCGCATGGGAGACCAGGAGGAAGCATCTGGCTCCTGACTTTGGATCAGCGCAGCGCACCGGCCGCAGCAGCCATTTTGGGGGTGAACTAACCGAAGGAAGACCTTTCTCTCTCTCTCACTAACTCTGCCTGTCAAAAAATAAAATAAAATAAAAACATGATACAAAACACAAGGTTCAAATTTCTAAAACTACCAGATTTAATCACAAGAATAGTATGTAAGGTAAAACAAAGTTAAAATATACAACAGACTGGGAGAAAGCATTTATAACATGTAATAGTGGCTTTAATGTATTTAATAAAATACTTAATAGGAAAAAGAATGTAATAAAAACAGACAACAATGTGAACAGACAATTCATGGAAGAGAAATACAAATAATTAATAATATATGAACTGGGGAAATGCAATTCAATCAGGAACTTTTTTTTTTAACTATAGATTGGCTCACCCTTAAGGAACACAGGATGAAATAGGATGTCCATTTTCACCCTTTAAAGTGGCCAGAATGTCAAAGATTGATAGTGCCAATTATTGATGAGGGTGAGGAAGACAGGTACTTTTATGCATTATCGGTGGCAATATAAACGGATCCGTTATTTTTGGAAGGCCATTTGGCAGGATCTGCGAGGCTTAAAATGCATGCAGCTCTCAGCTCTATTTGCCATTCCTGCCAGGTTCCTTCTGGATGGCCTCTCATCCCTGGGGGGTCAGGTTGCACGGAAATGAAAGCAAAGCTGTAGGTCCCTTAGGAGCCAGGCCCAGATCTGCACAGCAGTCCTTCCAGCACATTCCACCAACCCAGATAAGCCATGGGTCAGCCTACCTGCGTAGAAAGGAAACCTAGCTCCTGATGGGACAGGAGGCTTTTAGACAATAAACCACACTGCTTCATGGACCATTTTAGCAGCATCTCTTCTGAAATATAAATTTCAAAATATTCTGTTGTTTGTGTCCATATTTCCTCCCTGACCTCAACCTTGTGACCAGGCACATATTCTGTTTTGTTTTCTTAACTTTTTCTCTTGGAGATCTGTGGATAAATCACATAAACAAAAACATACAATAAAACCACTCCATAGTAAATGGCTGCAAGATTCAGGTTTTTTTTTTTTTTTTTTTTTAATGATGTTTTTGAAAGGCAGAGTTACAGAGAGCAGAGGCAGAGAAAGAAGGAGGGAGGGAGGGAAGGAGGGAGGGAGGGAGGGAGGGAGAGAGTGAGTGAGAGAGGTCTTCTATCCTCTGGGTCACTCCCTAGATGGCCGCAGCAGCCAGACTGGGCCGATCCAAAGCCAGAAGCCAGGAGCTTCTTCCATGTCTCCCATGTGGGTACAGGGGCCCAAACACTTGGGCCATCTTCTACTGCTTTCCTAGGCCATAGTAGAGAGCTGGATTGGAAGAGGAGCATTCGAGACTTGAACTGGCACCCATATGGGATGCTGGCACTACAGGCAGTGGCTTTACCTGCTACCCCACAGCACCAGCCCCAAACTTCAGTTTTTTGTTTTGTTTTGTTTTTAAGATTTATTTATTTATTTGAAAGTCAGAGTTACACAGAGAGAGGAGAGGCAGAGAGAGAGGGAGAGAAAGGTCTTCCACCGGCTGGTTCCCTTCCTAGATGGCCACAATGGCTGGAGCTGCACTGATCTGAAGCCAGGAGCCAGGAGCTTCTTCCTGGTCTCCCACACAGGTACAGGGCCCAAGGACTTGGGCCATCTTCCGCTGCTTTCCCAGGCCATAGCAGAGAGCTGGATTGGAAAAGGAATAGCTAGGAAGGACTAGAACCGCCACCCATATGGGATGCTGGCACTTCAGGCCAGGGTTAACCCTCCCACGGCACCAGCCCCCAAACTTCAGTTTTTAAACCCTGGTGTTGTATCATTATGAAGTTAAGTAAAAGCAGTGTTTTATCAGTATTTATCAGTGATATCCTAAAATTGAAGAATAGGAGACTTCCTTGTACACAGCTGAGCTTATGTTGAGCTGAGAAACTCCAAGTTGCTTCTGAGGCAAGTTGATTCCTAATATGTGTGCACATCCAGGGCCGGTGCCGCGGCTCACCAGGCTAATCCTCTGCCTGCGGCGCCGGCACCCCAGGTTCTAGTACTGGTTGGGTGCCGGATTCTGTCCTGGTAGCTCCTCTTCCAGTCCAGCTCTCTGCTGTGGCCCGGGAAGGCAATGGAGGATGGCCCAAGTCCTTGGGCCCTGTACCCGCGTGGGAGACCAGGAGAAGCACCTGGCTCCTGGCTTTGGATTGGTGCAGTGCGCCAGCTGTAACAGCCATTTGGGGGGCGAACCAATGGAAAGGAAGACATTTCTCTCTCTCTCTCTCTCTCTCTCTCTCTCTCTCTCTCACTAACTCTGCCTGTTAAAAAATATATATATGTATATATATATGCAAATTCAAACACAGACGCACACACACATCCTTTTGTGAATTTTCTCCTATCCCAGTGTGAAAACAGGGTTATGTGGGTTGGAACTGTAGCCATATGCCAATAGTTAAATTTACATTATTATGGTATCTATTATTTTTAAATATATTTTTGGTGTATATGCTTTTGAGACAGGGAGGACAAGAGAGTTCCTATCTGCTGCTTCATTCCCTGAGTGCCCACAGTGGACCCTGGCTAGGGCTGGAGCTGGGACCCTGCGCTCAATTGCTCAATCCAGGTCTCGCATATATGCGGCAGGAACCTAATCACATGAGCCATCTGCTGCCTTCCAGGGTCTGCATCAGCAGGGAGCTGGAGTCAGGAACCAGAGGCCACAGACATTGAGTCCAGGCACTCTGATATGAGACAGGGTCATCCCAACCAGCATCCCAGCCACCAGATCAAACACCCACTCCCTTTTCATTTTAAAACATGCATTTGAAGGCCGGCACCGTGGTGCAGTGGGTTAATCTTCCTCCTGCGGCGCCGGCATTCCATATGGGCGCCGGTTCTAGTCCCAGCTGCTCCACTTCCAATCCAGCTGTCAGCTATGGCCTGGGAAAGCAGTAGAGGATGGGCCAAGTTATGTGAGAGACCTGGAAGAGGCACCTGGCTCCTGGCTTCAGATTGGCCCAGCTCCAGCCTTTGCAGCCATTTGGGGAGTGAACCAGCGGAAGGAAGACCTTTCTGTCTCTCCCTCTCACTGTCTGTAACTCTACCTCTCAAATAAAATAAATAAAATTTTTAAAAAATAAGTAAAAATAAAACATGTGTTTGTCTTTTTAGAGTTACTAAGTGTATTCCAGGCAGAAGAAACAGCATGAGCAAAGTCACCTCAGCACAAGGTTTACCCAGAAAGTTAACTGACCCGCAGGGGTGGCCAGCCTTCTAAGCAAACCAGCACCCATGCAGTGCAGGGCCAAGGCCAGTTTTGTGTGTCGATATTGACCCTTCATTGGTCAGGTGGACGGTTGAATAGGAGGGAGCAAGACCAGAGGCTGAGAGGCCACTTGGGAGTCTGCTGCCAAGACAGAGGGGGGTGACATGACTTCACACCAGGAGCGTGTCCTCAGGTTGAGCACATGTGTCATCCTTACAAGGGTCTGTGAAATCTGTGACTGACCAGAAGAATTTTAATTTTATTCATTTGTCATATTATCTAAGAGCAAGTTATAAGCAGTATCGGAAGATAGGCATGTGAAATTTACCTTCTGACATTTCTGACCTCAGCATATTTCTGTTTTAACTCCATGCTGTAAAGAAATTTTCTTCATACTTGTCTCCAAGAGTGATCAGGAGTTTGGTGACCTGGATCACTCGTCACCCTGTGCACACAGTTTATTGTCCACCTTGGTAGTCTGAAACCCTCTATCAGTTCTGTCCAAATGGTGTTTGCAGTTGCCCGGTTGACATTATTTTTATAAGCATGCTTTTTGTTATTTCTGTAATCCACTCGGCTCTTAGAAATGCCTCGGTCTGCTCTCCAGATGCCATGGCTTCTGCAGATATTTGCACCTGTGGGGGTATACCAGCGAGCGGCTTCATGTCCCCACAGTCTTAAAATACTCTTCCCTCTGTGGAAGGAATGTGTTTCCCAGCTTTTATTCTGGGATCTTGTCCCTGCATGAGATAAGAATTCAAAGCAGAGGCATAAATACAGTGCAGTAATGAGAGCAGGGTTTATTTAGAGTGAGAGAGTGAGTGTGGGCAAACCCATGAAGAGAAAAGCTCTCACGAAAGCCCCAAAGAGAAAGCCCCTCCTGTGAGGAGAGAACATGCAAGAAGGCCAAAAAGGGCCTGCGCCGTGGCTCAACAGGCTAATCCTCCGCCTTGCGGCGCCGGCACACCGGGTTCTAGTCCCGGTCGGGGTGCCGGATTCTGTCCCAGTTGCCCCTCTTCCAGGCCAGCCCTCTGCTGTGGCCCAGGAGTGCAGTGGAGGATGGCCCATGTGCTTGGGCCCTGCACCCCATGGGAGACCAGGATAAGCACCTAGCACCTGGCTCCTGCCAGCTGCAGCGCGCCATCCGCGGCAGCCATTGGAGGGTGAACCAATGGCAAAGGAAGACCTTTCTCTCTGTCTCTCTCTCACTGTCCACTCTGCCTGTCAAAAAAAAAAAAGAAGAAGGCCAAAAAGGCAAGGGTCGCTAGTCCAGTGGTCCCCTCTGTGGGGTAGAGAGCGGTGACCTAACTGAACGCACAAACTGGGCGGAGTTTGGGTGGGGTGAGATCTTCCCGGAAAGTTTCATGGCATCTCCACATGAAACTTTCCTGGCTCCTTCTTCATCATGTAGGAGACTGAGGTGCATCATGGGAAAGGGGGTGGAGTTAGAGTATACTGTAGAAACAGAAACTGGAAAAATCCTTCAGCCCATTTATCCCTAACTCCCTGCCCATTTTGGGTCCCCTGTCACCTCTCCTCCCCAGCTGCAAAGAGGACGCTTATCTGGGAGCTGGCTTGATACTTTTAACTTTGTGCAGATTTATCTAATTAGACACACACATAAAAAGAGTAGATCAAAGAAGAGCTTCTCAAATCATCTGGTTCTGAGAGCAATGACAGGCATGAGCTGGCAAATAGGCTGAGGCAAATCATTATTAAAACACTCACCACTGGGATATAGTACAAAGATGAAGGATTGCTGTCATTACTGCATCGTAGAACATGATTCTGTAAGACACAAATGCTGGCCAGCAAGTTTGAGTGAAAAGCCATGGGAGAGAAACAAGTAATCTCAGTAAATAGGTTCCTCTTGTACTCTGGTCGTGAGCCATAATCATTTCCTAGTTGTAGCTTGGAGCACCTTCCTCTCCCAGTAATTAAGTACGCTTGTGATTTTTACATTTCCTACCAAGGCCCAGATTTTCACATTTCCACGAAGGACAGTTGGTAAGGGAGGCATCCTGCCTTGCTTAAGCTGACAAGCCCTTTTCTTTCATGAATCCAATAACTATTTGCACAGCTCTGCCCTTCCAGCACGCTCTCCAGGGGTTACAGTTTGCAGCCCTTCCCACTGTACTGAAAACAGCAGGTTTGGTGAATGCAGTGATCCTACAGTGTGGCCTGTCTTGTTAGGGGAAGGGAGAGAAGTGAGCATTTAGTAAGCATAGGCGCTGTGCTGTTTCATATCTGATGATGAGGCTAACCCCATCTAGTTAGAATATGCTCAGTGTGTATTGCTTTCTTTTTAGTCTTTGGTGTGGAAATAATCCGTGTGGAATTAATTACTTAGCACCTTAAATTTGAAACCCTCTCTATGTGAGCGTGACCTGGGTGATTTCTAGAGCTCATTGGTTGCAGGGTGTATTAATAGATGGGAAAGGGGTGAATCACAGCATGGATGTAAGGTCATAAAACCCCATGTGTATGCTTGGTGTACAGAATGTGTCAGGAGGAAGCTTGAATAGGCTGGAAGACTTCTACTGAAAGGTTTTCTCACAGCATTGTTCAAGGAACGTGGAGCATATTGACCTCTCCTTCTTTCTTAGATACATTCCACCGTTGATCTGGGGGAAGAGCGGACACATCCAGACAGCCTTGTATGGAAAGATGGGAAGGGTGAGGTCACCACACCCGTATGGGCACCGGAAGTTCATCACCATGTCTGACGGAGCCACTTCTACTTTCGACCTCTTTGAGCCCTTGGCTGAGCACTGTGTTGGAGGTGAGCTGGTCTAACACGTGTGGCTTGGTCACCACTGCAAGAGGGAGCCCTGGTCAGTGGGGAGCACGGGGTGAATGCCCTGCCACCAGCTGTCCCGTTTCATCCGGGACTGCTGGGAAGTGTGCGGGGATGCAGCCAGGAGGAGCAGCCGGCAGGGATTAACTCTAACGTGTGCTTGCCAGCACCATTTAAGGCTCCTCAGAAAGCATCATGGAATAGTTTTGTAACCTCCTCGTGACAGGCAAGCTCCACCTGCAGGGATGAGTGAGAGCTTGGAGTCCAGGCCCCAGGACCAGCCTGTTCAGTGGATGTCAGCAACAAGGCCAGACCGTTCTAAGTGCTTTAGATCTACTGTTACCTCGTTTAATCTGCACCACATCCCTGTGAGGTTGGTGCTTCATTATCCCTACCGCACTGTCGGGGAAGCTGAGGCATAGAGAAGCAGCGTGTGCTGATTTTCCTTGTTGAATAAGAGTAGTTAAAACAGGCTCTCAGGTCCCTCTGCTTAGGTGTCCCTGGCAAAAAGACACTTTAAGATCATATTGATCATGCAAGAGTCAGGGAGCCTCTCTCTGAGAAGCAGCTCCCATCCCCATTGCTGCTGAAGTTTGATGTTTGTCCTGCCTGTTCAAGAACGTTCATGAAATGCTTTGTAGCAAGGACTTTTGAAGAAGTGCAGTTACGTGCCAGCATCCCTGTGATGGCTATTCCTACTGCAAGAGACTGTGTCTTTTATGTTCAGAGGCACCTTGTTTGTTCATAGGTCCTCAGTAATTATTTATGGGTAAATTCCAGTAAACCTATTGTAGCTCTCAGTGATTATAGTAACCAGAACTGCTGAGTAACTGGTGGCAAAGTTTTGTTTCCTCTGCCTGGAATGCTCGTCCCCAGAACGTCACTCAGCTGCGCCCTCTTACTCATTCAGGTCTTAGCTCAGATGTCACCCCCTCAGAGGGAGTCCTGGACTCCCCTAGCTACCTAGGGTTTCCCTCCCTGTAGACCTGTCATGTCCTCCTGCCATAGGTCCTCAAAGGACCTGCCACTCTCTACCCTTGCGTGTGCTCGTTGTTTATCTCTCTGCTAGCAGCCTACGCATCCCCAGAACAGTCAGCTTCCAGGAGTCAGACATGGAAGGAATGAATAAATAAATAGGTTAGAAGTTCATTTTGTGTTTAAAAGCCTTGTCTTTCAAATATTTATTTCTCTACCCTATCTAGCTAAATATGTCTTTTCTCTTGTCTCCAGTGCTTTTATTTGTTTCTTTTACCATTAAAGCACAAAATTTTGTTTGACCAGTCTGCTCCTCCTACCAGGATCATGTAAAATGTTAAATGGGCATGTTACATTAAATGGAATGTTAACATTAAATGGAATGTTAAAATGGGCAAGATTGATTTCTCGTTGTATTTATTCATGTCTTTTTATCAACCTGGCCCCTGACAGGACTGATAAGAGTGATTCTGGGGGAGACAGTACAAGGGGTCTTCAAAAAGTTCACGGCAGGGTCGTCGTTGTGGTGTAGCAGGTAAAGCCACCCCTGCAAAGCTGGCGTCCCATATAGGCACCAGTTCAAGTCTTGCCTGCTCCACTTCTGACTAGCTCCCTGCAATGGCATAAGAAAAACACAGTGGAAGATGGTCCCTGCCACCCATGTGGGAGACCCAGAAGAAGCTCCTGACTCCTGGCCATTGGGACAATCTGGAAAGTGAACTAGCAGATGGAAGATTCTGTCTGTCTGTCTGTTTCTCTCTCTCTAGTCTCTCCCTCTCACTGTATGTCTCATACCTTCAAATAAAATAAATCTTTTTTTAAAAATCATGGAAAATACATATTATAAAGAAAGTATGCATGGATTTCAAAAATTTTCACACCAAAATAGAATTTTATTCTACTTTTCCATGAATTTGTCCGAAAGTCCCTCGTATTTTCCCCCAAGAAATGTTTCAAGAAAAACAATCCTGGGCCGGCGCCACAGCTCAATAGGCTAATCTTCCGCCTGCGGCGCCGGCACCCTGGGTTCTAGTCCCTGTCGGGGCACCGGATTCTGTCCCAATCGCCCCTCTTCCAGGCCAGCTCTCTGCTGTGGCCCGGGAGTGCAGTGGAGGATGGCCCAAGTTCTTGGGCCCTGCACCCGCATGGGAGACCAGGAGAAGCACCTGGCTCCCAGCTTCGGATCAGCGTGGTGCGCTAGCCACAGAGCGCCGGCTGCAGAGCGCCACCCGCAGTGGCCATTGGGGGGTGAACCAACAGCAAAGGAAAACCTTTCTCTCTGTCTCTCTCTCACTGTCCACTCTGCCTGTGAAAAAAAAAAAAAAAGGAAAACAATCCTTTTTTCTTGCATGATTTTTTTGACTATAAAAGGAATCAGTTCTCATTTTAAGAAACATAGACACTACAGAAACATTTTAAGAAGAAAATTAGAATCAATTGTAATCCAAAACCCAACATACCACTGTTAACATCTTACTCCATTTTTCCTCCAGTTCTAGACATTGTTCTCCCAAAATTTGATTTATTATATATAATACTTTTTCATGTCATTAGAAATTCAAGTCTTTAAATTAAAAACAATATTAATGATCGGTTCATAGAATGTAGTCATGCCACAATTTAACCATTCTTCTATTGTCAGATTTTTAGCTTGTTTACAATTTTATCACTATAAGAAAGGAAGGAGAGGAGTGGGGTGGAAAGTATCACTATACCCCTAAATCTATATGTATGAAATACATGAAATTTGTTCACATTATATAAAGATAAAGAAAAAAAATGCTGGGGCCGGCGCTGTGGCGCAGCAGGTTAACACACTGGCCTGAAGCGCCGGCATCCCATATGGGCGCCGGTTTGAGTCCCAGCTGCTCCACTTCCAATGCAGCTCTCTGCTATGGCCTGGGAAAGCAGTAGAAGATGGCCCAAGTTCTTGGGCCTCTGCACCCACATGGGAGACCCGGAGGAAGCTCCTGGCTCCTGTCTTTGGATCGGCGCAATTCCGGCCATTGCAGCCAGTTGGGGAGTGAACCATCGGATGGAAGACCTCTCTCTCTCTCTGCCCCTCCCCTCTGTGTAACTCTGACTTTCAAAGTAAAATCAATAAATCTTAAAAAAAAAAAAAAAAGAAAAATTCTGATGAACTTCCTTCATCATAAAATTTTAGGCAAGATTCTAAGAATTAAAATGACTACATCAAAGTTCATCAGATTTTTAAGGTTCTTTATGAAGATTGATTACAAATTCACATTTCCTCTGCCAGCATTAAATTATTTTATTGTTTTTATCTAATTTGAAGGAAAATTATAATCAGATTTAATAACCTAAACATGATACTTTTCTTTCAAAGAAAAATTTGTATTCATATTTTCAAGTAAATAATGTGTGCTCGTGATAGAAAACTAAAAAAGTATTAAATATATACAGTGAAAGTATTGTCTTTCTCTCATCTCTGTTTCCCTCCCAGGCCCCTCCCTGGTACCTATTAGATTATTTTATGTGAATGATTCCAGAATTAGTGAAAGTGTTTATAAATATAGACAACTTTCCCTCCACACAAATGGCAGCATATTACATCTCTTTCCTTTAAGTAGCTTTTTTTTTTCACTTAACATGTATTGGAGAGCTTGCCATATTAGTTTATATAAAGACTCTCATTTTTTAAAAGATTTATTTCTTTATTTAAGAGTCAAAGTTTCAGAGAGAAACAGAGATAGGGAGAGACACAGAGAAATCTTCCATCTACTGGTTCACTCCCCAGTTGGCAACAATAGCCAGAAGTGAGCCAATCCAAAACCAGGAGCCAGGAACTATTTCTGGGTCTCTCTTGTGAATGCAGGGGCCATTCTTCCACCACCTTCCCAGATGCATTAGCAGGGAGCTGGTTCAGAAGTGGAGCAGCCAGGACCCAAACTGGTGCCAATATGGAATGCTGGCATTGCAGGCAGTGGCTTAATCTGCTATGCCACAACACTGGCCCCATGGAAATTTTTTAAGTCAACTTTTCACCATACATAGTTTGAGAAGCACTGAAATAGACAGCTTTGGCTCACAAGGAAAAAATATTCTTTCCCAGAGAATTGTGTGAAAAGTTGTATGTTAAATTTCTCCGTCCTGTTTTCTAAGCCAGCAAAATAGAATTGTGTCCATTTATTGTGTCACTTATTGGATACGTCCGTCTCTCGTTCTCCACCCTGCAGATGATGTCACCATGGTCATCTGCCCTGGAATCGCCAATCACAGCGAGAAGCAGTACATCCGCACCTTTGTTGACTATGCCCAAAAAAATGGCTATCGGTGTGCCGTGCTCAACCATCTGGGGGCCTTGCCCAACATTGAACTGACCTCCCCACGCATGTTCACCTATGGTAAGCACAGGGTGTGACCAGGGGAGCACCCCTTTCTGTTCTCACTGCAGGTGAGAAGCTGCTTCTGCTTCTGCTCTATTTCTTTAAATTTGGAATTCATGCCCGTTTCAAAGCAATGATAGGGCGCACGGTTAGTTAGAACAGTCGCCAACCTGTGCTGGACCTGTGTGATGCATATCTCAGATTAACTTTTGAGATAGGCACTACAAAAACTGCCAGCAAATAGATGCAGAAACCGAAGCTCACAGGGGAAGGTGTTGCCCAAGGTGCCCTGGCTGATAAGTAGGGGCTGAGAGCCAAGTAGAGCAGAGCAGGGATCGTGCCCTTCACCACCGTGCCACCCTGACTGACACTCATTCCTCAGGACTCTGGGACTGGCAGGCAAGGTGCAACGAAATACGCGAAAGTCACTGGGAAGGGACCTGGCACATTAGCACCTCCTGGATTTTCTAGCTCCTTGAAGGTGGGAACCAGATCTCATGTTTAGATAAATGCTTCCTGACTTGAACTGAAAGTCTTGTGTTCTGTTCTGCTCATTCTTAACTCTTAGGCTAGCTCTTCCTTCAGATTATAGATACACACATGAAGAATTCGCATGTAGTGTGTCTGTTTAGGCACATAAGCCTGAGATGTTTATGACTGGTTAAGTTATAATATGTTTTAATGGGAAACAACCAAAAATTGTATCTATAAAGGAACTTCAGAAAGTTTGTGGAAAACGGAATTAAAAGCTAGATTCATTTTGGTGCAGAAAACTTTTGAAGCCCTTACAGTTTTTCTTTAAATGTATTTTTTAAAAAGATTCTATTTATTTACTTGAAAGAGTTACAGAGAGGCATAGGCAGAGAGAGAGAGAGAGAGAGAGAGAGAGAGAAATCTTCCATTCACTGATTCATTCCCCAAATGGCCGCAGTGGCTAGAGCTAAGCTGATCCGAAGCCAGAAACCAGGAGCTTCTTCCACATCTCCCATGTGGGTGCAGGGGCCCAAGGACTTGGGCCATCTTCCACTGCTTTCCCAGGCCATAGCAAAGAGCTGGATTAGAAGTGGAGCAGCCAGGACTCGAACTAGTGCCCATATGGAATGCCCACTATGCCACAGTGCCAGCCCCACCCATACAGTTTTTCTTCTACAATGCAGATTTTCCATAAATATTTTGAAAACTCTTGTATAATCTCAACATAACTAGAATTTTCCATTTTATCTTCCCAATCTGCCTTTATCAATGTGTACAGAGTTTTTATTTAGTTGCCCTCACAGTGTATATAACTATGATGACCTATTTATAGTAGTCTCTACCACAAAGATATACTCATTATGTTTCAACCTTTTAGGAGCCGCATTGCTATTACTGCTCCATTATAGTTCACTTAGCCACTTGTTTTTGTAGGGCATTAAGGTTATTTATAGTTTTGGGCATTGTAAATAATGGTTCTATAAATATCTTGTACATGGAAATTTTTCTTTCTCTTTAATAACTTCTTTTTGAGCAGATTTCTGGTAGAATTACAGAGCCAACTTTTTTTTTTCAAGATTTATTTACTTGAAAGGCAGAGTTACAGAGAGAGAGAGCAGTCTTCCATCCACAGGTTCACTCCTCAAATGGCTACAATGGCCAGAGCTGGGCTCTTCCAAAGCCAGGGGGCAGGAGCTTCTTCCATGCCTCCCATGTAGATACAGGAGCCCAAGTATTTGAGCCATCTTCTGCTGCTTTCCTAGGCACATTAACAGAGACCTGGATCAGAAGTAGGGCATCCAGGACACACACTGGTGCCACAGTGCTGGCCCCAGAGTCAGTATTTTTTATGTGCGTTGGTACATATTATCAGATTGTCCTCCAGCAAGGTCATTCCAGATTATGCTGTCATTGGTAACAGGGCAGGGTGCTGTCTTCTATAAGCGCAAGTAAGGGAAGATTGTAGATAAGGAAGTATGAACAGATGTTTCTGCTTTTGTTATTGACCCTAAGTTCTTCGGTTTACTTGCAAGTAGAAATTGACACAAGGCCAGTGTGCAACCCAAAAAACCTTTATTAGGGGCTCCTACTGGGACACAAGGCAAACAGAATGGCTGGAAAATGTTTCGCCAGCTGGCTCCTCAATGAGAGCCAAACAGATGCTTTTAATGGAGTTGGGGAAGTATGGCAGCTTATCCTTGGCATACAGCACAACGTCCAGCCTGCAGTGATGGCTTGTCCCTCTCAGTATACAACACTTTGATTTGCACCCTGCTCAGTGTTCTGCACAGGTGCTTTGGTCTTTTTGTTTTGTTTTGTTTTTTTGCACATAGTTAGCTCAAAATGGCAGTGTTGGGTGGTAAAAATGGGATCTTAAGTGTTAAAGTGATCATATGGATAGGATTAAGTGTTAAAGGGATCATATAAATAAGTCAAGTGTCTGGCAATAATAATAGGTAGAATTAAAAAGGAGAGAATGTTCCAACATGGGAAGCAATCCACACAGCAGACTCATAGCATGACAATCACTTTAAATAGCACTCTGACCTTAGAATCAGCATTTAAGGCATTCTGGTCTGGCTGAAAAGCCCATGAGAGCATTTCAGGCATGGAAATCCAAGACACTGTGGCACAAAATGTCCTTCATAAAGGATTTCTGTGAGTGAGACCCCAGTGGAAAGAAGTGGCCATCAAAGAAGAATTTACTTTCCTCTGAAGGGAACTTCCGCTTTGCTTATTGCCTTGTCTAAATACTAACGGAGATTGTGGACTCACAAGGCTTCCATAGCCTTGGCTGTGCATGTCAAGAGTCTCAGGTGATCACTGACATTGTACATAAGAGTGTTAATTGTTAAATTAACAAGAGGAGTCACTGTGCACTTCCCATGCAGGACTTCTGTCCTTAATGAGTTATATTATAAGAATTAACTGTAAAGCTTGTTCTCAAACAGTTTTGTGTGTGCAAATTATTGAAAACTTTTACTTAGTATAGTGTTGGTCTTCTATGTATAAAGTTAATTGAAAATGAATCTTAATGGAGAATGGGACTGGGAATGGGAGAGGGAAGAAGAGGTGGGGTGGGAGCGGGGCTGGGAAGATAGGTATGATGGGAAAAATCACTATATTCCTAAAATTGTACTTATTAAATTTTTACTCCTTAAGTAAAAGGTTTATTTGGGAAAAATTTTTAAATTAATAAAAAAAAAGACAGTGTTGCTCAGTACCACTATCCTATGAAAATCACATATCCGTCACTTGAGGCTGTTCTGAGTATGCATGCAGTCCGGGGATGTCCCTAATAGGGCATCAGGAGGTCTTTTGTGGTTTGAATCTGGATGCTCCTTGCTCATAATTGGTTTGGAGCTTGATCTGGATACATGTTAAGTAGGGAAATAGCGACTCCTGCTTCTATCCTGTTTCACTTTGTGCCAGGCACAGTGCTGGGTGTTCTGAATCTGTTTCCTACTTTGTACTCACTTTTACACCTTAAGACACCCATTTCACAGACTCTGTTCTGTTCAACAGTTTGGTCAGTGGCTTGAAGACATAGATGAATATCCAAGTTTATAGATAACTATAGGCACATAGGGAATGGTATGTGGGAGACAGAATTGAACCCACAAAGCAGAAACGGCAAAATCTAACACAACTGAAAAAAATAGGAAGTAAGCCTAAAGTCCTGTCCTTGGATATAAAGGTCTGTGCATGCAGAGGGTGGGGAGGCATGGCCTGGCTGCAGGGCTGGACAGCAACTAGAGGGCACCATCTATCAGCACATCTGCCAGCAACAAGATCAGACGTACCAGCAAGGGCACCTTGTGTGCCAGCAACAGTGCTGCTGTCATAGCCAGATTCTCTTTTATCTCCACAGCATCCCATAACACAGTAACATTCTGATGAAAAAACTTATGGCGGCCGGCGCCGTGCCTCAACAGGCTAATCCTCCGCCTTGCGGCGCCGGCACACCGGGTTCTAGTCCCGGTCGGGGCGCCGGATTCTGTCCCGGTTGCCCCTCTTCCAGGCCAGCCCTCTGCTGTGGCCCGGGAGTGCAGTGGAGGATGGCCCAGGTGCTTGGGCCCTGCACCCCATGGGGAGACCAGGAAAAGCACCTGGCTCCTGGCTCCTGCCATCGGATGAGCGCGGTGCGCTGGCCGCAGCGCGCCGTCAGCAGCGGCCATTGGAGGGTGAACCAACGGCAACGGAAGACCTTTCTCTCTGTCTCTCTCTCTCACTGTCCACTCTGCCTGTCAAAAAAAAAAAAAAAAAAAAAAAAGAAATAAGAAAAAACTTATGGCACAGAGAGTGAAGTAACTCAGGCAAGGGCATAGAGCTAGTAAGTCAAAGAGCTAAACCGGGATCCTAGGTCTGGCTGCCACAGCCTCCAGAATTGTCTCAGAGCTGGTCGAATAGCTAGCTGTGTGGAGCCCAAGGCCCCTGCCCCCAGGTGCTGTGCTGTGGACTGCAACAAAGAAGGCCCTGTCAGGAGAACCAGTAGTCAGAGAGGCAGTGGAGAACAGACTGAACATGGAATGTGCCCAGGGAATCTCAGGTCGGGAGGCAGGCCCTCATTCCCACACCCCAGCCCTACCACCGATTGGCTGTGAAGCCTTGCTTCATTCACATCTGTTCCAGATTCTTCCACTGCAGTAATGGGGGCTGCAGTTAAACAGGGGTCACTAAGGATTTGGCAGGCAATTGAGTGCTTACCATCCAGATACAGTAAGTATGTGTAACGTGTTAGGTTTACTCTTATTCCAGTTCTTGAAGGTGTGTTAACGTTGATGAGGGGTTAGCCATGCTCTGTGTGACCCAGGCAGATAAGACATGTTCTGCAGACTGCAGATAAATAGTCACGGCACCATGTGCTCAAGCACTGGCAGAGTGGCTCTGGTGCACCATGGCAGTGTGGAGAAAACACACTGCTGAGGGAAGGATCCTCCCAGGAAAGGCTGGGTGCTCAGAGGTGAGTGTGGCCTGGAGTTGGTAAAAGGAAGGTGGGCTGAGGAGCAGGCAGCCAGCACAGAGAAACAACCTGGGGAAGAAACGTGGAGAGAGAGTGTAGTCTCAAGGAGAAAACAGCAGAGGAAACTCTACCAAAATTAGAGGGACACAGTGGACCTATGTGGAAGGCGTGGACACCCACAACTTAGGACTCCAGCAGTCAAGAACATACGAACCAGCATTGGAAAATGGGGTAAAACCAGACCACAGTACCCCAAGCCACTGGCGATAAAGCTGCAGGAAGAGCCTAGAGGGAACCCAGCTTGGAGCCCCATGGGGGATAGTGTACCTGCCAAACTAGAGGAGGGAAAAAAAAGGATAGTTGCATTTCTCTCTCCCCAATAACTTTACAACAGCATCCTAAAACAAGCCAATGTAGCGGTCACGATTTTGGACATATGTAACAGCTCGTGTCTCTGCACCTGGCAACCAGTCGAATGGAGACTCCTGACTGGTGGGGAGAACTAACAGGGCTAGGAGCTTGTACTGTGTGAGGCTTCTGTATGGGGACTGTGAAAATAAACTGAGGGTGTGTGGGAGGACTCACACTGTGACTGGGACTTTGGAAGGTCACTGTGGGAGACTCCACACACTTAGGGCTTCCAGTTACCTGGTGAGAGACATTGCTAGAGAACCTGAACTTACACTGAGGAATGCACATATCCATTGTGTGGTCCTTGGGACAGAGCAGACAAATATTATACCCAATGGGTCTAGCGTTCAGCCACTGGTCTCCTTTCAGGAAAGAAGCTCAACTAGGCAGAATAAATTTCCCTTCTGATGAAAAAAAAAAGAGAGAGAGATTTACTGCTCAAAATCTGTGTGTCACCTCAGACACGCCCTTAACCCTGGAGAACTGAACAGAACTCCCTGACCACACCCACTACAAAGCTCTATATATTCACGGACGGTAGACATTCCACTTATCTATAGAGCCACAGAACAAAGATAAAAACCACCGCAGGGGAAAAAAAAAAGAAGAAGAAACCAACAAGTATCTCCATAAATGCCAAGCAACAAACGCACCAACTCCAGAAACAAGAATAAAGAAGACAACATGATGCCCCCAAAAGAACATGACACTTCAATACTAGATTGTGAAGATGATGAGATACAAGAAATGAAAAAAAAGGAAGTCAAAAAATTGATCATAAGATTACATAGAAGTAATCAGAAGCAAATGTACAAAAAAACTGCAATCCATATGGGACATGAAAGAAAATTTCTCCCATGAAATTGAGATCTTAAAGAGAAATCAGAATGAAATGAAGAATTCAGTAGAACAAATAAAATTGCAGTGGAGAGCCTTAACAACAGAATTGGTGAAGCATAAGAAAGAATATCGGACTTAGAAGACAAAGCACAGGAAATTATAGTCAAACCAAAGGCAAAAAGAGAAAATTAGAAAACTAAAAAACACTGTTGGGAATCTACAGGATACTATAAAATGACCCAACATATGGGTCATAGGAGTTCCTGAAGGCATGGAAAGAGAGAAAGGCCTTTTTAGTGAAATAATAACAGAAAAATTCCCCAATTTGGAGAACTAAAGTGACATCCAAGTACAGGAAGCACATAGAACTCCTAATATACAGGACCAGAAAAGATTCTCACCAGACACTTTAATCAAACTCACCACAGTAAAACATAAAGAGAAGATTCTAAAATGTGCACAAGAGAAATGCCAGATTACTTTCTGAGGATCTCCAATTAGACTCACAGTGGACTTCTCATCAGAAACTAGGCTAGGACATCAGGAATCAGAAATCAGGCTAGGACAGAATGGCGAAATATAGTCCAAGTCTTAAGAGAAAAAAACTGTCATCCCAGAATGTTGTACCCTGCAAATTTCTCATTTGTGAATGAAGGTGAAATAAAGACCTTCCACAACAAACAGAAATTGAAAGAATTTGTCACCACCTGGCCAGCCCTACAAAAGACACTTAAGGATGTGTTGCACACAGAAACATGTTCATCACTGTGAAAGAAGGTAGAGGAAGAAAATCAGTAAAAGTTCAAAGAAAATTCAAAGTAAAAAATAGTAATATATTTGGAAAAATGACAGGGCAAAGTCACTACTTATCAGTAGTCACTTTGTAAATGGCCTCAACTCCTCAGTTAAAAGACACAGACTGGCTGAATGGATTTTTTTAAAAAATCTATTTGCTGCCTACAAGAAACACATCTCACCAACAAGGATGCACCCAGACTGAAAGTGAAAGAATGGATTTAGGCCCATGAGCCGATGCTAGCTGAAAATGCCCTGGGAGTGAAGCGGGTCTATCCAGGGAGGCCTTCAGTTCCCCAATTTGATAAAGTGATTTGTTTCTTTTTGTAATTGTTGTTACCTTAATGTTTCATCAGAAAGGTAAATTGCAGTAGTTTCTTATAGTTTAGTGATTCTTGAAAAAGACAAGGGAGCTAGCAGAAAGGAGTAATGTTTCTTGCTGTACTTAGGGGAGTTTTTGGGTTTGTTTGTTTGTTTGTTTTTAGTCAGTACATCTTTGCATTGTTGAGGTCTATCTTTTTTTTAAGATGTATTTATTTATTTGAAAGTTAGAGTAGCAGAGAGAGAGAGAGAGGTCTTCCATCTGCTGGTTCACTCATTAGATGGCTGCAAAGGCCAGAGCTGTGCCAATCCGAAGCCAGGAGCTTCTCCCAGTTCTCCCACGTGAGTGCAGGGGCCCAAGGACTTGGCCATCTTCTGCTACTTTCCCAGGCCATAACAGTGAGCTGGATCGGAAATGGAGCTGCTGGGACTCGAACCGGTGTCCATATGGGATGCCGGCACTGCAGGCAGTGGCTTTACCTGCTACATCACAGCACCAGCTTCCGAGGTCTATCTTTAACTGTTGGGGAATAAGGCCAAACAAATGGGACCTTGGCAGGGAGAAATGTCTAGAACACAGATGCTTTGTTGAATTCTAAAAAAATAAAACATCTGTGGTATCTGGGAAAAAATTAGAGATAGAAAGTGCAAGTGTTTCCTTAATTGTTATTGATGTCATTTTAATTTAAAATGTTGTATTTTTAATAATTGTTTTCCAAGGCTAGCAGATATGGGACAGTCCCCAGGAAAGAAATATATATTTGAAAAAAAAACCGTGCATGTATTTCAATTTTTTTATTTGTTTGTTCATTTGTTTTTAGAGAGAGCGAGAACCCTTCCCCTAATCCAGCAGTTCACTAGTTCATTCCCTGTATGTCCACAACAGCCAGGCCAGGCTGAAACTAGGAGCCAGGAATTCAACCCAGGTCTCATGTGGGTGGCAGGGACTGAGCCACTGAGCCATCAATGCTGGTCTATTTTAGCAGGAAGTCAGGTTCAGGAGCCAGAGGCAGGTCAGGAGCCTAAGCACTCTGATATGGGACACAGGTGCCTAATCGGCATCTCAACTGCTGAGCTGTGCACCCGCTCCCTAAACTGATTTTTCATTCCATTTTCCCACTTTTGAAGTACTCTTACACTTAGAGTAAAGCCCGTGGTAAACTGAGTGAGGCAGCCCAATGCGTAACACGCTGGGACTGAAGAATCCTCATCACAGTTAATGGTGCACGCAATTTACATGTTAGCCGTCAGGTGTCGGAGTTTCTTTACTGCAGTACAAAGGTGTTTGTTGACTTCTATTTCTATGCCCACTACAGTTATTCATTTTTAATTATTGCTGCTTTAGGATGTGGCCAAAGTTTTGTATCTGTGTCACACTGCACATCCACCATGGCATAGCTGGGGGTTCTATGTCCCCATTATTACTCTCCTCACTCCAGGTACCTGACTCATGGAGTGGCCAGCAGCTGGAGCATTAATGATAATTACCAGCCCTCAGAGAGTGGAAAGATCGTGGCTCTTGAAGTTTCCTGGCTACAATTTAGTGGCCAAGGGACACTACACAGCCACACCTGACTTCACTGTGGTGGAGATGGGTCCTGCCCAGGGAGAGAACTGAGATACTGATGAGCTCAAGCATAATTTAATTTATAAATTAACTTGGAAAAGTCTATTTTTATTTGTATAGTATTTACTTTTCTCGTCCAAGGAACATGGCATTTTTGCTTCGAGGCTTCCTTTATTTCTCCCATAACAAACCTCTAGGTTTGTTTATGTGTGTAGATCCCCCACACCGGCTGTGCTGGGAGCTTTTACAAAATACCGATACTGGGGCCCATTTCCAAGGGAGCCTAAGGTATAGCCAGGCCTTTTCAGAGCCACTGATAAAAGGTTTTGTTACCTGTTTCCTGTTTGATTTTGGTTTAGGGTTTTCTTTGACTTTTTACCATAGAAAATTTCAAAATATGCAGAAATAGGGAGTATAGAATGAATGCAGAATAGACCCCAGGGTATCCATCTCCCAACCTCAAGAATTATTCGACTCCTGGCCAATCTTGTTTCATCTCTGAATCACCTCCTTCCCCCATCCCCGCGAAGATCATTTCAAAGAAGGTCCCAAACCGCCTGTCCTTTTCACGTGTGGCTATTTCAGTGCATCTTTGTAAATGGTTTTATTTTGTTAGAGCCATGGACAAAATACCAACACAGACGTATTCTCTCATAATAGTGGAGACCAGAAAGCCAAGATCAACGCACCAGCAGGTTTGGTTTCTCGTGAGAACAGCCTCCTTGCTGTGTGTTCGCAGTGTGGTCATCCCTCTGCGTCTCTGTCTCTGCCCTCATCGCCTCTTCTTATAAGGACAACAGTCAAATGGGATCAGGGCCCACTCTAACAATCTCGTTGTAATTTAATTAACCCCCACTAAAAGCCCTATCTCCAAGTTCGGTTGTATTCTGGGGGTTAGGACTTCAGCCTGTGGACATATTTGGCTGTACATATTTGGTGGGGGTACATATTTGGCTGTAACGTGAACATCAGCCCAGTGCCATCATACACAACTGAACCACTGCACAGTATTCCTTCAGAGCAATTCTGTTCCCCAGCTGCCTTCTTTCATGCTTTTTTTTTTTCATATTTAATTAGTTTATTCAATTCAACATCCAAATCAGGTCCACCTATTACAGTTGGTTGATAAGTTTCTTATGCCTCTTTTTTTATAATGCTTTTATTTAAAGAATATAAATTTACAAAATACAGCTTATAGATTACAATGGCTTCCCCCCCATAACTTCCCTCCCACCCGCAAACCTCCCCTTTCCCACTCCCTCTCCACTTGCATTCACATCAAGATTCATTTTCAATTCTCTTTATATACAGAAGATCAGTTTAGTATATATTACGTAAAGATTTCAACAGTTTGCCCTCACATAGCAACACAAAGTGAAAAATACTGTTGGAGTACTAGTTATAGTATTAATTCACAATGTATAGCACATTAAGGACAGAGATCCTGCATGATATATTTTTTTAAATTGATTAATTTTCTATGCAATTTCCAATTTAACACCAAGATTTTAATTCATTTTTAATTATCTTTATATACAGAAGATTGATTCAGTATATACTAAGTAAAGATTTCATCAATTTGCATCCACACAGAAATCAAAGTGTAAAATACTGTTTCAGTACTAGTTATAGCATTACTTCACATTGGACAACACATTAAGGACAGATCCCACATGAGACATAAGTACACAGTGACTCCTGATATTGATTTAACAATTTGACACTCTTGTTTATGGCGTCAGGAATCTCCCTAGGCTCTAGTTATGAGTTGCCGAGGCTATGGAAGCCTTTAGGGTTCGCCGACTTCAATCTTATTCTGACAGGGTCATAGTCAAAGTGGAGGTTCTCTCCTCCCTTCAGAGAAAGGTACCTCCTTCTTTGATGGCCCCATTAGTTCCACTGGGATCTCACTCACAGAGATCTTTCATTTAGGTCTTTTTTTTCCAGAGTGTCTTGGCTTTCCATGCCTAAAATACTCTCATGGGCTCTTGAGCCAGATCCGAATGCCTTAAGGGCTGATTCTGAGGCCAGAGTGCTATTTAGGACATCTGCCATTCTATGAGTTTGCTGTGTATCTTGCTTCCCATGTTGGATCATTCTCTCCCTTTTTGATTCTATCAGTTGGTATTAGCAGACACTAGTCTTGTTTGTGTGATCCCTTTGATTCTTAGACCTATCAGTGTGATCAATTGTAAACTGAAATTGATCACTTGGACTAGTGAGATGGCCTTGGTACATGCCACCTTGATGGGATTGTATTGGAATTCCCTGGCACGTTTCTAACTGCATCATTTGGGGCACGACTGATTGAGCATGTCCCAAATTGTACATCTCCTCCCTCTCTTCTTCCCACTCTTATATTTCACAGGGATCACTTTTAAGTTAAAATTTAACCACCTAAGAATAATTGTGTGTTAATTACAGAGTTCAACCAATAGTACTAGAATAATAAAATACTAAAATGGATAAAGTATTACATTGTACAACAACAGTCAGCACAAGAGCTGATCAAGTTACTGTTTCTCATAGTGTCCATTTCACTTCAACAGGTTTCCCCTTTGGTGCTCAATTAGTTGTCACCGATCAGGGAGAATATATGATATTTGTCCCTTTGGGACTGGCTTAATTCACTCAGAATGATGTTTTCCAGATTCCTCCATCTTGTTGCAAATGACTGGATTTCATTGTTTTTGACTGCTGTATAGTATTCTATAGAGTACATGTCCCATAATTTCTTTATCCAAATGTATGCTTTGAATTCCCTGTGATCTTTTGCTGTGAGGTTCCCTTCGTTTACCTTCTTTCATGTTGATGGCCTTGTTTCTGTGTTTCTGTGTGTAACACATCTTTAAGCATCTTTTGCAGGGCTGGACGAGTGGCAACAAATTCTTTCAATTTCTTTTTGCAATGAAAGGTCTTTATTTCACCTTCATTCACAAATGAGAGCTTTGCAGGATATAATATTCTGGGCTGGCAGTTTTTCTCTCTTAGTACCTGGGCTATGTCTCGCCATTCCCTTTTAGCTTGTAGGGTTTCTGATGAGAAGTCTGCTGTGAGTCTAATTGGAGATCCTCTGAGAGTAATCTGACGTTTCTCTCTTGCACATTTTAGGATCTTTTCTTTCTGTTTCACTGTGGTGAGTTTAATTACAACATGTCGTGTTGAGGATCTCTTTTGGTCATGTTTACTAGGGGTTCTATGAGCTTCCTGTACTAGGATGTCTCTGTCCTTCTCCAAAACTGGGAAATTTTCTGCTATTATCTCACTAAAAAGGCATTCTAATCCTTTCTCCCTCTCCATGCCTTCAGGAACTCCTAGAACTCGAATGTTGGGTTTTTTAATAGTATCCTGTAGATTCCCAACAATATTTTTTAGATTTCTAATTTCCTCTTCTTGTCTTTGGTTTGACTGTATATTTTCCTGTGGTCTGTCTTCTAAGTCCGATATTCTCTCTTCTGCCTCACCCATTCTGTTTGTAAGGCTCTTTAGTGTGTTTTTCATTTGATCTATTGAATTCTTCACTTCATTATGATTTCTCGTCACTATCACAGTTTCATGTTCTACTAGTTGTTTCATTTCAGCTTGATTCCTCCTTAATATTTCATTTTCACAAGAGAGATTTTCTACCTTGTCCATTAAGGATTTCTGTAGTTCAAGAATTTGTTTTTGAGTACTTCTTAGTGTTCTTATCAATTTTTTGAGATCCACTTCTTGCATTTCTTCTATATCATCATCTTCGTAATCTTGAATTGGGGTGTCGTTTTCATTTGGGGGCGTCATAGTTTCTTCCTTGTTCTTGTTACCTCAGTTTTTGCGTTTGTTGTTTGGCATATTGGTTTCTTCACTGTGGTGTTTTTTCTTGTTATACTATGACTCTAGATAAGTGGACTGTCTGCTTTCAATGGAGCCTTAGAGGCTTGAGATGGGTGTGGCCTGAGAGCTCTGTTTGGTTCCTCAGGTTTGAGGGTGTGTCAAAGGAGACAGACACTCCCTGGTTTGGCGTGGTAAATCTCTCTCTGTTTCTTTCTTTATTTTTGATTCAAAAGGGAAGTAATTCCACACAGCTGAATGGAATTGGGGGTGGTTAGCAGGCAAATGATATACCCATAGGAGCCAGAGATCGGAAGCTCTTTCCCAAGGACCACAGAGGGAATCTCTGCAGTCTTCAGTGTGGGTTCAAATTCTGCAGTTTCACCACTGGGCTACCAAGGCTGCTGAACTGTAGCGTCTCTGGAGAGTACTCACGTGGTGAATTCCGTGAGTTTTCTCCCCCACAGTCTCTTTTTTCACAGTCTCAGTTCATTAGCACCACACATTCATTAGGTTCTAATCTCCTGTTATTTCACCCTCACGCCCAGAGTCAGGTTTTTCTGCTAGGCTCAGGGCCGGTGCAGGCCTGAGGTCGCCCTGCTTATGACGTATTCCAAAATGGCGCCTTCTCTTTGTCTTGCTCACCTTTGAGAGGTGGGCGAGAGAGAGAAACTCGTGTCTGTGTCGGTCACTTTTTTCTTTCTCTCTCTCTTCTAGTTAGCCTGGTGAACTTTTCCCTGCAGGGTTTCAAGCCTTGTTCGCTCTAGTCTCCTCTCTCTGCTTCCCTGCCGGTGTCTTGGGCTATTGAGGTTCGGCTCACCTTGCGTTCCAGCGCTGGTGCGTTGAATCTGCCACTGGTGTCCTGAATTGCAGGCTCCCACGCTCTCCTCGAAGGTCCACTGTGAATCACTAGTTCCGGAAGAGTTTGCTCTGCTGTTTCTTCCCCTACTCTTCCTTGAACCTGCAGTATCTCCACTTTTATTAAACTGCCTCTCCCCGGACTATCAGTGTGCTGCCTTCCTATTTCGCCATCTTGCCCTCCTTATGCCTCTTTTAAATCTCTCTCTTCTTTTTTACTAGCCCCTCCACCACCCCAACCAGGTCAGCTTCCTACATGTAGGCTGAGTGGATCCCCAGAACATGGCCACAGCCCATTAGCCAGGCTGTCCAGTCCTGCCCTGAGCACATGAGAGTGCCAGGCTTTGGCCCCAGTAGACTTCAGGTTCCAGGGGAATTCCGGGGCCTGCTCGTATCAGGCCTTCAGTTTGGAATGCCCTTCTGGGGTCTGCACTTGGCTACTCCTTGTCAATCAGGTCTCAACCAAGGTGTCGCTTCTCAAGGCCTGCCCTTGACCTGATATGGCCCCACCTCTACCCCATCCCCAGTCCCACTCATCTCTATCTCATGTGCCTCTTTACACTCCTCACAGCATGATTTGAAAATTTTATTCGTTCTCATAATCTGTGAAATTATGTGTTTGTTTTCATGTTAGTTACCTGTCCCCACATCCCAAAAGCCCAGTCCATGTGAACAGGCGCCCCCAGCATAGTCCTTCTCAACCCACTGGCAGTGCTCACTCGTCAGGACCAAGGTGACAGATGTGAATGACAGCTTGTGAATATCAGATGGCACTTTACAAACTAGCAGGTCCCAAATGATGTGGCCTGTGGTAACGTGAGCCCTCCCCTGTGCAAACTGCACCTCTCCTGAGCGGACGCCGGGCATTCAAGTCACCGTGAATACCCTTTTGGCTTTTGCAGCTGATCTTGACCAGAGGAAAACTAAAAAAGGCATTGGCATGAAACCCTGTCTTCTTCCTTTCTTGTACCACACCCCCTTCAGTCTCTCTTTCTGAGAGATATAAAAGATCTTTTCTCCTTTATCAAATAACCCTGTTCCAAACCACAGAAGCACTAATCCCTTGTAACTGGACATCTTTGCTGATGTGATTAGGAATGTTTGAAACCAGATCTCTCCTGCATGGAAGAATTTCCTAAGTGGATAACTATGCATGCTTGTGACTTAGAATCCTTTGTGCTGCCTTCGAAAGATAAATTCACAAAGGAAAATCCTTTATGACAGCAGTTACCACTTATCTCACAATAATGAGTGCCAGGCATAGGGCGGTTCAACACCTTGCCTTGATGGGACTAGTAATACAGCAGAAGCAGTCTTCAAATTGAGTGATTAACCTCCTAACTCAAGACTGTGTTGTAGTGGTTTTTCCTACTTAGGATATTGTCCATGCAAACAGAAAAGAGCAGGGGGATATTTCAGCATTTAAAGTGATGTTTCCCCACTTTGGGTGGTAGTGATCTAACTGGCTGCTGTTATTCATGGTGTGTTTATCGTGGTTTGTTGTGTGCCAAGCACTGTGACGGGTACTTTCTATGCTGTTGAATCAGTTGTCCCACTTTTACAGATGAGGAAACTGAGGCCCAGGGCTGAGTGGCTTCCTCCAAGCTGATGAGTGGGTGATCCGGTTTCAAACTCAGGCAGTCCAGGCGTCTCGTCCTAGAAGTCATACCTCTGAGCTGTAGGCACGGGCTCTCTGTGGAGGAAGGAAATAGTTCCTGGACAGATACATTTTAGATTTAAAGCCAAAGATCCTCCAAAAGCCTTGCTGAGCCACAGAAATGAGCCTGGTAGGTGTGGCCTCTGATCTTCTGCTCATTAGTTTCTTCTAGACATTGTTGGGGCCAGATCCTATTATGGGAACACAAGGGTGCATTGGAGTCCCTGCCTTCAGGAAGTTCCCTGTCTGTGCAGAGCAGCTCACCTCTAGTTAGGACAGGGGAGAGGTGACAGTCTCACATGGCTGAGTTTGCATAACAAGAGTAATAACCATTGGTAGTCTTTTCAGAGACAGGTACCAGATCTTCGTGTGTGTTTTTGTTGTTCCTACTTGAACGGCAGAGAGCCAGAGACAGAAAAGGATCATCCATCCACTGGTTGACTCCCCAAATGCTTGCCATAGCTAGGTCTAGGCTAGCCTGAAGCCAGGAGCCCAGTACTCCATCCAGGTCTCCCACATGGATAGCGGGAACCGAACTACTTAAGCCATAGCAGGAAGGTGGAATCAAGAGTGAAGTCAAGATTTGAACCCAGGCCCTCCTATATGAAATGCAGGGATCCCAAGCAGTGCCTTAACCATGTGCCAAATACCTGCCTGCAGATCATAGCTTTGATTGCTAGATTTGTTTTGTTAACCTTTTGCATCTGGTATGTCACCTGGATCTGCTCAGGAAAGGCCTACTCGGAAGCACTTACGCTTTAGAGGCCAAGCTAAGGAGGTGAGAATACCTAATTGAGAAAGGCTGTTTAGAAAATTGCCAATAATATGAAAGGGTGTGGCATGGAGTCCAGGAAATACAAGAAAATGACACCAATTATTGTCTTTATTTGTCCTTCACTCTAACTCTGTTTTCTTTGAGCCCACTTAGAAAAAACAAAAGTTACCCGAAAGGTCGACACCCCTGCCTCTACATCAGCATCATACAGTTTGACCTCCTGTGAACTTGTACAAGGACCAATTTGAGAACCTGTTTTTGTTGAGTATAAAATTCTTTGTTTTTGTGAGCTCACTCTGAGTTATGGCTCTATTAAAAGAATGGCCTGGAGCAGGCACTGTGGTGTAGTGGGTAAAGAATTTAAAGAATGCCTGCAGCGCTGGCATCTCACGTAGGTGCCGGTTCAAGTCTTGGCTGCTCCACTTCTGATCTGGCTCTCTGATACGGTCTGGGAAAACAGTAGAAGAAGGCCCAAGTGCTTGGGCCCCTGCACCTGCATAGGAGACCCAGAAAAAGCTCCTGGCTCCTGATCGGCATAGCTCCAGCCACTGTGGCTATTTGGGGAATGAATCAGCAGATGGGAGATATTCTCTCTCTCTCTCTCTCTCTCTCTCTCTCTCTCTCTCTGACTTTCAAGTAAAATAAATAAATATTAAAAAAAAAAAATGGCCAGGCCCTGGTGGTTATTTTAAAGGATGCAGTACTCTTGCTGTCCAGCTGCACAGCCTTCACTGTTGGCATCCAGGCCAAAGCTGGTTGGGTCACAAAACTCAAGCACACAGCCACTGGCTTCTACATTCAGAGGCAGCTCTCTCTCTCTCTCTCTCTTTTTTTTTTTTTTTTTTGGTAAGATTTATTTATTTATTTGAAAGGTGGAATTAGAGAGAGAGAGAGAGAGAGAGAGAGATCTTCAAGCTGCTGGTTTGCTTCCAAAATGGCTGCAACAACCGGGGCTAGGCCAGGCTGAAGCCAGGAGCCAGGAGCTTCTTCCAGGTCTCCCACATGGGTGATGGGGGCCCAAGCATTTGGGCCATCTTTTGCTGCTTTTCCCCAACCATTAGCAGGGAGCTGGATTAGATCAGGGGAGGTAGATCAGCCAGGACTCAAACCGGCGCCCGTATGGGATGCCACCACTGTAGGCAGCAGCTTTACCTGCTGTGCCATAACACCAGCCCCCACGAATTAATTGAATATTTCTGTTTTGAGAAGTTAGTTATATAAAGTGACATTAGCCACTCTGGTCAGAAATAAAATGTAAGCCCATTAGGATGACTAGTGGCACCAAGATTGACCGTTAACAAATTGTCTTTTACATTTCTTATGGATATAGAGTACTGTACTGAATCAGACCAGGTACCCAACCTGGCATATGAATGAGATCAATAAATGATAGTTGGAAACAAAGATGGAGAGATCTTGAAGAGTATTTGGAAGTGTGTTTATTGTGAAGAGCCTAACCTTCCATTGGAACAGTGCAGCAGTAGACATGTTGGCTTACTCTCTGTTGACCTCATTGATTTTCTAGCCCCGATGTTTGCAGTGTGAGTGTTTTTGTCAGTCATGTCGGGGACCAATAAGTTCAAGAAACATCTGCTCCTCCTCTTTGTTCAAGTATCCTGTCCCCATAGGTCAGTGTTGGTGGTCAGGGCAAAGGAGAGCTGGATCCAACCTACCAGCCAAGGAGTGAACTGACAACCAGAGATCACCAGCCTGTGTTTGTTTTAAAATGAACAGAATAGGGGCCGACACTGTGGCGCAGAGGGTTAAGCTGCCTCTTGTGATGCCTACATCCCAGATTGTAGCGCTGGTTTGAGTCCTGCCGGCTCTGCTTCCAATCCAGCCTCCTGCTAATGTGTCTGGGAAGGCAGCAGCAGATGACCTGCCACCCACGTGGGAAACATGGGTGGAGTTTCTGGCTCCTAGCTTCACCCTGGCCCAGCCCCGGCCATTGTGGCCATCTGGGGAGTAAAACCAATGATTGAAAGATATCTGTCAAAAAGAAAAGAAAAGAAATATATCTGTCTCTTGGGGCCGGCGCTGTGGCATAGCAAGTAAAGCTGCCACCTGCAGTGCCAGCATCCCATATGGGCACCAGTTCATGTCCCGGCTGCTCCTCTTCGGATCCAGCTCTCTGCTAAGGCCTGGGATAGCAGTGGAAGATGGCCCAAGTCCTTGGGCCCCTGCACCCACATGGGAGACTGGAAGAAGCTCCTGGCTCCTGGCTTCAGATCGGCGCAGCTCCAGCTGTTGCGGCCAATTCGGGAGTGAACAAGGAAGGAAGGAAGGAGGGAAGGAAGGAAGGAAGGAGGGAAGGAAGGAGGGAAGGAATCTGTCTCCTTTACCCCTCTGTCACTCTGCCTTTCAAATAAATAAATAATACTTTTTTTAATGAAAGAAATAAAAATCTCATGGCTTTGATCCCATAAAGTGACTGAGTCCCCTTAGGATCATGAGCAACACTAAACTGGGGCACTTAGGTTGAAAATGGTCTCACAGGAATTTAAATTGTTTCTTCCTGCAAGTTGAAACAGTGAAGGAACTAGGCCCTTCCCTTATTCCTAAACACTTGGCTTTCTAGCCTTGGACATCAAGCTGAGAGGAGGTATCTGAAATCATAGCATTGTATCCTGTTGCTTGCAAGAAGAGTTCTTTAATGTCCAACTGAGTGGAGTTCAGGGATTTTACATATATATTTATAATTATTATTATATTATTAAATATATATTATAATATGTGTATTATTAAATATAAATATATATAGCTATCTTTTGGAGCCTTAAAGTAATTCCAAAACGTTTTGCCTTGCATTTCAGTTTTAGAAGGAAAGGGGGCTCTGTGCCTGGGGTGACTGCATAATTTAGTGTTCTGACTGGGACCCTTTTGAAAGTAAATGGGGACTTTGAAAGTAACTGCATCAAGGGATGGCAGCAGTGACTTAGGCTCAAAAATAAATAAGTAAATAAATAAACAACCCCTAAGGCACTCTCAAATTAGGATGTACCAGGGTACTTCAAAAAAATTCATGAAAATACGGAATTAGAAGTTTCTCTAGGGGGCCAGTGTTGTTGCGTAGCGAGCGGGTTAAGCCACCGACTACAAAACCACCATTCCATATGGGTGCTGGTTTGTGTCTCGGCTGCTCCACTTCCAATCCAACCTACTGCTAGTGGCCTGGGAAAGCAGTGAAAGATGGCCCAGGTACTTGGGTCTCTGCCACCCATGTGAGAGACTTTGAAGAGGCTCCTGGCTCTTGGCTCTTGACTCCAACTTCGGCCTGGCTCAGTCCTGGCCATTTAAGCCATTTGGGAAGTGAACTAGCATATGAAATCAGTCTCCCCCCACCCCACTCACTCTGCCTTTCAATTTTTTAAGTTTATTTAGGTGCAGATAATTTTTGAAATCCATGCATAGGCTTTCCACAATCACATTTTCCATAAATATTTTGAAGGCTCCTCACTTGGGGCCACCTGACCTATTGCATGATGTAGAGAACACCCATGATCCAAACCTTCTCACCATGAGGAGTTGTAGGTAGTGGATTTTAAGGAACTTCTGTTTGTTTTTTACTGCTCAGTATCTTACTATATTTGACTAAATCGTGAGCCTGGATGTTTCTGTGAACTTCTCGTAGCTGCCATTCACCGATGCAGACTCCGACTAGATCGTACTCATGATCCCAGATCAGCAGCTATGAGTCGTGCTGCCTTTGCGTTGAACAGTCGCGTCTTACCATGGCAGAAATGGCATGATGGAAAGGGAGGAGGAAGAGATGGGCGAAGAAAGAGAACCTGAGAGTGAAGGCGTGAACTCTCAGAAGCTCAAGCACCTTAGTAAGATCATCCACTGAGAGTCAGGCCAGGAGCTGCAGGGAAGGTGGGGAGGAGTCGCATCCAGAGCAGAATTGTGCAGAAGCAGTGTGAAGTTATGCACTTCCAGGATGAGAGCTGAATACTTAAACATTCAGCCAAAGGAGGGCAGTTTTCGGCTTTCCTACCTTGGGAAGCACAGCTGAAAAGACTCACTCATGAAAATCTTTGTTTCAGAAGTAAAGACAAAGCCAAAGAATACAGCAGGCCAAAGGGGGCTCTCCCTTTATTTCTACAGCTGTTTTCTTCCTGGGTGACTCAGCTTTGTGTAACTTCCCCTTGGCTTTAAGAAATGACTCACGTACTCTTACTCTGCAAATGACCGGCTGTGAGACCTCCAGCCGCCCACCTGTCTGCAAGCCATGTTGTTAGCCTGACCGCATCTTTTTTTTGGCTTAAACTTAGTGGGAAAGATGTTGGAGGGCTTCTTTCCTGCGCCCTGCACCGTCACACTGGCCTGTATTGTGTGCGTTCTTTCCGCATGATTCAGACTTCTTTCTGGCCCACCTACATAATGTGGGGCACACCCACCGTGTGCCAAGCCCGTGACGCAGTCTCCATCCACAAGGAGCACTCTGTCTCTGGGCCCCTGTATTTTCACCTGCTTAGTTGTTAGTGTCTGGGGAAATGGGTTTTGAAATAGTAGCTTTCAGGCAGCCTGTGCCTCCTTCTTTACAGGCGACGGCACAGGAAGGAGGCCGGGGTCCTTCCTGTTCTCGACAAGTTGCCTTTCTGGCACCGTAGTGTTCGTCTCTCAAAGGCCAGGCTGCTCTCTCGTATTTCATCTTCTCTTTAAAAAGGCTGCAGCAAGATTAGATTCCTAATCTTGTTACTGGTGCTAATCCCATAAGGATTAAATACATAGAACCTCATTAAAAATCCTCCTGGTATTAAGAAAACGGATTACCAGAGATCTTAGTAAAGCAAGCCACGGAGGGGGCTCCCAGTCTCTGAGTGTTCGGTTACTGACAACAGGCGCCAGGGCCTCCTCCCAGAAGGTTGGTCCTAGAACTGGACAGACAGAAGGAGTCTTTGCCCTCCCCTGGCCTGGAGAGGAAGCAGCTCAGCAGCTTGTCCAGATTCAGGCAGGACTGGCCTTGTATCTAGATGTGTTTAGAGTTAATTAAACTGAGGCTCCCAAAGTGCCTGCATAATTAAGCTGTAATTGTTCCTCCGTGGTGTAGCAAATCTGTGTTTTATAACTGTCCCAGTGACATCTGCACATCTGCTCTGGGTCTCAGTTAGTCTTGCACCTGAGTAAAGACAGGTGAATCTAAAAGGACTCAGATGGGGGGAAAAGTAAGACTTTTAGAGGCCAGCACTGTGGCATAGTGGGTAAAGCCTCCGCCTGTGACACCCACAATCCCATATGGGTACAAGGTTCGAGACCCAGCTGCTCCACTTCTGATCCCACTCCCTACTAATGCACCTTTGAAAAGCAGCAGAAGATGGTCCAGGTGCTTGAGTCTCTGCTACCTACATGGGACACCTGAAAGAAGCTCCGGGCTCCTGGCTTTGGCCTTGCCCAGTCCAGACCATTGCAGCCATCCAGGAAGTAAACCAGTGGATGAAAGATTCCCTCTCTCTCTTTCTCTCTCTCTGTAACTTTCAAATAAATAATTATCTCTTTAAAAAAAAGTATGACTTACCATAATTTAACAATAAATCCTTGTAGTAATATTGCTTATGGAGATTTCTGATACAAGGCAAAAGGACTTGGGCTTTGAGCTCACACATGGGTACAGAGTCCAGTGCTCCTGCAGATTCACTGTATGAGGATGGGCAAGTCATTTCATGCCTGGAGATCTACTTCCTCGTGTGTGTTTTTGAGTTCCTAGAAGACAGCCTGGGAGCTATTGTCTCCATTCTTCGTCCATTCATATAAATAATACTGGGTACCCACTGAGCCCCTGGCCTCACAGATACAATGGTGATCAAGATCAAGAACAGCTTTGATTTATGGACTTTATAACCCACTAGGGCTCATTCAGTGTTAGTACAAAATATAAAGAGGTAATGGGCCTATCCAAAGCCAGGAGCTGAGACTTCTTCCAGGTCTCACACGTGGGTGCAAAGGCCCAAGCACTTGAGCCATCTTCTGCTGATTTTCCAGGGAGCTAGATTGTAAGGGGAGCAGCTGAGTATCGAACCTGGTACCCATATGGGATGCCGGCATCTTCAGCAGCAGCTTGCCCCACTATACCACAATGCCGGCCCTATTATCATTTCTTAGGAAGGCAGATAATGTCCCTAGCAGAAATCACTGCTCCAGCAAAAATGATATTAGTCATCTTTAACATAGTCAAAACCAGCCTAAGGAAATTTAAACATCTTTTTAATTTGCTTTTTGTTAAGTTTTTTAACTGGCTAGATTTTTATTGGAAAAGCAATGAATGCACATGGTAAAAACATTCAAACAGTGCCAAATTATATATATATATAAATATATAATAAATAAGATACATAATATATAAATATAAATATATATAAAACCAATGAATACTTTTCCTCCCATGCTAGGCCTGTAAGGCCACCACAAAACACACCAAACGCCGAAGTTAGAGGAAAGGTTTATAATCGGGTGGGGAAAGCCCAACAGGGTGGGGTGGGGGTAAGAGAGGGTAGGAGAGCGTAAGAGAGAGAGATCAAAAGGGAACACGTGTCAGGAACAGGTCCTGTTAAACCTTTGCCAGGGGAAGGGCGGGGAAATAGGAGTAGCAAATCCCATTAAGGTGGGGATGGAGCTGACACCGGTGGTTGGGCCATGGGGCTTAGGACCGAAGCCTACTGTAAACGTGGCGTTGGGGGCCAGGGCCTAAGATGGCGTCCGAGGCATAGATGGCACCACAGATAAGAGCACCATTTTACTAACAAGGCCCATAGTTCTCTCCAATAAGCGCTCGGTCAAATCTGTCTGCACATATAATCGCTGTGTAACCCAAGCATACACAGGAGCTGGTGCCATCCCCACTGCTCTGCCCCTTGCTTCTGTCCCTCAGGAAAACAGCAGAGTCACACACGTCAGCAGATCAGACTCTGGTGCTCCCTTTCCACAGCAGTGGAGAACTTCATTTAACTCTTCTTCTGTGGCTAGAAATTTAGGTTTACAATCCATTGCTGCTGTCAACAGCACTGCAGTGAGTATTCTTGCACGCACCTCTTTGCACACATGTACAAGTAAATCTGCAGTATACAGATTTACTTGTATACAGTATTACAGTATACAGATTTACAGTATACAATTCCCCCAAAGTGGAATTGATAGACAAGTGGATTGTGCTTTTTTAAGAAACATTAGTAGATGTTACCACATTGCCTTCCAAGGCCTGTGCCAGTATGTATTCCCTAATCAGTGGGTGCATCAGGGTGCCTGTTACCCCACACCCTCTGTAGTCCTGGGTATGGTAGACCTGCATCCTATATGGGTTCTGGTTCAAGTCCTAGCTACTCCACTTCCAATCCAGCTTCCTACTAATGCACCTGGAAAAGCAGCAGAATTTGGCTCAAGTGCTTGGGCCCCTGCACCCACATAGGAGACCTAGAAGAAGCTCCTGGCTCTTGTTTTCGGTCTGGCCCAGCTCCAGCCGTTATAGCCATTTGGGAGTGAACCAGTAGATGAAAGATCTCTATCTTGCTCTTTCTCTCCCCCTCTCTTCTCTATATCTCTGCCTTTCAATGAAAATAAATAAATAAATCAACCCTGACTGCATGTTGATGTCACCTGGGGATCTTGTAGCAGTGCAGTGTCACAGGAACCCATCTCCACATGTTCTGACTTAATTAGTTTGTTTGTTGTTTTGTCAGCACCCCAAGGCAATACCAAGGTGCAGTCAGGTTGAATTACACGGCGCTAGAGGAAAATGGTCTTTCCAAGAGTTAAACTGCAATTTGTTGTTTAAATTATTTTTTAACATGGTAAAATACCCCCAAAATGTACCCTCATGACCACTTAGAAATACACAGTTGAGCCGTGTGCTCACGGTGTTGGGCAGCCGGTCTCCAGAACGCTGCTCGTCTTGCACAGCTGGACCTGTGTACTCCTCATTCTCCCTCCTCCCAGCCTGGCAGCTACCCTTGTTTTCTGTCTCTGCGCATTTGACCACTCTCAGGACTTCATGTAAGCAGCTGTCTCTTTGTGACCAGCTGATTTCACTTAGCTTGATGGCCTCAAGGTGCATCCATGTTGTAGCACGTGTGAGGATCTCCCTCTTTAAGGCTGAGTAATAGTCCACTGTATGCATATGCCACACTTTGTTTACCCATGCGTCTGTTGATGCACACCTGGGTTGCTTCCACTTTTTGGCTGCTGTTGTGAACATGGGTGTACTTAGATGATATTTTAAGAGAAAAAAGTTCTAATCAGTTACAGTAGTAAATAAACATTGAACACTTAGTGTGTTCTGGACCTGTGTATGTTTCTCAACTAATTCAGTTCTCCAGACAACACTGTGAGGGGTTTACCATTGATACTTCCATCTTACAGATGTGCAGACGACTCGGTGTGGTTTGCTAACTTATTCAAGGTCGCTCATGATAAAACTCATCTGGGGAGTTTGTTAAAAGTACACATTCTCAGCCAGCGCCGCGGCTCAATAGGCTAATCCTCCGCCTGCAGCGCCAGCACCCCGGGTTCTAGTCCCAGTCAGGGCGCCAGATTCTGTCCTGGTTGCCCCTCTTCCAGGCCAGCTCTCTGCTGTGGCCCGGGAGAGCAGTGGAGGATGGCCCAAGTGCTTGGGCCCTGCACCCCATGGGAGACCAGGAGAGGCACCTGGCTCCTGGCTTCAGATCAGCGCGGTACGCACGCCAGCCGCAGCGGCCATTGGAGGGTGAACTAACGGCAAAGGAAGACCTTTCTCTCTGTCTCTCACTGTCCACTCTGCCTGTCAAAAAATAAATAAAATTTAAAAGTACACATTCCCAGGCCCCATCTTATTCCTGTAGCTCTGAGCCTCCAGCAGGGAGCCTGGGAGCAACAGATTTCCCTAGGGCCTTAAGGCTTACTTGTCAGCAGAGGCGATTTGGGAGCATCCGAAGCTAGTAAGTGACATGTCCCTCAGCCTGACCACAGAGCCCCTCCCTCACGTAGCCCTGAGGCCAGACCGCTCCCCTAAGTCTCCTCATGGCCTGAGGAGATGAGTAAACATCCCTGCTGGGATTTCTGAGTGCTTGTTTGCTGTGTGACTGGGCATCAGGTGCTATCAGCTGAGTGCAGTTCTTATTCCTGCTCCCTGTTTTAAACCCAGCATTTAGAGGTAACATTACTCCTCCCATTGCTTGCTGCATCAAAAAGAGAAACTTGGATGAATCTGGCCGAGGTTGAGGTGCAAGGCTGGCATTTCAAATTCCAAGTTTCAAGATGCAACATTGCCTCTGGCCTAGCTTTTTGTTCCTTCTGGAGCCATTTGGAGGCTTTTTCATCAGAATACACTAAGTTCATCAACTCTTTTATTGAATTCCTGCAGAACCGGCCAGTCTCTGCTGGGTGCAGGAGGCAGACAAATAGGAGACTTGATCCTGCACATCTCACTGGAGAGAGGTGTGTTTGCTTCTCAAACTGGAGCCTGGGTCTGACCATGCTGGGAGGGAGCAGCTCCCGGCCCCTGGTTTCTCCCTTACCCTTCAACACCTTCTGCCCTCATGGCAGAAGCCCCCATGCTCCCAGCACCTTCGTGTTGTGATCCTTCTTCAAAGTATAGGAGATGCTGTCTGGAAAGAGGCATGAGGAGCCAGGAGTAGTCTGTATCCTGATCTGAGCAACGGTTACCTGGGTGCAAGTGTGTAAAAACTCATTGCTTAGTTTCCTGTGCGTAAGTTAGACCTCACTGAAAATAAAACAGAATAAGGTGCTTACTGTGCACTGATACATAACAGCTTGTGAGACATATTATAAAGGGATAAAGCAACGTGTGTGCCACCACTAGTACCAAATGCATGAAGTACCCACTCGGAAAAACCTCACTGCCCATTCCTGGGCCCGGCCCCATCTTAGGGAATCCCTGCCTCTTTTTGTGTTTGGCCCATATTCAGTACATTTTGTTTTCATTATTTATTTTCAATATTTTCATTGCATTTCATTATTTCTTTTTAATTGTTATTTTTATTATTTTTTATATTTTTATCTTTTTCATACCTTTTGGTTTTAATGTTTAATTAGTGTTAGCAGGTTCATTGTGATTTATACGTACACTTCTAAGAACATGATGATGTCCTGTCCCTCCCTCCCCTCTTCCTTGCACCCACTTTCCTTCTACTTTTTTTTTTAGTTTTTGAGATAATATATTTTAAAATTACATTATAGTAAAAAGGCTTACTACTTCGCCAAGTAAGAAGTTTAATCAGCAAAAAGCAAAAAAACAAAAACCCTAGTTTAATGGGAATATAGACGATGGGTATAAACAGTAACTGAATGGAAAAATGATCATCTCGCCCAGACACATAAACTTGAATGTAATCACAGATCATGAACACTATAGTAGTATAACATTCTTAACATTGGTTTGACAAAGGTATAAAGCTGATACACCCAGACATTTCTTTTTTGTTTAGTTTCTAAATTATAGCTCCCACGTGTAAGGGAGATCTTGCAGTATTTGTCTTTCTGGGTCTGGCTTAGTTCACGCAACATGCCACCCTCCAGTTGGGTCCATTTTGCTGCAGATGGTAGAATTTCATCCTTCTTTATAGCTGAATAATAAGGAATGCCTGCTCCAACCTCACCTCCAGGTGATTCTGTGCCCGCTGCAGTGAGAACTGCATACGGTTGTGCTGCCTGGTGTAGGCTGCGTTCCACCTAGGAAGGAAGACAAATATGCAAGGGCCTGCCCCAGCCTGAGAAAGCCGTGTGCCCGTGGCTTTGCTGTTCAGGAAGCAGCTGCTGACCTGCAGGGGCAATGTCAGAGCTGGAGCCAAGGTCGGCAGCTCACGTCTCCACTGTTAACCCGGTCTGTTCTGTATGTGCTTCCTGCCAGCACCGCTCACTTTCCCTCTTCGGTTTTATTTTAGATCAGCTCCCTGCAGTCTGGGGTTGGGCCTTAAGATGTGATGAGTCCCTGTGTTGCGGGCTAGGTTAGGCTCAAACTCCTATTTCAGGCTCTTGCCTTTTACTTAGAGAAGAATTCTAAGTACAGGCACAAATACGACGTGCAGCATGCTAAGGTTTATTTATGGGGATGAGAAGAATGCACAGGAACACGAGGGCTTTTTAAGGGAGAGTGGGCCAGGAAGGGTAGAAAGTGACTTCCTTACCCTGACATGAGGGGAGGGTGGGAGGGGGAGGGAGAGAGGAGAGCGGGAGCCCTCCCCTTCACCAAACTTCTTAGGAGCTTTGGAAAGGGGAGTGGTTACATAGTCTGATTGACAGGTGGGTTGATAGGATTAGATGGGGTGTGGCCTCCTGCTCTCTTCCTTGAGTTTTCCCACATCGCCTCCGCGTGGCCTCAGCCTCATCCTCTAAGCATTGCTGCCAACTGGTAACGGCTTTCCCTTCCCAGGGGGCGCTCACTGAGCTCATCTCCCCTGGGCAAAGCAGGCCCAAACACCTCTCTGTTCAGAGGCTGCCTCTGTGTATTTCTGAATGGTCTGCCTCCCTTGGTACCCTGATCCTGCGTCACCAAGAACATTTGCTGTAATCCCACAGAGCATTCTGGCTGTCCCTCTGGACTCAACTCTCTTTCCGTCCCTCCCAACACTGACAAAACGATCCAGTAAATAACATCCGCTGGGTACTTTCCGTAACCCCAGGAATCATTATACACATGGGTTTCGTATCCCAATTTGTAGCCTAGGAAGCTAATCCCGCTGGGTTTTTGCTGTTGCTTTTACTACATCTGGTGTGAACATGCACCCTCATGCAGACCCTGGCTGTCTCACTGTGGACCTCAAAAAGTTCATGGCGGGGGCCAGTGCTGTGGCATAGCGGGTAAAGCTGCTGCCTTCAGTGCCAGCATCCCATATGGGCGCCGGTTCAAGACCTGGCTGCCCCACTTCTGATCCAGCTCTCTCCTATGGCCTGGGAAAGCAGTAGAAGATGGCCCAAGTCCTTGAGCCCCAGCACCCACGTGGGAGACCCAGAAGAAGCTCCTGGCTCCTGGCTTTGATCGGCGCAGCTCTGGCCGTTGCAGCCATGTGGGGAGTAAACCAGCAGATGAAAGACCTCTCCCTCTCTCTCTCTGCATCTCCTTTTCTCTCTGTGTAACTCTGACTTTCAAATAAATAAATAAATCTTTAAAAAAAAAAGTTCATGGGGCCAGCGCCGTGGCTCAACAGGCTAATCCTCCGCCTTGCGGCGCCAGCACACCGGGTTCTAGTCCCGGTCGGGGCACCGGATTCTGTCCCGGTTGCCCCTCTTCCAGGCCAGCCCTCTGCTGTGGCCCAGGAGTGCAGTGGAGGATGGCCCAAGTGCTTGGGCCCTGCACCCCATGGGAGACCAGGAAAAAGCACCTAGCACCTGGCTCCTGCCATCAGATGAGCGCGGTGCGCCGGCAACAGCGCGCTGTCCGTGGCAGCCATTGGAGGGTGAACCAACGGCAAAAGGAAGACCTTTCTCTCTGTCTCTCTCTCTCACTGTCCACTCTGCCTGTCAAAAAAAAAAAAAAAAAAGTTCATGGAAAATGAAATAAAAAAGTAAGTTTATTTTTGGCAATCACAAAAAATGTTGAAATCTTTGCATCGTTTTTATAATATGCATTTCCCATGACCTTTCTGAAGTCCCCTCCTGTACTGGTGCCTTTTTCATAACCCTCCAGCTTACATTTTCTCCAGTATTTATTTGTTGCACTTGAAATGACTGAGTGCCACACCCTTTTGCCCACAGGTTGCACGTGGGAGTTTGGAGCCATGGTGAACTACATCAAGAGGATGTACCCACTGACCCAGCTGGTGGTGGTGGGCTTCAGCCTGGGTGGTAACATCGTGTGCAAATACTTGGGGGAGACGCAGGCAAACCAAGACAAGGTCCTATGCTGCGTCAGCGTGTGCCAGGGGTACAGCGCACTGAGGTGAGTGCTCCCCACCTGCCAGCAGGCTCTCATGGAGGCACCCCAGCACACCTGACATGGCCCAGGGGACATGGTGGCCAACTGAGCAGAAATATGCAAGCCTTGAATTCGATTTCTTTTGCTTCCACATCATAGCCTGGAGTTACCCTCTTTGGCCTCTCAAGCCTAGGATGTGCAGCTGCATTTTGGGCTCAGATTTGTATTTGAATAAGCCAAAGCCCCCCTTCCCAGCTGCTGTTTCCCCAGCAGTCTCTGTGAGATGAGTCAGGCTGTCCGTGCTTTAGGAGTTTTGCACGACCCTAGGTTAATGGGAGAACAGAGCTGAGTCTCAGGGAAGGCATCTGTAGGAATCACTCTATCGGTGTCCTTACCTTCAAGGACTCCTCCCTCATGTCTAAATACCACAGACAAACATGGACCCAGCAGTTGGCCTCTGCCTGTGAGGCTCAGAGCTGGCCAGAAAGGGAAATCTAAACGTGCCACAGCAACAGGAACAGCATCCCTGGGGAGACCTTTCCTGGGTTCTAGGGCCTATCTGTGATATGGGGATGATACAAACATAAACCGAGGTGGACCTCATGGCACCATGGCGAGGGTCACGCTACTGTGTTGGAAGCGCTTGGAACAGTGCCTGGCACACGGAGTATCAGTCAGTAGTTGTTCATCATCATCACCTCCTCCTCCTCCTCCATGGTGTAGATCAGTGGACCGCAGTGGACAGGCTGGTGAACTCCCGACTGTCCCACTTAGCTGAGAATCACTTGGGTGTCATGTCAGGAATAAGCTCAGTCTCTGGGGCCCACCCCTGCATGGGCCCTCAGGAATCTGCATGCGGGACACACCTCAGAGGTGACTTGTGACGTTTAGCTGCTTCCAGCTGCCATCATGCTGGGAGAGTGCAGCTGTCTCCCCGGGCCTGACACTGCAGAACTAAGCGAGCCCCTCATCTTCCTGTTCCGGAACCTTGCTCATGACACTCGGGGGAGCCAGCTGAGAGGACATCTTCCTTGACTGGAAATGTCAGCTCCCTGCTCAAAGCCAGGTATAACCAGAGGTAACCAAAGCCTGCTCTGCCCAATCATTGGGCTAAGGGAGAGGGGAGCACGGAGCCAGCCCATCACACAGTCCAAGGGAGCAGGGCCTGGAGGGGCCAGGAGGCACGAGGCCCTCGCCTGGCAACTGGTGCAGCTTTCAGCAAGTCGTTTTCATCCCTGGGATTGGAATCACTAGATTTCCTTCTTAAAGCAATGGCTTTGGACTTGCCATGAGCGCTGACCTTGTGTTCATAGACCTCTGAATCTGATAAATAGGAGGACATAGCACAAGCTGGTTTTCCTTTTGTTTTTCCAATGCACAAAAATCTTTGAGGTTGACAGCAACTCCATTGCATTTTGCTGCAGTAGCGCCATCTGCTGTTGGCAAGAGCATCTGAATGGCTTAGTTAACAAACTAAGGCTGCCACTGCAGCCAGCTAGGAACTGGAATCTGCATCTTAGAAACATAGTCTACACAGCCGCTTCCTTGAGACCTCCAAGAGCTTCATATAGGTAATTACCTATTGTCACGTCAGCCTCCTGCAATGAGGGGAAAAAGAGGCAACTTTATTCTCGAGAGCCCTGAGATCTAACATCCAGGCAAAGATGGTGCCGTCCCCCACGCGGGAGCTGGTGGCCAGATGGAGGCACTACCAGCCTGGCTGTGCTGGTGCTCCCTGGGGCTCGGGTGCCCCCAACAGTGTAACCAGCTCTACTGAGTGGATAAGGAACAGTATGACCCTTTTTTTTGCTCCTTGCCAAGGCTCAAGGGCGGTGAGCCTCTCAGCGTCGGGACGATGGCAGCCACAGTACATGCTTCCTGTTATGCGAAGGCAGAGCAGGAGGGCCCGTCTGCCTCTGCAGGGGCCACATAGGAGTTCCTGTCTGGTAAACCCTTCCCCGCTGAGTCTGGAGAACCACTTGCCCAGCAGTCCCCTCCCTCTGGCTTCTCATTCCAGTAGCTCACCTCCTCCCACAGCCAGAGCCGCTTGAAGACTCAGAGAGAAGCTACCTGCTTGCTGTAGTTAGCAAAGTGTAGCTGCTGCTGAACAAGTTCAAATGTTAGAACTTGCTGGACGCAGGAGCGGCACAGACGCCATGGAATGACACGGTGCTTCGGAGCTCCCCATGTTCCTGCAGCACAGATAGCCTGCTAGCCCTGGGAGTCCATGCTGTTGGATTCAGTCTAACTCCCTGGTTTAATTCATCAGTGAGGGACCAGCGCTGTTGCATAGCGGGTAAAGCTGCCACCTGCAGTACAGACATCCCATTTGGGTGCCCATTTCAGTCCTGGCTGCTCCACTTCCAGTCCAGCTCTCTGCTATGGCCTGGGAAAGCAGTAGAAGATGGCCAAGTCGTTGGGCCCCTGCATCAGCGTGGGAGACTCAGAAGAGTCTCCTGGCTTCAGATCAGCACAGCTCTAGCCATTGTGGCCATTTGGGGAGTGAACCAGTGAATGGAAGACCTCGCTCTGTCTCTTCCTCTGCCTCTGCCTCTCTGTAACTCTGCCTTTCAAGGAAATAAAGAAAGCTTTTTTAAAAAATTAATCAATTAAAACTTGATCATGACGAACTTGCTAATAAATTCATCCAGTGAGTTAATGACCAGAAAGAATGTGAGAGGCAGAAATTGATGAATTCACTCATTGAGTCCTTCCACTGGATCCCTCCAAGGTAATGGAGCAGAAGGCCCGAACAAGCAATCTCCCTGCCCTTGTGGAGCTTAAGAAACGGGAGGGGGCCGGCGCCGTGGCTCAACAGGCTAATCCTCCGCCTTGCGGCGCCGGCACACCGGGTTCTAGTCCCAGTCGGGGCGCCGGATTCTGTCCCGGTTGCCCCTCTTCCAGGACAGCCCTCTGCTGTGGCCTGGGAGTACAGTGGAGGATGGCCCAAGTGCTTGGGCCCTGCACCCCATGGGAGACCAGGATAAGCACCTAGCACCTGGCTCCTGCCATCAGATGAGCACGGTGCGCCGGCCACAGCGTGCTGTCCGTGGCAGCCATTGGAGGGTGAACCAACAGCAAAGGAAGACCTTTCTCTCTGTCTCTCTCACTGTCCACTCAGCCTGACAAAAAAAAAAAAAGAAAGAAAGAAAGAAACGGGAGGGGAAGAGCAGAGCAGTTCTTTCCTAAGGAAGCGCTCGATGGTCTCAAGTGGTCAGTGATGACAAGGAGAGGGAAATAAAAGCATTTTACTGCGATTTGGGTATAAAAGGTAGTTTGTGTCCAGGAACCCCCACAGCACTTAATGACACAGGACTGATCTTACAAAGCTGCAAACCAACAAAGGCACATTACTGATATATTACACACAAGGCACATGCGTGCCTAAGGCCTCCTCAGGCCAGTGTGGAGGTGGGGAGGACAGTGAGGGCTTGCGAGGAGGTCACTTCCAGTCTCCCTCAGTGCCGCTGGGCTGTTGGCTGAGTGGACGGTGTTAGTGTGGCTAAGTCGCAGCCACCTGCACTTCCTTCCTGGTGTTTCTTCACTGCCCCAGGCCAGGGCCGGGCGCCATTCTCCCTGCCCAGAGGGGTCTGTCTTCTCCACACTGTGAATGAGTTGATGACAAAAGGAAACAGAATTGTTCAGAAAATCCCTCTGCAGAGTTGTGCCTTCCAGAAATTGAAGTTTGTAGTTGAAGAGCTGCAAAAGTAACTTGGGACAATCTGCAAATTTGTATCAGAGCCAAACAAGGCGAGGACACCCTGCTGGAGTTTTGATAAAATCTGGACAGAACTCAGCCTTCAGGCAACAACAGCTTTTCTGCCTGGAGGTTGTACCACTGCCACATGGTTTGCTCTTAGTGCCTCAGGGATTTTTTTTTTAAGATATATTATTTGAAAGTCAGACTTACACTGAGAGAGAAGAGGCAGAGAGAGAGAGAGAGAGACAGAGAGAGACAGAGAGAGAGAGAAAGGTCTTCCATCCAATGGTTCACTCCTGAATTGGCTGCAACGGCCAGAGCTGTGCCGATCCAAAGCCAGGAGCCAGGAGCTTCTTCCAGTCTCCCATGTGGGTACAGGGACCCAAGGACTTAGGCCGTCTTCTACTGCTTTCCCAGGCCATAGCAGAGAGCTGGATCAGAAGTGAAGCAGCCGGGACTCAAACCGGCACCCAGATGGGATGTCAGTGCTTCAGGCCAGAACGTTAACACGCTGTGCCACAACACCGGCTCCAGACTTTTTTTTCTTTTAATCAGAAAAATGAGAAGCTGTGTACATACCCTTGAACTTGAATCTGTTCTGTAACAGCGTTTCTTTAGGGCCTTAGGGAAACTATTATAAGGAAAAATGGGACTCGTGGGCAGCTACCTCACCCTGAGGTGTGCTCCATCTCCCTGCCTCGCCCCACCACCCCAGGGGACCCGACAAAGCTCGCCAGGCAAGTCTCAGGCTCTTGGGACATGGCTGGCTTCTTGCACCATCAAGCAGAACTGGCTGGAGGTGATGACTTTGTGTAAGTTGGCTGTGTCCCTGAAGGGCAGCCAGCTGCCAGCGCAGTCTTCTGCCCGGGGCTCTTGGCTGCAGAGGCTCCACCATTCTTCCTCCAAGGCCTGGGGCCCTGTCCTAAGCTGCCCAGCCTGCCCAGCGCTGCCTTGATATCTGTCAGTGCCCCACTCTTCTCCCTGGGAGCCAGGCCACATTAGAAACGACCCATGTGTCCAGCAGGGGGTAGTTAAGTGAGCTGTGAAGCAGCAACTCAGTGGAAATTAAGGCAGTTTTTATTTTAAAGCAGCAAGAAAAATGTGTCACGTGATCAGTATGTATATTAAAAGGAGGAGGAGGAGGTGACCATGAAACTATGATTGTCAGGAGAGATAAATGAGAGTTATTATTTAATGGGTATGAAATTTCAGTTCTGCGAGATGGAATCATTTTGCGATCTGCTGCATAGCAAGCGAATGTACTGTGCACTCCAGAATGGCTAAGGTGGCAGATTTGATATTACATCTTTTCACCATCTTTTTAAAATACATAAGAGGCAGGCGCCACGGCTCACTAGGCTAATCTTCCGCCTGCAGCGCCGGCACCCCGGGTTCTAGTCCCAGTTGGGGTGCCGGTTCTGTCCTGGTTGCTCCTCTTCCAGTCCAGTTCTCTGCTATGGCCCAGGAAGGCAGTGGAGGATGGCCCAAGTGCTTGGACTCTGCACCCACATGGGAGACCAGGAAGAAGCACCTGGCTCCTGGCTTCGCATCAGCGCAGCACGCCGGCCGTAGCAGCCATATAGGGGGTGAACTAACGGAAGGAAGACCTTTCTCTCTGTCTCTCTCTCATTGTCTAACTCTGCCTGTCAAAAAAATAAATAAATAAAAAAAATAAGAAAGATGAACTCTATGGGTCTGTGTGGCCTAGTGACACCCTGACTGATTCTTGGGATGAAATCAGACCTGGACACTTGGAAATCTGCAGAAGGAAGGTTTGGCTGTAATTGATATGAGCCCTACACTAGCCTGTATTTGGATTCAAACACAAGGAAGAGAGCATTGAGTGGGGAGGGCGGGGCTGCCACCGTGGGAATGAGACCCCGGGTGAAATGTGGTGCAGAATCTGGCCACTGAATCCAGGACACAAAGGTTGGCTGTGCTGTCTCCTCGCCCCAGCAGGGGCGGTGGCAGGACAAGGGCTCTGAAAGACAGGGGTACTGTCACCAACCCCGCAGCAGGGCACACACAGGCTCCGGGTCGGATGTCTTCCGGATGAGCCCACCAGCCGTGCCTGGGAGGGATGCTGGCCTCGCCTCTTCCACTTCTGTTTTCTTGCCCCTTCAATGTTGGAAGGATAAGCAAGACAACTTCACTTGGAGAGATGTCATTTCATGATTATCCTTTGCCTCTCAATAAAAGAAGTGTTCAGGTTTTTCCTGCACTGTACTGCCCCACAGCCACTCTGTTCTCACATGCTCCTGTCATTAAACCAGAGAAGCTAACCTGCAGGGTAGGTGCCCGATAGAGAAAGAGTACACATGACAGTTGAAACAGCTTGGCCCCGGGAAAGCCGTGGTGCTGGAAGAGGGTGTCAGGAGTGCCACTAGCAAACATCAGTGCCGCTCCAGCCCTAGAGAGGTTCCTGGCCAGGTCACCTTCCGCTACGCTGTTTGATTCCCTTCAGGCTTCTCGGCAGACGTGTAAGCACCACACGTCGAGTGTGCCACAGTGCCAGGTCGAGCACTGTGGGGTGTGGCACAGCGAGTTAAAGTACAGTTCGGGCTGCCTGCATCCCATATGAGAATGCAGGGTCCAGTCCTGGCCGCTTGGCTTCTGATCCAGCTTGCTGCTAGCACACCTGGGAGGCAGCAGGTGATGATGGCTCAAGTCCCTGGGCCCCTGCTGCCCATGGGGGCGTTCTGACCTGGTGTCAGCCTGACCCAGGCCATTGCTGGCATTTGAGAAGTGAGCCAGAGGAGAGATTTCCTCTCTCTTTCTGCCTTTCAAGTAGATCAAAATAGACAAACATTTTTATGCAAAAAGCCTCCATACGAGCCTAGGACCCCCCAAGGTCCTCAGGCCCCCACCCCCAGCCACATCCCTCACTCTGGCTGTGGTTCTTCCAGGGCCCAGGAAACCTTCATGCAGTGGGATCAGTGCCGGCGCTTCTACAACTTCCTCATGGCAGACAACATGAAGAAGATCATCCTCTCCCACAGGTACTCACCTCCCGCACTCTCAGACCACACAGTTCCTTTCTGAGTTCACCAGGGAGTTGGTAAAAGCCAGAGGTTCCGTTTCGCTGTGGGGGGGGAGAGGCGGGGTGAGGGCATGGGGTGTGGAGGGTACACTCATGATTGCATGGGTGACTTAGTTGGAAGCAAAGTGCTTTGTACTGCCCTGGTTCCCGGTAAATCTAAGAAAGGGAACCGCTCAGACACCATTCTCTCCGCCCAGTTAGAGCAGTCCGGAGGGGGCTGTCACTGTTGGTGACCTGCTTCTGCAGGTGCTTCTGTGCCTGGGATCAGTACTCTGCTGGGGCTGGCCCTTGGGATTCCGGCCAAGCAGCAGTGTGACTGCATGGCATGCTCACCTCCTGCTGAGGGTCGAGCCTCTGCATCCTCTGCTCCCTCATCCACTCCTGTCCTGCTTGGGACCGTCTGGAGGGTCAGCCCAGCCAGTGCTTAGAGCAGTGCCTGCTTCTCTGGGAAGCAGCCCTCGATGAATGTTAGCGGTGATCTTATCTGTAGGATCATTGTTGTCATTGCATCTCCCATGTCTTCTCCCCCCGGCTGGAGTGGGCCACGTAGAGGCTCAAGCGCCCCTGGTCTCTCCCATGAGACTTCTGCCCTTGCTTGGCAGAACCCACCCGCTTTCCATCCCAGGCCTTCCGCCTCTGCAAAACCCACTCCTGCACCCACAGATGGTCCTCCTGTGGCATCCCCGGTGTGAATCTTGTGCCTTGAGCTACACTGGGAAGCACAGGAGGGCTTGGGCATATTTTTATTTCTCACAGAGCTTGGCTTATATGGGCACTCAAAAAATACAGTTTGGGGGATTTGGGCACCACCTTAGGAAAAGCAGCATAACAAATGATCAGTTTCTTATTCTTACTCTTTCCACACACCCTCCCTCCATGGTTAAAAAGTGTGTTTCTGCCTGTCCTGGCTGCACAGCCCAGATGGGACTTCCTAGAGTGGGGTTCATGCTGCTGGCCAGGCTCATCCATGGGGCCTCAAAACAGGCAGGTGGACTGGTGTCCTTGGACAACCAACTATTTCCGTGTGATTCTTGTTTGAGTAGCCGCTGTGTGCTGAACATTGGGCAGAGTGTGGCTCAGCTGAGGCACAGAGGGGCCTGGGGATTTGCTGAGATTTCGTACCAGAAGGAGTGAAGCTAGACCCTGAATCTAAGTTCTGTGTCCACCTGTCTGCTTCACTGGGATCAAAAGAGACTCCTGGACTGGCGTTTAACCTAGCATTTAGGAAACCGGTTCAGATGCCCATGTCCCATAGTGGAATGCCTGGGTTTGACTTCCAGTTCCACTCCTGACTCCAGTTTCCTACTAATGCACACTCTGGGAGGCAGCGGTGATGCCTTAAGTAACAGGCTTTCTGCCATTCATCTGGGAAACCTGAATTGAGTTCCTGGCTCCCAACTTCAGCCTCAGCCCAATGTCTCCTTGAAAACATTTGTTTTGATCAAGGGCTCCGTCTTGCCACTAGTTAGTTCAGCAGGTCCATCACATAATTCTTTACAAATTGGGGGTGTCCTTTAGGTGCACCGAGGGTGGTTATGTTTTTGAAATTACAGAAAGTCAAACACGTAGGCACTTTAGGGGAACTTGAAGCTATGGATTCTGTCCTATAGATATATAATAGAATCTTCCTGATAATCTTTTAGAGGAAAAAAAAAATTGTTAAAGAAATGTGTTCCTCTTCCTTTGGAGAGGTTACAAATAGAAACCAGGATATTGAGTTTCTGTAATCGATTTTTCCCTCAATGAGGCCAAACCTAAACACAAACTCAGTCCTTCCACAGTGTGGTCCAGAGTCCTTGCTGGGAAGGGAGGCCTGGCGTGTACCCTCTGACCCCTGCCATGTAGCCATCCTCTCAAGGTAGCTCTTCTTAATGATTACTGGAGACAGTTGGCCCTTTGTACCCACAGGTTCCACATCTGCCCCTTTCAGCCAGTAGCCAATTGAAAATGGGATTTTAGGCCTACAGAGGTTGCATCTGTACTGAACAGGTACAGAATTTTGGGGGTCATTTTTCTATAAATGATATAGTGTAACTTTTTACATAGCATTTACACTACACTAGTTATTAAAATCTAAAGATGATTTAAGGTGTACAGGAGGATATGCCTAGATTATATGCAAATACTATGTCATTTTATATGAAAGACCTGAATAACTGGATTTTGGTACCCCTGGGTGGGGGAAAGGGGAAAGGACAAGTGGCTATGTATATTTTTAAAGATTTATTTATTTATTTATTTGAGAGGTAGAGTTATAGACAGAGAGAGGGAGAGACAAAAGGAGAAAGGTCTTCCATCTGCTAGTTCACTCCCCAAATGGTCAGAACTCGGCTGATCCAAAGCCAGGAGCCAGGAGCTTCCTCCAGGTCTCCCACGTGGGTGCAGGGGCCCAAGGACTTGGGCCATCTTCCACTGCTTCCCCAGGCCATAGCAGAGAGCTGGATCAGAAGTGGAAAAGCCAGGACATGAACCAGTGCCCATATGGGATGCCGGCACTGCAGGCGGTGGGTATACCTGCTATGCCACAGTGCCAACCCCAGGTGTCTATATTGTTTGTTAATGTGTTGGAAAGCTATTGATTTACCCAAATGCTAAATGGGCTGGCCATTACCTTCCTGGTTGTGCAACTTAAACAGCTCATAGAGGGCAGGGCCCTGCCAGTACTGGTGTGAAAAACAGGCCCATGCTGAGTCCCCTCTCCTGCGCTGGAGGTTTTGTACTATTCACTGGTTTCAGACTCAGCCTTTTGTTTGTCTCGGTGCCCCTGAAAAAGGAAACAAGATTTTGAAGTTCCTGTCTCTCCAGTTATCCAAGAGTCAACAGTGCAGGCTCATCCTCTGGGACGTTCTGCAGGCCAGACAATTCTCAAAGTTCCTGACTTCCTCCCGGCTCTCCTTGCTGTGTCCCCCACTTGTAATTCTCTGTTTGCTTTTCTGTCTCCTCCTAGGCAAGCCCTTTTTGGAGACCATGTTAAGAAACCCCAGAGCCTGGAGGACACGGACTTGAGCCGGCTCTACACAGCAACGTCCCTGATGCAGATTGATGACAACGTGATGAGGTGTGTCCCCGTGGGCGGGTGGGAGAGATGCCCGGTGGGCCAGGGGGCCAGCCATGCCCAGCACGAGGGCTTTGCTCGGCCCTCTTTAGTGAAGGACCTTTCTTCCTGCTTTACCTAAGTGTCTGGCGTTTCAAAACAGAGGATTCCACAGAAAAATCCAAATTCCTCATTGCTCTTAGAAAACAGAGGATCTGGCCGGTGACACTGCAGGGTCAGCATGAGCTGAGGAGCTGGGGTGCACAGCCCAGGTGCCCTGCCTCAGCAAGGACCAGGTGCCACATGCGTGTGCGTTTTTGCAGTGGAAGAAAAGAACAATGTCTTCCGTCTACGTCTCTGTCAAAAGTAGAAAACCAAAGCATAGGCCCAGAGGGCTGTGGGTGTCGAGCAGAATGGACAGAGCTGCTTTCTGGGAGGATGTGAAGGACTCCTCTGGTGTAAGACACAGCTCCGCCCCTCGTTGCCTCTGTACCTGCCAGGCCCTTCCAGGCAACTAGAGTCACAAGCATGACGGCGGCCCCTTTGCTGACACGGGGGTTCCAGCTGAGGTTAGCCTGAGCTGGAAAAGGTCAGGTTGACCTCTGTTCTCGTCGTTCTCCTCGAAAAAGTCGTGCTTGTTGTTAAATGATCATTTCAGTCCTGTTAGTCATGATCTAAAATGAGTGTGCGCTCCGTGGCTACGCGGAGTCTGGGATCCCTGCTTACCATCCTTAAGAGATTTTTAGTAGACTTCTTATACTGAGTAACTTCAAGTATGCCAATTGTTTCTCGAATGAAATAAAAACTAGGAAATTGCTGGTTTAGAAGATGAGAATTGTTTTAGATGAGAATTGTTGAGAAGATGAGAATGAGTTTTACTCATCCCCACTTAAGTGTTATATGACTTTATTTTTATGTTGTTGAATGAGAGAAAAAAAATTAATTTAAATATCCTGTTTGTCTTCTCTATTTTTTTTTTGAATCCCTGAAGAAAATATTCCCCAACTCTCCCTAAAATTCTTCCTCTTTAAAAAAAAAATGTAAATTGTTTCTTTGAGAGACAAGAACTCTCATCCAGAGGTTCATTTCCCCAGATGCCTAACAGCCAAGAGCTGGGAATCCAGTCCGGGTCTCTCACATGGATGGCAGGGACCTGCTGCCTTCCAGGGTGTGCAGTTAGCAGGAAGTTGGAAGGAGCAGAGGAGCAGAGCCAAGACACATCGGGGATTCTGATGTGAGATGCAGTCATCCCCACCAGCACCTCTACTGCTAGGCCAAATGCCCACCCCTTCCTCTTTAACAGTGATGGACAGCGGCAGTTTCCTCCTCGTTCATCACCAGCAATACTGAAGGCCTGGACCACTTTGCTTCCCCACAGAGACTGCAGAGGGACTGATTTCACAAGGACACACTTTGCAGGTCATTCCCAGGCAGAGGTGTCTAAGGCAGCTGATGCAGGAGGAGAGCCATGGCTCCAGGGGAGACAGGATATCTGAAGGACTCCAGTTAAACAGAAAAGATCGCCATTCAGAGGCCCTGTGTCAGAAAACTGAGGTTTTCAGAGATCCTTTGGCCTGGGGTTGACTCGGGCCAGCCAGTATCAGTGCTGCAGGTCGACGTTCACCCCTCGGCACAGTGCACAGCAAACTTGCATACTAGAGCATTGAGATTTTGTTAAATGTCAAATGATGGATGGACAGAATTGGTAACATTGAACCCCTGTCTCATTTTTATTTCCCACTATATATACATTGCATTCCAGTTCACAGTGATCCAATTACTCTACCAGGAAGAACTCTGCTGAAAACAGAGTTCTAGTAAACGTCTTTGAATTTCGATTGTCCCTGTGTGCATAGTGATATCTGGCTTTATGCTGCATCAAAAGATACAACATCAACAAATAAGTGCAGTAGATAACACTGAATCATTACGCTGGCCAGTCACCGTGCTGGTGGACGCTCCAAGTCAAAGCTCCCAGCACCATTAGGAATGCTCCTGGCTTTAGATCTGCTTCACAGAGGAGAAGCCGCAGTTCAGAAAAGTTCAGCCATTTGCCTCAAGTCACATAGGCAGTAAGTGATGGAGCCAACATTGAAATCTTGACCTCTAACTGCGCTGCCTACATGTATTCTGTAGACATGAGTTACTGCAGGAGTAGAGCAGTGATAAAATCAGTGCAGCGTTCAGACCTAACTCTGCTGTATACAAGGTTCTTCCAAAAGCTTAAGAAAAAATGGTACTGAAAAATAAGTTTATTTGGCTGCAAAAAATGTGAAATCCATGAGTAGCTTTTTCATAATACATTTTCCATGAACTTTTAGAGAGACTTGCATATCCTCTACTAATGCAGTGTGTTAGTGCAGGAACTGGATGATAATTGGCTTAGCACTGTGGTCTTTTAACAGATGTTGTTTTGTCCTTTTCATGTGTGTATGTGTGTACCAGGAAGTTCCATGGCTATACCTCCCTGAAGGAATATTATGAGGAAGAAAGCTGCATGAGGTACCTGCACAGGGTGAGTGGCCAGCACCAGCTCAGAGTTAGTCTTGCTCCATCCAACTCCGTACAATATTCCTTACACAGGACAAACATTCCTTCCTGGTGGAAGCTCAGCCAGATCTGACTTGAACCACTTGAATGTGTTACCTGGATTTATTATTGACCCAGGCTGTATCTCTCAGTGCCCACCAGTACACTAATCTCATAGCTGCCCTTAGCCCAGGCTGCTCCCATGAAAACCATTAAAATCGCCGCAGCACCCAATTTTCTCCTGATCTCCCTTTGACAGCATAATCCTGCCTGGTTTCTGCCATGGATCACATGGGAGATCCATCTAGATTTCCTGCTATCCTGGACCCTTTCCTTGGGGTCCTGGTGTATCTTGTTAGCATGGGGCCTGCTGAAGACTGAACTCTGTTCCTGCCACGATCTGGCAAGCACAGAGTTTACAGATGTGTGTCCAAGTCAAAGTGATGAGGAGTGAACTAGCAGATGGAAGACCTTTCTCCTTTTGTGATGAGGAGTATGGGTATCAATGGGTCTGTATTAATATAGTCACTAGAAGCCTCAATTGACTTTTTATTACGTTTACAGCAAAACACAATCCTCATTTTTTTTTAAATTTATTTATTTACTTGAAAGTCAGAGTTACACAGAGAGAGGAGAGGCAGAGAGAGAGAGAGAGAGAGAGAGGTCTTCCATCCGCTGGTTCACTCCTGAATTGGCTTCAATGGCCGAAGCTGAGCCGATCCGGAGCCAGGAGCTTCCTCCGGGTCTCCCATGAAGCTACAGAGGCCCAAGGACTTGGGCCATTTTCTACTGCTTTCCCAGGCCATAGCAGAGAGCTGGTTCGGAAGTGGAGCAGCCAGGACACTAACTGGTGCCCATGTGGGATGCCGGCACTGTAGGTGGTGGCCCCACCCACTACGCCACAGCACTGGCCCCTCCTCATGTTTTTTATCTGAGCCACCACTAAGTTTCTCCCATTCTGTCTGTGCACAAATGCTCTTTTTACACATGCAACTTCCCACTTATCCCTGTCTATGTACACCTTTTGGTTCAGCTCACTGTGCCCCCAGCTGAAGCACATAATTGGGAATGGTAGTTGTGTCATCTGTCACATCGGCCATCCCTCCCAGTTTGGCACCATCACCGAAACTTTTGCTGTCTTCATTTGAGCTTTTATAGAGACACGGAGCTGTGTAGGGCCACAAGGAGCTCCCGGACACACAGCCACCACTGCCTCAGTGTAGCTGTCAGTAACAGGAGTCCCCCTGCAGTACCATCTCCACTGAAATCCAACACAGGAGACCCTTGGCTGTTGTACTAAATCAGATATTTAATGCAACCTTGCCAAGACTGTTCTCCTACTTTCAACCTTTAGATTCTTCTAGAAAGCCTCCTTTGGGGCAGAATGTACTTCATTTTTTTCTACCCCCAATATAAACTGAATTAGTTTATAAAAGACTCTGTAAAGTCTTTATTCTGAATGACATGGCTAATCTGAAACATCGTGAAGATCATTATAAATGTTTGGTGCCATGGAGCTTGTCCCTCTGTCCACCAGAGTACAGGGGTCCCCTGGGTCACTGGGTCCTGTACACACCTGCAACCAGAGTGGTGATCACAGAGACACTGGTGACTCATCCCGGTGAATACAGGAGCTGTGACCCTCTTCCCTGTGCTTCAAAGACATGTCCAGCAGTGAACTTGAGCCTCGAATCAAAGAGACCTGAAAAGGGGAACCAATAATTCCATGCTGCTTGTTTTTCTTGTTGCAGATTTATGTGCCTCTCATGCTGGTTAATGCAGCCGATGACCCCTTAGTGCATGAAAGTCTTCTAACCATTCCAAAATCTCTCTCGGGTAAGTGTTTCTTTCCTCTGCTCCCCCAGCCACTCAGCAAATTACCACAGCAGTCCGCCGCCTTCACTGTGCTGGCCCGATAGTCCTGTGGCTGTGATGGGGCCTGGGAAGAACCTTCTGGTGTTCCACAGGATCCCCATTCATATCCACAGCCAGGTTCTGCAAAACTAGTGTCTTGGGAGTATGGTTCCGTTAAGTTCAAGAGTGTAACTTAAAGAGATAGTCAGATTCAAATTTGACCTGAAAAGCAAAACAGAAGAGCCTGTTCTGTTCCCTCTTGTGATAGCCTCTCCATCTGCTTGCAGGATAAAAATAAGGATGTGCTTCAGAGAGTTAGTGGGAAAATGGAATTAAAAGACTAGTTCATTTTGGGACAAAAAAATTTGAAATCCATGGATGGTTTGTTTTTTTGTTTTTGTTTTGTTTTTATTATACACATTGTCCAACTTTCTGAAGACCCCTCCTGTGAGCAACCAAAATGGCAGAGATCACTGCTCCTGGGAGTGTGCCTGCACTTCAAGACAGCACAGTCTCACTCCATGCGCAGAGAAAGAGCTAAAGAGAGCTCGAGAGGGTGGCAGGGCAAGCCTGGGTCAAGGTTCCTCTGCATTGTCATTTCAGATCCCTAGGACATAGCCTTCCACACTCCACAGTCCTCTGTGATTACGTCTACCCTTGCAATATCATATCTAGAAGGAAGCAGTATACCTGTGGTCCTGTTGGCCCCACACACACACTAGGACAGTAGATAATACAGCGGCAGCCGTCACACCGCTCAGGATGAGGGCTGTGTGTGCTGGAGACGTGTTAGGTGTTAAAAGCTATCCATCCACCCGCCTCCCTCCGTGGGCTCCCTGCACAGAAGCAGCCCCTGGGTCACGTGTGTGGCACGTGTGAGAGAGCAGTGCCTGTTTCCTTCTGTGCATCTGCAGTGACATCCACAAGGCAGAAATCTATAAAGTAGCAACTGAACCGGGAGAGGAAAGGAACCCTGCAGAGCCAGCAAGGACCCTGGCAGCCAGGTCCCCGGGAGATGGCGGCTCCCTGTGGCAGCTGGCTGCCTGTCTTACTCACCTCTTCAGTAATAGCTTTACCAGCCCATGTGGGCTAACCTAATAGGGGATTTATAAAGTTCAAGGTATAAAATCTGGGGATGGCCACTTAGCACCTGGCCTTGAGAGCTTGGGCATCTTTAGACACAAGTTGCAGCTTTAAGTCTCCATTGTGAAGACAAATGTCTATAATGAAAAACCAGCAGCTCCACTGAATTTTCCTTGCTCACTAAATATTCAGCAAAGAATACTGCTGGTGTGCTGAATCCCTACTCAGAGCCGGGCCCCACTGCATGCCATCCCTAGGAATTTGTTAGAAACACATACAGGGAAGGAAGACCTTTGTCTCTGTCTAACTCTGCCTGTTTAAAAAAAAAAAAAATACAGATCAGCTTCTCCCTCAGGTTTAGTAAATCGGAATCTGCATGTTAACAAGAATATCCAGGTGACGTAGGTCCCCCATCAAAGCTGGGCTTTAGCAATACAGTGCCTGGCTGCCTCCCCCACCTTCCCACAGGAAGTTTGACTTAATTAGGCACCTTTCAACTCCCCCGGTGATGCTAATACTCAGCCAAGTTTGAGAACCACTTAGAATTCTACGGATTTCTTAAGCTGATGCCCATCTTGCCCCAAAGATAAGCTGCAGTTCCAAAACCTACTAATCAGGGCAGGCATTTAGCCTAGTGGTTAAAACCCTCGTGTATTACGTTCAGTACCTGGGTTTGATACCTAGTTGCAGCTCCTGACCACAACTTCCTGTTAATGCAGACCCTGAGAAACAACAGGTGATGGCTTAAATAGTAGAATTCCTGCCACCTATGTGGGAGGCCTGGATTGAGTTCCTGGCTCCTGGCTTCTGCTCAGCCTGGCCCAGCCCTGGCTGTTAGGGAAGTTTAGGAAATGAACCTCAGGTGGAATGTGGGATCTCTCTGTGTGTGTTAACAACTGTTTGTCCCCTGTTTGCCTGCCCCTCCAAAGCTCTGTCTGATTTGGGGAAGCAAGGAAGAGTGGTTACAGGTTGGATAGCCACGTAGTTGGCTGTTCCCTGTGGGACAGGCCTAGGCCACCCTGGCCAGCCCGCTTTCACACTTCCCGCCCTGGAGCTGCCTGGAGACAACAGGAGCTCACTCCACTGCTTCTGCCCTGCAGAGAAACGGGAGAACGTCATGTTCGTGCTGCCTCTGCATGGGGGCCACCTGGGCTTCTTCGAGGGCTCCGTGCTGTTCCCCGAGCCTCTGACGTGGATGGATAAGCTGGTGGTAGAGTACGCCAATGCCATTTGCCAGTGGGAACGGAACAAGTCGCAGTGCTCTGATACGGAGCCAATGGAGGCCGACCTGGAGTGAGGCCTCGGACTCTTGTGCACTCCAGCGGCCCTGCTCTGGAACCCGCGTCCCCTCACCCGCTGTTTCAGGTCTCCCATCTCCCTCCACGACCTGGATCTGACCTCACCCTCAGCGGGGGGCCACCCACCACGCACGCACACGTGTCTCGAATAGGCGGCTCTCCCTGGGAGCTCCAGGCTATTTTTGTGCTTAGTTACTGGTTTTCTGTGTTGCATTGTTAGCCATGGTGACAAGTGACAGGTTCTCAGCCCTCCTGTCCAGTTTCAGCATCTGATTGCTTTTAAGCCAATTACATCTAGTTTCCCTATTAAAACTGTGTCTGAACAGCAATCTTGCTTTGCCAGTCATAGGGCCTTTCCCTGAGAGCAGTCTTCACGTATGCTATTTCGTGGTGGTTGTACATGTCTTTAGGCAGACTCGGAGATCATTCTAGGCTAGCGCTGAAGGCACACTCAACCCGGGAGTCTGAGGGCCGGGTTCTCCCAGGCCTCTTAAATGGCAAAGGAAATTCCTGCCAGTCACAAGCCACGTTTTAGCCCCTCCTTGCTGCTGCTGACAGTCTCGTGGGGCACTTGGTAAAAATTCAGCCTCCCAGGTCCCTCCCCTTGGAGAAGCTGGGGCAGTGGGGTCTGGGAAGGGGTCCTGGGATTTCAGTTTTTGACAAGTGCCCCAGGTGACTGTCATCACCAGGTGAATTTTTGGACGCACTGTTGTACAGCACTTCTAACTTCGAAACATCTAGGGAAAGTCATGGTCAGAGGAGCCCCATGGCTCCCAGGGACCTCCAGAGTAGGCAGGCTTGCCATGTAGCTGCCCTTGTGTGGTCAGAGGGTGGTGTATCCGAACAAACCCTGGGTGTGAATGAGTGTTTGGGTTGAGCCCTGGCTCTGCCTCTCCCCGGCTATATGACCCTGGGAAAGTCCTTTTGGATTTCAATTCCCTCACCTATAAAATGAGGGACTTGGACCAGGTAGACTGCCGAGACGACTGCTAGTTCTAAAGTTCAATGACAAACTCAGTGTACTGAGGTTTGAGAGAACATCACTCCAGGGGAGCCCGGGAGCTGTTCTCCAGGGCTAAGCATGTGGATGACATCACTTGCCTTTCTTCTTTTGTCCCTCATTTCATATAAAGAGGTTTTTGGGTTATTATTCTTTTCTCCCCACTCAATTGTAATGTTAGTTTTGCAACTGAAGTCTACATAGTGTCTACACTACATTCGTCAGTTGGATTTGAGGTTGCACAAAAACACTTGCAATCAAAAGATATGATTTTTGAAACCAGATTTCTAATAGTCTATATTTGTAGTGTATTAGGTAGATCAGTTCAAAGTGTGTCTTCTCATGAGAAAGTGCCACTCTGGGTTCCAAGTACTCCTCTCCTCCAATCCTGTGGTACTTAACTGTCTAAAAACCCTATTCTGCAAAATCCACAATTGCTATCTGGAACTGAACAGACCTACGAGTGAAATTGCCTGGATACTTTATATATATGTATGTATTTTCCCTACTTCATCTCCTCTGGCTCCAGGACAGACTGGAATTTAAACAGTGGGTTTATGTGGATGGGTAAAGGATAAAAGGATCTACCCGAGTACCCGAATGCCAACCCTCGTGGTCATGGGTGGATATAGTCTGGGCATTGTTCCAAGGGGCTGACAGCAATCTGAAGAAGGTGTTTCCTGACAATCACCAGATCATCCTAATAACATCAGAAACAGCCATTTTTCTCAAAAGATTGTGATTTCTGTCATCTCAACTTTGTTTGGGTATGTAATTTCTCACACCCGCCGAATTGTGTCTATGATTTTCACCCTAATGCATTTCCTTTTCCTGTTCTTTTAGCACAGATGGGCACTTTATCGCTTACCCCTTGATTTGGAAGCTAGTCCCCCTTCTCTGTCACTTTTCCCTCCACCCAATCACATCTGTAATCCAGAAGGTTCGTGGTCGCATTTCCTGCTGTTACCCTCATTCCTCAGCATTTGTGCAAATAGTTGAACCAAGCAATAACTTAGCAGAATTGAATCACCATGCCAAGAAGTGAGAGACTTCTTTTCATTTGCCTGAGGCCACATGTCTTGAACTATTCTGACAGTAGTGGCCCGGGTACCTACATTCCGGAAGAGGAAAAACAGTCCTGTTTTCATTCGCATGCATAGAGGGGAACTGGGAGTCCTTGGGTCCTTGTCCGCGTCATCGCTCTGATGACCCCCACGCAGGGGAAGGGGGCCTGGGGGCATAGCCTTTGCTTCCACATAGCCATCATTTGTCCCCTGGGACTGTGGGGCCGTGTCCCAGCTGAAATCTTTAGTGTGTGGCTCTGAAAGGAACTTACATTCCATTTTGGCTCACATGGAATCAACTGAAGCCCTTTGTTCAAGCTTCAGGCTCTCAGGGCTGGAAACGAGAATGTGACTGTGGCTGTCTTGCAGGGAGATTCTCGTTTGTCCCTGAGTGAAAGCACAGAGACATTGAATGCAGGGATGCAAACTTGGCTAATACACGAGGGAGCAGCACTTTATGTGTAGGTCATCTTTTCCTTCCTCCACTTCCTTGCTTCCCCCCACCCCGCCCCAGAATCATTCTGTGAATACTCGAATTAAGGATATAAATTGCACAGTCGAGACAATCCTGTTGTAGAAAAGACCTGTTTAACACGAAGGGAGGGAAGACACCCACAGTTCTCCTAAACAGTCTGCAGACTCCTGGGAGTCAGTGATCCCAGTCACATCAGGAATTCCTGGCTTTAAAAACTGGCGTCAGTTCTCCTTGACGCATTCGTGGCTGCAGGGAGGTTAACAGACTTGAGGCAAACCCCTTCTCTTCCTGCCGTGTGTTGCACCCAGTGATTCCAGAGCCGAATGAAGATAGGATGTTGTATGTTGTTAGAATATTCATCTAAACTCTCTGTGGCAGTTTACATGTGCAGGGAACCTGTGGCCCAGATACCCAAAGGAGTGTTCCCTTCTTGGTCCTGAGCTGGTGTCATGGAAGCAGGGTCCCTGGGTCCTCGTCCTGTCTCTGGGTCACAGTGGATCGTGGGCATGTCCCTTTGCCTCTAGGAGCCTGTAACCTCATCTTCCACCATGTCTAAGCTCCCATCATCTGTTTGCACATCATTTGCCTGAACTCGGCTTGCAGGTAGGAGTAGCTGTCCAGAGGCTCCAGGCTCGCCTCGAGGGGACTCGGCGAGCGGGAGGTTCTGCATTAGGCCTTTCCTGGCAAGGCGCTGGATGCTGTCCAGAGCCCTGTGTCTTTAGCCTCTCTTCAGAGCCTCTGCTGTCGCCACAACATCCTGGCTCTTCTGAGGGCGGTCTTGTGCCTGCGGCAGGTGCTGAGCGCCACAATGAGGAAACTGTCTCCAGCCTTCAGTGCCGCTCAGGCGGGAGGGCATCGAGAATTCCCAGGGCAAAAATCCTTCCTGCTCAAGCTCGCGGCCCCACCACCGCAGTGTGCATGAAAGCTGAGCTTTCTGGGGAGCTGTGCTCATGTGCCCAAGCCCCTGAATGAGAGCCCTCTTTGTGGCTGCACGACTTGAGACTGTTTGGCCAGCTCCCAGGAGGCTGTGCGTTCTTGTTTGTGTTTGCCAGGCAAGCAGCTGTCTGAGATGTGAGAGGCTTTTCTGTTCCAGTGGCACTGATTCTGACTTAGGGCTACAGTTAAAGCTTGCTGAAACATCACGCTGGGCTGAAGGAAGTCACAGCCAGCGGAGCTATTAAGAAGCGTTACGCTGCGGCCTTCTGTCGCGGTGGCATCAGGAATTGTTTTCTTTGCCTAGAAAGCCTTAACTTGCCTCCAGAAAATTCCCTGATATTGCAACACTATTGTGGCATCGGAATTCAGAGTCTTCTGCGGTGGAAGTTTAGAGCAAAGCCACAGCAAACCCCACGACCTCCCTCATGTGGCCTGCAGGTTCCCTGTTTCATCAGCACCCCCCTCACCTCGCGCCTCCACAGTAGGAGTGAGCCGGAACCAGCCGAGACGCTGCGGCGTCGGCCCCTTCCTGTCATCTCTTGGCCCTACTCTGTTGTTCAAAGCCACTTTGGATCACTTGGCTGCTTCAGAAAACCGTGGGAAGTGGCCTGCCTGTGGCGTTCAGAAGCCACACAATTGAGCAGAAGGAATTCCTGTACCTCTGTTTTCTGGGCAGAGCAAAGCACCCCCTCTCCTCTTCCCGAGTTAGAGTTGCTTTTGCCAACTGTATTTGAAGCAAAGGAAAGAGGAACTGCTCCTGCAGGCAGGAAGAACTGGAACGCCTTCCAAAGCAGAAGCTACTTGCTCTTGCCTGCATCACTGCTGCTACCACCTCTGGATGCCGGGGCCCAGTCTCCCTCCCGCAGAGTTCAGCTCCCCGGTCATCCCCAGACTCCCAGCAAGCAGGCAGCTGGCCCTTGGAAGTGCCACTCTCCCACGTTTTCTGAGCTGTTTTCCGTAGCATGTGTGTGGGTAAAGCTTTCCTGTGTCTTTAGTAGAAAAGCTGAAGTCAGTTTCTAACTGGTAGATGAAGCCCTACATCCTGAGTTCCATGAAGTAAGTGCTCAGCATTTTAACTAGATTTCTGTCAGTCAATTAAACCCATAATCTGCCTTCTCCCCACTTCTGGTCCCCATTAGCCAAGAAATCCACTATCGCCATAAGCTGGGGACAGTCCACTTTCAGCACCTGCAGAGAGACCTTTCGTCTCCACGAGCATTCTTCCCCAGACCGCCCACACCGAGCAGCCAGCAGTCACCTGGAATGATTGCCCATCCCCTCGGTTTCCGCGCCAACCACTTCTCGCCCAGGCTGCTCATAGGAGCGGACGCATTTCTGGGTGCAGGAGTGCGGTTTGATTTGCTTTTCCGTTTGGCCTCACTTGAGTTCTGTGAAAGCACAAGTCCGCGTAGACCCCGTTACCTCTCCGCACCGGTTTCCCGTGGTCTGGGTCTCCCCCACTGCCTCAGGAAGACCTTCACTGTACCGGAGCTTCTGACGTCTGCCACTGCAGCTGCCTTAGTGACGCCGGGGGCGGGAGGGGCCGGGGGGAGCGAGGTTGCATCTCTCCTTGTCCTGATTAGACTCTGTTCAGCCACATTCTTCTGATCTGCTTCCAGATTGATTTTTGAGAACCATCACTTTCACATTCCTAATCCTGGTTTGTTCTGTTGTGTTTCTTTTGGGTTTCCCAAAACTTCAAAATGCTGCCCTGAAAATACTGTATTTTTGCATTTGTGTTCTGAGAGCCTTGGTGCAGCTGGATCTTTGGGGGAAATACAGGATCCTTTAGCACTGAGGTATTTAAGATTCGCAACTAGCAATGCAATTTTTTCTAAATATGAGGATATTTACCTTTATTAAGAAGTTATACTAAACGGCGGTGTCCTTGGTCATATTATGTTCTCCTGTTACTTTTGATTCCACTTTGATTCTGTGTGGTGGTAAACAAAGATCATTACAAACGAAAACTGTAATTTTGTTATCTTTGATTCAATGGAATTTCTTTACTTAAAAAAAGTAATAAAGACTAAAAATGCGGTGTGGCTGTGTGTCCTTTGTCTAGGGAGGGCTATTTTAGTCATTTCTAAAACTGAACCATGAAGACAAAATAAAAGGCGAGATATAAGTGGAATTTGCCACGTGTGATTCATATGCTTCCAGTGATGATATTTGAAATGACTAGGAGAACATTATCTAAATCCAAAACATACTGTGGGACAAGGGTTTGGCATAGCAGTTAAGATGCTTTGGTGGTTGGGACCGGCGCTATGGCGCAGTAGATTAATCTTCTACCTGCAATGCCAGCGTCCCATGTGGGCACTGGTTCTAGTCCCAGCCGCTCCACTTCCAATCTGGGAAAGCAGTAGAAGGCCCGAGTCCTTGGGCCCCTGCACACAGAAGAAGCTCCTGGCTCCTGGCATTGGATCAGCCCAGCTCCAGCCATTGCAGCCATTGTGAGTGAACCAACCAGTGGATGAAAGACCTCTCTCTGTCTCTCTCTCTGTCTCTCTCTCTCTCTCTCTCTCTCTCTGTCTTTAACTCTACCTCTCAAATAAATAAATAAAAATCTTAAAAGAGAGAGAAAGAGAGAGAGATGCTACGGCGGGCTGCTTGGGACACCCACATCCCATATCAGAGCACCTGGGATGTGTTCTGCTCCTGATTCTAGCTTCCTGCCAGCATACACCCAACAGGTGATGACCCAAGTACTTGGCTCCCTGCCACCCATGTGGGAGTCCCAGATGCAGTTCCCAGCTCAGGGCTTCAGCATAGCTCAGCCCCAGCTCTTTGGGGCCGGGGGTTGGGGGATGTGATCCAGCAGATGAGAGGAAGTTCGAGCTCCCTCTCTGCCTTTCAAAGACATTAAATAAATAAATCAATACATGTATTTGTTTTTTAATTCATCTTCTCTGGATCTGTACAAACCCAAGCTAAGAGTCTCCTGGGAGCAAGCATTGGCTTAGCCAGGAACCTTGCAGTCAGAGCTCTTCTCCCCTCTTGCCACACAGAACGTTTTGCTAGGCAGAGTGGGGTGTGCTGGCTTTGGAAGGTGTGCACTAATAAGACCTGAGAACGCCCAACATCATATTTCAAGATGCAAGCCTCCCCTGCAAAATAGCCCGACTCCTCTGGTAAAAGTAAACGACTTCGCAAAGACTAGCACCTAGGAAAACAGCTGTGTGGAAGATGTTTCAGGCCCAGGGAGTTAGGTAGGCCCGTGCCAGTGGCTTGCCAACATGGTCATTTGCCGCACGGCTCCTGAGGCAGCCCCCCGACGTGTGTGCTGTGACACGGACCTCACTTGCTGCACCAGTAGAGCTAATATTGGTATCAGACCTCTCATGAACAGGCTCCCTCTTAAAGTTATTTCTTCCTTTATCTGATGATGGTTAGAGAAATGAACTTGGACTAAATAAGGTTTAATATTATTCTTTCCCTCTTCTACCTGCACTTCCCCAGCCCACAGAAAAAATAAGATGGACATTTGAGATAAAGCATGCAGAGGAACAGAGCCAAAGGGGTGTGAGCCAGGGTTGCTGGGTTAAGGGACCAGTTCTAGCCAATTCCTAGCTCTGTGAGCCTCTAAGCAAAATTTAACCTCAGATTTTAAATGTTTTAACCTGCAAAATGGTAATAATTGCAATAAAAATGTCACCTCAGGAAATCAAGTGGCTCAAATATAAGTTGTATATCCCTAATCTGAAAATCCAAGATGTTCCCAAAACTGAAATTTTCTTAGTTCCACCATGACTCCACAAGTGGAGAATTCTACACCTAGTCTCATATGAGAGATCACAGTCAAGATACAATACTAAGTATAAATGCTAGAGTGTTGTGGTGCATCTGGTTAAGCCACGAATTGGAACAGCATCATCCCATATCAGAGCGCCAATTCAAGTCCTGGTTGCCCTGCTTCTAATCCAGCTCCCTGCTAATGCACCTGAGAGAACAGCAGACAGTGCTCCAAGTGCTTGGGCCCCTTTCTCCTACATGGGAGACCATGGAGTTCTAGGCTCCTGGTTATCCTGACCAAGCCCTGGTCATTGTGACCCTTTGGGGAGTGAACCAGCAGATGGAAGATTCTCTCTCTGCCTTTCAAATAAAAATGCTTTAAAGAACATGATTGCTGGCCGGCACCGCGGCTCAATAGGCTAATCCTCCACCTGTGATACTGGCACACCGGGTTCTAGTCCCGGTCGGGGTGCCGGATCCTGTCCCGGTTGCCCCTCTTCCAGGCCAGCCCTCTGCTGTGGCCCAGGAGTGCAGTGGAGGATGGCCCAAGTGCTTGGGCCCTGCACCCCATGGGAAACCAGGAGAAGCACCTGGCTCCTGCCATCGGATCAGCGTGGTGCGCCGGCTGCAGCGTTCCAGCCGCAGCAGCCATTGGAGGGTGAACCAACAGCAAAAGGAAGACCTTTCTCTCTGTCTCTCTATCTCACTGTCCACTCTGCCTGTCAAAAAGAAAAAGAAAAAAGAAAAAGAACATGATTGCTTATGGATAGCATGGAAATTCAGTCAGGAGGGGCCAGCACTGTGGCACAGTAGATTGATCCTCCACCTGTGGCACCAGCATCCCATATGGGTGCCGGTTTCTAGTCCCGGCTGCTCCACTTCCAATCCAGCTTTCTGCAATGGCCTGGGAAAGCAGTAGAAAATGGCCCAAATCCTTGGGCCCCTGCACCCATGTGGAAAACCCGGAAGAAACTCCTGGCTCCTGGCGTTGAATCGGTGGTGCTCCAGCCATTGTGGACATTTGGGGAGTGAACCAGTGGAAGAAAGACCTTTCTCTCTGTCTCTGCCTCTCACTGTCTGTAACTCTACCTCTCAAATAAATAAATAAAATATTTAAAAAAAAAATTCAGTCAGGAATGCTAGTGATGCCAAGCAACCACGGACTGTCCACATCAGCAGTGGAAATAGTGACTTTTTTTTTTTTTTTGATAGTTCAAAAACCTTGGCCTCATGGGCAAAATTATTTAAAATCTTGTATAAAATTATCTTCAGGCTATGTGTGTAAGATGTATATGAAACAAATGAATTGCATGTTTAGACTTGGAATCCTACTCCCATAATATCTAATTATAAATATGTAAATACTCCAAAATCCGAAAAACAATCTGAAATCCAAAACACTTGAAATCCAAAACACTTCTGATCCCCATTTCGGACAACATACTCAACCTGCAATATTTCACACAATGATATTATTTTGGGCAGTGGTTTGGACCGTATCTGTTGGTTTACACTTAAAATCACCTCCCTTGGGGCCTCAACAGCCCTGGCTTGGCAGGGGTCCAAGCACCTGGGTCACCGAACGCTGCTCTCCCAGGTGCATTAGCAGGGATCTGCAGCAGAAGCAGAGCAGCCCGGACTCAGCATGTGAGGTGCTGGCATCCCAAGTGGCAGCTTAACCTGCTGCACCACAGCGCTGGCCCCCTTTCCCTTCTTCCTGTGGTCACCTTGAGAAATCAAGGTGCCCTCCCCTACACATGTCCTGCTTGCTGGACGCAGCCCCAGGGTGGAACGCGCTCTTGTTCTGGGATATGTATCCTATGACTGCTGCCTTCCCACGTGGGCTCCTGCAGCCGCGCGTCTCTGTCCTCACTGAGCATGTGCAGTTTGCCTTCTAACGCGTAGCTGTGAATGCTGGCCATCGTCCGGTTCCTCCATATCCTCACTTTCCCCATATGTCAGCACACGCAGCCTAAACAAAGCACATTTAAGCCACCGGGGGAGCCTGGAAAGCTCCTGAGGCCCATATTGGGCCCTAGATAAAGTACATCGAGTCTCGGGGCGGGGCTGGGGGGAAGGGGAGCAGGCGCTTGCACATCATTGCTCTGGAAGATTTGATTGGCTCTTTCATGTGCATTCCTGTGGAGACTTTTAAAAAACGCAAGTTCCACTTCAGTACTGGGGTGGGGCCCAGACGCCGCACTGCTAGGGAGCTCCTCACCATGGAGGCTGCCCTCCATGGACTGCCCTGCGGGCAGTGAGGCTCTGGGGGATCCTGGGAGCATCCAGACCCAACACCTCCTGCGTTTCCACCACACCGGAGCTGTGTCCCCCAGCACTGGGATCAGAGATGGCCCAATTCACCCCTTGGGTGACTCTACCCCTTCTCCGGCTGGCCTGGGTCAAAAAAAAAAAAAAAAAAAAGACACGCCCCCTCCCAGGAAGCTTTTGCCAAGTTGCCAGTCGCCATCAACCTCCTCCAGCATCCTTGGGTAAACTCGAGGCTCTGAGCGAGGCCAGTCTCACTGAAACTGGCAGCCTCTTTCCCTGCTGGGGCCACCACCCGTAGTGCAACGAACCACTTCTCAAGGGCCACATCTGAGGGCCACATCTAAGCAGAAATGCATCGCAGTATCCCTCCAACTCTGTCCAAATTCCTGTTTCTCAGCAGAATCCCGGCTTCGTCCCAGTGTCCCCGGAAGTGAAGCTGTTTATGGGCATCAAATGGTCGTGAATTCCCCACTTTGCTGTCCCCTCCGCACCGCAAATGGCTTCTGAGAGCACTTTAGCACCCGCCCGTCTCCTGAACTGGGGGAGGGGCCAGCTGTAGGAATCACGCACAGGCATCTGGGACTTTGTGAAGCTGAGCACATCGATTTTTTTTTAAGCACATCAATTTTTAACATTCACAGTCTTCCCACCCGTTATCCCAAATGCACAGTCTTCCCAATCGCCGTCAGCCCGGCTTGTGCCTGGAAGAGCAGTGCCAGGTCAAGGCCAGCAGGGGGCGTTTCAAGCCCATACTGAGAAACGCTCACTGGGGCCTAATTAGCCCTTTGGCTTCTTCCTCAGGAAATCCAGGTCCTTGGACTAAGACTCCAGCCCGGCTGACTTTAAGGGGACCGCAGCATCCCATTCAGGTCGAACGGGGAGCCAAGGCTGCCTACTGGCCAGCATTCGCCTGCAGCTTTCTCCACATCCTGACAGTGGTCATTTATAAACGCAGGGCTGTCACAGGCCAGATGGCTCCCAAATTAGGTTCTGAAAAGTAGGGAGTGAACCATCAGGGACCAAACAACGTTTCCCTCAGATTTGGGATACGGTTCTTAAAAAACAATAATTAGAGGAATATCTTCAGTATAAAAAATACGGGGGCTGGCATTGTGCCGTGGGTTTACCCTGTGACACCAGCTTCCCTTATGGGTGCCAGTTCAAGGACCTGGCTACTCCGCTTGATTCAGCTCCCTGTTAATGTGACTGGAAAAGCAGCAAAAAAATGGCCCAAGTCTTTGGGCCCCTGCATCCCATGAGAGACCTGGATTGGATTCCTGGCTCTTGGTTTCAGCCTGGCCCAATCCTAGCTACTGTGGCCATTTGGGAAGTGAACCAGTGGATGGAAGATTTCTCTATCTCTCCTTCTCTGTAACTCTGCCTTTCAAATAGATGAGTACAATCACATATACTGCTTGGGGCCAATGTTGTGGTGTAGCCAGTTAAACCACTGCCTACAGTGCCAACATCCCATTTAGGTACTGGTTCAAGTCTCGGTTGCTCCACTTTTGATCCAGCTCCATGCTAATTCTGAGAAAGCATCAGAGAATGACCCAGGTCCTTAGGCCCCTGTCAGCCACATGGGCGATCCAGAGAAGTTCCTAGCTCCTAGCTTCCAGCTAGCCCAGCTCTAGCCATTGTGTCCCATTTGGGGAAATGAACCTATTGGATAGAAGATCTCTCTGTCTCTCCCTATTCTCTGTAACACTGTCTTTCAAATGCAACAAGCATTTATTATATATATAGTGGCTTTAAATTCTTTTAACTCCAGGAAGCAGGTTGTTATGGCCTGGCACACCCAGCCAGCTGCCCAATCACCAGGCCTAGTGCCCCCACCCATCAGCAATTGCAGATCCTGGGAAGCAGCAGGTAATGTCTCAAGTAGTGTTGGGTCCCTGCCACCTACATGGGAGATGTGAATTGAGTTTCCAGCTCCCAGCTTCAGCCTGGCCCAGCCCTGGTCATTGTAGGCATTTGGTGAGTGAACCAGAAGAAGAAAGATAAGTCTCTCTCTCTCTCTCTCTCTCTCTCTCAAGAGGGAACTTAACTTTGGTGCAAGAAAAAAATGTATCTATGCAATTTTTTCACAGTATGCATTTTCTACAAACCTTTTGAAAATGCCTTGTATGCATGGATTTCAAAAAAATGCACTAAAGTAAACCTTTTAATTTTTCTGTATAAGTTAAGTCTTCTGTATAATTTAAAAATTAATTTTAGGGTCAAGTATTTGGCCTAGTACTTAAGATGCCCGTGCCGCATATCAGGAGTGTTTGGATTGGAATCCTGGCTGCAACCTGACTCCAGCTTCCTGCCAGCCCTCCAAGAATATGTTTAAGCACCCTGGTACATACACTTACATATGTCCTCACTGGAAAATGGGAAAGAAAACTCTCAGTGTGTCAGAGAAACTTCTGAAAGTGTGCAAACAGATGGGATTGGATTGAACCAACAGTCCAGGAAATGGTTGGAAATCTGGATGCAGCACCAAGGTTACTTCATGCTCACAGGAGGGAGGTGATCCCACAGACAGGAGTCGTGGGCTGACTCACTTGGATACCGGGGTGGGAACAGCCAAGCCAGTCATCCCTCACTCAGCACCACTAGTAGGAACCACAGGATTGAGTATCTGATTCCAGGTGGGAAAGTACTTGTAGCCTCCCAGAGAAGCACCTGTCAACGCCTGGGGGCCTCGTGCCCAGAGGAAGCCAGCAACTCTGCCAGCAGAGGTTCCGCACGGGCCATCGCACCTTCAAACATGAGCACGCACGCAAGGAAAGCCAACTCCACAGAGGGAAAGCGTTTGTATTTGTCAACAGTATGCAGATCTGGAAAAGTTCATCATTATCAGTGACCTGAGCCTGAAAACAAAGAGCTTTAACTGTATAGCTGGAGGACCAGAGGTGCTCTGAGAAGACATCACCTGCCAATGAACAAAGCCACCCATCGAGGCAAGGGGTGCAGAGCAGAGAGCTCTGGGTGAGAAACTCCCCCGACAGACAGGAGGGGACACGAGGACTGCCCTGGGGAAAGGGCTAAGCTCCTGACCATCACCGCATGCAGGAGACTGTAGGTGCCCGACAGGAGCAGGCCACGCGACAGGAAGCTGCTCCAGAGCTGCTTCCACCTGGAATTCTATGTGGAAACCCCTGGGTGCCTGCAGGCTGCCGGCATCACTGTCTGCCGAATCGAATCGTGGGAACTTATATCCCGCTCTTGTATTTCTTTTTTATTGCGTTGGGGTGGGGCTTTAACCCGGCCTCCCTGCCTATTATCACAGCCCCTACATAGCAAAAATCTGTTACTCAGAAGCCTAATTGGTTTTTGAAATTCAAGCATATGCCTGTCACTGTCCTACAGCTGCAGAGACAGACGGAGCTACAACTACCCCGGATTCTTCCAGCCAGGGAATTCTGCGTTATTGCCCTCCCCCAGCACGGGAGGAAGGCGACCCCTGGGCTCAGCCTAGCTTAGGGAGGTCTGGCAGTCACCTCAAGCAGCTCTTTTCCCAGCCTTGGACCCAAGACAGCTGAGGAGAAGGCTCAGGGATGCTAACTACAGCTCAGACACGGCTGAGACATTCTCACAAGGCTGTGTGCTCAGGTGGGGCCCGGGGGCCGAAGAGCAGCTCGGCCACAGCCTTGCCATCATACTTGGGCAGGGTGCCCCCGAAGTCGGCAGGCAGGATGTTCTCGTCGATCTCCTGGAAGAAGCCAGACAGGTCATCTCCGTGCACATAGACCTGCAGGGAAGCAAAGGGGGACAGCTGAGCAGGAGGGGCCTCCCGATAAGGGCTGAGGGCAGTACAGTGGCAGGGGGACAAAGCTACCAGGTGAGGTCCTTCTCCAGGGCCCTCCAGGCTGTGCTGTCAGGCAGGGGGACAGCCGCTCAGTTCAGGACCGGGGCGCAGAGGGTGCAGAGCGCTCCTCCTACCGCCTCGTGCTCCAGCCCCACCTGGGTCACTGCCCTGCCTGGCAGGCCCTGCACTCACCCTCTGGAGCAGCTTGCTCTTCAGGAAGGGCTTGACCACGTTGTAGGTGGTGGTGAAGTACCACGGCTGGTGGATGAAGTGGATGGCTTTGAACCGGGCTGGGAAGGAGTCCTGCGGTGGAGAGAGACGCCCCCCATCGCGGGCAGCCCAGTGGCCTCGGCGGCTCCCACTTGCTCCCCCATGGCCTCTCCCCACAGATCCCACCAGGGAACCCTGGCTCCAAGCTGCCAGGAGGAAGCCCCAGAAGTGCCGCTGCTCAACCGTCCACCCTGTCCCCCGCTGAGGCGAAAAGCCCTGGAATTAGGTGAGGATGCAAAATAGCAGCCTTGCTTGATTTTTCAGTGACTGAGCGCTCCTGAACCCACATGCCTGGGGAGTGGACTGCAAACAGCTACTTAGACCAGAGGGCACTACCGGCAGCCCCTCCCAGGACCCCGCCCCCACCCTACTCTTGCCCCATGTGCAGGGAGCAGAGCTAAGGAAGAACTCCTGACATATCAGTACATACAAGTGCACTTCAAAAAGTACACGGAAAATAGAATTAAAAGACAAGTTTAGGGGCCGGCGCTGTGGTGTAGCAGGTAAATCCACCGCCTTCAGGGCTGGCATCCCATATGGGTGCCAGTTCAAGTCCCGGTCGCTCCACTTCTGATCCAGCTCTCTGCTGTGGCCTGGGAAAGCAGTGGAAGATCGCCCAAGTCCTTGGTCCCTTGCACCCACATGGGAGACCCGGAAGAAGCTCCTGGCTTCAGATCGGCACAGCTCCAGCCGTTGCGGCTAATTGGAGAGTGAACCAGTGGATGGAAGACCTTTCTCTCTCTCTGCCTCTCCTCTCCATACATAGTTTTTATTTTTTTCACAATATTCATTTTCCATGAACTTTAAAAAATTTTTTTATTTATTGGAAAGGTAGAGAGACAGAAAAGGAAAGAGGGAGAGAGATCTTCTGTCTGCTAGTTCACTTCCCCAAAAGACTGCAATAGCCAGACCTAGACCAGGCCAAAGCCAGAAGCCAGGAACTCCACCCAGGTCTCCCACATGGGTGGCAGGGGCCCAAGTACTTGGGACACCATTCACTGCCTTCCCAGAAGCATTAGCAGGAAGCAGGAAGCAGGAGCCAAATGCCACCCCTTCTGGGAAGTTTCTGAAGATCTCTTATAAGGAGGGAGCTGTCAGGGAGGCGGTGATACCCCTTTGTCAGGGTAAAATCACATTCAGAAAAGCAACAAGATAAATACGGACAGACGACATGTAGGTCCAAGGCTATCCCCTGCCTTTATCACTGTGTGGCCTTGCGATTCACTTAACTGCCTGTCACCTCAGTTCCCAGGTTTGTACATGAAACAGGACAGCGTGGAGAGAATGCTTCCAAGGAGTCAGAGTCCCCAAAGGGTTGATCACCTGCTAGTGTGTGCAGTTGGGCCTGTGGTCATCTCTGTGTCTTTGTGGCGCTAAGTGGTCACTTCTCAGGTCCTTGCCAGCACCATGAAACTGGGAAACTGGACCTGCCTCCCAAGGTCCCCTCCTCTGAGAGGTTCTCACGGGACAGGTTCTGGGGCCTCACCTGCAGCATGTCCACCATCTTCCTGAGGTCTGCAGCCCGGAGCCCAGCAGCCTGCTGCATGGTAAAGCCCTTGAAGTTCTCAATGATGCAGAACCCATTAATTTGGGTTTCCTCGTTCTCCAGTAGCTTCTCCAGGATGAAACAATATGCCTGCAAGATCTTGAGCACAGAGTCAACAGGCTGTAAGCCCCAACCCAAAAAGACATTTACAAAGTCCCAGGTCTTGAAGGGAGAGATAATCGGCACACTGTTTACTGGGGTTTCATTCGCCAAAGGCTTCCATCTGGGATGTTCTGCCTTTGTGAAAGCAGACCAAGAAAATGACCTTGAGGCCAGTGCCGCGGCTCACTAGGCTAATCCTCTGCCTTGCGGCGCTGGCACACCGGGTTCTAGTCCCGGTCGGGGCACCCGATTCTGTCCCAGTTGCCCCTCTTCCAGGCCAGCTCTCTGCTGTGGCCAGGGAGTGCAGTGGAGGATGGCCCAAGTGCTTGGGCCCTGCACCCCATGGGAGACCAAGAGAAGCACCTGGCTCCTGGCTTTGGATCAGCGCGGTACACCAGCCACAGCGCGCCGGCCGCAGCGGCCATTGGAGGGTGAACCAACGGCAAAGGAAGACCTTTCTCTCTGTCTCTCTCTCTCACTGTCCACTCTGCCTGTCAAAAAAAAAAAAAGAAGAAGAAGAAGAAGAAAGAAAGAAAGAAAGAAAGAAAGAAAGAAAGAAAGAAAGAAAGAAAGAAAGAAAGAAAGAAAGAAAGAAAAGGAAAGAAAAAAAAAGAAAAGAAAGAAAATGACCTTGAAGATCACACCTATGGTTAGGAGGCAGAATGTTGTTCCAGGATTATTTATTTAATCTTTAAAATAATTGTAACGATTTACTTATGTGATATAGTGGGTAAAGCCACCGCCTGCAGCGCCAGCATCCCATATGGGTGCCAGTTCAAGTCCCAAGTGCACCTCTTCCAATCCAGCTCTCTGCTATGGCCTGGGAAAGCAGTAGAAGATGGCCCAAGTTCTTGGGCCCCTGCACCCAAATGGGAGACCTGGAAGAGAGCTGGCCTGGAAGAGGGGCAACCGGGACTAGAACCCGGTGTGCCAGCACCGCAGGGTGGAGGATTAGCCTATTGAGCTGCGGCACCGGCTCTCTCTCTCTCTCTCTCTCTCTCTCTCTCTCTCCGCCCCCACCCCACTGACTCACTCCCCCTCATTCTCTCTCTGTCACTCTACTTTCCAAATAAATAATAAAATTAATTTTTTTGACAGGCAGAGTTAGAGAGAGAGAGACAGAGACAGAGACAGAGACAGAGAGAAAGATCCTTCTTCCATTGGTTCACCCCCCAAATGGCCACCACGGCCAGCGCGCTGCACCCATCTGAAGCCAGGAGCCAGGTGTTTCCTCCTGGTCTCCCATGCAGGTGCAGGGCCCAAGCACTTGGGCCATCCTCCACTGCACTCCCGGGCCACAGCAGAGAGCCGGACTGGAAGAGGAGCAACTAGGACAGAATCTGGCGCCCCAACCAGGACTAGAACCTGGGGTACCGGTGCCGCAAGTGGAGGATTAGCCAAGTGAGCCGTGGCGCCAGCCAAAATTAATTAAAAAAAAAAAAGACACAGATTAGAATGGTGTCACTGGTACAAATCTCTGGGTAGTAGGATTGTGGGTGATTTTAAATTTGTGATTTTGGGGGCTGGTGCTGTGGCATAGTAGGTTAAACCTCAATCTGTGGCGTTGGCATCCCATATAGATGTCGATTCAAGTCCCAGCTGCTCCACTTTCAATCCAGCTTCCTGCTAAAGGATCTGGGAGAAGATGATCCAAGTGCTTGGACACTTGCACCTTTTTGGGAGACCCAGAAGAAGCTCCTGGCTCCTGGCTTGGGATCGACCCAAATCCAGCTGTTGCGGCCATTTGGGGAGTGAACCAGCAGATGGAAGACCTCTCTCTCTCTGTGCCTCTCCTTCTCTCTCTGTGTAACTCTGACTTTCAAATAAATAAATAAATCTTAAAAAAAAAAAAAAGAACAAAGTGATATGGGCCATAAATAGACAAAGGAATCAATGGAACAGAATAGAAAGTCCAGAAATAGTCCCAAGCACATTTGAAAATAAAAGGGTTTCAAAATGTTCATGGAAAATGGAATTAAAAGATAAGCTTGGGCCGGCCGGCGCCGTGGTTCACTTGGTTGATCCTCCGCCTGTGGCGCCAGCATCCCATATGGGTGCCAGGTTCTAGTCCTGGTTGCTCTTCTTCCAGTCCAGCTCTCTGCTGTGGCCCAGGAGGGCAGTGGAGGATGGCCCAAGTGCTTGGGCCCTACACCTGCATGGGAGACCAGGAGGAAGCACCTGGCTCCTGGCTTCGGATCGGCGCAGCGCGTGGGCTGTGGCAGCCATTTGGGGGGTGAACCAACGGAAGGAAGACCTTTCTGTCTCTCTCTCTCTCTCTCTCTCTCACTGTCTAACTCTATCTGTTAAATAAATAAATAAAAATTAAAAAATAAAAAAAAGATAAGCTTAAGAGTAAGCATTTTCCTAGCAGTTAGGATGCTGGTTAAGATGCCCACATTCCACATTGCAGTGTCCAGGTTCAACTCCCAGATCCTGCTCCCAATTCCAGCCTCCTGTTGATGCAGACCCTGGAAGATAACAGGTGATGGCTCCAGTAGTCCCTGCCACCCACATGACAGCCCTGGATGGAATTCCCAGCTCCCAGATTCCACCTAGCCCAGCCTCCCTCCACCTGCTACCCTCTCAGGACGAAAGCTCTGTCTGTCTCTCCCTCTCTGTCTCCATCTCTCAGCTTCTCAAATAAACTAAATAAATATAATAAAAGATAAATCTATTGTGGTGTAAAATTTTGAAATCCATGCATAGTTTTAACATAATATGCATTTTCCACAAATTTCTTGAAGACCCTCATATAGAATATGATGACGATGGCATCTCAAGTCATTGGGAAAAGATGCACATTTTAGGCTGGTGCCGCGGCTCACTAGGCTAATCCTCTGCCTGCGGTGCCAGCACCCTGGGTTCTAGTCCCAGTTGGGGCACCGTATTCTGTCCCGGTTGTTCTTCTTCCAGTCCAGCTCTCTGCTGTGGCCCAAGAGGGCAGTGGAGGATGGCCCAGGTCCTTGGGCCCTGCACCCACATGGGAGACCAGGAGGAAGTACCTGGCTCCTGGCTTCAGATCGGCGCAGCGCGCTGGCCACAATGCACCAGCTGCAGCGGCCACTTTGGGGGTGAACCAACGGCAAAGGAAGACCTTTCTCTCTGTCTCTCTCTCACTGTCTAACTCTGCCTGTCAACAACAACAAAAAATGCACATTTTAATAAATGAGAGGCTGGTACTGTGGCATAGCTTGTGGCACCAGCATCCCAATTGGTGCCAGTTCGAATCCCGGCTGCTCCACTTCTGATCCAGTTCCCTGGGAAAGCAGTAGAAGATGGCCCAAGTCCTTGGGCCCATGCATCCATGTGGGAGACCCAGAAGAGGCTCCCGGCTCCTGGCTTTGGATCAGCCCGGCTCCAGCCATCACAGCCATTTAGGGAGTGAACCAGAGGACGGAAGATCTCTCTGTTTCTCCCTTCCTCTCTCTAATTTTGCCTTATAAGCAAATCAATAAATTTTTAAAAAATAATACTAGGGCAACTAGATAACATTTTCCAAAATGTGTCTGTATTTTTTTTTTTTTGGTTAAAAAAAAAATAAGGCTCGTGGCACAAGCTGCAGTTCTCCAAAGACAAACCCTAATTCCCCTAGTCGGGGAAGCCTTCTCAAGAGCTCTCACAAGCAAAATCAAATACCCAAGTGCCAAGTACAAAGAGCGCAGGCTGCTTAGCAGGTTGGAGCCAGTGCTTTCCAGATCTCTCCCAACCCACAGCACACTAATCCCCGTTCTCTCTCACTCAGTTTTCCGCATTTGACAGGACTGCTCATGGCACACAGCTGTTGGCCCTGCTTGGCACCTGATGGGGATCCCAAGGACAGCCCACAGATGATGGACAGGCCAATCTTACCTGCAAAGCTTTCCCAGCTGCCCCAGCACCTCCTAGAAATTCTCTCCCTGCCTGGAAGGGCCTGGTAGCAGGTGCCTGCCTTTCCCCCCTGCTGACGTCACCCCCTAGGGAGCCCTGCCTGCGGGTACAGGAACGGCCAGGTAGGGAGAGAGAGGGAGGCAGCCAGGCAGGCCCCCACTGACCTCATCGAAGGTGATCTCTTCGCAGTGCCAGTTCTCAATGTTGAAGAGCATGACTACTCGGCCATACTTGTCCCGACGAGAGAGGACCCCGGGGTAGCCAGCCTCAATGGTACAGCGCACAGCATCCAGGGACAGGCTCTCGAAGAGCTCAGGATACTGCAGCCGGAAGTTCACGTAACCTGGAGGTGGGAGAGATGAGGAGCCCCCTAGGGAGCTGTGTCCTGCTTACTTCCCCCCTACTACCTTCTGAGATGCCACATGGTGGGAATCAGAGACCTGGGCTCCGGCCTGGCTCCTCCACGTGTTTCTGTGTGTGTCTGACCCTATCTGAGCCCCACGTTCCCTCTCCAAGGACTTGGGATGACGACACTGGCCCATGTCACCAAACTGTGTGGCAAACAAACAAGACCCAAGGTATCAACATCATTGTGAACTGTGCAAGCACGAGGTCCAGTCCCAAGCACCAGGGTGATTGCTACTTGTTTTCTTCCCCATGGGGACAAGGCACAAGGCTTTGGCTTTTGATTGTTTTTTGTTTGTTTGTTTTCAAATCTGGGGACAGAATGGGTATGGGTAGGGCTGGGAAGAAGCCCCTGATACCAGATCCAAACCACAAGCAGGACAGAGGCCCTTCCTGACTGTGCGCCACCCCTGCTCCGCCACAACCCCAGGCCTCCGCATCCTGAACAGACTTGAACTGCTGGAGGGCCTGGGCCCAGAGGAGGTGTTCCTGGGCGTGTGCCAAGGGAAAGCCACGTGACCCCTCCCCAGGCAGATCCCACCCTCACCATCTCACCTTTCCGCTGCTGTGCCCCTCATGTCCTTAGAGTTTTTCTCCCAATGCCCCCCCCCCCCCCAAGAAAAGCATTCCCTCTGCACTATACAGCTTTCCTGAGCACTTTTCCTAAAGTGGCAGCTCCTTGGTCTTTGACATCCACCTCCTCCATTTTTCTCCTTACCTCTCATCACCAGCTAACACTCCATTTTTTTTTTTTTTTAATTTTCTCTGTCTGCTTTACTCATATTATCTCCACTATGAGACTACAAGTCCCACGAGAGCAGAGGACTCTTTAGCATTTTGTTCTGCACTGGCCAAGGACAGTGGCTAGCAAAGCACAGCAGGGAATTAGCATTTAGAGAAGGAAGGAAGAAGGGGGGGGGGGAATCAACGGGCTGCAAGGTATCCCTTCCTGCGCCAGCACCAAGACAATTTCTCCAGGAAACTTGTCTTCCGCCAGCCAGCAGGATCTGGGCAGTTCTGTCCCTAGGGGCTGGGGCTCTCCAACCTGTGGTGAGCCGGGCCCTCACACGGCTGCCTGCAGAGTTCAGAGCAGCCTGGGCTCTGCCTCCGAAGCTCATCCAAATGAGCACCCCAGTTCTGCTCTCCCAAGACTGGGAGAGAGGAGACAGGAGCCAGAGCTCTACAAATCGGGTGGTGTCAGACTCATTCGTTCATTCATTCATTCATTCATTCATTCGCTGCCGGAGCTGAAAAGGGTCTTGGAGCCTTTTGTTCACAGGCACCGTTTTACGGGTAAGGAGTAGAGCCCGAGACAGTGGGACTTGCCCATGGCACGTAATAGGGTCCCCCTGCTACCTGCCAGGAGCAGCGCCTCCCTCCCGTGGCCCTCACCTTTGAGCAGCTCATAGGCACGGCCGACATTGAACTTGCGCGCACGGATGAAGCGCAGCAGGAAGGCGCTGTCGCGGCTCCGCACCCTGTCGGCCACGGCCAGGGCCAGCTCCTCGCCAGAGGCCGCCTGCGCCTGCACCAGCTCCTGCAGCTCTCGAACTGCCTCCTCCCGAGTCTCCTCCTTCTCGTTCAACTCGTCCTTGGCCTGGAACAGGGTGGGGTGTAGACTTGGGCGAGGTACAGGACCTGGGATGAGATTCCTACCAGAGCCACACCCTCTGAGCACCACAGTGACTACAGCTGGAGACCCCACTCTCCTGCCCACCAGGGGCCACCTGCACTGGCCAGCACAGCAGGTTGTTGTCTTTGTAGAAAGTGAGGTCAGACTACTCATCCTGGGGGTGTTGGCAGCATATGGCCCAGAGTCCGTGGCTAACTGGAACTGAACTGGAACGGCCTAGCTTAGCCTCTTTTCCTTGGGGTGCCCATGGAAGCAGAGATGGAAGCCAGGAACCCAGCTTAGCCATCTCTTGTCCATCCCTTCCTCCAAAAAGCAGCCTCCACAGAAAACAGTCGGGGTGTCTCTGAGCTAGTTCAACAACCATATTCCTAGATACAAAAGACAAAACCCTATTTGTTTGAGGCTACACAGCATTTTAGAACTTGGGCCTTTTGCCTGTCCCATGAGGCAGCAGTTGGAGCTCTCTGTTCCCCAGGGCCACTTTGTTTTTTGTTTTTGTTTTTGTTTTTGTTTTTATTTTTTATTGATTTTTTAAATTTTTGACAGGCAGAGTGGACAGTGAGAGAGAGAGACAGAGAGAAAGGTCTTCCTTTGCCATTGGTTCACCCTCCAATGGCCGTCGCGGTCGGCGCGCTTGGGCCATCCTCCACTGCACTCCCTGGCCACAGCAGAGAGCTGGCCTGAAAGAGGGGCAACCGGGACAGAATCCGGCGCCCCAACCGGGACTAGACCCCGGTGTGCCGGCGCCGCAAGGCAGAGGATTAGCCTGTTGAGCCATGGCGCCGGCCCCCCAGGGCCACTTTGAAACCAGTGTTCCCATATCTGACTCCATGATGACCCCCAGTCCAGTACTCTGGGGTCAGCCCAGCTGCTGCCATAGCCCTGACTCACAGGATGGCCAGGATGAACAGGCTAGCCTAAGAAGTCCAGGATGATCCAGAGAGTGGAGCACAGGAGAGAGTACTTTGTCACGGTCCTCCCAAACCTCCTGTCTAGCCTCCCTAGGCTGTCCCTCCCCACATCTCTGGCCACCCTCACCTTCTGCAAGGTGTGACGGGGCAGCTGGCTGCATGGGCCAAAGACGGGCCCATGGTCCTTGGTTGTGAGCTGCTCCAGTTGGGCCCGGAGCTCCTGCTCCTCTTCAGGGACCATGCGGAACGTGCCCACCTGGGCAGAAAGGGCCAGGAAGAAGTGAGAACAGTCACTGTCCCCCCAGCAGCCCGAGTGAGCCTGGCAAGCGACTGGCTCAGCCCCTACACCACGGAGAAGCGGGGAGGAGGAAGGGGGATGGAGGGGTACTTACCCCCTCTGACATGCTGCGTCCGGGAGACTCCAAGTCCTGGGCAGAAGGGCTGTGCTTCCTCTGTGCTGGCGTCTCCCGCGGCCCTTCCCTGGGACAGGCAGTCAAGGCTGCAGTGGTATTAGAGAGCCCGTTCCGGCACTGTCTCGGCGCACCAGAGCGCAAGTCTCAAGTGCATCAGAAGCACTGGGGGCACGTGTTCGAAATACAGGTGTCTACCTCCCACCCCCACCCGCCTTGCAATTCTGACTCTGGAGGTCAGGACTGGCACCCAGGGAACTTCAGATTAAAGTACCCCCTCCCCAGGTGACTCTGGAGGGGATGGCTCTTGGGTTACACTGTGCAAACCTGCTTCAAGAAAGCACACGTGCACACGTTCCTCAAACCTCAGCTGTTAAGATGAGCTGGCTCAGCCAGGGAAAACCCAGAGTTGGACTCCACGCTCAGTTACATAACCACCCCAGGAGTCAATCCCTCCTCCCTTCTGTGGCCCTGTGGCCCCCGCTCCAAGGGGACGTCAGAGGCGTCCCAGCGTAGCAGATGGCCCTTTCCCCAGTGCACTCATTCCCAGGCGTGCTGGTGACCATTACATAATCATGACACTGGGGGTGTGTGCTACGCTTTGTGGCGCACTGGGTATTTTCAAATCCATTATCTCAGAACCGGGGTTGGCACCATCATTCCCGTTTTACATAAAAGAGGGCCAGGAGACGAAGTGACTTGTCCAGGGCAGCACAGCCCAAAGCAGCCAAGGATCAAGACTCAGATCCAAGGTGTGACTTCCTGTCAGCACCAAGGGGCAGTAGGATCAGCTCAAAAGTCAGACCTGGTTCCACTTCCACTCGCAGGCTTTGTGCTTTCACCAGAGCCTCCTACAAAATAGGGTGGAAAGAGTATAAGATGTGGGGCCAGAGTCGCGGCACAGCGGGTTAAGCTGCTACTGGCCTTGCTGGCATCCCAGTTCCAGCCGCTGCACTTCCATCCAGCTCCCTGCTAATGCACCTGGAGAGCAGCAGAAGATGGCTCAAGCGCTTGGGCCCCTGCCACCACATGGGAGACCCAGATAGAGTTCCTGGCTCCTGGCTTCAGCTGGCCCAGACCTGGAGGTTGTGGCCACTTGGCGAATAAAGATACGTGTATGTATGTGTGTGTGTGTGTCCTTCTCTCTCTGTCATTTTGCCTTCCCAACAAATAAATATATTTTTTAAAATGTTATGACATACAATTAACTATTGTACATATAAGCAATGCTCAGCTACCAGAACAAATCTCATCCACGGCCCGCAGTGATACCCTGTTCACCCAGTGGCTGGTTGTGGAGAGAGTTCCTCTACTTCCAGGTTGCAGAAATGTCCTGCCAAAATGTTCCCAGGACCTTCCGGAACTTTTTGCCATCCTGCTTCTGCCTCTGACCAGGTCCTGTTGGTCAGTTTGGTCCTCTGGCCAGTTAGTAAGTGGCAATGCTGGGACTTGAACATATATCTGCCTGACATCTCATCTTTTTTTTTTAAATTAATCATAATACTTGTTTTTATTTGAAAGGCAAGAAGACAGAGGATCTCTATCCACTCCTCCAAAAGCCTGCCATAGCCAGGAACCTGGGACTCCATCTGCGTCTTCTACATAGGTGGCAGTGACCCAAGCACCTGGGCCGTCACTGCTGTCTCCCAGGCAGCTGGAATCAGGGGTGAAGCCAGAACTTGAACCCACTCCGAAATGGGTGCAGGTATCCCAAGCAGAGTCTTCACCACTGCACCAAACACCCACCCCACCAAGCCTGACACCTCGAACCAACATATCCAAGCAAACTCTCTGAGAGCTGAATCTTGAAGGTCAGAGGGACCTGGATTTGAATTAGGCCTTGTCATTCACCAGCTGTTTGACCTTAGGCAAATTATTTAACCTTCTGGGACTTCAGCAAATGAAGGATAATAACAGTATCTACAAAGAAGAACTGCAATGTGCCTGGCACAGTGTCTTACTGGAGAACATAGCTCCCTTCCCTTTCCTAGCAACACACTGATCATCAGTCTGACTCTACAGAGAGACCCGGAGGACCCCAGGGAACATCTGAGGGCCTCCCATCTCCCACCCTTCCCTTTGCTCAGTCCCATCAAGGGCAGGGAAGCTCCGGGGGCTGTAATTCACCCACAGGAACCAAAGCTGAGCCACGTCTCTGGCTGTTGGGCATGAGGATGCACGGATGCAGAGACCAGCAGACTGAAACATGGTTGTGCCTTCTCTCTCTCTCTTTCTCTCTCTCTCTCAATAGGACTAGAGATTCTGATAGAAGTGCCCTGAGGAGCTCAGGCAGGAGAGATAATGCAGGAAGCCCTTGGCTGGTTAAGCAGACATCGGGACAAGATCCCAGATCTTAAAAACACAGAGCTACAATCAGTACAATAATTGATTTCTAAACATGCCTAAGTTGTTAACCTTGATTTTTTTTTCAAACACTAATTTATGAGCTATATACAATGAAAAACCACTTACCCCTCACACCATGTAGATGCTGTTCTCTGCCATCTAAGGTTGTCCAAAGAACTGCAGGACGCCCAATTAAGTATGAACAACAAATGTAATCAATATATAAGCATGTCTCATGCCATGTTTGGGACATGCTTATTAGACTCAAGAAGTATTTGTTGTTCACCTGAAATTCACATTTTTGGGGGTGCCCTGTATTTGCTTTTGTTAAACCGGCTGTAAGCTTGGTCTGGGCCAACCTGGAGAGGGGCTGGTGGTTTTCAGTTTTACTGACAGCCTGGGCTGGGGTCTCCTCCTCACCTCCCCCTGACTCCTCACCCTGGACTTGGGTTCTCACCGGTACTGACTCACCTGCCAGGTCAGCAGCTCCTCCTTAGGGCCACCCGGTCCCTGAATCGTCCGGGACTCTGGAGGTTGCCTCCACTGGGGGTGTGGTCCAGTCAGCCGGTCGGGATTAGAGTGTCACAAGGAACTTCTCATTGCCCCTCAGCCTCCTGTTAAATCAGGTTCACAGGAGGCCCAGAGCAGGGCGAGCAAAGCTCTAGGGGGGAGAGAGCAGAGGCCTGGGCCCGGCAGGAAAGGCATCAAAGACTTCCTTTGTGTGCGCTCCTGCCCTGGAGTTCCTGTTCAGCCGTGTGGAAGCCGGGGCCGTGGGGCTGGGAGTTGGGCCAGCCCCCACTCCCTCTTCCCTGCCCTCTTTCTCCTCCAAATCCCCGCAGAGTCTGAGCGAGCACCCCCTACCCCCAGGACAAGATACGCAAAGAGGTGAAAAGGAATGCAAACCTGGTGGCCGATTTGATGGCTGCTCCCGCCAGTCCTGGCCTGTTACCCACCCTCTCCCCAGCCAGCAGTGCTGCTGCCCCAGTTCTCAGCTCAAGAGTGAATGTGGCCATTGGGCACCGTAGCTGGTGAAGGCTGAGAGGGAGAGGACAAGGCAGGCCCACCCACTGTCCAGGTAGTGTGGTGCAGTGGTCAGACCGCACCAGACTGCCCTCGGTGAGACCCCAGCTCCAGCCCCTTCCGGCTGTGGAAAGTTGTTCACCACTCTGCGATTCTGTTTTCTCCTCTGAGAAGCGGGGTAACTCGAGGACCAGGCTTCTGCCGTTAATGGGGGTGAAATAGCAGTGAAGTGCTCAGCCCAAGTACCTGGCTGCCTGACACTGGGGAAGAACTCTGTGAATGTGGTCAGTTCTGCAAATGCAGAAGAGATAGGCACCGGCTGGAGGAACTCACAAGTGTGATCCATGCCTCTGCACGGCAAGAAACCCCCCTGCAGCTGCCTCCCTAGCCTCACCTTTGATGTTCCACTGAGATGGGGGTAGGAGTTTGTTAGAACATCCTCTGGTCAGGGTTCCAAGGGTGGGAAGCTCCCTGTTTCCACCACTGGCTGCTGACCTTGTTTAAAAACTCATCCTGGGTGCAACCCCAAGCACTGTCCTATCACGCCTGGTTTTGCCTCCCAGAGCTGTCCGGGGCAGAGGCGAGTCCACGTGCGCAGCCCATTCTCCAGAATTCAGTCCCAGAAATGCTTTTTGATTTTCCCCCAGATACAGGTCTTGCTTTTCTACCCTTTCCTACCTGCACAGCTCTGGGACTTCCTCATCCCCCTGTGCCCTCTCCAGGCAGCCTAGGGCTATGAGTGACCCTGAAGGAGAGTGTCCTGGGACCAACACCTGCCCCTCACTTGCCTGGCTAGACCCCTTCCTCTAGAGCAGGATGCTTAGATCCTGGCGTGCCCCTGAGACCCTGGGGCACTTTGCTGCCTACAGCTCCCTCACTGGGCTCCTGCTCTGGCTGCTGTGTGACCATTGGGACTGTTGGCTGTTTCCTTCCCAAGTGCTCTCTGGAAATGAGGACCCCTTCCTTTCGGTCATTCTCCCTAATCCTGTTTGTCCTACACAGTGGCCACTGGCCACACGTAACTTTTCAGCACTTGAAATGCAGAGAGTTTGACCCTGGAACTGAACTTTCAATTTTACATAATGTTAATTTAAGAACTAATCCTGGGACTGGTGTTGTGGTAGAGTGAGTAAAGCTGCTGCCTGCGACACCGGCATCCCATATGGGCACCACCTGCTCATGTCCCAGCTGCTCCACTTCTGGCTCTCTGATAATGGCCTGGGAGAAGCAGCGGAAGATGGCCCAAGTGTTTGGGCCCCTGCCATTTACGTGGGAGACCTGAATGCAGCTCCTATCTCCTGGCTTCAGGTGGCCCAGCCCCAGCTGTTGCAGCCTTCTGGGGTGTGAACCAGCAGATGGAAGATCTCTCTTTGTCTCTGTCTCTGCCTCTCTCTGTATAACGCTGACTTTCAAATACACAAATCTTTAAAAGAAGATAAACTTTTGAAAACAAATCACTTAATTTTCACAAGGTCTCCATGTGATTCCCACGTATATACAAGTTTGAAAAGCCCTGCCCTGGAGGGATTCTGCCCTTCCCGCTGATCCTGCCTGGGCCTAGCACAGTTCTTTGCCTGGCTTCTTCCTTCCCACCATATGGAGGAAACAGACCCAGGACTACCCTTGCCCACCATGCTTCTTTGGGGCAGGGAGGTCAGTGGTGGCCAAGCTGTAGATAGAGACAGAACTACTCAGGCTGTGGATAGGCAGAGTCTCTTGCCAATTCCAGGGCTGGACTTACCTGCTATAAGCCCCTGACCCTATTAGACCTCAGTTGTATCACCTGTTATATGGCATCATGGGTATACTGCCTCCCCCCACTCTAAATTCATATACTGAAGTCCTAACCCCTAGACCATGACTGTATTTGGAGAGAGGGCCTTTAGAGCACCCCCCCATCTAAGCTACAATGGAATCATTAAGGTGGGCCCTGACCTAAGTGACTGGTGTCCTTGCAGGAAAAGGACACATTTTTGCACACAGGGTGGTCATCTACAAGCCAGAGGGGCCACAGAGGAAAGCAACCCTGATGCCAGATGTCTACCTCCCAGAACTGCAGGAGAAGGAATTTCTGTCTGTGGAACTCTGCTCTGGTAGCCCTGGCAAACTATTACAGAGGGGATAATGGTTTGCTCCCAGGTGCTTCCTAGGGTTTGAGGCTCATGGAACGTAACAGAGAGCAGCCCAGGCTGCTCTTCGGGAAAGAAGAGGCTCTGTCAGTGCTGAGATGGACCCTAGCGTGAAAGAGAACACACCTGTGCACCAAGCTCACTTCGGAGCGAACGGCACAGCTCCACTAGGATTGGGCAGCACAGCTATTTAGGATGCTAGCAGGCCACGGGACCACGGGGGAGAGAAGAGGTTTCTGCAAGGCTACCTGCTGCTCACAGTCCTTCTCTTGCCTCTCCTCTGCCCGCCTCCCGTCCCAAGGGTCATATTCACACACAACCATTGTGGCCAGAACAATAGTGCCACTGTGTGGGAGGAGACACTGCCCTCACTGGCCCAGACACTTGTGCTGGTTACACTGGCAGACAACCCTGGGCTCCCCGGCCTGCCTGTTTCTACCCAGCTGGCGGCAGGGAGGGAGAGGGCTCACAAGGGCTGTATCCCCAGTCTGTACTGTGGCAGGTGCCTTACCAGCATTATTCCACCCGATCCTTCCAGATGTGAGATATGGAGTGCAATCCATTTTTAACAGAAGAAGTGGCTGAGAGTCAGAGCCAGGGACCTGTCCAAAGCCACTCAGGCGGCTCAGAGTGAAGTCCAGGTCATTCCAAATCCTTTTCGCGTCATTCAACACACAAGGCTGCCCTGGCCGGACTGCCTGGGGAAGTCACACCTGCGCCCCTGGGGCAGTGCCATCCCTTCACTCTTCCTGGAGGCAGCCCCAGGACAAGAATCTGGTCCTGCAACCCCCTCTTTGACAGTAATCATTCTCCTGGGTGAACGACGACCTGATGGGAAAACCCTGGTCCAGGAACATTCTGAACTCTCCTTAAAACCCCAGCGACAGAGCCTCTGGCTCCCAGTGCTGGTGGCCTCAATGCTCTACAAAGCTCCGATGGCTGCAGGAGGCATACTTATTGTTCAAACAGAGGTCTGCCCCACCGCAGTGCAGGAGCTGGAGGCCAGTGCTGGGAAAGGAAGCAATGAGCAGGAGAGCAATGAAGCACACCAATATGCTTGCTCACAGAGGGTTTTAGAGGGCTGGCGCTGTGGCACAGCAGGTAAAGCCGCCGCCTGCAGTGCCGGCATCCTATATGGGCACTGGTTCGAGAACTGGTTGCTCTACTTCCGATCCAGCTCTCTGCTATGGTCTGGGACAGCAGTAGAAGATGGCCCAAGTTCTTGGGCCCCTGCACTCACGTGGGAGACCTGGAGGAAGCTCCTGGCTTTGGATCTGCGCAGCTCCAGCTGTTGAAGGCAATTGGGGAGTGAACCATCGGATGGAAGATCTTTCTCTCTCTCTCTCTCTGCCTCTCCTCTCTCTCTGTGTAACTCTGACTTTCAAATAAATAAATAAATCTTTAAAAAAAATCTTAAGAAGCCTTATGAAGCTTCTTAAGTTAAAAAAAAAAAAAAGGGGTTTAGAATTAAATTGAGTTACCAAGCCCAGGAAAAACAAGCTTGCAAACATAAGCTAAAATAAAGTTAAAAAAAAAAAAAAAAGATTTGCATGGTGGATCACAGTTGATTGAAGGGATGGGTAGGTGGATAGACACTCAAAGAAGCAGGAGAGTAAAATATTTCTGGTGGAACCTGAGGAATGGGTATTTGAGCTATTTGGTGTTTGATGTAAAAATCTTGTCAACTTTTTTTAAGTTTTATTAATTTAGTTGAGAGGCAGTGTTACAGACAGAGAGAGGTCTTCCATCCTCTGTTTCACTACCCAAATGGCTTTAACTGCTGGAGCTGCACCGATCCGAAGCCACGAGACAGGAGCCTCCTCCAGGTCTCCCACATGGGTGCAGGGGCCCAAGGACTTGGGCCATCCTCCACTGCTTTCCCAGGCCACAGCAGAGAGCTGGATCAGAAGAGGAGCAGCCAGGACACAAACTGGTGCCCATATGGGATGCTGGTGCTGCAGGTGGAGGCTTAGCCCACTACACCACAGAGCTGGCCCCCGATCTTGACAATTTCGTTTCCTGTTAATTCCTGGGGAAGAACCCTCCTTTCTCCTTGTTCACCACTCTGGTCCTCCCTCTCTTACCTTCCTTCCCCCCATTCTTTTTTATTTTGTTATTGCTTTGCTTTTTGGTGTTTTTTTAAGTATATTTTTTCTTCCCCCACATTGCCTCAACCAACATTTATTGATCAGTGACCATGCGTAAGGCACTGAGAATCCACAGATGAATAAAATACATCTCTGCTTAGCAGCTCATGGGTTAGAGCAGGGAGACACAAGCAAAATAATTATAAAACAAGAGGGCAAATTTATTAAGACAGGAACTCCACGTGACGGGGCCCCCAAAGTGCTCCACAAAATGGGGGTGGGGGTTATCCTTTGGTTAATTAAGTCTGAGAAACGTTACAAACTGTATTTCCCTCGTGGAATTATCCATGAATGTAAGCAATAAATGAAGGCTCTGAGAAGTCCTGCAACAAGGAAATCTAAAAGCTGGTTTGACCTAGCCTTTCCCAAATGTGTGCGACAGTGCAACCCTTTCATCTACTAATATTCATGAACTACTGTTTGTCCAGACATGACCAGGAAGCATTATGATTGAGAGTTGTTGTCTAAGGGACGAATCCAACAGGGGCACAGGGGGAGAAGAGACAGCTCTGCTAGCGGGAGTTAAAGAGGGTTTCCCTGAGAAGGGCACAGGATCCAGCCGAATCTTCAAAGCACAAAGTCTCAGGATGAGGTAATGAGGTGGCTCTGGAAAGGACTCCCGGCCAGGAGGCAGAGCCTTTTAGAAGATCTGGAGGAGTGGGGGCATGGCCTCTTGGAGAATTGCCCCCAACGAGCAAGGCTGGGGCCTCGGGTTTGGGTAAGGATGAGTGAACAAGGCAGTGGCCAGATCATTTAGGCCCTAAGCTGCTATACAAAGGTACTCGCAAACTTCATGGAAAATGAAATTAAAACGTGTTTATTTTTTGTAAAAATCTGAAATTCATGCATATGATAAGCCTTCCAAAAGTTCACGCAAAAGGTGTAGTATGAAAAAATATGCATGATTTCAATGCATTTCTGATATTCTCCAAAGACTTCCATTTCAATATAATGAAACTGAAATCTGGGCCAGGTTCTGAGAAACGGACGTTTTTTTAAAAAATAAGACAGAGTGCCCTCGCTGTACACAGTCTACTGGAGACACAGACAAGGAAGCCAGGAGAGGGGCTCACAGGAGGAAGCAGGGGGCGCTGTGCTACGGTTCTGTTGTTTTGGGTACGTGGAACTGCATTCCTTGTGCACTCACATACAGAACTCAGATTTGGTGCAAACAGTACCAGCCACTGAATAACAATGCCGTTGAGTGTCTTCTTATCCAACCATGCACTAGCTATCTTTGAATCGATCAGTTATTTTGCTGGCTTCTTCAGGCACTTGTGGCTTACTTCATTCAAAATTCCTGGAAATTCATCAGCGAAAAAGAATGCCAGTACAGAAAAAGGAGGCATTTTTGAACCTGAAGTGTTCATGATTGCTGCATTGCATGGCCGATTTCTTCCCCAGAATCTCCCTTTCTATACTTCTTAAACAGGGGGTTGTGTGCCTGTTTGTTTGTTTGTTTTGTCCTGGGAATTGTATTCAGGATTTGGGCTTTCAGGATTTCAACATTCAGGATTTTAGTTTTTTAGGACTGTGATTTGGGGGATTTTAGGTGTTAGGGATGTTGATCTCTTGGGATTTCCACATACAGGATTATGGCACTTGGGATTGTGTATTGGCACCAATACACCACATTTTATTCTCCCACCACGCATCCAAGGGCATTTGGATTGTCTCCGCCTTTTGGCTACTGTGATAATACTGCCATGAAGACTGACACACAATAATCTCTTCCAGACCCTGCTTTCAATTGTTCTGGTTCTAAACCCAGGAGTGGGATTGCTGGAGGAAACTGACTCTTGAGACCCTCTAAGTGTGGCTTTTTGTATGTTACCCTGATTATCCTTCCAAGCAGTGCTGCCCGTACACTCGGGCGACTGGAGCTCTCAGATTGGGTGGGAACATCACGGGCCCTGCTCCTCTCAGGGTCCAAGGAGCCTTGGGGTGTGCTCCCCAGAGCCCTCGCTCTGAGTATCGACTCAAACAGCCCCCAGTTCCTCTCAGCAATCATCTCCTCCCTCAACTGCCACTATTGGAGCAGAAATGCGCTCCAATATTAGGAATTTACCCAAGGGAAATGAAATCAGCATATGAAAGTTATCTGTACCCCCATGTTTATTGCAGCTCAATTCACAATAGCTAAGATATGGAATCCACTCAAATGCCTGTCAACTGAAGACTGGATGAAGAAATTATGGGATATGTACACCATGAATACTACACAGTGATTAAAAAAAAAACAAAATTCGGTCATTTGCAACAAAATGGATGAATCTGGAAAATATCATACTTAGTGAAATAAGCCAGTCCCCAAAGAACAAATATCACATGCTTTCTCTGACTCATAACTAATAGAGCACCCACAAGGCAATCTACAGGAGTGAAGTTGACACTGAGAGGCAACGACTTGAACAGCCCTGTCTCCATTGTTGAGGAAGTTTTCTTTTTCTATACTATTTGTTGAACTCTTTATTTAACATAGCGTTAATCATAGGTGTTTAAAGTTAATTGAAAATAGATCTTGGGCCGGCGCCCTGGCTCAACAGGCTAATCCTTCGCCTTGCGGCGCCGGCACCCCAGGTTCTAGTCCCGGCCGGGGCGCCGGATTCTGTCCCGGTTGCTCCTCTTCCAGGCCAGCTCTCTGCTGTGGCCAGGGAGTGCAGTGGAGGATGGCCCAGGTGCTTGGGCCCTGCACCCCATGGGAGACCAGGAAAAGCACCTAGCACAAAATAATGGGAACAGGAGAGGGAGGAGGAAGAGGTGGGAGTGTGGGTGGCAGAGTGGGCACAGTGGGAAGAATCACCATGTAATTATGAAATGTATGAAGTTTGTATTCCTTAAATAAAAGTCTCTGGTGAAAAGAAATGTGGCATCGAGGACAAAATGCTGAAGCGGTCACAAGCAAGCAACAGGGCTGCATAGCAGAGAGGGAGGGAGGCCACACTCTCCTCCTGCGAGCCGCTTCCAGGGCTAGCCAGGCAGCCTCATGGCGCCCGGAGGGCTCCAGACCACCGCTTGCCATCCCATCCCCCTTCAAACGGGCAGGTCCGAACCTGGAGGCCTCAATCCTACCCTTCGCCCGTGCTCCCTCCATCCCCGGCTCCCACTCAAGCCTGGACCCTGTACCTCCCCATGCCTTAACTCTCCTTTCTCAATCTTCCACAGGTAGTTGGCCCCCCTCTGTCCCTGCTGCCGCCGTTCAGATCACCACCACCGGTCCTCAGGACCGACTATAGCCCCCCGCAAGGGGTCCTGCTTAACTCACTGCTTTTGAACAGTCCTGCGGCTTCTCTCCTGCCAGAGGCCGTATACCAAGGGCACATAATCATGCCCCTCCCCTTCTGCTGGTCCTCGCTGCTCTCAAGATCAAAAGGACTTCCAGACCTCCGGCTTCCCACGCCCACTCCCAGGAACCTTCCCAGGAACCTTCGCCTTCTCTGCAGCCCAGGGCTCGCGGCCCGATGCCCTCAGGCCCTTTGCACCAGCTGTCCCTGTGGCCTAAAAGTGGCTCTCAGCTACCCCTCCATTGCTTTTGGCTCTCCTGTTAGTTATTCATTTAACAAATATTTGCTGAGCACACACTGCTTTAAACAAGTGTAAGCAGAGATTGTTGTAAAAAGCCTGCTAACCACAAGGCGCCAAAATCCTAGGGGTTGCTGACCCCTAGCAAGGGTAGCAGTATGAAGCCCGCCTCCGCCTTCCCGGCGCTTCCAACGCGAAGACCTGCGGGTCTGCACTTGCCTACTTCCCTCCCTCAAAGACTACTTTGACAACGGGACTAAAGGGAAGATGAGCTGGGACCGAACCGCAGCCCAGGCCGCGAGTTAGAACAGGCGGTGTCTCCCTGTCTGTGAATGGAACAGCCGAGTCTCCCCTGCTCGCTCAGCCTTAATGGTATACTCCGCCCGTGGGGCTCGCAGGGCGGAAGTTAGCTGGGGGGCGGGACCTGTTGCTCCGGGTGACGGAAGTACGGCGTCATTAGGTTTAGCGGGCTTTTCGGAAATCTGTGACGCGGCGAGGCGGAGGTAACTGGGCTGCAGGGCTCGCGCTTTCCTCGGGCGGTGGGCTTGGGCTTCTGGGAGGCAGCGGGCCTGTGTGGACTAGAGGGCCCCCGTTCTGTCGGGGCGCTGTGGCCCTCGTGTGGCCGGGACGGCCCTGCGCGGGCCTTGGCTGTCGTGGTTCTGGCCCCGGGCGCGCCGCGGACTGAGCCCCTGCCGTGAAGTTCTTCCCCCACCCGGCTTCTCCCTCTGAGAACGCTCTCCTAGCCGGGTTTCGCGTGCGTAGCTCGGTCGCGGTGCCCTGGGCAGCTGCTTTCGCGTCAGGGCCCTCACGCCTTCGCTTGGTACTTTTGGGCCAAGATAGACTTCGCTTGCAGTTCAGTTTTCCACTGACTTTTTGAAATACGTGTTTCTGGCGCTCGTCTGTGCTCCTAGGGGCCTCAAGCCAGCTGCGGGGTACCTCTGGGCTTCGGACAATTGTCCGTCTTTGGAATGTTCCCTTCCGGCCCACGTCTCTTCTGTCCGTAGTGTGCCCTGTTTGCATCCTCTCTTAATCTGGGAACGGAAGGCGTGCAATCGTGGGCTCCGGATCTGGACAGACTTGGGTTTCAGTTCTGTCTGCCACTGAGCCTTTGAATCCCGAAAGTTGTTCCTCTAACAGCTGCCTCACAGGATTACTCTGAGGATCATAGTGTGCTGTGTACAGTATCTTGCCCTTTGTAAAGAGGTTCAGTGATTTGTTTAACAGATACTTGTTAGGTACAAGCATGATCTGGATACTGTGCTAGGTGCTGGAGATAAAACTGATCAGCAAAACTAGTCATAGTCATCTTACAGTTACAAACATTGTATTAAAAATTGGTGACATCAGGCATTGTGGCACAGCGAGTTAAGCCCAGTCTGGCTGCTCTGCCTCTACCCAGCTTCCCGCTAATGTGCCTGAGAAAGCACTGGAATACCCAAATGCTAGAGTGCTGGCCACCGGCAGTGGGAGACTGGATGGAGTTCCTGGCTTTGGCCTGGCCCAGCCCTGGCTGTTGTGGGCGTTTAGAGAACAGACCAGCGAATGAAAAATCACTCTGTCTCTGTCTGCCTTTCTAGTAGAAAATAAACATTTTTTTAAAAATTGAGGGGCATTGTGGTATAACAGGTTCAGCATTCTATGTGAGTGCCAATTCAAGTCCTGGCTGCTCCACTTCTGATCCAGCTCCCTGCCCATGTGCCTGAGAAAGCAGCAGAAGATGGCCCAAGTGCCTGGGTCCTTGCCACCCATGTGGAAGACCCGGATAAAGATCCTGACTCCTGGCTTTGTCCTGGCCATTGCAGCCATTTGGAGGAGTGGACCAGTGGGTGGAAGATTTCCTTTTGCTTTCTGTCTCTCCATAGCTCTCTGTAACTCTGCCTGTCAAATAAATAAATAAATAATAGTTTTCAGAAGTTGATGACATTGCACCCCTGTTCTTACTCCTCTCCCTTTAATCAGCATGGTGAAGCTGGGTTCACTTTCTTCAAACTGTTTCAGTCTTGTCAGATCCTCTTTTGTTCAAAAAAATTGTGGTGGTTCTTAATTATTCACAGAGTAAACTCTTAAGTTCCTTAACCTGGCATTTAGGGTCTTGTACAGTTTATTCTCAACTTGTTCCAGCCTTTCTTTTCACTACTTTCCTACTTCAGCCACTTACTCATTTTCTCCAAATAGGTTTTTCAGTCCTTACATAAACGCCTTTGTTCATGACCACCTTCCTTTCAAATAATGTATAATGGTTACCGTTTGGTTGTCTTAACTACCAAGTTTTCTAAGTTCCAGTTTAACTTGTCTTCTATAGGAAGCTTTCTTGAGGTTTTAGCCCATAATTATATCTTTAGCCTTGTTAATATGTCAGTTGTTTGTGTGTGTGTATTTTTGCACTTTGAGAGAGAGAGACAGAGACTGACAGGTAGACAGGGACAGTGAGTACCCATCTACTCATTCACTCCCCAGGTGTCTGCAGTAGCAGGTGCTGGGCCATTCTGAAGCAAGGAACTCGGTCCAGGTCTCCCATATGGGTAGCAGGAGCCCAATTATGTGAGCCATTACTGCTGCCTACCAGGGACTACGTTAGCAGGAAGTTGGCAATAGGAGACAGAGCTGGGAATTGAACCGAGGTACACTGATACAGTTTGCGAGCATCTTAATTGGTGTCTTAACTGCTAGGCTAACTGCCTGCCCCTTCACTTGTTTTTATACTATTTAAGTGACATTTAGCATTTATGCTGCTATTGATTTATTATTTTTTAAAAGCAATGCCTTTTTTTTTTTAAAGATTTATTTATTCATTTTGAAAGAGTTGTAGAGAGAGAGGGTGGGATTCAAAGAGAGATCTTCATCTGCTGGTTCACTGCCCAAATGGCCACAATGTCCGGGGCTTGGCCAGGCTGAAACCAGAAACCAGGATCTCCATCCTGGTCTCCCACGTGGGAGCAGGGGCCCAAACACTTGGCCATCTTCTGCTGCTTCCAAGTGGCTGTTAACAGCTGGAGCTGGGCCAGTCTGAAGCTAGGAGCCAGGAGCTTTCTCTGGGTCTCTCAAGTGGGTGACAGGGACCCAAGCATATTAGCAGAGAGCTAGATTGGAAGTGGAGGGGCTGGTGCCGTGGCTCACTTGGTTAATCCTCCGCCTGCCGCACCGGCATCCCATATGGGCGCCGGGTTCTAGTCCTGGTTGCTCCTCTTCCAGTCCAGTTCTCTGCTGTGGCCCAGACAGTAGAGGATGGCCCAAGTGCTTGGGCCCCTGCACCTGCATGGGAGACCAGGAGGAAGCACCTGGCTCTTGGCTTCAGATCGGCGTAGCGGCCATTTAGGGGGTGAACCAACGGAAAAGGAAGACCTTTCTCTGCCTCTCTCACTGTATAACTCTACCTGTCAAATTAAAAAAAAAAAAAAAAGTGGAGCAGCTGGGACTTAAACTGGCCCCCATATCAGATGCTGGCACCACAGGTGGCAGCTTAACCTGCTATGCCACACCAGCTCCATTTTATGATTTTTAAATTCCATTTTTTTACAAACTTTTTTAAAAAAAAGATTTTATTTTCATTTATTTGAAAGAGTTACAGACAGAGGGGAAGAAAGAGAGAGAAAGAAAAAGAAAGGTCTTCCATCTACTGATTCACTCCCTAAATGGCCACAATGGCCAGAGCTGGACTGATCCAAAGCCAGGAGCTTTCCCGGGTCTCCCATATGGCTGCAGGGGCCTAAGCATCTGGGTGGTCTTCTATTGCTTTTGCAGGAAATAGCAAAGAGCTGGATTGGAAGAGGAGCAGCTAGGACGCAAACTGATGTCTATATGGGATGCTGGCACCACAGGTGTGGGCCGCATTCACAAGTTTTTTGAACTATTCTTGTACTCTTGATATATAGTCAGCCCTTGCTGTCCCTAGGGGATTGGTTCTATGACCTGTGAATACCTAAATCAGTCCTGTATGTAAAAAGTTAAAGTATTTGCATATAACTCATGCACATCCCCTTGTATTGTCATCTCCAGATTACTTACAGTACTCATTACCCTAATATAATGTAATACTGTATTACTTAGAAAATAAGGGAAAGTATACATATTCAGTACAGATACAATTTTTTCATATATTTTCCTTCCTAGGTTGGTTGAATCCCTGGATACAGAATCTACAGGTAGTGGAGGACCAACTGTACTGTTAAATATTTGATCATTTTGTTCTAGGGAGTATGCTGAGTAGATGATTAAAATGTTTACAAAAATCATAAAGTCACTTGATTAGAATGTAGAATCCTAATAGGGACGTTCCAGAAGATTATTTTTAGTTAGGATAAGAAGCATCCACTCATACTAGTTAGTACCCTTAATCTGTTGATTATGTGTTGTCTAAATTAGGTATGACATATTCAGTTAATAAGTAAGGAAGGAGATGAAAATCAAGCTATTTACTTCTGAAAGCTTCATCTACCTCTGACATTTTTCCCTTACAGTTCCTTGATGAGAGCAAAAATGGAGCAGAAAATTTTATCTCTCGCAGCAGAAAGAACAGCTGACAAACTGCAGGAATTTCTTCAAACTCTAAAGGAAGATGATGTGAGTATTAGGAAACATGTTATTGTTATTATTTTAAAGATTATTTATTTGAAAGGAAGAGTTACAGAGAGGCAGAGGCAGAGAGAGAGGTCCTCCATCCGCTGGTTCACTCTCCAGATGGCCACAGTGGCCGGAGCTGTGCCGATCTGGAGTCTGGATAACTTAAGGGCATATGTGACCAAATTTAAATCTGAAATAAGCCGGCGCCGTGGCTCAACAGGCTAATCCTCCGCCTTGCGGCGCCGGCACACCGGGTTCTAGTCCCGGTCAGGGCACCAGATTCTGTCCCGGTTGCCCCTCTTCCAGGCCAGCCCTCTGCTGTGGCCCAGGAGTGCAGTGGAGGATGGCCCAAGTGCTTGGGCCCTGCACCCCATGGGAGACCAGGAGAAGCACCTAGCACCTGGCTCCTGCCAATGGATGAGCGCGATGCGCCGGCCGCAGCGCGCCGGCCGCGGCAGCCATTGGAGGGTGAACCAACGGCAAAGGAAGACCTTTCTCTCTGTCTCTCTCTCTCACTGTCCACTCTGCCTGTCAAAAATAAAAATAAATAAATAAATAAATTAATTAAATCTGAAATAGCCTAAAAATAGAATACTTCTATTGTATATATGTGAACAAATTAATATACTTCTATGATCCTGAAAACAAACTTATTTGAATATCCAGACTATAGTTATTGATATGAGACATTAATTTTGCTTATTGATGCTTATTTATATTTTTCATTAAATTCATAAGCAGAAAAATATGTTAATATTTAATAAGAGAAAACCAGTATTTATCTTCTCACTTAGTATATGATTATAAAATGGGCCATTTTGGGCCGGCACTGTGGAATAGTGGGTCGTGCCACTGCCTGCAGTGCTGGCGTCCCATATGGGCACCAGTTCATGTCCCAGCTGCTCCTGTTCTGATCCAGCTCTCTGCTATGGCCTGGGCAAGCAGTGGAAGATGCAGCCATGTGGGAGACCAGAAGAAGCTCCCAGCTTCAGATCGGCACAGCTGCAGCCATTGTGACCATCTGGGGAGTGAACCAGTGGATGGAAGACCTCTCTCTCTCTGTCTCTGCCTCTACCTCTCTGTCACTCTGCCTTTCAAATAAATAAATAAATCTTTAAAAAAAGAAAGAGAAAAAGGCAGAGTGTCAGAGAGAGGGAGAGACACAGAAATCTTCCATCTGTTGATTTATTCTCCAATGGCTGATTTATTCTCCAAAAGCCAGGAGCCTAGAACTCATCCATGTCTCCCATGTGAGTGACAAGGGCCCAAATACTTGCGCCATCTTCCACTGCTTTCCCAGACATGTTAGCCAGGGAGCTCCGCTCAGCAGCGGAGACTCCAACCAGCAGCTCAGGTAAGTGGCAGCTTAACCCACTGTGCTCTAGGCCAGACAGCCTCCTTTTTTTTTTTCTTTGAAATTTTCCAGGATTGCACCTTTTTTATTTTTTTTAATATGTCTTTATTTATTTGAAAGTGAGAGTTACTGAGAGAGAAGCAGGGACAGAGAGAAAGATGTTTCATCTACTGATGACTTTAATGGTCAGCACTGGGCCAGGCCAAAGCCAGGAGCTTCATCCAGGTCATCCACATGGGTGGCAGGAGCCCACACACTTGGGCCATCTTCCACTGCATTTTCCAGGCTATTAGCAGGGAGTTGGTTTGGAAGTGGAACAGCTGTGACACAAACCAGGCCCGTATGGGATGCTGGTGTTGTAGGCGATGGCTTTACCTGCTATTCCACAAGACCAGACCCTGCAGCAGGTTTTTTTTTTTTTTAATTTTTTAAAATTTTATTTATTAATTTTTTTGACAGGCAGAGTTAGAGACAGAGAGAAAGGTCTTCCTTCCATTGGTTCACCCCCCAAAATGGTTGCTGCAGCCAGCGTGCTGTGCCGATCTGAAGCCAGGAGCCAGATGCTTCCTCCTGGTCTCCCATGCGGGTGCAGGGCCCAAGCACTTGGGCCATCCTCCACTGCCCTCCTGGGCCACAGCAGAGAGCTGGACTGGAAGAGGAGCAACTGGGACAGAATCTGGTGCCCCAACCAGGACTAGAGCCTGGGGTGCCAGTGCCACAGGCAGAGGATTAGCCAAGTGAGCTGCGTTGCCGGCCCCTGCAGCAGTTTTTTGACAACCCATTGTATGAGAAACAACTTGAGTCATTCTGTAGTCAAGATTTGCTTTAAAAAGCAGCATTTAAATTGTTTATTTAGAATTTATATTTTACTGTTCCCGGTGGGAATTTGAAGCTGCTTTAGTGTTACATTTAATATAAAAACACAATCTTTAACACCAGTAATTACATCATTTCTGTGATTATACACGTCATAAAAAGAATCCCTGTCTTGGTTTTTGTGAGGATGAAATGAGATAATGTATATAAAACTTGTAATAGGCACTGAATAAATGTAGAAAGCTTCCTCCTGGTTTTGAGTCCCTTCATCAACATGTTAACAGTCTTCTGAACACTGAAAAAAAAGATTCTTAAGTCTGCTTTCATTTTTTTCATCTATTTGAAAGGCAGAGTGATAGAGATCGTCCATTTGCTGATTCTCTTCCAAAATGTTTGCAGCAGCAGGGGTTGGGCCAGTCCAAAGCCAGTAGCCCAGAACTCCATCTGCTATATGTGGGTGGCAGGGACTCTATTTATTTATTTATTTTATGTGTGTGTGTGTGTGTGTGTGTGTGTGTGTGTTTTATTTCTTTGAAAGGCAGAGTGACAGAAGGATCTTCCACCCACTTATTCACTCCTCAAATGGCTACATTGGCCAGGGCTGGGCCAGGTCAAAGCTTGGAACCTGGAATTCCATCCAGGACCCAACTACTTGAACCGTCGCCTGCTGCCTCCCAGCATGACACCAGATTAGTACTTGAGGTGGGACTCAAGTACCAGCACTCTAGTATTGGATGTGGACATCTCAAGTCGTGGCTTATGCTGTGCTGTGACACAGCCCCATTTGTTTTTTCATTGGATTTGAAAGGCAGAGAGAGAGAAAAAGAGATCATCCATCTACTGCCTCACTTCACAAATGCCCACAGTAGCTGGGACTGAGCAAGGCCGAAGCCAGGTGCCTGGAACCTAATCACAGACTCAAGTACTTGAGCTATCACTTATTCTGCCTCTCATGGTATGCATTATCAGAAAACTGGAATTGGAAGTAGAGCCAAGATACAAACCCAGGCACCCTAATAGGGGATGTAGGCATATTAACTGCTGTGCCAAAGCCCTGCCCCAAACACTTTTTTTTGTTTAAGTTTATTTTCATTTTATTTGCAAGGCAGAGGGACAGATGGAGAGAGATCTTCCATCTGCTGATTCTTCCCAATGCCCATACAGCCAGAGTTGGGCCAGGTCAAAGCTGGGAGTCTGAACTCAATCCAGGTCAATACATGGATGGTAGAGATCAAGTACTTAAGCTGTCATCTGGTGCCTCCCAGATACCCTTTAGTGGAAACTGGATTGGAAGCAAAGTGGCCAAGACTTGAACCAGGCACTCCCAATGTGAGATACGGACATCACAAATGGGAACTTAACCACTGTGCCACACACCCACCCACCTGAACACTTTATTTTGTCAACATTTCCCTTAAAAGTTTTATACTTCGGCTGGTGCCATAGCTCACTAGGCTAATCCTCTGCCTGTGGTGCCAGCACTCCGGGTTCTAGTCCCAGTTGGGGCACCGGTTCTGTCCCAGTTGCTCCTCTTCCAGTCTAGCTCTCTGCTGTGGCCCAGGAGGGCAGTGGAGGATGGCCCAAGTGCTTGGGCCCTGCACCCGCATGGGAGACCAGGAGGAAGCATCTGGCTCCTGGCTTTGGATCGGCACAGCGTGTTGGCCATAGCGATCATTTGGGGGTGAACCAATGGAAGGAAGACCTTTCTCTCTGTCTCTCTCTCTCTCTCACTGTCTAACTCTGCCTGTCAAAAAAAAAAAAAAAAAGAAAAGAAAAGAAAAAAGTTTTATACCTCAAACTGAAGATAGGACTTCAGATGTGTTCTGTCACTAGAGCAGAGTAACACAGTAGTCCTTCTTCATCCATGGTTTCACATCCGATGGTTTGAGTGACTTGCAGTCAACAAGGGTTAGTCAACAAGGGTATGTACAATAAGATTATTTTTTAAAGTCAGAGTTAAGTTAAAGAGAGGTAGAGACAGAGAAAAGAATGGATCTTCCATCCATTGGTTTACTCCCCAAATGGCCACAATGGCAGGGCTGGGCCATGCTAAAGCCAGGACCCTGGAATTCCATCTGGTCTCCCATGTGGGTTGGCAGGGTCCCAAGTACTAAGACCTTCTTCTGCTGTCTTAGGTTATAATTAGCAGGGAGCTGGATCAGAAGTGGTACAGCTGGGACTTGAACCAGAGCTCATATAGGATGCCAGCATTGCAAGTGGCAGCTTAACCAACTGCTTCACAATGCTGGCCTCCTAAACAACTCTTGAAAGAAAATAAAACTCCTGTTTTTTTTTTTTTTTCTTAAGATTTATTCATTTATTTGAAAGGCAGAGTTACAAAGAGGCAGAGAGAGAGAAAGAGAGAGGTCTTCCATCTGCTGGTTCACTCCCCTAGATGGCCACAACCGCTGGAGCCGTGCCAATCCGAAGCTAGGAGCCACACGGGTGCAGGGGCTCAAGGACTTGGGCCATCTTCTACTGCTTTCCCAGGCCATTGCAGAGAGCTGGATTGGAATTGGAGCAGCCAGGACTCAAACCCATATGGCAACTGCAGGTAGCAGCTTTGCCCACTACACCACAGTGCCAGCCCCCAAATCCTGGTTTTTTGAAAACATAAATCATTAATCAAGACAGTGGAGTAATGTTGTACAAAATGAGAAATAACATGGGAAAAATAGCTATAACTACAGAGAAAAATCTCAAAAACTTTAGGGACTACTTTGTATGTATCTGTGCAGATAGATTTGAAAACCTGGAGGCTGGGGACCAGTGCTGTGGCACAGCGGATTAAGCTGTTGTCTGCAGCGCCAGCATCTCCTATGGGTGCCAGTTTGAGTTCTGGCTGCTCTATTTCCTGTCCAGCTCCCTGCTAATGTGCCTGGGAAAGCAGCGGAGGGTGGCCCAAGTGCTTGGGCCCCTGCACCGTGTGGGAAACCGAGATTAGGATCTTGGCTCCTGACTTTGGCCTGGCCAGCCCTGGTTGTTATGATCATTTAGGGAGTAAACCAGTGGATGGAAGACCTCTATCTACTTCTTCCCACTCTCTTTCTCTGTTTTCTCCCTCTCCCCGCCTATAACTCTTGCCTTTCAAATAAATAATGTTAAAAAAAAAAAACCTAGATGAAATAGTTTCTTAGGTACTCATATGTATAATAAAATTGACCAATTTGAGATGCAAAGCTTAACCAGACAGATTTCCATGGAAGGAAAAGAGAAAGCTAGCAGCAGACTATTTCACACAGAAACACCAGACTCTGATAGTTGCACAGACAACTTCTAACAAATTTGGAGATTAGATAGGTACTCCAATGTTACATAAATTATTTCAAGGGACCAGCGCTGTGGTGCAGTGGGTTAATGCCCTGGCATGATGCGTTGGCATTCCATATGGACACCGGTTCAAGACCTGGCTGCTGCACTTCTGATCCAGCTCTCTGCTATGGCCTGGGAAAGCAATAAAAGATGGCCCAAGTCCTTGGGCCCCTGCACCCGTGTAGCATACCCGGAAGAAGCTCCTGGCTCTTGGCTTCAGATCTGCGCAGCTCTGGTTGTTGCAGCCAATTTGAGAGTGAACCAGCAGATGGAAGACCTCTCTCTCTCTCTGCCTCTCCTCTCTCTCTCTCTGTAATTCTCACTTTCAAATAAATAAATAAATCTTTAATAAATAAATAAATAAATAGTTTCAAAGCATGTATAAGGAAGGAAAACCTTCTCATTTTTTCAGTGAAACAAATACAACATTGATATCCTAAATCTGATAAAGATAACATTGAAGGAGCTAGTGTTGTGGCACAGTAGGTTAAGTCATAGCCTGCAACACTGGTATTCCATATGAGTGCCCGTTGGTGTCCGGCTGCTCCACTTCCGATCCAGTTGCCTGCTGATGCACCTGGGAAGACAGTAGAAGATGACCCAAGGCCGGCGCCATGGCTCAACAGGCTAATCCTCCGCCTTGCGGCGCCGGCACACTGGGTTCTAGTCCTGGTCAGGGCACCAGATTCTGTCCTGGTTGCCCCTCTTCCAGGCCAGCCCTCTGCTGTGGCCCGGGAGTGTAGTGGAGGATGGCCCAAGTGCTTGGGCTCTGCACCCCATGTGAGACCAGGAAAAAGCACCTAGCACCTGGCTCCTGCCATCGGATGAGCGCGGTGCACCGGCCGCGGCAGCCATTGGAGAGTGACCCAACGGCAAAGGAAGACATTTCCCTCTGTCTCTCTCTCTCACTGTTCACTCTGCCTGTCAAAAAAAAAAAAAAAAAGGCCGGCGCCGTGGCTCAACAGGCTAATCCTCCGCCTTGCGGCGCTGGCACACCGGGTTCTAGTCCTGGTCAGGGCACCAGATTCTGTCCCAGTTGCTCCTCTTCCAGGCCAGCCCTCTGCTGTGGCCCGGGAGTGCGGTGGAGGATGGCCCAAGTGCTTGGGCCCTGCACCCCATGGGAGACCAGGGAAAAGCACCTAGCACCTGGCTCCTGCCATCGGATGAGCGCGGTATGCCGGCCGCAGCGCACCATCTGCGGCAGCCATTGGAGGGTGAACCAACGGCAACGGAAGACCTTTCTCTCTGTCTCTCTCTCTCACTGTCCACTCTGCCTGTCACAAAAAAAAAAAAAAAGAAGAAGAAGATGACTCAAGTAGTTAGGCCCCTGACACCCACGTGGGAGACTTGGTTAAAGTTCCAGGCTTCTGGCTTTGGCCCAACCCAGCCCCTGCTGTTACAGCCATTTGGGTAGTGAACCAGCGAATGGAAGATCTCTATCTCTCCCTTTCTCTCTTTCTCTAACTCTGCCTTTCAAATAAATGAATAAATCTTAAAAAAAAAAAACTAGAAAAATATGATGAAACTAAATTCAGAGTTTAAAAAAGGGCAAGACATGGCTGGCGCCGCGGCTCACCTGGCTAATCCTCTGCCTGCGGCACCGACACCCTGGGTTCTAGTCCCGTTTGGGGCGCCGAGTACTAGTCCTGGTTGCTCCTCTTCCACTCCAGCTCTCTGCTGTGGCCCGGGAGTGCAGTGGAGGATGGCCCAAGTGCGTGGGTCCCTGCACCCGCATGGGAGACCGTGAGGAAACAGATCGGTGCAGCGCCAGCCATAGCGGCCATTAGGGGAGTGAACCAACGGAGGGAGGACCTTTTTCTCTGTCTCTCTCTCACTGTCTGTAACTCTCTCTCTTTCACTGTCTAACTCTGCCTGTCAAAAAAAAAAAAAAAAAAAAGGCAAGACACAATGATCAAGATATATCCCAGATATAAAAGAATATCAAAATCTATAAATATATTTTATCGTATAAAAATGTTGAAGGTAAAATGCATGTAAACATTGAATAGATGCCAAAAGAACATTTGATAAAATATAGTACCAATATATGACTTTTTAAAAAAAGATTTTATTTATTTATTTTGAAAATCAGAGTTACAGAGGGTGGCTCTGTGGCATAGTGGGCTAAGCCTCCACCTGCTCTACCCAACTGCTCCACTTCCAACACTCTGCTATGGCCTGGGAAAGCAGTAGAAGATGGTCCAAGTGCTTGAGCCCCTGTACTTGTGTGGGAGACCAGGAAGAAGCTTGTGGCTCCTGGCTTCAGATCAGCTCAGCTCCAGCAGTTGCTGCCATCTGGGGAGTAAGCCAGCAGTTGGAAGATCTTTCTATCTGTCTGTCCCTTTCTCTGTCTGTAACTTCCTCTCAAAATAAATAAACAGCTTTAAAAAAATAAAACAAAAAACAAAGAGTTACAGGAAAAGGTAGAGATAGTGAGAGAGATCCATAGTCACAACAATCAGCACTGGGCTAGGCAGGTGCCAGGAACCAGGAGCTTCATCTGTTTCTTCCCCATGGGCAGTAGGGGCTAAAGCACTTCAGCCATCTGCTGCTGCTTTTCCCAGGCCATTAGCAGGGAGCTGGATTGGAAGTGGAGCAGCTGGGGCATGAACTGGCACCCATATGGGAAGCTGGCATTGCAGACAGTAGCTTTACCTGCTATGCCACAATGCTGGCCCCCTACATATGGCTTCTAAAATATTTTTGATAAATTAGAAAAAAAAGCTTCCTAAATCTGAAAAATGTTTACTTAAAATTGTTTAAAATTTTAGTAAACGGTGTGAGGAGGGGAGAAGGGTGTTGTGGTATAATGAGTTAAGCTACTGCTTACGTTCCTGGCATCCCATATAAATGCTAGGTCAAATCCTGGCTGCTCTGCTTCTAATCCAGTTCCCTGTTAATGTGCCTGGGAATGCAACAGAAGGTGGCTCAAGTGCTTGAAATCCTGCTGCCTAGGAGGGAGATTGGGTAGAGTTGCTGGCTCCAGCTTGGCTTATCCCTGGCAGTTGCAGCCAGGGATAATCTAAAATAATCTCTCTTTGCAGATGGCATAGTTGTATACCTGGGAAACCGTATCAGGGATAGGGTTAATCAGGGATAAAATCATCTATAAGCAAGAATTCATCAAAGAAACATAATAAAAAAGTTAATATGCAAAAATCAGTAGTGTAAATATCATGTAGTAGCTAATTAGAAGATATAATGAATGAGAAAGCCCCATTTACAATAGAAACAAAAATGTTAAAATAGGAATAAACTTAAGAAACTTGTATGAATAAAACTATGAAGCACTTCTAAAAGATATGAAAGTGAGTTAAGCCTCTGTGTGTCACCAGCATCCCATATGTGCACTGGTTTGGGTTCTGGCTGCTGTACTTTGGATACAGCTTCCTGCTAATATATGTGGGAAAGCAGCAGAAGATGGCCCAAGTACTTGGGTCCCTGTCACCCACGTGGGAGACCTGGATGGAGTTCCAGGCTCTGGCTTTGGCCTGGCTTAGCCCTGGCCATTGCAGCCATTTAGGGAGTGAACCAATAGATGAGAGATCTCTGTGTAACTCTGCCTTTCAAATATATAAATAAATCTTTTTTTTTAAGTACACAACTGGAGAATTATCCCTTGTTTTTGATTAGGGAATTTCAACATTATCAAGATGTCTATTCTCCCTGAATTAATTTTTTAATTCAATGCACTACCAGTAAGAATTCCAGTGAATTATTTTGTGGAACTAGATTGGCCTGTGGTAAAATTCATATAGAGAAAAAGCCCAGGAATAGTAAGGGAGACACTGAAAAAGAACTCTGAGGGAAGAGTGACTTACCAGATACTAAGTACCACAAAAGCCTCCTTAATTAAGAATGTGATATTATTGGCCAGTGCTGCAGCTCACTAGGCTAATCCTTGGCCTGTGGTGCCGGCACCCTGGGTTCTAGTCCCGTTTGGGGCGCCGGATTCTGTCGCAGTTGCTCCTCTTCCAGTACAGCTCTCTGCTGTGGCCTGGGAGTGCAGTGGAGGATGGCCCAAGTGCTTGGGTCCCTGCACCCACATGGGAGGAAGTACCCAGCTCCTGGCTTCGGATTGGCATAGCGCCAGCTGTGGCGGCCATTAGGGGAGTGAACCAACGGAGGGAGGATCTTTCTGTCTCTCTCTCACTGTCTATAACTCTCTGTCTCTCACTGACTAACTCTGCCTGGTTTAAAAAAAAAAAAGTTTACATGACAAAAAATACCCATATGCAAAATCAAAAAACAAAGGAGAACTGGGAGAGAATATTTGAAACAGATCTCAGGTAAGTAGTCTTCTTACATCATAAATAACTATAATAATTGAGAGAAGATAAAAATCATATAGCAAAAGCCTAAAGGGAATAATCACAAAAAGATATATAAAGATGGCCCTACTTATTAAAAAAAAGTGTTCAATCTTATAATAAGACTTATAAATTAAAATTAAACATTTCTTGTCAGAGTATAAAAATTGAACTACTTTTTGCAGGGCTGTGAATAAACAGGCACTTCACATTGCTGGTAGGAATGCAAAATGGGATGACTTGTGAAAACATGGTAACATCTAACAAAACCACATACATATTTCCTCTCAACTCAGTAGTTTTATTTCTAGAAATTTGCCCTAAGGATATATCTTCAATAATATAAAATTATTTTATTCATAAGGTTATTTTCATCTATTAAAAAAATCAAGAGTGTATGGTTAGCCTACATTGGAGTTCTGCCTTGGAGTGGTTGGGTTCAGTTGCTGTCTCTGGCTCCTGACTCTAGCTTCCCATCAGTGCAGACTCTGGGAGGTAGCAGTGATGGGTTAAGTAATTGGGTTCCTGCCACCCAACTGGTTGGCCCAGACCAGGTACCAGCGATAGTGGGCTTTGGGGAGTGAACCAGCAGATGGGAGCTCATTTGTTTTTTTCAATTTGGGACAAGTGCATAGGCATTTGGGAAAAAGATAGATAAAATGAGACTTATTCCTCAGCAATACTCAAGAGTAAATGAATCAAGGTCTAAATGTAGAAAATAATCTACATAAATACTAGAAAAAATATGGCTGAATAGCTCTAGCCTCAGTACAAGAAAAGGCTTTCTAACTATGAATAAATTTCTAAAAGCTGATAGTGATTTCCAGGAGTTACTAATTGAAAAAACCTAAAATGTAGAATGTATATCATGTGCTAATTTTTATGCAAGAAAGAAGGGAAAAAAGTATACATAAGAAAGAATACCACTACTCAACTGAAGGTGGTGTTGAGGGAGAAAGAGCTAACTCAGTGTAGGTGATCCCCAACTTAAGATGGTTCAGCTTAATGATTTTTTGTGGCTGTATGATGGTGTAAAAGTGATGAGAATTCAGTTGAAACTAGACTTCAAATTTTGATATTTGATCTTTTCCTATATATATAGTGTAATACTGTCTCGATGCTGGGCAGTGGCAGCAATCCACAGTTCCCAGTCAGCAATGCAATAATGAGGGTAAACAACCAGTTTTCTACTGGGTTGCCGAGTTATGATATTCACTAGATTAATTGTATTAAATGCGTTTTTGACTTACAGTTTCAGCTTATGATGAGTTTATGGGAATTTAACCTCATTTTAACTCAAGGAGCATCTATATTTGATCAGGAGGGTACTTCAAAAAGTTCATGGGGGCTGGCTCTGTGGCATAGCGGGTAAAGCCACCGCCTGAAGTGCCAGCATCCCATATGGGCGCCGGTTTGAGCCCCGGCTACTCTACTTCCATTCCAACTCTCTGCTATGGCCTGGGAAAGCAGTAGATGGCCCACGTCCTTAGGCCCCTGCACCCATGTGGGAAGACCCGGAGGAAGCTCCTGGCTCCTGGCTTTGGATCAGCACAGCTCCGGTCATTGTGGCCAATTGAGGAGTGAACCAGCAGATGGAAGACTGTCTCTCTCTCTCTCTCTGCCTCTCCTTCTCTCTGTGTAATTCTGACTTTCAAATAAATTTTAAAAAAAAAAGTTAATGAAAGGGACAAGTATCATGGTTCAGCAGATTAAGCTGATGCTTGAGATACCTACTAACTGTATTGGAGTGCCAGTTTGAGTCCTGGCTACTCCACTTCCTTTTTTTAAAAGATTTATTTATTTACTTGAAAGGCAGAATTACAGAGAGAAAGAGAAAAGTGAACCATCCACTGGTTCACTTGCAAAATGGCCACAATGGCCAGAGCTGGGCTGGTCCAAAGCCAGGAGCCAGGAGCTTCTTCTGGGTCTCCCAAATGGGTGCAGGGGCCCAAGCACTTGGGCCATCCTCCACTGCTTTTCCAAGTGCTTTAGCAGGGAGCAGGATCAGAAGTGAAGCAGTTGAGTCTCACACTGGCACCCATATGGGATGCCATTGCCACAGGTGGTAGCTTGACCCACTACCCCACAATGCCAGCCTTGCTACTCCACTTCTAATCCAGGTCCTGGCTAATATACCTGGGAAACAGCAGATGACAGCTTGAGTTCTTGCTACCCTGGATGGAGACCTGGATAGAGTTTTGGGCTCCTGGTTTCAGCCTGGCTTATCCCTGGCTCTTGTGGCCATATAGGGGTGAACCAGTGGATAGATCTGTCTGTCACTCTGACATTCACATTTTTTTTAGAAGTTAATGGAAAACATAGTTAGAAAATAAGTTTATTTTAGTGCAAAAAAAATTGAAAACCATTCATTATATCCTCAAAAAGTTCCCATAAAAATGCACATTATGAAAAAAGTATGCTTGAATCTCAAAAACATTTTTGCACCAAAATAAAATAAATTTTATTTAGATTTACCATGGCCTTTTTGAAGTACCCTGGTATCCCCAGTTTTGAGCAGGAGGTAGTAGGGAAAAGTACAAATAAACTTTGAGCTTTTTTCATAGAACTGTTTATTGTAGTGGTATAAGTAAAGTAATTTTGAAGCTATTTTGGCAGTATTACAGGATTCAGCAAATGTGTGAATGTGCTGATATTGGGCATCAGAGTTCTTGGAATGATGGAAAGGACATGTAAATATGACACATGAGAAGGCAAAGAAGATCCCTGTGGGGATAGATTAGAAATGGAGGTATGGAGAGTAGGCATTTGGCCTAGTGATTAAGGTGTCGATATAGGAATGCCTGGGTTCAAGTCCCAGTTCTGCTTCTTGTTAGTGCGCATCCGAGAAGATTGCAAATGATAACTAGTAGTTGACTCCCTGCCACCCACAAGAGAAACCTGAGTTTAGTCCAGCCCAGCCCAGCCCCAGCTGTTGTAGGCATTTGGGGAATAAACCAGCAAATGGGAGTTCTCTTTCTCTCCTTCAAATAAATATAAGTAAAATTTTTTTCCAATGTAAGTATTGTTGCGAATGTATAATTTCTCAAATATGTGTATATATATGCATATCTTTGCACAAGTATATTTGTATATGTGAGTTTATACATGCATATATTTCCTAGCTGTTTCCATCAAAAGAATTAAGAAGCAAAGATGCTGCAGTAGCAACAAACATACCCCTCATCTACATCTTTCATCTTTAGTTATTTCCTGCTCAAGGGAGCCAGGGCTCTTCAGAAAATGACTGATCTTGTGGGTGGGCAAGATGGATACATGATAAATCTGGAATATCTTCCTATACCAGAAGTAGGGAAGTGCTCAAGAAAAACAACAGGGGCATGTCCACAGGGACACAGGAAGCTAGCATGAAGGGGTTCCCGTTGGCCAAATCTGGGTTTATGAGCATCAAAATTAAGTTCAGTTATAAACCATTGAAAAATACAGAGGTTCAGCCGGCGCCGTGGCTCAACAGGCTAATCCTCCGCCTTGCGGCGCCGGCACACCGGGTTCTAGTCCCGGTCGGGGCACCGAATTCTGTCCCGGTTGCCCCTCTTCCAGGCCAGCCCTCTGCTGTGGCCCGGGAGTGCAGTGGAGGATGGCCCAGGTGCTTGGGCCCTGCACCCCATGGGAGACCAGGAAAAGCACCTGGCTCCTGGCTCCTGCCATCGGACAAGCGCGGTGCGCCGGCCGCAGCGCGCCAGCCGCGGCAGCCATTGGAGGGTGAACCAACGGCAAAAGGAAGACCTTTCTCTCTGTCTCTCTCTCTCACTGTCCACTCTGCCTGTCAAAAAAAAAAAAAAATACAGAGGTTCATGAATCCATACTGCTTGATAGTACATAAACAAATGGGGTTTATAGTGCTGGAGTTGGAAAATTGTCTTATGTACTCTTTAAAAAGATGAATCAGTCAAGAAGTATCAGGATGCTAAATCGAGGGGAATTTTTCACCTTTTTCAATAGGCAGAGTGACTGAGGGAGAGTGACAGTTTTCCTCTTCTGGTTCACTCTCCCAGTGTCTGCAGTAGCTGGAGCTGGGCCAGGCTGAAGCCAGGAACCTGGAGCTCCATGTGGATCTCCTGCGTGAATGTCAGGGATCTAAGTACTTGGGCAATCATTTGCACTGATTAGCTGTATGCTGTGGCAGGCATCGTGGCACAGCAGTTTAAGCTACTGTTTTGGTCTCCCACATCCCATATTGGGGTACCTGTTCTAAACTCTAGATTCTGCTTCCACTCTAGCTTTCTGTGAGCGTCCCTGGGAAGGCAGCGGATGATGATGTTCCAAGTGCTTGAGTCCCTGCCACCCACCTGGAGACCTGGCTGGGGTTCCTGTCTTCAGACTCTCCCAGCCCCAGCAATGATGGGCAAATGGGGAATGAACCAGTGGGTGGAATGTCTTTGTCTCTCTATCTCTTTCTGTCTCTCTGCCTTTCAAATAAATATTTTTAAAAGCAACTGTATTGGAAATAGAGTAGCCAGGACTCCAGCCAGCACTCCAATGTGGTATGCAGGTGTCCCAAACTGTGTCTTAACCCGCTACAGAGCTACGCCTGCCCCTTAAGTTTTATCTTGAACTATTTTTAGAAAAGTTGCAAAAATACAGTTTCTGTGTCTCTCTCCTCCAAAGTTAGCATCTTACATAACAATAAAATTTTAAGAACATTAGTACAGTACCATTAATGATACTAAAGAACTTATTCAAAGATCTTCCCAAGCAGTTTTCTTTTTAAAAAAGATTTATTTATTTGAAAGGCAGAGCTACAGAGGCAGAGAGAGAGGTCTTCTATCTGCTGGTTCACCTCTTAGATGCCTGCAGCTGCCGGAGCTGTGCTGATCAGGAGCCAGGAACTTGTTCCAGGTCCCTCACTCAGGTTCCCAGGCCACAACAGAGAACTGGATTGGAAGTGGAGCAGCTGGGACCCAAATCAGCACCCACATGGGATGCCAGCACTGCAGGTGGCGGCTCCACCTGCTATGCCACAGTGCCAGCCCCTTCCCAGCAGTTTTTCTATTTACACATTTTTTGTAGGTTCCCAGATCCTACATTACACTTAATTGTCCTTTTCCTCTGATGTTCTGCAATCTGCAACATTTTTGTCTTTCCTGGTTTCTTGATCTGATAGCCCCCAAAAAAATTGATCGGTTGTTTCACTTAGTCTCTCACTTAAGGCCTGTTTGGTGTCAACTCATGATTGGACTCAGGTCATATATACCTAGTAAAAGGACTGTAGAAATGGTGCCATGCCCTTCTTAGTGCATTATATTTCTAGGCTTGGGTTGTCAACGTTATCCCTAGTGGTACTGACTGTGATATTTAGTAACAGTGGATTCTTTTTTTTTTTTTTTTTTTTTAACAGGCAGAGTGGACAGAGAGAGAGATGGAGAGAAAGATCTTCCTTTTCCATTGCTTCACGGTACGCGGCTGGCGTACCGTGGCCAGCGCACCGCACTGATCCAAAGCCAGGAGCCAGGTGCTTCTCCTGGTCTCCCATGCGGGTGCAAGGCCCAAGCACCTGGCCATCCTCCACTGCACTCCTGGGCCATAGCAGTGAGCTGGACTAGAAGAGGAGCAACCAGGACAGAATCCAGTGCCCCAACCAGGACTAGAACCCCGTGTGCCGGCACTGCAGGCAGAGGATTAGCCTATTGAGCCGCTGCGCCGGCCAACAGTGGTTTCTGCTGGGCCTTTGTGTGAGGAACAAGATATTTGCATGGTACTGGGGCTGGTGTTGTGGTGTAGTGGGTAAAGCCACTGTTTACAACGCTGGCATCCCAGTGCTGGTTTTGTGTCCCAGCTTCTCCACTTCTGATCCAGCTCTTTGCTAATAGCCTGGGAAAAGCAGTGAAAGATGGTCCAAATGCTTGGGCCTGTGTACCCATGTGGGAGAACTAGAAGAAGCTCCTGGCTCTTGGCTTTGGCCTGGCACAGCCCAGCCATTGTAGCCATTTGGGGAGTAAGCCCCCAGGTGGAAAATCCATCTCTCTCTCTCTTCCTCTCTGGCTCTGCCTTTCATATAAATAAATCTTTTTTCTTTTTTTAAGATTTATTTATTTGAAAGTCAGAGTTACATAGAGAAGGAGAGGCAGACAGTGGTCTTTCATCCACTAGTTCACTCCCCAATTGGTCGCAACGGCCAGAGCTGCCCAGATCAGGAGCCAGGAGCTTCCTCCAGGTCTTTCCACATGTGTGCAGAGGCCCAAGCACTTGGGCCATCTTTTACTGCTTTCCCAGGCCATAGCCTAGAGCTGGATCGGAAGTGAAGCAGCTTGGACTTGAACCAGGTGGCAGCTTTACCTTTTATGCCACAGTGCCAGCCCCAATAAATAAATCTTTAAAAAAAAATAAAAACTCCCTACAAATTGCTTGTTTACTGGTTGCAAAGGAAGGGAGAAAGTAATTAGAGCCTGGGAAAATTGGACAACACAATTGACTGGGTGATCAGAATTATCATCACCAGCGAGGGATAGATGGCCATCATGTGCCTCCAGTTGTGATAGTCTGAGGAGGACATGAAACCATTTTGGCTGAGAGTACTTACCTCACTCTAACCGCAGGAATCACCAGACATAAAATGAGGAATGCTCTATTAAAAAAAAAAAAAAAAAAAAAAACTGGCTGGCGCTGCGGCTTTCTAGGCTAATCCTCTGCCTGCGGCGCCAGCACATCAGGTTCTAGTCCTGGTCGGGGAGCTGGATTCTGTCCCGGTTGCTCCTCTTCCAGTCCAGCTCTCTGCTGTGGTCCGGGAGTGCAGTGGAGGATGGCCCAAGTCCTTGGGCCCTGCGCCCACATGGGAGACCAAGAGAGGCACCTGGCTCCTGGCTTCGGATCAGCATGGTGCGCCAGCCACAGCAGCCATTGGGGGCTGAACCAATGGAAAAGGAAGACCTCTCTCTCTCTCTCTCTCTCTCTCTCTCTCTCTCACTGTCCACAATGCCTGTAAAAAAAAAAAAAAACTATAAATTGTTCTATTAATTTGGTAGTTTCAGTCTACCTATTAAACAAACTTGCAAAGACATTTAAAATAATAGGGATACTTAATCTTCTGTAAATTTTAAATGTAGTAAAGAGCATGGTTAAAGAAGATCAAAAAGGAAAAGTGGAGATCATAAAAGGGGAGAGAGAAAGGAGGGTAGAGGACAGAGAAATTGAAGAAAATGAGCATTTGTAGAGCACTTTAATGTTTGGTTCTGTGCAAGGTTCTCTGCCCATCATCTCAGTTCTTCATGGTTAACATACTAGTTGGGATGCTGTGTTCATATCAGAGTGGCTGGGTTCACCTGTCAGCTGCACACCTGATTCCAGCCTCCCGCTAAAGCACACTCTGGAAGACAGGTGAGACTGAAGTAGTTGGATTGCTGCTACCCGTGTAGAGAAGTGTGTACACATAACAGATTAAATGACTTCCTGAGGTTAAAGAGCCAGTAAATGGCATAGCCACACCCACGGCTTCAGTTCTGCATCCAGATTCTTTTTTCCTTTCCTGACGCACTACCTTCTGCTGAAATTCAACTTTTGTGGTAAGTCAGAGTGGTCCAAAATAGCATTGTTCACATTTTGGACTGGATAATTCTGTGTTATGGTGTGCTGTCCTGTGCATTGTGGGATGTTGAATAGCATTTCTGGTGTCTACCTCCTAGGTTCTGGCAGCACCTTTCCAGTACTGACAGCCAGAAATGTCTCCAGACATGGTTTAGTATCCGCTGTAGGGCAGAAATCACATGCTTGAGAGAATTATTACTCTAAAGATTCTATCAAAGGCTGAGCACTTTGTTGTAGAGCTAAGGCAAGAGCAATCAGATTTTTTTTTTAAAAAAAGATTTATTTATTGATTTGAAAGGTAGTGATACAGAGAGAAGGAGGGAGACAGAGACAGATATTCTGTCCGCTGGGTCATCCCCAAGTTGCCGCAATGGCCCTTACTGGGCCAGGCCAAAGCCAGGAGCCAGCAGCTTCTTCCAGGTCTCCCACGTGGGTGCAAGGACCCAGGTACTTGGGCCATTCTCCCCTGCTTTCCCAGGTGCATTAGTAGAGAGCTGGATCAGAAGTGGAGCAGCCAGGAACCAGCGCCCCTATGGGATGCCAACATTGCACGTGGAGGCTCAGCCACAGTGCCAGCTGTGGATGCTTTCTTTATTCTTTTTTAAGAAGAGAGTCCACGCTTATTTGTGCCATGTATTTCTTTTCTTTTTCTTTTCTTTTTCTTTTTTTTTTTACGATTTTATTTATATGAAAGAGTTACAGAGAGAGGTAGAGCCAGAGAGAGAGGTCTTCTATCACTGGTTCACTCCCCAGATGACCGCAACCGCCAGAGCCAGAGCTGATCCAAAGCCAGGAGCTAGGAGCTTCTTCTAGTCTCCCATGTGTATACAGGAGCCTAAGGACTTGGGCCACCTTCTTCTGTTTTCCCAGGCTATAGCAGATAGCTGGATCAAAAGTGGAGCAGCCGGGACTCGAACCAGTGCTCATATGGGATGTCGGCGTTGCAGGCTGGGTCTTTAAACCACTGCACCACAGCACTGGCCCCTGGATACTTTCTTTTATGAGTATACTTTTAAAAGTTTTTGTAAAAGTCGAATTAAAAATACGATTTTATTTTGGTACCATAAATTTTTCATAATATGTGAAATTCATATTATGAAAAAGCTATACATGGATTTCAAGAGTATTTTGCACTAAAATAAACTCATACTTTTAATTTCATTTTTTTCACAAACTTTTAGAAAGTACTCTAACTTAAGAAGGAAGAGATGGGGCTGCTGTTATGGCATAGCCGGTAAGGCCACTGCCTACAATGCCAGCATCCCATATGGGCGCCGGTTCAAGTCCTGGATGCTCCACTTCTGATCCAGCTCTCTGCTATGGCCTAGGAAAGCAATGGAAGATGACCCAAGTGCTTGGGCCCCTGTACCTGAGTGGGAGACCCAGAAGAACTCCTGGCCCCGGCTTCAGATCAGCCCTGCTGTGGCCATTGCAGCCATTTGGGGGAGTGAACCAGTGAATGGAAGTCTCTCACTCTCTCTCTGTGTGTGTGTGTGTGTGTGTGTGTGTGTGTATGTGTGTTTGCTTCTCTGTAACTCTGCCTTTCAAATAAATAAATAAATATTTTATTTTTTTAAAAAAAAGTGAGAGGTGCATTCCAGTTAGAAAGACCAAGCTCATGTAATTATGCCAATCAAATTCATTGTTTTGTTAGTCTTGGCTTCTGTGACACTCCTTTCTCTAAATTACCTTTTATGTTACTGACCTCTCTTCTTGGATGTCTTTGCTTGCTGACTGTTGGTGTTGTTTCTCTTCTCTTTACATTCTCTTGCTGGATAGTCTCATCTGTTTCCATTGAGCTCTCTTGGCTGAACTCCACTTTGGCTTATTTAGTTGTATCCTTTCATTCCCAGTTTGATCTCAGAGTAGGGATTCTGAGCTACAGCAGACCTGAATCAGTAACAGTGAGTGGAGCCAGCAATCGCAAGTGAGTGATTTAGGTGTTTGCTTCATCTCAGATTTTCACCATGCTATCCTCCCATGTTAGCTGCTTACGTCAGAAACGTAGGAGTCCTCCTTGATTATCAGTGCTGTCATTATTATACCTTCACATCGCTTCTTGGCCTTTTGGCTAAGATCAAGTGTACTATACCTTTTTCACTTCCAGATCAGAATTTTCTGTTTCTAGCTCTAAAAATATATCTTGAATCTGCCTGCTCTTCTTGATTTCCTATATGAAAATATTGCAGTTTCCAGAGTACTACAAACTCAGTGGCTCAAATAACAATTTTCATAGTTGTGAAGACTGGACTTCAGGAACAAGGTGTTGGCATCATTGGTTCCTTCTGAGAGCTGTGCATATCTACTCTCTGCCTCTCACCCAGCCTCTATGGTTTGCTGGCAACCTTTGGTGTTCTTCAGCATATAGCACCTTATCTTTGTGTTTGTCTTCACATGGCATATATGCAGGGCATCCTTGTGTCTAGGTTTCCCCTTTTTGTAGGGGCGTTAGTCACAGTGGCTAACCTAATGATGTCAACTTAAGTACTTACATCTGTAACCACACAATTTCCATATAAGGTCACATGCTGAGGTTCCAGGGGTTAGACCCTCATCGTGAAATTTTTGAGAGGATACAGTTCAATCATAACATCTCTGCTAGTACATTGGTCTAGGTTGCTTTCATCTCACTTAAATACAGTAGCAGTTGCTTAACAGGAATCCCTATTTCACTTATGAAGCGCCCACAACCCATTCTGTAATACAAGGAGCAAGGATCATTTTTTTAAAACCACATGTGAGGGAGTGGGCAGTTGATGCAGTGATCAAGACACCATTTGGGATGCCCACATCCCTGTCATGGCACCAGGGTTTGACTCCCAAATCCACGTCTGACTTCAGCTTCCTGCCACTGCACCTTGGGAAACAGCAGATGTTGTTTCAGGTAGTTGGGTCCCTGATACTCACACGACTGAGTTCCTAGTTCCTGTCTTTGATCTGGCACAGCGCTGGCTGTTGCATATATTCGAGGAATAAACCAATGGATGGGAGATGTCTGTCTCTCTACCTTTCAAATTACAAACAAACCCCTAAAAGCAAAAAATCTGATGGATGGGCATTGTGGCACAGACAGGTTAAACCACTACTTGGGACACCCACTTCCATATCGGAGTGCCTGGGATCAAGGTCTGCCTCTACCTCGACTGTTTTTGGTTTTGGTTTCATTTTTGTGTTTACAAGATTTATGTATTTATTTGAAAGGCAGGGTTGCAGAGGGAGAGAAAAAAAAAATCTTACATCTACTTGTTCACTCTCTAAAAGTCCACAGTGTTCTGGGCTGGGCCACGCTGAAACCAGGAACCTGGAACTCCCTCCAGTTCTCCCTCATGGGTGGCAGGAGCCCAAGTCCTGGGCCATCCTCCGCTGATTTCTCAGGTGCATTAGCAGGGAGCTGCACTGGAAGTGGAGCAGCTGGGACCCAAACCAGGGCTTGTATGGAAGGCCGGCATCACAGGTGGCTTAACCCACTGCACCACAGTGGTGGCTCTGCCTCTGACCCAGCTCCTGCTGGAGTGCCTGGGAGGCATCAGATGATGGCTCAAGTACTGAGACCTTGCAGCCCCTGTGAGAGACCTAGATGGAGTTCCTGGACCTGACTATAGCCTGGCCAAGCCACTGGAATGATCTAAGTGTGTCTTTCTCTCTCTGCTCGTCTGCCTTTGAAATAAATAAAAATAATCACTCCTTTCTCTTCCCTTTAGCAATTTATATTGTACTTAGACAAAATTTAAACTTTCTACCCAGGCCCACAAGATCCTTCACAATCTGGTCCTTGCCCATCTCTTCAAATTCTCTTACTGTCTGGCTGTATTGGTCTGTATTATTTCTGGCTTGCAAACACACCAAGCTCTTTTTTCACTCAGGGCCTTTGTGCACGATGATACCTCTGTCTGGAATAGTCTTGTCTCAACTATTTGCATAACCGGCTTTTCTCATTCTCCATTGCTGCTTAAATGTTGCCTCTCTCAGAGAAGCTTTCTCTGACAACCTTAGCTAAAGTTACCTCCCTTTCCCATTTATTATCTATCTAAGCATCTTAATTGTTTACAAAATTTTTGTTTCAGGTTTTTTTCTTATCACCCTTTGCCCTCCAACTGTTTTGTAAACTTTGAGTCAAATTGCCTTGTCCACATTATTCATCCTTGAGTTGCTTAGGAAAAAGAATATGTTCAAAAGCTATTTATTGATGGATTTATGTCTTGAAAACATAGCACACAGTACCTGATGCTGATTAAGTACTCAGTAAATGTTCATAGGATGAATGGATGAGGGGCTGGAGTTGTGGCATAGCAGGTAAATCCACTGCCTGCAGTGCCAGCATCACATATGGATACCAGTTCAAGTCCCGAATGCTCCTCTTCCAATCCAGCTCTCTGCCATGGCCTAGGAAAGCAGTAGAAGATGGCCCAAGTGCTTGGGCCCCTGTATCCATGTGAGAGACCCGGAAGAAGCTCCTGGCTCCTGGCTTTGGATCAGCCCAGTCTGGCTGTTGCAGCCATTTTTGGAGTGAACCAGGAGATGTAAGACCTTTCTGTCTGTCTCTGTCTCTCTCTCTCTCTCTGTAACTCTACCTCTCAAATAAATAAATAAATAAATCTTTAAAAATAAAAGAATGAATGGATGAATAGATTTCAGTCTTGACAGCATAGCATGATGTTAAAATTTTCCCTGTTCTATCTAAATAAAAATTAATAATGTTTGTGATACTTTGAGTCTCTGAATGATCTGGCCGCGACATATGAGTGTTTGTTTTTATTGGGTATTTAGGTGCTTGGGATAGAGGAGCTGTTAGAGACTTGTGGTTTTTTTCTTTCTTTGTTGCAGTTGACTAATCACCTTAAGAATCAAGCAGTGAAAGGAAGAGCTGTTGGATCACTTCTGAGAGCCATCTTTAAAGGTAATAATAATTACTGTCACTTCTTTCTCTCTGGATTCATTCGTAGATTTGTTTATTTTTGGCACATATTGCTACTTTTTTTGAAGCCCCCATTGGAACATTTTCTGTGTTTGGGGGATTCTGTAGAATCAAACAGAGAAGCAATTTTCTGTCTAGTGGATCTAAATAATGTGTCTACAGGGAGCTGAAATGGCCACCTGAGATTATTACTGATTTGGGGGCCTTGTAAGGATGCATGTTTCATAAAATCTGCTTTGGTTTACTTGTGCTTCTAAACTTGTGAAACAGAGAACAGCAATGTTGAGTATTTAATTTGTACTTAACAAGGGGCTAGGGAGCTGAGATTTAATGAAATGGAATATCTTGGGTGCCTTATACAGAGAATCTTAATTCCTGTTGTTTCACTGTGTTGAACAAGAGCTAGTTCTACATTTTTGCAGATTGTGACTCACTGTGGTCTTATAAATTGTGGGAGGAGAAACTCCTACAAGGCAAAAATTAAAAGTGCCTGAGTCTCTACTGCAAGGGTACCAAAACACATCTAGCCGTTCATGAAAAAACTTTCAAAATGGGTTGAGGCAACCTTTGTGGAAACTTGCTAAATATTTTGTAGAAATATCAAAGAAAAGGTCATGGAAAATTAGGAGCTGCTGCCTATATCTACTACAAGTTAGAAAGAATAAGGGTGGTTTCCTTCTTGGACAAACATGGGACAGATTATCCGGGCTCCCTCTTGTGAATAACCTTATTTTTACTTTTTTTTTTTTTTTTTTTTGACAGGCAGAGTGGACAGTGAGAGAGAGAGACAGAGAGAAAGGTCTTCCTTTGCCGTTGGTTCACCCTCCAATGGCCGCCGCGGCCGGCGCGCTGCGGCCGGCGCACCGCGCTTGTCCGATGGCAGGAGCCAGGAGCCAGGTGCTTTTCCTAGTCTCCCCATGGGGTGCAGGGCCCAAGCACCTGGGCCATCCTCCACTGCACTCCCGGGCCACAGCAGAGGGCTGGCCTGGAAGAGGGGCAACCGGGACAGAATCCGGCGCCCCGACCGGGACTAGAACCCGGTGTGCCGGCGCCGCAAGGCGGAGGATTAGCCTGTTGAGCCACGGCGCCGGCCATAACCTTATTTTTAAAACATAGATGTAAAAGTAAAAAGTTGGCAGCTTGCACTGTGGCACAGTGGGGTAAAGCTGTCACATGCACCAGTTCAAGTCCTGGCTGCTCCACTTCCATTCCAGCTATCTGTAAATGGCCTGGGAAAGCAGTGGAGGATGGCCCAAAGTACTCGGGCCCTGCACCCATGGATGAGACTTGGAAGAAGCTCCTGGCTCAGCCCTGGCCATTGAGGCCATCTGGGGAGTGAACCAGTGGATGGATGGAAAATATCTCTTTCTCTCTTGCTTTTTTGTCTCTTTCTTTCTTCCTCTTTGTGTCTCTGCCTTTAAGAAAAAAAAAGTAAGAAAATTATCAAGTATTTGTGGATACTACCTTTTATCGAGTTCGGCGCTGTGGCTCAACAGGCTAATCCTCCGCCTTGCGGCGCTGGCACACCGGGTTCTAGTCCTGGTCAGGGTGCTGGGTTCTGTCCTGGTTGCCCCTCTTCCAGGCCAGCTCTATGCTGTGGCCAGGGAGTGCGGTGGAGGATGGCCCAAGTGCTTGGGCCCTGCACCCCATGGGAGACCAGGAGAAGCACCTGGCTCCTGGCTTCGGATCAGCGTGATGCACTGGCCGCAACGCGCTGGCCACGGTGGCCATTGGAGGGTGAACCAACGGCAAAAGGAAGACCTTTTTCTCTGTCTCTGTCTCTCTCTCACTGTCCATTCTGCCTGTCAAAAAATAAATAAAAATTTTAAAAGATTTATTTATTTATTAGGCAGAGAGAGAGAGAGAGAGAGAGGTCTTCCATTCACTGGTTTACTCCCCAGGTGGCCACAACAACTGGAGCTGTGTTGATCCAAAGCCAGGAGCCAGGAACTTCTGGGTCTCCCACATAGATGCAGGGGCCCAAGGACTTGGGCCATCTTCTGCTGCTTTCCCAGGGTATAGCAGAGAGCTAGATCAGAAGTGGAGCAGCCGAGACTCGAAATGTTGCCCATATAGGATGCTTGCATGCAGGCAGCAGCTTTACCCACTACGCCACAGTGCCGGCCCCATGTGCAATTTTCTGTAAGGGGGTCATTCTATATGTGGTCCTTCATGCTGACTCCTTTCACTTAACAATGTTACCAAAGTTCATCCATGTTGTAGCATAAATGAGTACTTCATTTCTTTTTACTGCTGAGTAATACTTCATAATACAGATTTAACACATTTTTCCATTTATGAATTTATGAACATTGTTCATAAGCCAGGAGCTTATTCCAGGTCTCCCACATAGGTAGCAGGAGCCCAAGCACTCAGGCCCTCTTCTGCTGCTTTCTAGCAGCATTAGTAGGAAGCAAGATCAGAAGTGGAGCATCCAGGACTCCAGCTAGCCCCCAGCATCACAGATAGCAGCTTGGCCTGCTGTGCTTCAGTGCTGGCCCTGGGAGTGTCTAGTAAACAGCCAGACAGCTCAAATAGTGACTGTTACCTGGAACTGGACTTCAGGCGCTCTGCTGGCTTTCACTATGCTGTCCTACTGGGCTAGAGCTAGGAAATGGGATGAAGGCATGTTATGTTAAAAGGCCAAAAAATTGCTCTTCTCACAGATACTCAGTCCCTTTACTTTGGCTAAGTTAAGTACTTTTAAGGCCTCTAAAGTATTGGTGCTCTAAATACCTTAGTAATCAGTAGTGTGTTTTGTTTCTATGTTAAGCAATAAGCTTGTTTGGTTTTCCTAATCTCTACAATCGTGTAAGAGTTTTCTTCCCTTTTCTGTATTTGTTTTTTACTGCCTATTTAAAACAATAAGGTTCTCCCTGCTCTGAGGAAGCTGGCACCCTTAGGAGACATAAGGTATACTCCTGTTGTATTCAGTTGCTGGAATCAGGAGATTTACCAAAAGAAGTAGCATCTGAGATCGTAGGATTACTAATGCTGGAGGTAAGATGGAAGATACAAACTTTGTTTTGGGATAGATTTTGGGTCATTTGTAATTTGTTGAGGAAAGGAAACCTTAAGTGCCAAGCTTTGCTTAGTTCCTATTTATTTTAAAAAATTTTATTTATTTATTTGAGAGGTAGAGTTACAGACAGTGAGAGGGAAAGACAGAGAAAGGTCTTCCGTCTATTGGTTCACTCCCCAAATGGCTGAAATGGCCAGCACTGCACTGATCCGAAGCCAGGAGCCAGGTGCTTCTTCCAGGTCTCCCACACTGGGGTAGGGGCCCAAGGACTTGGGCCATCTTCCACTGCTTTCCCAGGCCATAGCAGAGAGCTGGATTGGAAGAGGGGCAGCCAGGACTAGAACTGGCACCCAGATGGGATTCCAGCACTGCAGGCAGAGGCTTAACCTACTGTGCCACTGTGCAGGCCCCATAGTTCCTATTTATAAATAAGAGTTTTTGTTTAAAAAAAACACTAAACTAAAAAGTGAATGAATAGATCATAAAGCCCTTAAATGTGTACATTATATTTTACACTATGGACATAGAAGAGATCTTCAAAAAGTTCATGGGAAATACATATTATGCAAAAAAAAATGCATAGATTTGTGAGGTACTTTTAAGATTGATTGATTAATTGATTTGAAAGGCAAAGTTAGGGAGAGACAGAAAGAGTGAAATCTTCCATTCTCTGGTTCCCTTCTCAAATGGCTGCAACAGCTTAGGCTGGGAGTCTAGAACTCCATCTCAGTCTCCTACATGGGTTTCAGTTCAGCTGCTTTCCCAGGAGCATAAGCAGGAAGCTGGATAAGAAGTGGAACAGCCAGTACTTGAACCAGCACTCTATGGGATGCCAGCATCACAAGCTGCAGCTTAATTCTCTGTACCATATCGCCAACCCATCAGTTTGTGTGTGTGTGTGGTTTTTTTTAAAGATTTATTTGTTTATTTGAAAGGCAGAGTGAGAGAGATGGGGAGGGAGGGGTGAGAATGATTGAGCAGCCGCCAAGGCAGGCCACTCATGTGAGTAGCAGGAAGTCAAGTTCTTGAGCCATCTATCTGCTAACTCCCAGGTGCATTATCAGGGAGATGGATTAGAAGTGGTGTGCCAGTATGCAAACCAGCAACTCCAATATGGAATCTGGTTGTCCCAAGCAGTGGGGTTAACTCACTGTACCACAGGGCCCACCCTAAATTTCAGAAAATTTTTTGGTATGAAAATAAATTTTTAATCTTTTAATTCCATTTTCCACAAAATTTTTGGAAAACTCTTATAAATCTCTTTGAATTCTCTGCATATTTGAAAACATTAGAGAACTAATGTAGTATTTTGAAGTCTGTGACAATTGTAAATATATACCAGAGCAAGATGATTTCATGATTCTCTTTCTAGATCTCAATATCAATTCAGCTATTTCAGTAAATGTATATTTCTTAGAAAGAGATATCAAACATTGAATTTCTGCTGAAGATTTTCTTTATCCCATGAACTTTTAGGCTCACCATTTTCCAGGATCAGTATTGGTTGAACTGGCCAATGAGTTTGTTGGTGCTGTCAAAGAGGGCACCTTAGTGACTGGAAAATCTTTGGAGTTATTACCCATCATTCTCACTGCCTTGGCTACAAAAAAGGAAAATCTGGCTTATGGAAAAGGTAACTTTCTTCCAATTTAAGTGATTTTTTTCTTTATTCACTTAATCAAACATTTCTGAATGTATTTTTCATTTCTAGGTGAGCTGAATGGGGAAGAATGTAAGAAGCAGTTGATTAACACCCTCTGTTCTAGCAGGTGAGTCTTTCAGGACTACAAGTGGCCAAAAAAAAGAATGAACCGTCTCTTCAGGAATTTATCTCTGAAGTTCTCAGTCCCTTTTTTTTTGTTTATAATACTGTAAACTATTTAATGTGATGAATTTTTGAGAGCTGCTATACTGTATTCTTTGCTCTAAAACTATACATACAGTTTCTTTTACTGTCCATCTTTAACATAGCAGTTTAGTTCTCTTAAGTATTATTTGGAGTCCTAAAGTCCTTTAAGGCTGGAAAAGTCATCCTGCTGCTATATCTTTTATTTGTTTTGAGGGAATAGGATATTCAAAGAGAATGTTTGTATCCTTTGGTTCACTTTGGCTCACTTGGTTAATCCTCCGCCTGTGGTGCCGGCATCCCTTCTGGACGCCGAATTCCAGTCCTGGTTGCTCCTCTTCCAGTCCAGCTCTCTTCTGTGGCCCGGAAAGCAGTGGAGGATGGCCCAAGTGCTTGGGCCCTGCACCCCCATGAGAGACCAAGAGGAGGCACCTGGCTCCTGGCTTCGGATCGGCACAGCGCCGGCCATAGCAGCCATTTGAGGGGTGAACCAACAGAAGGAAGACCTTTCTCTCTGTCTCTCTCTCTCACTGTCTATAACTCTACCTGTCAAATAAAAAATATGAAGACATATCACAGATGAAAAATTATTACTATATGGTCAGCCAAATAAATATAATACTAAGTTACATAATTACTCTTGGGTGTGTTGCAAAGATCAAGATGGAAATACCCAAGATTAATTACACAAGAGTTTATCACGTGTATTATGCCTAGCATTTTTCATTTAACACATCTATCCATATCAGCTTATATAACTCTATATTGTTCTTTTTAATGGTTCCATAGTAGTTTATATTATCTGGCTAATCTCCAGTTGTTGGATTATTGGGCTGTTTCCAATTTTTACTGTTACAAAAAGAATTGCTTGGGGCTGGTGCTGTGGCATAGCCTGTAAAGCCACTGCTTGCAGTGCCAGCATCCCATATGGGCACCGGTTCAATTCCCAGCTGCTCCACTTCAGATCCAGCTCTCTGCCATGGCCTGGGAAAGCAGTGGAAGGTGGCCCAAGTGCTTGGGCCCTGAACCCTCGTGGGAGACCCAGAAGAATCTCCTGGCTCCTGGCTTCGGATCAGCATAGCTCCGGCTGTTGCAGCCAATTAGGGAGTGAACCAGTGGGTGGAATACCTCTCTCTCTTTCTCTCTCTGTCTCTCTCTCTCTGTCCGTCCCTCCTCTCTGTGTAACTCTGACTTTTGAATAAATAAATAAATCTTTAAAGAAAAAAAAATTGTAAGTGAGCATCTTTATATATCCAAACAGTTTTAAAGTATGTATGTGTATGTTTTAAATAGTAAACTGAGTGGGTCTGTGTTTATGTGTATCTTTTTTAAAGAATTTATGTGTTTATTTATTTGAGAGAGAGAGTTACAGGCAGTGAGAGGGAGAGACAGAGAGAAAGGTCTTCCATCCTCTGGTTATCTCCCCAAATAGCCACAGCAGCTGGAGGTGCAATGATCAGGAGCCAGGAGCTTCTTCCAGGCCTCCCACACAGGTGCAGGGGTTTCAGCACCTAGGCAGTCTTCTACTGCCTTTCCAGGTCATAGCAAAGAGCTGGATCAGAAGAGGAGCAGCTGGGACTAGAACTGGTGCCCATATGGGATGCCGGCACCATAGGCAGAGGATTAACCTACTGCGCCACAGCACTGACACCTTATATGTATTTTTAAAGTTGATGAATATTGCAAACCTGTTGGACACTCCCTAAAATGATATGTGAAAAATGTTTCCCACAATCTTACTAGCATTAGATATCATCAGACTTTGATTTTGCTGGGCTGATAGGTTGAAAACTACTATTTTATTATTTTAAATGACATTTCTTTAATCTTATTTCCAAGTGTTAGAAAATCAGACTTGAAATGGGCCTGTTTTTTCCCCTCTTCACAAATTGTACAGTTAGACAAGTTGTATAAATAAGTTACAATGAAATAAGCTTCATATTCTTGTCATTTTCTTTAAATAGGTGGAATCAGCAATATATAATCCAACTGACCTCTATGTTCAAGTAAGTATCATCATTTTCTTTTTCTGTTAATATTCTGCTTTATGAACTGACCTACTAGAAATGGAAACGGAATAAGCTCAATCACCACTCTCTCCTTAGTAAGAGTATTTGTGCTTCTGTTTTCAGTTATGAAATTTCTTCCTTATCCCAGCTTTCTTTTTGGCTTTAATTATTTTAAATAGAACTGTGATTTTTTTTTTCCCCCAAGATGACTTAGCTTAGGCAAGGTTGTTGGGCCCTTAAAGGCTCTTCATAAGAGAAAAATCAAAAAAGCAGTTACAGTATTCTTTTTTTTTTTTTTTTTTGACAGGCAGAGTTGTCAGTGAGAGAGAGAGAGAGACAGAGAGAAAGGTCTTCCTTTTGCCGTTGGTTCACCCTCCAATGGCCGCTGCGGCTGGTGCACCGCGGCCGGTGCACCACGCTAATCCGAAGCCAGGAGCCAGGTGCTTCTCCTGGTCTCCCATGGGGTGCAGGGCCCAAGCACTTGGGCCATCCTCCACTGCCTTCCCGGGCCATAGCAGAGAGCTGGCCTGGAAGAGGGGCAACCGGGACAGAATCTGGCACCCTGATCGGGCCTAGAACCTGGTGTGCCGGCGCCGCAGGCGGAGGATTAGCCTGTTGAGCCGAGGCACTGGCCCACAACATTCTAGTATCTCCTTTATTCCTTGCCCCCAAATTTCATTTCTGAAAAAAATTTAATGGAATTTTAATGATTTTAAAGCCCTGAAATGAGTATCTAAAAACAAGACATTAGGCTTTGGCTAGAACTTTTAAAATAATCTTTAATCCACAGGGATGTCCCTCTGACAGCAGAAGAGGTGGAAATTGTGGTGGAAAAAGTGCTGAGGATTTTCTCTAAGTTGAATCTTCAAGAAATACCACCTTTGGTCTATCAGCTTCTGGTTGTCTCTTCAAAGGTATAAATAAAAAATTATTTTGTTTTAATTCTGGTGGTATGACCCAGTATGGCCATTCAGTTTATTTATATACATAGTTAGAATCAGAGCATAGATGCTTTCATTTTATGTATGGTAATTCATGTCTAATAAATAGGTTATGTCCCTCAGTCAATGAAAACTTGAACTATCTCTTGTACTATGACATTTTGTTTGTGTTAGTATGAGGGATAAAGATTCTAGAAATTGTGGACTGTAGGCCCGTTAAATAAGGAATATTTCAAACTGTGTTTTATCATGAAGGTGTTCTGTGTATTCTTAGCATGATTCTATAGATTTTAGCTTGTTTGTTTAACTCTGTCCCTGAGATGCTTATCTTGTCATTTAATTGGGATACCTTATCTATTTCACATTTTTTCAGGGAAGCAGAAAGAATGTTTTGGAAGGAATCATAGCTTTCTTCAATGAACTGGATAAGCAGCACAATGAAGAACATAGTGGTGATAAGTAAGTAACAATACTGTAGAAATATAGACTTTTTTACTAATTCATATTTTAATTACTTTGTCGTCTTCTCTTTCATTCCCTATCCTCTCTTCAGCACAAAATTCCTAATCTTTTCCTTGCTTTTCAGTAATGAAATTAAGGAAAAAATATAGACCATTCAGCTCTTTCGTTTCTGTCTCTTGGAAAATAGCAGTTATGCTCCTCTGAGTTTCAGGTATAAAACGTTAGCGTCCATTCTTATGCAAGGATCTATTTGGCCTTTAGGCTTCAGTAATGAATGAGTCAGATAATGTCCCTGTCTTGTGAAGCTTAAGCTTTAGTGAGAAGAAAATATTAGAGTGGAAAGTGTTTTGCAGATCATTCAAAGGGATGATGTGACCGTGATAGCATAGCTATTAGATAGGGTCAGGGAAAACCTGAGAGGATGCTGTTTTAACTGCTGAATGATTCTGTTTGTCAATCAGAGAGAACATTCTTGGATAGAATAATCAGTGCAAAGGCAGGAGTCTGTATGTCATCTCTGAGAAAAGTTTTATTTATTTAAAAAGCAGAGTTACACAGAGAAGGAGGCAGAGAGAAATAGAGAGAGGTCTTCCATTGGCTGGTTCACTCCTCAAATGGGTGCAATGGTCAGAGTTGGGCCGATCCAAAGCCAGGAGCTTCTTCTGGGTCTCCCACATGGGTGCAAGGGCCCAAGGACTTAGGCCATCTTCCACTGCTTTCCAGGCCAAAACAAAGAGCTGGATCGGAAGTGGAGCAGCTGGGACTCGAACCAGCGCACATAAATGATGCCAACACTGCATCCCCAGGATTTTTTTTTTTTAAAGCAAACATTTGTAGAGCAGTTATTTGTGGCCATTTGCTGTTCTGAGCACTTGAAACCTTACAACTCTATTTGGCTTCTATTTTATGGATGTGGAAACCAAGAGAGAAATTAAGAAATTTCCCAAAGTTATCCAGCCAGAAAGTAGTGGAGCTGAAATTTTAATCCAGGTAGTTAGCTTGCAGAATTCATGCTATTAACCCTGTTGCAGCCCATTGCTTCTGTCATATCATAACTTCTAGTTATTTGGCTTAGAAAATTGGCTGTACACAATTGATTAGAAGGTGGTCTTATGTACCGAGTTAGGAAGAACTGACAGAAGCAGGTTTTGGACCACGTTTTGTTTTAGGTATATATTAGCATCCTATAAGGATGTGCTGAGCACGTGTCTGGATTTGTAGGGAGAGAGACAGTTTGGAAGGGACTAAAGCAGTGGGACTGGGTGGGATTATCTGGGGAAAGTGGGAAGAGAAAGAGGGCCAAGATTGAGCTAGGATTCCATTTAAATTTTAAATAATGGGGAAGAATGAGCCAGCAAGAAATTGACAAGAGGCTAGCGACAGTGCCCTGGAAGCTACGAGAAGAAATTGTTTCAGAAAAAAGTGTCAAATGACTCAGTGCTGCTTTGTCAAGTCTGCTGAGACGTTAATTAAGATGGGACTTTATTGGTTTTGACAAACATGAAGGTCATTTGTGACCCTTTCAGGATTAGTGAAAGAGCATTGGGAGGAGATAGGGAAAGGACGGAAGCCTGCTTGAATTGGAATAGACTGGGAATAGAATATGACGTGAAGTGGAAATAATGACTTATTCTTTCAAGAAGTCATGTTGTAAAAAGGAACAGAGTATGGGACAATAGGATTTCTACTTTTGACAGCAGGTGAGTTCAACTTGAGTGTGTTTGCTTGTTAATTAGAGCACCTGCTTTTCTATTGAATCTTTTAGGCTGCTGGATCTTGTTACTGTGCCATCAAGTGAACTTCGTCATGTGGAAGGCACCATTATTCTACACATTGTGTTTGCTATTAAATTGGACTGTGAACTAGGCAGAGAACTCCTGAAACACTTAAAGGTAGTGCTGTCTCTTAAGGTGATCCCAGAACTCTATAAAAACAAGAATGTTTGAACTTAAGCCTCTTTTAAGTCAGTTAAGACAGGAAACAGAAGTATTGTATAATAACCCTGTGTCTAGAGGATCTCTCTCTCTCTCTTTTTTCCTTTGAAAGTAGAAACACCCCTAAACAAATCAGGAAGTTTGATTTGAAGACCTTCCATTAAATGTACTAATGTCCAATGAAGGTAGCGGCATAAAAAGAAAAAAAACAAAACAGCTGAGGGTTCTCAGCAGAAGACTCAAAATCTAATTTTAACTTTGTCTCAATATCTTACATTCTCTGCTTGTGCTTGTCCATTTATGAACTAGGATATTGCTTGTTTTTAGTGGTATATCATGGAGTTTTCTGATGCTAAATCATTCATTATTAAATCTCACTCTTCTCTCACATACTATATGAGGCATTTTCGCAATCTTATTTTTTTATTTTATTTATGTTTTTATTTTTTTGACAGAGTGGACAGTGACAGAGACAGAGACAGAGAAAAAGGTCTTCCTTTGCCGTTGGTTCACCCTCCAGTGGCCGCTGTGGCCGGCGCACTGCAGCTGGCGTACCACGCTGATCCGAACCAGGAGCCAGGTGCTTCTCCTGGTCTCCCATGCAGGTGCAGGGCCCAAGCACTTGGGCCATCCTCCACTGCACTCCCGGGCCACAGCAGAGAGCTGGCCTGTAAGGGGGGCAACCGGGACAGAATCTGGCGCCCAGACCAGGACTAGAACCCTGTGTGCTGGCGCCGCAGGTGGAGGATTAGCCTAGTGAGCCGCCGCGCCGGCCTATTTTCACAGTCTTTACCATTGTAGTAAGAGGGCAGCCATAGACAATACATAAATAAGTCAATGTGACTTGTGTTCATTTAAAACTAATTATGGACACTGAAACTTGAATATCACTTAATTTTCGTATGTCATGAAATATTTTTCCTTTGAATTTTTTTCATCTTCCTAACCATTTAAAAATGTAAAACGCAGTCTTAGCTCATGGGCTGTACACAAGCAGTGGTAGACTGATGGTCTAAGTATTGTATCAGGAGGCACTTAGTGTCAAGCTGTCCTATCACTGATGATTATAAATCATTTCGTTGAAACAATAAATGTTTTGGAGCTGGCGCTGTGGCATAGCAACTAAAGCCACTGCCTGCAGTGCCAATATCCCATGGGGGCCGGTTCGAGTCCCAGCTGCTTTTCTTCTTTTTTTTTTTTTTTTAAAAGATTTATTTGTGGGGGCTGGCGCCATGGCTCACTCGGTTAATCCTCCGCCTGCAGTGCCAGCATCCCATATGGGCACTGGGTTCTAGTCCCGGTTGCTCCTCTTCCAGTCCAGCTCTCTGCTGTGGCCTGGGAAAGCAGTGGAGGATGGCCCAAGTGCTTGGGCCCCTGCACCCACATGGGAAACCAGGAAGAAGCACCTGGCTCCTGCACCGGCTGTAGTGGCCATTTGGGAAGTAACCATCCGAAGGAAGATCTTTCTCTCTGTCTCTGTCTCTCTCTCTCTGTCTATAACTCTACCTGTCAAATAAAAAAAAAAAAAAAAGATTTATTTGTTTGAAAGAGTTACACAGAGAAAGAGATTCAGAGGGTGGGGGGAGGTGTCTTACATCCGCTGATTGACTCCTCAGTTGGCCACAACGGCTGGAGCTGACCCGATCTGAAGCCAGGAGCCAGGAGCATCTTTTGGGTCTCCCATGCAGGTGCAGGAGCCCAAGGACTTGGGCCATCTTCTACTGCTTTCCCAGGCCATAGCAGAGAGCTGGATCGGAAGTGGAGCAGCCGGTACACGATATGGGATGCTGGCACTGTGGGCAGCGGCTTTACCTACTATGCCACAGCTCTGGTCCCCCAGCTATGCTCTTCTGATGCACCTCTCTGCTATAGCCTATGAAAGCAGTAGAAGATGGTCCAAGTTCTTGGGCCCCTACACCTGTGTGGGAGACCTGGAAGAAGCTCCTGGCTCCTGGCTTTAGATCAGCACAGCTCTGGCTGTTGCGGCCATTTGGGGAGTGAACCAGCAGATGGAAGACCTCTCGCTCTGTCTCTTCCTCTCTGTAACTCTGCCTTTCAAATAAACAAATAAATCTTTTTTAAAAAATGGATGTTTTTTCATTTGTAAAGCAATTAATTAGTGTAATTAGTAATCTTGTGGAATCATAATTTGAGATCATGTGAAAATCCTTTCCTCCAACATTTTACATAGGGATTTTTGTTTTCCCATTTATTGATGATTCTTGGCATAAATCAGTCATTATACTGGGAGCTACAAAATGGTAGAATTAAATTAGAGAATTTTAATTGTGTCATTCCTTCTACTTTAATAGCTGACCTTCTTTAAAAAGAACCTCTCTTTCTATTGTTTTGAGTATCATACACCCATGAACCCTTTTAAATTCAATTATTATTAATTCATTTTTTACTACAGTTATTACTTGTTTTGAGATCAAAGTTGCCCAAATTTGGTGAATTGGATCCTTTTAGATGATTTGTGTGTCCTTTGGCTATAGCCCCTTTAGTTTTTGAGCACTTTCGTGGCATAGGATACTCACGGCTCACCTCGTATTTCCTTGCCCTATGCTGGTGTCAGCCGTTTCTCCAAGGAGTCCAGGATCCACTGGCAGGAAAGGATGACTAAGCTTCAAAGTTCCTTTATCCTCTGTTACATTCCTTGTAATTATTTATTGGTCTTCTCAAAGAACCCGTTTTTTGTTTATTTTGATTTACTTTACTGTTTTTATTTTTGTTTGTTTTCAGTTTCATTGATTTTTAATTTTATATTCCCTTTTTTGTTATTTTAATGTCATTTTTTCTAGGTCTTAAAAACCTATTTTTTAAACTTTATTGATGTATTATTTACATAGTAAAATTCACCCATTTTAAGTATACAATTCGATGAGTCTTCATAAAACTTTATTTTTAAAGATTTATTTATTTATCTGCGAGATAGAGTTACAGGTAGAGAGAGGGAGAGACAGAAAGAACGATTTTCCATCTGCTGGTTCTCTCCAAAAATGGCTGCAACGGCTGGAACTGAGCCTATCCGAAGCCAGGAGCCAGGAGCTTCCTCCAGGTCTCCCATGCGGGCACAGGGGCCCAAGGACTTGGACTATCCTCCACTGCTTTTCTAGGCCATGGCAGAGAGCTGGATTGGAAGTGGAGCAGCTGAGACTTGAACCGGCACCCATATAGGATGCTGGCACCACAGGCGGAAGCTTAGCCTATTACACCATGGTGCCAGCCCCTCATAAAACTTACATAAAAAATAATTTTGTAACCATTACCATAATCAAGTTTTAGAGTGTTTTTTATCACCCTGTTTAATGTTTAGTCCCACTCTCAGCCCAATGCAACAATTAGTCTACTTTCTTTCTCTATAAATTTGCCTTTTGTAGACACTTGTGTAAATTTAATCATATGTATGATCTGGAGTCATGTACTATATGATCTTTTGTGTATGGCTTTTTGAAAATTTTTCCCGGTTGCTCCTCTTCCAGTCCAGCTCTCTGCTATGGCCCGGGAAGACAGTGGAGGATGGCCCAAATCCTTGGGCCCTGCACCCGCATAGGAGACCAGGAAGAAGCACCTGGCTCCTGGCTTTGGATCAGCGCAGTGCGCCAGCCGCAGTGCACTGGCCGTAGCAGCCATTGGGGGGTGAACCAATGGAAAAAGGAAGACCTTTTTTCTCTGTCTCTCTGTCTCTCTGTCTCTCTCACTGTCCACTCTGCCTGTCAAAAAAAAAAAATTATGTATTTTCAAGGTTCATGTTATATCATGTATCAGTATTTTTTTTTAAGATTTATTTATTATTTGAAAGGCAGAGTTACAGAGAGGCAGAGGCAGAGAGAGAAAGAGAGTTCTTCCGTCTGCTGGCTCATTCTCCAGGTGACCACAATAGCTGGAGCTGTGCTGATCCCAAGCCAGAAGCCAGGATCCTCCTCTGAGTCTCCCCCAGGGGTGCATAGGTCCCAGTACCTGGGCCATCCTCTACTACTTTCCCAGGCCATAGCAGAGAACTGTATCAAAAGTAGAACAGCCAGATCTCAAACCGGTGCCCATATGGGATGCCAGCACTGCATGTGGCGATTTTACCTGCTACTCCACAGTGCCAGCCCCCATATATCAGTATTTTATTTCTTACTGAATTGTATTTTATTGTATGTGTGTATCAGTTTTAACTTCACTTAGTTGAAGGACTTTTTTTTCTACTTTTTGGCTGTTATGAATAATGTTATGAGCATTCACGTGCCGGTCTTTGTAGATATGTTTTTTTCTTCTCATGAGTACTTATCTAGGAATGGAATTGCTAGTTTGTGTGATAAATGTTTAAATTTTAAAGAAACTGTTTTCCAAAGTAGTTATATCGTTTTACGTTCCCACCATCGCTGTAAGATCACTGTTTTTCTATTTTCTGGTCAACATTTGCTATTTTCTGTCATTTTTATTATATCCATTCTCATTGGTATGAAATGGTATCTCAATGAGATTTAATTTTATTTTTCCTTAGTGACTGATATAATCATCTTTTCATTTTGGTGAAATGTATCTTTAAAGTTTTGCCTGGGTTTGATTGCATTGTTCTTATTGTTGAATCGTAAGAACTCTGTCTATTCTGGTTACAGTTCTTTATCGGGTATATAATTAGCAAATCTTTTTTTCAGTCTATGACTTAACTTTCTATTTTCTCAGTCATAGTTCTTGAAGCACAGAAAGTTTTTAATTTTGGTGAGATCCAATTTATAAATTATTTTATATATGAGAGAATGTTTTTGGTATTATGTCTAAAAATATCTTTGCCTAATCTGAGGTCCTGAAGATTTTCTGTATGTTTTCCTCTAAAAGTATTATAGTTTTAGCAGTTACATTTAAGTTTCTGATCCATTCAAGGGCCTGTTTTTAACTAGGTTTTGTTATACTTTTAAATGTAAGTAATGACTTCATTTTGGTTTATTCTAGGCTGGACAGCAAGGAGATTCCAATAACTTATGTCCCTTCAGCATTGCTCTTCTTCTCTCTGTAACAAGAATACAAAGATTTGAGGAACAGGTATTTTTTAAATGACATTTTGGTTTATTTTTAGTTAATAAGCATTCAAGAATCTATTTTTGTTATCCTTTTTTTAATTTTTATTAACATAATGAGAACAGATTTCATGTACTTCATGGGAGCAATTCTAAGATAACCACACTTCCCTCCTTCCCCTTCTACCTTCCTCAATCCCCCTCATTCCTTCCTTCCTTCCTTTTTTTTCCCTCAAGTTTTGCAAGAATATGATTTTAATCCACTCCATAATCACAGGCTTATTATTCCACTAACCATAACACTCAACAAGTAAAAGGTAGAAAGACCACAGTTCAAAAGGAGTATAAACAAGGACAAAAAAACAAAGTTAAATCACTAGGTGTCCATTTCATCTTTATACATCTTTTTGTATTCAGTGTTAACTACCACATGTTAGAGAAAACATGATATTTGTCCTCTGGGGACTGGCTTATTTCACTAAGCATAATGGGCTTCTAGTTTCATCCATTTTGTAGTAAAAGACAGGATTCCATTCTTTTTTATGTCTGAATATTATTCCATAGTGTATATATACCATATTTTCTTTATCCGGTTGTCATTTAATGGACATCTGGGTTGAATCCACAGTTTAGCTATTGTGAATTGAGCTGTAGTAAAAATGGAGGTATAAATAACTGTCTCATATGCTGATGCCATTTCCTTTGGGTAAGTTCCTAGAATCCTTACTTAATTCCACCCCTCTCCTGCCAGCAGCAAAGCTGTAAGACATCTAGACCCCCAGTGTTTCCTGGAGGTGCTATGGGATTTTACCTGTGTTTCTTCCTGTGTGGGAAGCAGGTGGTGAAGTGTGGATAACAGTGGAAACACAGCAAAAACAGAAGTTCAGCTATGTATTCACCAACAGTATTATTTTATGTAGCTTTCCAAGAAATTTCCCTTATGCAGCTGAAATGAACAAAAATAGGAAGGAAAATATAAAATCCTTTATCCCTTTTTCTCATGTGTTCCCAGGTTGTAGGTAATATTTATATGATTTTTAACTGATTTTCTCACTTCATGAAGGGCTGTCTTCAACTCTTTTTTTATACAGAAAATTTATTAAAACAACAAAATGCTTGACTTGAAAAATATCTAGGATTCAGTTTTTTTAAGAGTAGTTTACCCCTACTAAAAGACAGATTGCCCAACGTATAACCACTGTGTACAGAAAGTTATAACATTGTCCTTGGTTTTACAATGATAAATGAAAAACATTAGAAGTCTGCATCAGGCTGGCGCCAGGGCTCACTGTGGCACCGGCACCCTGGGTTCTAGTCCCGGTTGGGGTGCCAGATTCTGTTCCAGTTGTTCCTCTTCCAGTTCAGCTCTCTGCTGTGGCCCTGGAAGGCAGTGGAGGATGGCCCAAGTCCCTGGGCCCTGCACCTGCATGGGAGACCAGAAGGAAGCACCTGGCTCCTGGCTTTGGATTGGCGCAGTGCGCCAACCATGGCGGCCATTTGTGGGGGGCTGAACCAACAGAAAAGGAAGACCTTTCTCTCTATCTATCATTGTCTAACTCTACCTGTTCAAAAAACAACAAAAAAAAAATCTCCAATCAAACAAGCTATGCGAGGATTTTCATGTGTTTTTTTTTGTTGTTGTTGTTAAAACAGTGAGCTCAAAATAACTTATTGAAATATAAAGATAAAAGCTGAATAAGCATGCCATTAATGGATAAAAGGGATATTTTTACAGAACCAGTATTTTTCCCCATTCCCTCTCCATTTGATGTCAATCAAAGCATACTATTGACCATTTAGTTAGAAAAAGGAGAGAAAGAAAATGCAATATGCTTGTGCACATGCACCAGTTACTTTATATACATTAAAGGAACGGGGAAGGGGAAATGAAAGAACAGAGAAAACTGTGCTGCAGCAATCAGCATGTGATGGAACCCAGTTGCAGTCTTCTGGTTGAGCATATGTTCTTGGTCTGTGAGGAGAGTTCTGGAGTAAAGCAGCGGGTTCCCTTTGCAGTAGACACTGCCCAGCTGCTGCTGGAACACATCAGTCGTATCTTCGTTCTTCGTTTCCAACTGTGCAAATGTGTTCATTGATTGGCTGCCCGTCTACTCGGAATCTGATCTGCCTCATTGACAAACCCTGTCGTTCACAATAGGCTTTCATTAGTTTACTAAGTGGTGTATGCCTCACAATCTTAAACTGCTCCACAGAACCATCCTGCCCTGCCACCTTCAAATTAATACGATCGTTCAGTAGTTGTAGAGATTCAAGTAAATGGAAGCTCTTAGGGTAAATAAAAGTTAAGATTCATAGAATGAGCTATAATTTTTGCTTCATTTTTCTGTATTTTCATTATATTAGGTGTTTGATCTTTTAAAAACTGCCATTGTGAAAAGCTTTAAGGATCTTCAGCTACTACAAGGTTCAAAATTTCTTCAGAATCTAGTCCCTCATAGAGCCTGTGTTTCAACCATGATCTTGGAAGTGATAAAAAATAGGTGAGTCGGTGAACCATATTCCAAAGTTTATAAGATTTTTACTTTTTAAAATGCAGTATGGTGGCCAGCGCAGCAGCTCACTAGGCTAATCCTCCGCCTGCGGCGTTGGCACCCGGGTTCTAGTCCGAGTCGCGGCGCTGGATTCTGTCCCGGTTGCTCCTCTTCCAGTCCAGCTCTCTGCTGTGGCCCAGGAAGGCAGTGGAGGATGGCCCAAGTGCTTGGGCCCTGCACCCGCATGGGAGACCAGGAGGAAGCACCTGGCTCCTGGCTTCGGATAGGTATGGCACACCGGCCATGGTGGCCATTTGCGGAGTGAACCAACGTAAAGAAGACCTTTCTGTCTCTTTCTCCCACTAACTCTATCAAATAAAAAAAATTAATAAAAATCACCAAGTATATTATGCATTTAAACAAAAAGTTTCATAATTAAATCCCTTATTTAGTTGGTCTCTTTCGCTTCTTTTATTTTATTTTATTATTTTATTTTATTTATTTTTTTGACAGGCAGAGTGGACAGTGAGAGAGAGAGACAGAGAGAAAGGTCTTCCTTTGCCGTTGGTTCACCCTCCAATGGCTGCCACGGCCAGTGCGCTGTGGCCGTCGCACCGCGCTCATCTGATGTCAGGAGCCAGGTGCCAGGTGTTTTTCCTGGTCTCCCATGGGGTGCAGGGCCCAAGCACTTGGGCCATCCTCCACTGCACTCCTGGGCCACAGCAGAGGGCTGGCCTGGAAGAGGGGCAACCGGGACAGAATCCGGCGCCCCGACCGGGACTAGAACCCGGTGTACCGGCGCCGCAAGGTGGAGGATTAGCCTGTTGAGCCACAGCGCCGGCCATCTTTCACTTCTTATTCACTTTGAATTTATGGAGCTTGGGAGAGGGCGAATTTTAAATGAGAACTTGTTATTTCTGAGTGTTTTACCTATTGATAGGCTCCTTTATCTGCTCTGGATCTGGTTATTCTTTTTTCTAAGGTTTATATTGTATCTCCAGTATTTTCCACACTGTCTCTCCAAATTGGGCTAAAGAAAAAAGCTCTGGCTAACCAGAAAGCTGCCTATCTCCTGGAGTCTCCACTACCACAAGACTTGGAAACATCTCCATCTATAAATAATATCTAGTGGGCACTTACCACAAGGTAGAACCATACCTTAGCAGGAAGGCTTTGGATAGCATTATTATATTATATATATTGTTATTATAACTGGCATATTAGTTACACGTGCTTACCTCAGTCAGTGTAACCTTCAAATGGTGCATACTATATTTGATGTGATTGAAATTTGGGGCTCCACTTAATGCATTTTGGTGATATTTTATTGTATTTAGACTTGGATTTGCTTGTTAGTTTCTAGAATTAATTGATAGAGACAATTGTGTTGTAAAACAGGATATTCCTGAAAAACTTTCTGTTCTTGAAAATTACATTTAAAAATTATAGAACCTGTGGGAAAAGGAGGGTAGGGCAGACTGAAAACATGCTGGACTTTGTAACCAAAGCCCTAAGATATTTTCTGTTCTTAATGTGGAAATTCTATATTAAATGTGAGACTTTAGTTGAAATACCTTGGAGATTTAGACAAGATGTACAATATTGGTGAGACCCACATGCTTCAGAGATATTGATACATGTGTGGCCTAATACAGGAGGGAGAAAGTGAAGGAATGGACGTTGTGAACAGTGCTCTATTCCTCCGTGATTTGCTGTGTTCAGTTCTGTTAATGTCCTGGGTATTGACTTGTAGTTATTTTGCGATACAAAACACTGAGGTACCAGAAAAAACATCACCGTTGAAAAATAATGCAGGGGCAAGCATTGTAGCATAATGGGTTAAGCCTTTGCCTACACCACCAACATCCCATGTGTGTGCTGGATTAAGCCTGGCTGCTCCACTTCTGATCCAGCTCTCTGCAAATGTCCTGGAAAAGCAGTGGAAGATGACTCAAGTCCTTAAGTCCCTGCACCCACGTGGGAGACGTGGCAGAAGCTCCTAGCTCCTGGGTTCAGATAGGCTCAACTCTGGCTGTTATGGCTATTTGGGGCGTGAATCAGTGGATGGAAGATCTCTCCCTCTGCCTCCATTTCTCCCTCCCTCTTTCTGTCTGTAACCCTGCCTCTCAAATAAATAAACAAATCTTAAAGAAAAATAATCAAACTTCCAGATTATACTGACTAACCTATTTGTGAGTCATATGAGCTTTTCATAGAAGAGACAACTGTAACTGTCTTCTCCTTCTAAAATGCCAGCCTTTGGGGAACGTTTACTCTCCTCCTCCTCTTGCCATTCTCATGTTATTCTTGGGGCCACTGTTGTGGCATAGCAGGTTAAGCCATTGCCTGTGATGCCAGTGTCATATGGGTGCCTGTTTAAAACCCAGCTGCACCATTTCTGATTCAGCTCCCTACTAATGCACCTGGGAAAGCAGCAGCAGGTGACCCAAGTGCCTGGGCCCCTGAACTCATATGGGAGACCCAGAAGAAGTTCTGGGTTCCTGGACTCAGCCTGGCGCAGTCTCAGCTGTTGTGCCATCTGGAGAGTGACCTAGCAGATTGAAGTTCTCTCTGTCTCTCCCTTTCTCTCTGCCTTTCAAAAAATAAAAAACAAATCTTTAAAAAAATTTTCTTAACAATCAAAACTTACTTAGACTTAATAAATTTTACTAGTTTCTTTGTTTACTTTTTTTTTTTTTTTGACAGGCAGAGTGGACAGTGAGAGAAAGAGAGAAAGGTCTTCCATTGGTTCACCCCTCAATGGCCGCTGCGGCTGATGCGCTGTGGCCAGCGCACCACGCTGGTCCGAAGTCAGGAGCCAGGTGCTTCTCCTGGTCTCCCATGCCGGTGCAGGGCCCAAGCACTTGGGCCATCCTCCACTGCACTCCCGGGCCACAGCAGAGAGCTGGCCTGGAAAAGAAGTAACCGGGATAGAATCCGGCGCCCTGACCTGGGCTAGAACCCCGGGGGCCAGCGCTGCAGGTGGAGGATTAGCCTATTGAGCCGCAGTGCCGGCCTACTTCTATTTTTTGAATCAGGTGTTTTTCTCTTGGAAATGTGCCATAAATCTATGTTTTACAGTAATTCTGATATAGTTTATGAATAGTAAACTTTGAATCTTTTCATATCTAAAATTGCTTGCTTCATATTTTAATGATAAGTTGAACAAGTATACGATTTCAGTTTAGAATTATTTTTCATCTTGAATTGCTAAGGAAAAGTCTGACAATTATCTGATTCATTGTATTCTAGATAGTCTGTTCTTTCCATCATGAAAACTTTTTTTTTCAAAGATTTATTTTTTTATTTGAAAGTCAGAGTTACACAGAGAGAGGAGAGTTAGAGAGAGAGAGAAAAGTCTTCCATCTGCTGGTTCACTCCCCAATTGGCTGCAATGGCCAGAGCTGCGCAGATCCAAAGCCAGGAGCCAGGAGCTTCTTCCAGGTCTCCCACGTGGGTGAAGGGGTCCAAGGGCTTGGGCCATCTTCTACTGCTTTCCCAGGCCACAGCAGAGAGCTGGACTGGAAGAGGAGCAACCGGGACTAGAACTGGTGCCCATATGGGTTGCCAGCACTTTAGGCCAGGATGTTAACCCACTGTGCCGCAGCGCTGGCCCTGAAAACTTTTTTTTAATTAAACGTTAATTTGTAATGACCTTCTATTCTGTGTGGATTTTTTTAAAGATTTATTTAATTAATTCATTTTTTATTTTATTTGAGAGAGAGAGAGGGCTTTCATCTCCTGGTTCACTCCCCAGATGGCCGCCACAGCTGGAGTTGCACTGATCCGACGCCAGGAGCCAGGATCTTCTTCCTGGTGTCCCACGTGGGTGCAGGGGACCATCTTCCACTGCTTTCCCAGGCCATAGCAGAGAGCTGGATTGGAAGAGGGGCAGCTGGCACTCGTACCGGCACCCATATGGATTGCCGGCACTGCAGGCAGTGGCTTTACCTGCTACACCACAGTGTCAGCCCCCATCATGAAAACTAAGATTTTTTTATCTTGATGCTCTGAAATACATTTCGTATGCAGAATGTGTTGGTTATCCAGGACAAGTTTGGGAAATAAGTAATATGAGTATAAGGGTAAAGTCTCTTACTAAGTTTTTCTTTTTAACTAAGCTTTGTTTTCTTCCAGTGTTCATAGCTGGGATCATGTTACTCAAGGCCTGGTAGAACTTGGGTTCATTTTAATGGATTCATATGGACCAAAGAAGATTCTTGATGGAAAAATTATTGAAACCAGCTCAGGTCTTTCTAGAACATCAAACCAGAATGCATGTAAGCTGGGAGCTAGAATACTGTTGGAAACTTTTAAGGTGAGACTAGTTTGACACCTCTTCTTTCATTTTGTTTAAAAGATACTATAAATAGATTCTGATATTTGCTTAGGAGTTTGAAAGATAAGAAAGCTTGAGTATGTAGCAGAATGGCAGAGTGTATATGATAGAAATTGGGATGGTACTGAAACATTACAGATTCAATTTGATGCAAAACTTAATTTTCTCATTCATTCTTTAAGTTTTTAATTCCAATTAAATTGTTTGTTTCTGACATTTCTAAGAAGCTTAACTACAAGATAATTTTTTCCATAGTTTCCTCTTCCTCCAACAGTAAATTGTTTTCTTGGTTTTTTTTTGTTTTGTTTTATTTTATTTTAATGCTGTTTCCTTATGAAAAAATAATTTTCTAGTTACTGTAGAACAACAGGCTTGAAAAGATCATGTTTATTGATTCATCATTTTTGAAGGACTCAAAATGAGGAATTTACATTTTTTGCATTGTTAACATTTTGTTTCAGAGAACTTTCCAATACAAAAATTTTGAGGAAATACAAAGATCTCCCATATACCTTTCACCCCTTTTCCCCTATTAACATCTCATATTAGTATTGTTGTCACAGTTATAAATTGTCTTCTTTATATTCAAGTTCTTTAATATAGTTATGTACCAAAGGTGTCGCTTAAGTTATTTGGAGGTCTATGAAGTAAATGCATGGAATAGTGCGTAAGTTATAAGTGGTGATATACATTACCCTTTTTAATAGTAATATAGTTTAAAACATTCTTAGAATAAGTTTTTTCCATGTTTTTCAAAACTGTATAGTGGTTCCATTTGAGTTCAGATAGATGTTGGCTTTATCAAGGCATCTATAAAGTATATAATTACTAAGTCATCAACGTCTGAGATCTGAAAGAAGTATTCAAGTTCAAGTAAGAATCTAACTTAAATCTAAGTGAAAAATCAGAACAGGTCTGACATTAGTAAAGACTTCTGAGTTTCTAGAAATTTTCATGTGTTTTAAATTTTTAGAATAAAAGTTATGTGTTCTGTCAGAAATGTGGATGTTGGCATTTAATAGATATCTATGCAGAATTATTCCCTGTTTGATGCTGAAACTTACATGTAGTAGTATTTTCTTGTGATCTGTGCTTTTGGGCTCATGAGCATGGTATTTATCCTAATAATGAATGCTCTCAGCACAGAAGGAGGGAAGAGTTGAGTGATTCTGTCTTTCCAGATGATCCATGTTATATTCTGATTTGTCTGTGAAGTAAAGTCATTTTACCCATATCCAAACTATTCTTCATCCTACCTGACATGCATTGATGTGTTTATAAGCTGAGAGTCACCTAGGAATGTTTCTGTTCTTTTTAGATTCATGAGATGATCAGACAAGAAATTTTGGAGCAAGTCTTCAACAGAGTTGTTACCAGAGCATCCTCTCCCATCAGTCATTTCTTAGGTATTGAATTTCAAAAGTATAAATAAAGTTCTTAGGAATATTTATATTAAATGTTATAATGATTTGGTCTCAAAAAAACATTTTTTAAATCATAACAGGAGAGGTTAATGCAATATCTTTGATTCCGATGCCAATGAAACCTTAAATCCTGGGGCAGGTGTTTGGCCTGGCAGTTGACAACAATTGGGATAACCAAAGTTGGGATACCTTTGTCTCATATTGGAGTGCCTGGGTTTGAGTCCCAGTTTTGCTTCCCATTCCAGCTTCCTTCTAGTAGGCACCCTGAAAGATAGCAAATGATGGCTGAAGTGAGTCCTTGGCACCCATATAAGAGACCTAGATTGAGTTCTCAGCTCCCAGCTTCAGCCTGGACCAGCCTCAGCTGTTGTGGGCATTTAGGGAGTAAACCTGTGGGGAGTTCTTTGTCTCTCTCTCTGTGTCTCCTTGCCTCTTAAATAAAATAAAGCCATAGTCCACTTACATTGTCTGTGATTGTCATGAAGGCAGTAGTTGTAAATAAGGAAGGGATCATGTTAAATACATGTTAATGGCAACTTGTTAATGAGTGAAACTTCCATTTTTCATCAACGTTCGCTCTCTCTTTTTTAATACTCCACAAATGAGTGCCATCTTGGTGTTGCTACTCATTGACTTCTTAGTCTCTTAACCTGTGACATTCTGACTTCAGTACTTTTCTCTTTATTGACCCTGAGTTCACCATTTTTAGTACATATCCTAGTTTCTAAATCAACTGGCCTATTCTTTGTAACTGATTTTCTTCATTTCTCTGTCATTCAACACCATTCACAACTCCACTTAAATTTTTTAGGTAGGTTCTCTGATAATGATAGTAGTTTGCTTCTTATTCTGCCTGTGAACAGTTTTTGTCTTTTAATGTTCCTTGTCTTTCTTCTACCCATAAACTGTAAAATGTGGTACTTAATACTTTATTTTACTTTTATCCCCTTCTTTACAGCTTTATTGAGGTATAATTGAAATATAATAATTTCTACGTATTTTAAGTTTTTTGTTTATTGGAGAGACAGCACTAACACCCACTGGATCATTTCCAGATGTTCACAGCTGGCCAGGGCTGAAGCAGGGAGGCACAATCCAGGTCTCCCACATGAGTGGCAAGAACCAGTTACTTGACCCATCACCACTTCCCTCCAAGATCTGCATTATCAGGAAGCTGTGACTAGGGTTGAAACTCAGGTAGTCTACTGTAGAATATAGGCACCTTGACTTCTAGGCTACACACCCAGTCCCTGCGTATTTACAGTATATGGCTTTATTTGCTATTCTGTAATTGGGCAGCAGCTCAGATTTCAGGCCAAAAGAGGTTCAGAATGCTCTGCCATACCACATGGGCAAGTTATATTTATAACCAGACAATAGGAAATGACATACAGAAAATGGAGGTGAAGTACAGAGACAGCTTTTCTTGAATGTATGACATGTATTTATTTTATGGATTGATTTCCTCCTCATTGTAGCTTGTATTTTCCTGCTTCTTTGAATGCCCTTTTCATTGGATTCTACTCTCTATTAATTTTACATTGTTGTTTTATTAGATTTTTTTCCCCTTCAATTATCTGTAGCTCTAATTTTCTTGGAAAACATTTAATCTTTTGATGGTTATTTTTATGTTGCGTTAGGCAAGACCAGACAATATTTAATCTGGGGCTAATTTGGTTCTACTACTGAAAAAATAAGTTTATGAGTACTCAGCCTTGTACATTGAAGTATCTGCACTTTAGCTGTTGTGAATGAACTGTTTCATAGCTTTTGTGACCTCTGAAAATGGATCTGTAATCTCCTTTTGGGATTCTTTCCCATCTCAAGTGGTTTCCTCACACACTGCTCCCGCACTCCACTGAAGTAGAGAAGGTGCTTAAAAGCTCTCTTTCTGCACAACCTTTTTCTTTCTAGTACTCTGTGAATTCTGGCTTCTTCAACATTCTTGAATTCTGGATTTTGTTATTTTCTTTTTAAAGATTACTCACTCGTTCATTCATTCATTTAGAAGACAAAGACAGCTCCCATCAGGTAGTTCACTCCCAGCTGAGAGCTGAGAACTCAACCTGTCTCCCACATGGGTGCAGGGACCCAAGCATTTGAGCTGTTCACATGCTGCTTCCCAGGATGTGTGTTAGAAAGCTGGATCAGACGCAGAGGAACTGGGACTCACACTGGGCATTCTCTTGTGGTACGTGTGCCCCAAACAGCAACTTAACTGTTCCACCACATGCCTACTCCCGTATATTTTTTAATAAGGTATTGTGCCCTTTTTCTGGCCCTTTGTGCCCTTGATAGTTTGATCCAAATTTACCCCCTTTTTTTTTTTAAGATTTATTTATTTATTTGTGAATCAGAATTGCAGAGAGAGAGAAGGAGAAGCAGAGAGAAAGAGATCTCCCATCCTCTGGTTCACTCCCCATTTGGCCACAACAGCTGGAGCTGCACCCATCAGGAGCCAGGAGCTTCTTCCAGGTCTCCCAGGCGGGAGCTTGGGCCAAAGGTCTCGGGCCATCTTCTACTGCTTTTTCAGGCCACAGCAGAGAGCTGGATTGGAAGTAGAGCAGCCAGAACTTGAACCAGTGCCCACATGGGATGCTGGCACTGTAGGCAGCAGCTTCACCTGTTACGCTACAGCACCGGCCCCTCAAATTTACCTTTGAAACATTAACTTCAATTATTTACTTTTCTGAATCTTACATTCCAACTTTGCCTGTTTCCCTACCATCCCTTTAATACTTGTTTACTTATGTTCCTTGTGCTTTTACTCATTGTTCCTTTACAGTCAGCTTTTTGGGTTCTTTGCACATTTAAATATTGCCTGTCTTTTAGAAGCTAGTTTAAAATTCCTTCTCCTGATTATTTTTCCCAACTCAGAGCTATCTCTGTCTACTTTGAACTTCTCTTTAAACTTCCTCTTTACCACTTGGTAGACCATAAGCTGTAATTCTTTAAAAATAGTTTTTCTTGACTTCCAACTAAATTATTAAAATCTTGAAGGAAAAGAGACGATGTTTTATGCTTCATGCAGACTTGATAGGACCATTTTATACTTGGCACATAATGAACATTTATCAGTGACTCGTTGTGGCTTGGAGTGTGAAGACGTGCTGCTCTCCAGGCACTGTGATGGGTTTCCTCCTTTATTTTAGACAGTTTAGTTTCTGTGATGTTGTCCTATCACCAGAAAAAAGCGTAAAGTACCCTGACTATAGTGACTGGAGAAAAACAGTAGAAATTTGTATTGTATGTAGTATACTTGACATATTTGAGAAAGGAAACAAAAGACTCCACAATTTCTTTTCCTATAATTATTTTCCTTTTAGTTTTAGTATTTTTTGTTATTTAATGCAGTTGACTGTAGCTTTTTTTTTTTCAGACCTGCTTTCAGATATCATCACGTGTGCACCCTTAGTTCTTCAGAATTGTTCTTCTAAAGTCACAGAAACTTTTGACTATTTGTCCTTTCTGCCTCTTCAGACTGTACAGGGGCTGCTTAAGGCAGTGCAGGTAAGCATTCCAACTCCTAACTAGCTGTGAAGACTAGTGTTTGGATATCTAATGGAAGTCTGATGTATTTCCTTATAAATAAGTATTGTTTAAGAAATCCTATCCCGGGGCTGGCGCTGTGGTGTAGCAGGTAAAGCCGCCACCTGCAGTGCTGGCATCCTATATGGTCTCCGGTTCGAGACTCAGCTGCTCCACTTCTGATCCAGTTCTCTGCCTTGGCCTGGGAAAGCAGTAGAAGGTGGCCCAAGCTCCTGGGCCTCTGTACCTGTGTGGAGACCCGGAAAGAGATCCTAGCTCTTGGCTTTAGATCAGCCGAGCTCTGGCTGTTGAGGCCATTTGGGGAGTGAACCAGCAAGGAAGACCTCTCTGTCTCTGTCCCTGCCTCTCTGTAACTGCTTCATTTGTAAATTTATATATTTATAAATAAATTTATAAAGTACTATTTATAAATAAATAAATCTTTAAAAAAGAAGAAGAAAGGAATCCTATGCCATTGAATCTGAAACGTGACAATTTGTATTGAAAGAGCACTGAGGTAGACTGTCATCCATGTTTACTCTCTCTTCATTCTCTGTCCTTTGACTTGTTTTTAAGTTAGTGAAGTAATTAAAAGTCAGTAGATTCATGAAGGCATTCAACCAGTTTCAATTTACTGTTCCAAAGTATACTATTGTCATTATTAAGTATAATAAACGTTGAAGCATATATATAAACCAGAACCAAAGTTCCTTATATAATAAGCCAAATGGTAAAAGCAGTAAGAAGAATGAGCTGAGGTTATTAAGTAAGCTCGTTTAGACTGAGGCCAATAAGTAAACTTGTTTTTACCTAATGATTCTTCCTTTTTCAGCCCCTTCTCAAAGTCAGCATGTCAATGAGAGATTCCTTGATACTTGTCCTTCGGAAAGCTATGTTTGCCAGGTATGTGACATCCCTTGATATCATAGGAAGTTACACCTTCTAATGTTGGGATTAAAAATTACCACTGCCATCTCCCAGTACCACCTATGGTCAGAGCATTTTCATCGAATTAGGCATTGTGTCAGGGCTTTATGTGCTGCTTTTCATTTAATCTTCAGGGTAACACTTAAGGTGAGAAATAATACAATTCCCATTTTACAGATAAGGAGACTTAGGACAAGATAAGTGACTTTCTTTCTTTCTTTGTTTTTCTTTTTTTTTTTTTTTTACAGGCAGAGTGGACAGTGAGAGAGACAGAGACAGAGAGAAAGGTCTTCCTTTGCCGTTGGTTCACCCTCCAATGGCCGTCGCGGTCAGCGCGCTGCGGCCGGCGCACCGCACTGATCCGATGGCAGGAGCCAGGTGCTTCTCCTGGTCTCCCATGGGGTGCAGGGCCCAAGCACTTGGGCCATCCTCCACTGCACTCCTGGGCCACAGCAGAGAGCTGGCCTGGAAGAGGGGCAACCAGGACAGAATCCGGCGCCCCAACCGGGACTAGAACCCGGTGTGCTGGTGCCGCAAGGCGGAGGATTAGCCTAGAAACCTGCGGCGCCGGCCTGATAAGTGACTTTCAAACAATAGTTGATGGTGGAGTTAGTCTAACATCAGAACTTGTGATCTCAAGTACTCTGCTGTACCACTCTTAAAATGGCTTTCAGGATAAACTTGCAGTTCCAAATTCTCTGAAACCTGACCTGGTAACATTTCCAAAGAGGAAAGCACCTCAGTTAAGAATATACTTAGCCGGCGCTGTGGCTCAATCCTCCACCTTGTGGCGCCGGCACACCGGGTACACCAGCTGCAGCGGCCATTGGAGGGTGAACCAACAGCAAAGAAAGACCTTTCTCTTTGTCTCTCTCTCTCTCTCTCTCTCACTGTCCACTCTGCCTGTCCAAAATAAAATAATAATAATAATAATATACTTAAGCATCTCATTTTATTGAACATCAGAGTAGCAGTCTAGTGGCTGATAGTCCTGATAAATTGTTGAGGGGCCTGAGTTATATTTAACATTCAGCCTCCTGACTTCTCTTCCTTTATTTCATAATAGATAAGCTGGTGAGAGTAATACCATATCCTAAAAATACTATGAGACAGTATAATGTGGACAGCATTTGGTACTTTGAGCATAATGTGTCCAAGTAATACCACATTGACCATATTATCATATACATGTCAGTGTCCAGAGGAATAGCTAGTAAGTAGCTATATGCTATTATCTCTGACCTATAATTGCCAGTTTTTTATTGTTGCTTATTCAGAGGCACAGCTAATAGACCAGGATTATGTGTTGTAGGGTCTGTGGCGTGAATTAATCACTGAGCTCAGTGAGCAGGTGGTTGTGTCATGTTTCTGGGTAGAGGCTTTACTTGGCACATAGCCCTGTGCTCCACTGTGTGGATATGGTACATATGAAGGGGAAAACTCCTTGGGACACAGCAAAAAATCAGCAGTTTCCTTTACTCCTCAGTACTTATTGAAACTACCAACCCTTGGGGGAGGGGGGGAAGCCATTGTAATCCATAAGCTGTACTTTGGAAATTTATATTCATTAAATAAAAGTTTAAAAAAAAAAGAAACTACCAACCTTGTACAGCCTCTCAGTACTCTTATTCTCACTGCTTACAGAGACTTGTGAACAGTATAGAAGAAAGTACAAATAGTTTCATGAGATAGAGTGAAAAAAAATCAGAATTTCTGTACTGCTAATTGCTTTGAACATCTGGTGCCTTTGAGCATATAAATTCTGTGTGGAACTAACTGAATTTTTTGCATTTCTTTGTAATTAGTACTGTTTGTTAACTTCTCTGTGTATTCCTGAGGTAGCCAGCTTGATGCTCGAAAATCTGCAGCTGCTGGGTTTTTGCTGCTCCTGAAGAACTTTAAAGTTTTAGGCAGCTTGTCATCCTCTCAGTGCAGTCAGTCTATCGGTGTTAGTCAGGTAAGTTTCCACGCTGGCTTGTAGTGTGAATGTTGATGCAGAACTCAGTGGTGAACTGAGAATCTAAGGGAGAGGGAGATGATATCGGCTAACACTTGTTAATAGTCACTTTCTATATATTCTAGACTGTGCTGTCCAGAGTGGTAGCTTCTAGTTTCAACGTAGCTATTGAACTGAACACTTAAATGAAATTTGACTGGTTCAAATTGAATTGTTATATATGTAAAATTCGTACTGGATTTTGAAGATTTAGTGTGAAGCAAATGTAAAATATCTCGTAAATGATTTTTTAATATTTGTTGCATTTTGAGATAAAATTTGGGATATGTTAGTCTAAATACCATACTAGAATTGTCTTCACATTAGAATTGTCAGTGTGACTGCTAGAAAGTTTGAAATTACATATGTAATTTATATTGGTTCATATTATATTTCTGTTGGACTGTACTGTGCCTAAATACTTGATATTATCTCTTTTAATCTTTGCAATAATCCTCTGAGGCTAGATACTGTTATTATCCCTAGTTTTTAAATGTCAGCTATTTTATTTTTTTATTTATTTGACAGAGTTAGACAGTGAGAGAGATAGAAAGGTCTTCCTTCTATTGGTTCACACACACCCCCAAAATGGCCGCTACGGCCAGCGCTGCACCGATCCGAACCAGGTGCCTCCTCCTAGTCTCCCATGTGGGTGCAGGGGCCCACGCACTCGGGCCATCCTCCACTGCCCTCCTGGGCCACAGCAGAGAGCTGAACTGGAAGAGGAGCAACCGGGACTAGAACCCGGCGCCCATATAGGATGCTGGCGTCGCAGGCAGAGGATTAACCTAGTGAGCCGAGGCACCAGCCCCATAAGTCAGCTATTTGCTTTGCATATGTACATCTGTAATCTCAAACAAATTAAACTTTGTACAATAATTGGATAATTCAGGCTTTCAAGCAATAAAATTATCTTTATAATTGAAATGATGTAAGATTTATAAAAAAAGGTTTACATCAGTTTCATTAGGAATTCTCACTATTACTCTAAAGTAACTATGTAAAACTTTTGTCTGTAACATATGGCATAAATTAAATATTAGGGGGCCAGCACTATGGTGTAGTGGATAAAGCTGCTGCCCGCAGTGCCGACATCCCATTTGGGTGCTAGTTTATATCCTGGCTGCTCCAGTTCTGATCCAGCTCTGCTATGGCGTGGGAAAGCAGTGGAAGATGGCCTAAGTCCTTGGGCCCCTGCACCCACGTGGGAGACCTGGAGGAAGCTCCCAGCTCCTGGCTTCGATTGGTGCAGCTCCAGCCGTTGCAGCCATCTGAGGAGTGAACCAGTGGATGGAAGGCCCCCTCTCCCCCTCCCGCTCCCGCTCCCCCTCCCCCTCCCCCAGCCTCTCTCCCTTTCTCTTTCTCTCCTTCTCTCTCTACCTTTGCTTCTCTGTAACTCTGCCTTTCAAATAAGTAAATTTAAAAAAAAACTAAATATTAGGAATACACTAATAGTTTTAATTTAATAATGGGTATTACTATAATACCCGTTTTTAAGGATAGGGAAACTGAGACTGAGAGAGGTTAAATAACTTACCCAAAGTCATAAGCAATAAACAGTAGTACTACTGTTTGACCTCAGGAAGAATGAACTACTTCATTATGATGCCTGGAATAAGGATAAGGATAAGGACGTCTTTGTTGTTTGTTTGTTTTTAATGATTTACTTATTTATTTGAAAGAGTTACAGAAAGAGATCTTCCATCCACTGGTTTTCTCCCCAAATGGCTTCAACAGCCAGGACTTGACCAGTCTGAAGCCAGGAGCCTGGAGCTTCATCCTGGTCTCCCACGTGGATGGCTGGGGCCCAGGCACTTTCCCAGGCCATTAGCAGGGATCTGAATTAGAAGTGGAGCAGCTGGGACTTGAACCGGTGCCCATATGGGATGATGGCTTTACTCTCTATACCACTCTCTATCCACTGGCTTCAGGATTAGAACACCTTGATCCATAATTGCTAATTTTATTATATAAATCAAGCAGTGTCAGTTCTTTGCAATTTCTTTTTTTTTTTCTTTTTTTTTTTTTTTGACAGGCAGAGTGGACAGTGAAAGAGAGAGAGACAGAGAGAAAGGTCTTCCTTTGCCATTGGTTCACACTCCAATGGCCGCTGCGGCCGGCGCACCGCGCTCATCCGATGGCAGGAGCCAGGTGCTAGGTGCTTTTCCTGGTCTCCCATGGGGTGCAGGGCCCAAGCACCTGGGCCATCCTCCACTGCACTCCTGGGCCACAGCAGAGGGCTGGCCTGGAAGAGGGGCAACCGGGACAGAATCTGGTGCCCCGACCGGGACTAGAACCCGGTGTGCCGGCGCCGCGAGGTGGAGGATTAGCCTAGTGAGCCACAGCGCTGGCCTGTAATTTCAATAGAACTCTGCCTGCCTGTAAACCTCTCTGGCATTTGTGGAAATAGAGAGCTAGATTGTTTCAGCTGTTGCAGAAGCTGTTTAAGGAAATGCTAGGCCTTTCAAGGAAAATCATGTATAGTGGCGTGAAATAATCAGTGTCCCTTCCTGAGCAGCTGACCTCACCAAGGAAACCTTAGGGATAGGCAAGTTAATTTTATTAAAATTCTTGAAAATTCTATTCCAGACAAGAATAAGGGTACCACCACTGCATGGTGATGGTTATAGCTTCTGCCTCAGTCCTGGGTTTTAGCATATGTGAAGAGCTGGATCTAAATTTTTTTGGCCAAAAACATTAGCTCATTTTATTCCTTAATGGAAACTGCTTTTGTAAGGTAGACATGATGGCTTCTGTTACTTTTCAGGTCTCTGTGGAAGTTCACAGCCGTTATAATTCTGTTGCCAATGAAACCTTTTGCCTTGAGATCATAGATAGTTTGAAGAGATGCCTTGGCCAGCAGGCTGATGTTCGACTCATGCTTTATGAGGTAAGTCAGTAGGGGAAAGATGTAGCAACTCCCAACTAATACTCCTATTTATATTAATATTCTTCCCTGATTATAAGAGTGCAATAGATAATGCCATTGTTTGATGCAGTTAGGACCAGTAAGTCATGAGATTGAGTCAAAAAGTTGTTTAATTGTAAGTAACAGGTGATATACCTTAAATATTTTATTTTGAAATATTTAAATGTGCTGTTTGTCAATTTTGTGCTGTTTTTAAGACCAAGTCCACTTTTTGTTTATTTTGCTGTTGATTATGAATTTGCCATTTGGAACTTCCTGTTTCTCATTCAAACCATACTCTTAATTTATTGCCTGTAATTTCAAATTTTTGCATACCAAAAGTGATATAAGAACTTTGTGATACGTCAGATAACAGGTTTTAGATTAAGTGCAGAAACCTTTAGGTGTCTTCACTTCAGTTTTTTTCCTCTTTTTACAATTGTTTTACCCTTGGTTTATTAGAAATTGCTTTGAGATTTAGCAAGTCTCAACTTAGTTTTGATGAAAAGAACCTTTTTCTTTTATGTGTTTGATTTTTCAATAATTTACAGAATGTCTTATTAAGTCATAATTGTGGCAGTGCAGCTAGCAAAAAAAGAACAATTACAACTACTGGCTTGTATTAGCCTGTGACACAGCCAGTGGGAATAGAAGTGTGCAGTCAAGAATAAACCACCATTCGTAGCATTCAGTATGGCATGTATTTCTGAATACATGTTTCATAGAAGAAATGGAGAGTGTTAGATAATCTAGCAGATATATCAAGTGGAAGTTTCTTCAGACAGCAGTTATAATATAACTTCATTTGATGTCTTAAAATATCCCTTACTGAGCTATAGGAATTGCAAAGTACTAGACACTGGATTTTCAGGCTAATTGTAGAAGATAGAGAAAAAATTTTTTAATATTATCACTGGCCACCACTTAACATATAACTATGCAAAATTACAATTATATGATTTATATGCATTTTATTTCTTTATGTTATAATCAGTTTTCCCATTTCATTGACTGTTCTTTGACAACATGATTTTAAGGCCAAATAAAATATTCTTTTTGGAAATATAGTTACTTAACTGTTTATTTTGGAGTATTTCTTTTGTCTCCAATTTTTTACTTTGAGTTGTTTGAATGTTTGACCACATTGCTGTATCAACGAATAGAGCATTTCAAAGTCTCTTGGTACATGCTGACAAGCACCGAGTCCTTTCTTAAATGTTAAGGGGTTGTATATAAAGCACTCCTTTATAATAAAATCTCTGAGAAACTCAGAAAACTAGGATTAAAAGGGAACTTCCTTGGGGCCGGCGCCATGGCACAGTAGATTAACCCTCCGCCTGAAGCGCCAGCATCCCATACAGGTGCCGGTTCTCGTTTTGGCTGCTCCTCTTCCAATCTAGCTCTCTGCTGTGACCTGGGAAAGCAGTGGAGGATGGACCCAGTCCTTGGGCCCCTGCATCCATGTGGGAGACCCGGAGGAGGCTCCTGGCTCCTAGCTTTGGATTGGCGCAGCTCCGGCCATTGTGGCCATCTGGGGAGTGAACTAGAGGATGGAAGACCTCTCTCTGTCTCTACCTCTCTTTGTAACTCTGTCTTTAAAATAAATAAAATAAATCTTAAAAAAAAAAAAAAAAAGTAGATTTAGTAAGGTTGTGGGACATAAGATCAAAATCCATATAAAAATCAGTTCTATTCTATACTGGCATTGAAAAATTAGAAACAAATTAAAATACCTAAGGACAGCTCTAACAAAGCATATGTGGAAATATATACACTGAAAACCTCAAAATACTGCTGAGAAAAGTTGAAATTCCAGGCCAGCTCTCTGCTGTGGCCCGGGAGTGCAGTGGAGGATGGCCCAAGTGCTTGGGCCCTGTACCCTATGGGAAACCAGGTTAAGTACCTGGCTCCTGCCATCGGATCAGCGCAGTGCGCTGGCCGCAGTGTGCCGGCCACAGCGACCATTGGAGGGTGAACCAACGGCAAAAGGAAGACCTTTCTCTCTGTCTCTCTCTCTCTCACTGTCCACTCTGCCTGTCAAAAAAAAAAAAATTAAATAAATGAAGATACACCATGTTTATAGTTGGAATGCTCAATATCATTACTATTTTAAATCTCCAGTAGATCCGTAGATTCAGTACAATGCTAGCTGAAACCCAAAAGGCTTTTTTTTTTTTAGAAATTAAGAAGTTGATCCTAAAATTCATATGGAATGAAGGGCCTAGAATGATTGAAACAGTTGAAATGCATAGGTTGATTAGTGGAGTTTTGTCGGTGACCCCAAGGTATTTCAGTGGGGCAAAGGATGGTTTTTTCAACAAAAGGAGCTGAGACAGTTATTCATTATATTGAGGGTCCCCAAGACTATCCATGGGTTAGATTTTATTAGAAGGACTCACAAAAGTCAGGACTAAACTGTACTACATTTGAAGATTATAGAGCAAAATCAGCCAAGTGTGGTCTGGAGGAAACCAGGTACAAATTTATAAGAGTTCCTTATAAGTAGGATTGAATAGCATTCATTAATTCCTCTAGCAAATGATTTGTGGTAACATTTGCAAAGTGTTTACTACTAAGGGAGCTTATTGGAGACTTGGCAGGTTTTTATTACTACTAGTTACATATGACACCCTTTGCCAAGCATGTACCAAAATTCCAAACTCCCAGGAAAACCCCCAGATATTCAGTATAAACCACACTGTATATAGACACAGTGAACCACTCTGATCATTTATGGAAATCATGTGTTAATTAAGGGATCTGTTTGCCAACCAGATTTCCAGTCACCAGCTTTCAAGGGTCAACTTTGCAAGCAGGCCTTACTAAGAATAGGCAGTCTTAGAACTCTTTTTTTAAGTGTTCTACAAGTCATCCATCCCTGCCCCCAAAAGAAGAAAAGATTAATTTGAAATGAATCAATAGACCTAAACCTATTAGGATATTGCTGTTCTTTTACTCGTCAAAGATTCCATACATCATTGGTTTGAAAAAAACTAAATATAGATGCCTTTGAGGATTATTATGATGATCCTTTTAGACTTAAATAATTTTTGGTTATTCAATTTATTGATTTCTTTTAAATTATCTTTTTTTTAATAAGATTTATTTATTTGGGGCTGGCGCTGTGGCAAAGCAGTTTTAAAGCTGCCGCCTGCAGTACCAGTATCCCATATGGGTGCTGTTTCCAGTCCTGACTGCTCCACTTCCAGTCCAGCTCTCTGCTATGGCCTGGGAAAGCAGTAGAAGATGGCCCAAGTCCTTGGACCCCTGAACCTGCATGGGAGACCCAGAGGAAACTCCTGGCTCCTGGCTTTGGATTGGCCCAGCTCTGGCCGTTGGGGCCAGTTGGGGAGTGAACCAGCAGATGGAAGACCTTTTTCTCTATCTTTCCCTCTCTCTGTAGCTCTACCTCTCAAATAAATAAAATTGGATAGGTAAATCTATCTAAAAAGTTTTTTAAAAGCAGGTTTATTTATTTGAAAGGCCGAGTTACAGAGAGAGACAGAAATCTTCCATCTACTGATTCAGTATCCAAATGGTTGCAACGGCCAAAACTAGGCAGATCTGAAGCCAGGATCCAGGAGCTTCTTCGGGGTCTCCCACATGGATTCAGAGGCCCAAATACTAAGGCCATCTTCCAGTGCTTTCCCAGATGCAGTAGCAGGAAGCTGGATGGGAAATGGGGCAGCTGGGACTCCAACTGGTGCCCATATGGGATTCCAGCATTGCAGGCGAAGGCTGTACTTGTTATGCCACAGCACTGGCCCCATCTTCTGTTATTTTTATACATAGAGAATCTGTATTCTACTAGTGTGTGTTTCCTTCCTTCCTTTTTTTTTTTTTTTTTTTAAGAGTTATTTCTTACTTGAAAGAATTAGAGGAGAGACAGAGATCTTCCATCTGCTAGTTCACTCCACTGATGGCCTCAGCAGCCAGTCCTGGATCAGTCTGAAACCAGGAGCCAGGAGCTTCATCCTGGTCTCTCACATGGGCAGTGGCCTAAACACTTGGGCCCTCTGTTGCTTTTCCCTGGCCATTAGCAGGTAGCTGGGATGGGAAGTGGGGCAGCCTGCACATAAACCAGCACCCTTAGGGGATGCTGGCATTAGAGACAACAGCTCTACCTACTATGCCACAACACCGGCTCTTAGTTCATTTAGATTTTGTTTTTTATGTTTAGCTACTTAATTCATGAATTTATTTTGATATCATATATAAAGATCTAATATTTCCTCCCACGTTAGCCAATTCAGCTACCTTTATGTATACTATTTCTGTTTCGCTTCTAAATAAATTTTTGTGACAAAACAATATACCTTTTATTATCATTAAACATTTACAACATATTTTAATGCCTGTTAAGGCTAAGCTTCTTTTGTTTCTTTAAACATCTTTTCCTGTCAATTCTCATTTGCTTTTTCTTATAGATGAACTATATAACTTGTTTTCCAAGTTACAAAAGGAAAATTCTCTCCAGGATTTTAATCTGAACAGTTTTAAACTAAGACTGGGAAATTTTGGATAGAGAAAAAATACCATGATCATTCACATTAGAATGTTTAGGGCCATGAAGTACCCCCCCCCCTTTTTTTAAGATTTATCCATTTATTTGAGAGGCAGAGAGAGAGAGAGAGAGAGATGTATTCCATCTGCTGGTCCACTCCCCAAATGGCTACAACCGCCGGAGCTGCACCAATCCAAAGCCCAGAACCAGGAGCTTCCTCTTGGTCTCCCACACTGGTGCAGGGGCCCAAGGACTTGGGCTATCTTTTATTGCTTTCCCAGGCCACAGAAGAGAGCTGGATGAAAGTGGAGCCGCCGGAACTTGAACTGGCACCCATATGGGATGTCAGCACTGCAAGCGGCAGCTTTACCCATTATGCCACAGCACCGGCCCCATGAAGCACTTTGAAGAAACAAAGTGGAAAGAATGTCCTAGAAGGGTATACTGCTAATGTAAGATGAGGGAAAAGAGTAGAGGCCAAGGACATCACTGCATGTAAAGGAGCAGAGCCCTCCAAAGTGAGAGAGTGATCCTTTGCTTAAAAATTGTGAAGATTATAATTAGATTGTTAATCTAGTTTAATTGATCAGAGGTCTCTTTTTAACTTAGGCGAATAGTCTAAACTTTATGAATTGTTTTTCACTCTAGCAAATATGATATCTATCAAAGAATGGAAAATGAGATAAAGTACTGTTTTAAAGTTACAAATGTCCAAATCAGTAGTTTCTCTGTTAAATGTTTATTCTCTGTTTGTTTTCCTTTAGGGGTTCTATGATGTTCTTCGAAGGAATTCTCAGCTGGCTAGTTCAATCATGCAGACTCTGCTCTCACAGGTAAAGTGTATTTTTTTATGGAGAGCATAGGGAAGTCAGCTCATGAGGCATTGAGAAGTAGTTGATGTTTTCCAGATCTTTTGAAATACAAAATAATTCCCAACTATCACCCTGGTATGCTGTGAACATTCCTGGAGTACATGGGACTGTTCTGGGTTGTTTTATTTCATCTCCACTTACCTACCTTTTATATTCCTGTCATATAACAATCTATATCTTAAATCAGAAGGATATTTTGTTTGTTGTTAAGTTTAATTCCTTATTTGAAAATAAGAGTTACCAAGAGAGGGAGAGACAGAGATCTTCCATTTGCTGGTTCACTCCCCAGATTGCTACAATGTCCAGCACTGGAACAGGCTGAAGCCAGGAGCCTGGAGCTCCATCCAAGTCTCTCACATGGGTGGTAGGGGCCCAAGTACTCAGGCCATCCTTTATTGCTTTCCCAGGCATATTAGCAGGGAGCTGGATCAGAAGTGGATAGCTGGGATTCGAACTGGCATTCTCTGCTGAGATATAATTTTTATTGCCTTCTACCAGGAGGGTTTCCAGACCCTTGTAATCACTGATGTTGCTAGAAATGGAAGTGCATGCCCTTTTCCTGTGTGCTTTCTCTCCTTTTGTTTTCTCTCTCAGTGCCAGTGCCTTGTGGTAATTCTGAAGAAGCTCCTTTTGAAAATAAGGTCACAGGTGTGAGGAAATTAGTGAAAAGTTCAGTGCTGTTCACCAGAAGCTTTTCACTGGGCCGTAGGCTTGATCCTACATAAAATTTATATCCTCTTTAATTGTAGCTTTCTTTTTGAATTGAGGAACCCTGAGGTGTGAGTGTATTTATCAAAATCATAATAGTAATAACGGGCTAGTGCTGTGGCGCAGCGGGTTAACACCCTGGCCTGAAGCACCAGCATCCCATATGGATGCTGGTTCCAGTCCTGGCTGCTCCACTTCCAGTCCAGCTCTCTGCTATGGCCTGGGAAAGCAGTAGAAGATGGCCCAAGTCCTTGGGCCCCTGCACTAGTGTGGGAGACCCAGAAGAAGCTCCTTGCTCCTGGCTTCTGATCAAACAGCTACGGCCATTGCGGCCAATTAGGGAGTGAACCAGTGAATGGAAGACCTTTCTCTCTCTTTCTCTCTGCCTCTCCTCTCTCTGTGTAACTCTGACTTTCAAATATATAAATAACTCTTTAAAAAAAAAAAAAAGAAGAAGAAGGGCTTTGTACCTTCATTAAGAACTTTAAAAAAAATCATTAAGTTAGAATATTGGAATTTTGGACTCAGCTGATCTGACTCTGGAGCCTATATTAACCAATAAGTTAAATTGAAAATGCTGATTGGCTATGCAGGTTCAGAAATTGGTATGAAGGAATATGGTAGAAGTGGAAGAGGGAGTATAGTCCTTGTTAGTAGAATGCCTAAAGCAAGGGCAGAGAATATAGATAAGCCAGAGCAGTACTACTCTTACCATACTGTTCTTTGGATAGTTTAAGAAGGAAGTAGACATAAGGTGTCACTGGCTTGACCAATGGAAAAAGTGAGAAGTTTACATGACCATGGTGTCTTTTTCTCTTGCTATCCACAGTTAAAACAATTTTATGAGCCAAAACCTGATCTGCTGCCTCCTCTGAAATTAGAAGCTTGTGTTCTGACCCAAGGAGATCAGATTTCTCTACAGGAACCACTGGTGAGACTTAGTCCTACTGTCACACTAATTACTCTTTCAACCATAGGCTTGATCTTCAGCAGTGGACTCCTTGCCCTGTGAAACTGTCTTGCCGGTTCTTCTAATGAAGAATCTTAATCTTAAGTCTTCCCTGCTTACCATTTCTGACCCATCCATTGGAAAGACACCACCATGATAGTGCTTCACTAAATCAAGGCATCCTTCCCCCAAGGAACAACTTCTTTTATGTTTTTTTTTTTTTTTTTTTTTGGACAGGCAGAGTGGACAGTGAAAGAGAGAGAGACAGAGAGAAAGGTCTTCCTTTGCCGTTGGTTCACCCTCCAATGGCCGCTGCGGCCGGCGCACCGCGCTCATCCGATGGCAGGAGCCAGGTGCTAGGTGCTTTTCCTGGTCTCCCATGGGATGCAGGGCCCAAGCACCTGGGCCATCCTCCATTGCACTCCCAGGCCACAGCAGAGAGCTGGCCTGGAAGAGGAGCAACCGGGACAGAATCCGGCGCCCCAACCGGGACTAGAACCCGGTGTGCCGGCGCCGCAAGGCAGAGGATTAGCCTGTTGAGCCATGGCGCCGGCCCCTTTATGGGTTTTGATTATATACTCTTAAGTATTATACACTAGAATGGAGAGGACGTTACGGGGATTTGCTTCATTAGGCTGGAGGAAGAATGTTATTGAGGCACATTTGGAACTGGCCTCTGTGGGATTATTCAGAGGATCTAGGGCAGGTTGATTTCCTACCTTTTCTAAACTACAGCTGCAGGAAGACAGGGAAGCAAAGGAGAAATTACCCCCCATACCAAGTGGCTTGGAACTCACTTGGGGTAAGGAGAGGGTCTTTCATCTGTCACATCCTGCCTTCATGTGTGCATCTGCTGCACCATGAAATGTCCTCAGCTTCAGTCTTAGATACTGTTTGTCTCCTAGAGAGTCCCTTGATATAAACCTCCATCTTTAGAATAGATTCTGGGACTCAAAGGAACTAGAGAAGATTTAACTTCACAGCCTGGCTTCAGGCTTGTTTGCATCAAAGAACGCACATGAGATGTTGCTTTCCTTTAGAAAGCAGTGCTTTGGTTAGTTCAGTCTTTTTTTTTTTTTTTTTTTCCCGGTTTTGTTAATTCAGGTGGACTTGTGGTGCTAGTAAATAACTTACTGTAGCCTTAGAGACAGGAATTATTTGCTGATTATAAAAAGCCTTGCTCAGAAGTATTTAATTGACTTATTTTCTTCTACAGGATTGTCTGCTGTGTTACATTCAGCATTGTTTGTCCTGGTACAAGAGCAGAGTGATGCCTCTACACCAGGGAGATGAGGAGGAGGAAGAGGGATTCTACCAAGACTTAGATGATATGTTGGAATCTATTACTAATAGAATGATTAAGAGTGAGCTAGAAGACTTTGAACTGGTAATTGCCAAGTCCTCAGCTATATTGAATAGTGGGGTTTTTAGTAGTGTGTTCATTTTTGCCTTCTGTCATTTAGGATAAATCAGCAGATTTTTCTCAGAGCACTAGTACTGGCATCAAAAATAATATCTGTGCATCTCTTGTAATGGGAGTGTGTGAAGTTCTAATAGAATATAATTTCTCCGTAAGTAATTTCAGGTAAGATATTGCTGTGACTCCACTGATATTTAATGAGTACTCTGTTTTATGTACCTTCTTTGACCCTTGCAGTATGTTAGCTGTACCATGTCTTAATGACTGTCTAGCCAGAGTTCAGACTGTGTCTCAGGGAACACTGTGCGCATGCCAGTCAGATCTGTAAATGTTGTCCCTGTAGCAGGCTTTCATTTATTCAGAATTCTCCAGATGCTGAACTAAATAGAGAAATTTTAATTAGTAAAGTTTGGTATAAATAAGGGACAGAAAAATAAGCCAGGTAGACTGGTATGATTTGGGAGTATTATGTTAATGAAGATCCACTTATTTTTAACGTTATGTCTAAAATATGACATTTAAATAAGAATTGTGATTTCCTTATTACCATATGTAAGAGTAAACTCCAATATTCTGATACTTATCTTTGGTGGTCTCTTTCCTTTTTCACAGTAAGAATAAGTTTGAGGAGGTTCTGAGCTTATTTATGTGTTACAAGAAACTGTCTGATGTACTCGGCGAAAAAGCTGGCAAAGGCAGAACTAAAATGGCCAACAAAATGAGTGATAGTTTATTGTCCATGAAATTTGTATCAGATCTTCTCACTGCTCTCTTCAGGTAAGGTTCCACCTGGGTGCTTAACGATAGCTACTGAGCGGAGATACTAATGCCTGCCTGGGTTCTCTGGTTTAGATTCACTAGTTTAGTTTCACAATGCTTACAGTAAAAAGGAAGTTTTAATTTTCTAGAAATAAAATATGGGCAGTTCTAGATTGGTAGTATAAAGAGGGATCTTGAATTGTTAAAGGAAAAATCCGAATCAGTAGACTAATGAGCAAAAAGATAGGAAAGAATTTCAACAGGAAGATCTTCTTAAATAGTTTGAAACACAGTAACATAAGGGAAAAATTAATTTAAAAAAAAAAACAAAACAAAGGAAAGGGGCTGGTGTTGTGGCATAGCAGGTTAAGCCTGCAATGCTGACATCCCATATGGGCACCCCTAGTTGCTCCACTTCCATCCAGCTCTCTGCTAATGCATGAGAAAAGCAGTGGAACGTGGCCCAAGTGCTTGGGCCCCTGCCACCCATGTAGGAGACCCGGATGGAGTGCCTGGCTTTGCCTGACCCAGCCCTGGCCATTGCAGCCATTTGGGGAGTGAGTAAGTGAGCAGACGGAAGATCTCTCTCTCTTCCTCTCCAATAAATAAATAAATCTTTTTTTTTTTTTTTTTTAAGAATTATTTTATTTTACTTGAAAGAGAGAGAGAAAAAGAATGTCTTCCATCCTCTGGTTCACTCCCCAAATGGCCACAACAGCCGGAGCTGGGCCGATCTGAAGCCAGGAATCAGGAGCTGCTTCTGGATCTCTCACACAAGTGCAGGGGCCCAGGGGCTTGGGCCAGCTTCTATTGCTTTCCCAGGCCATAGCAGAGAGCTGAATCGAAAGTGGAGCAGACAGGACTTGAACCGGCACCCATATGGGATGCTGGTACTGCAGATGGTGGCTTTACCTACTAAACCATAGTGCCAGCCCCAATAAATAAATCTTTAAAAACAAAAATCAAAGTATACCTCCAAAAAAATTACTAAGAATATGACAGTTGAATGTTATCTAAGTAAAGGATTTGGGGAGAGGAATAAAGTGAAATAACACTAAAAATGATGATTTTAAAAGGGTAGCCAGGGCAGTGACTATGGCATGGGCTGTCTAGAGTCTCCATTCAAAGTTTATCGGGTGTTGCTGCTCTGAACACTGCCTAGAAAGCCCTGTCTCAGATCCCAGTAGCAGTAAGGGAATCTTTTTTTTTTTTCTCTTTCTAGGGATAGTACCCAAAGCCATGAAGAAAGCCTGTCTGTTCTCAGGTCTAGTACTGAATTTATGCGCTATGCAGTGAACGTAGCTCTGCAGAAGGTACAGCAGCTAAAGGAATTGGGACATGTGAGTGGCCCTGATGGCCAAAACCCAGACAAGATCTTTCAGAACATTTGTGACATAACACGGTAAGACACTCCCACTCTCAGAACTTGTGCGGCCTGCTGTGTGTTCTCAAGAGAGGAAATCTCAAGAGGATAACGGCAGTTTCAGGTTAGACATGCCTTAAGAGTCAAAGAACAGTCATTGATACCACTAGTCCTCTTCTGGTATGGATTCTTAGTCAAATGTGAAATGTTAGTCTATTACTAGGAAGAATGTGGGATATTATATAATAATGATTCATCAAGTAAACACAATAATTCTAACTGTAAGTGTGCTTGACAACAGAGAGTTAAAGCAAAAACATAGATTGAAGCAAAAACAGAATTGAAGTAAAAAATGGACAACTCTAATTATTATAATCAATCCTCTCTCTCATAATCAGTAGAAATAACAGAAATAAAATCAGGAAGGAAGTTTTAGCCAGAGCCATTAGGCAAGAAAGAGAAATCAAAAGGATAGAAATTAGAAAGGAGAAAATCAAACTATCCCTATTTGCAGATGACATGATTCTATATATAGGAGATCCAAAAGACTCCACTAAGAAACTACTAGAACTCTTAATAAAAGAGTTTGGTAAACCGGCAAGTTATAAAATTAACACACAAAAATCAATAGCGTTTGTATATACCCTAATCCACTGTTGGAATATAAACTGGTAAAGCCACTATGGAAGACAGTATGGCGATACCTCAGAAATCTGAATATAGACCTACCATATGATCCAGCCATCTCAGTCATGGAAATTCCCCCAAACCAAAAGAAATCATCATATGAAAGAGTTATCTGTACCCCTATGTTCATTGCAACACAATTCATAATGCCTAGGATATAGAATAGAGCCAGTGCTGTGGCACAGCAAGTTAAATCCCTGGCCTGCAGCACCAGCATCCCCCATGGGTACCAGTTTGAGTCCCCGCTGCTCCACTTCTAATCCAGCTCCCCACTAATGTGCCTGGGAAAGCATTCTAGGATGGCCCAACTCCTTGGGCCCTTGTGCCCACATGGGAGACCTGGAAGTAGCTTTGGGCTCCTGGCTTCACATCAGCTCAGCTTTGGCCAGGGCCATTGTGACAATTTGGAAAGTAAACCAGCAGATGGAAGACTTCTCTATCTCTTCCTCTAACTCTGTCTTTCAACGAAATAAATCTTTAAAAAAAAAAAAAAAAAGATATGGAACAAACCCAGATGTCCATCAACTATTGACAGACTGGATAGAGAAATTATGTTATATATACACTGTGGAGTACTACTCAGCTGTAAAAAAAAAAAAAAGCCTGTCTTTTGCAACAAGATGGATGCAACTAGAAACTTATAGTTAGTGAAATAAGACAGATATCATATGTACCTAAAATATAATGTATTGGTGTGAAATAGACATTTTGAGACTTGATAATTTTTTACAATCTTTGTCTCTTCTGTTGAGGAACAGTGTTTTTTTTCTTCATACTATTTTTTTGAACTCTTACTTAATATAAGATTAACTTTATAATCATTAATAAGTTAAAAATAGATCTTTGTAAAAATTAAGAGTGGGAATGGAAGAAGGAGGAGAAGAAGGATTGGAGCGTAGGCAGAAGGGAAGGTAGGGTGAGAAGTGTCACTGTGTTCCTAAATCTGTATATATGAAATACATGAAACTTGTATAACTTAAATAAAATTTTTAAAAAATCAGGAAGCAGGTACAAGATCTGAACTACTATATGTAACCAAGTTGACTTTAGTGACATTTATAGGACGCTCACAAAGAAAAATCATTTGGGGCCATAAACTCAACAGCTTAAAACAATAGAAATCAGTTTGTTCTTTGACCACAACAGAATTAAACAGGAAAGGAATAAAAAGTTATCTGGTTAATCCCTTTATAAGTTAAAAGTACTTCTATATAACCCATACACAAAGAGAAAAGTCATAAGGGAAATTAGAAGCTATTTTGTCCAGAATGCTAATGAGCACTGATTATCAAAACATATGTTCCAGCTAAAACATTGTTTACGTAGAGATTTATAACAGTTTTGGTGATAAGTCTCAAGTATTCCATTTAAGCTTCCACATTAAGAAAATAAAACAAGAAGAGCAGATTAAAACGAAAGTAAACAGAAGGAAGGAAGTAATAAAGACGAAGGCAACATCACTAAAAATGAAAACAGAAAGGGCCAGGATTGTGGTGCAGTGAGTTAAGCCACTGCTTGCAACACTGGCATCTCATGCCAAAGTGCTAGTTTGCTTCTGATCCAGCTCCCTGCTGGTATACCTGGGAAGACAGCAGAGGATGGGCCGAGTGCTTGGGCTCCTGCCACCCAATGTGAGTCCAGGATAGAGTTCCTGGCTCCTAGCTTCAGACTGGCCCACCCTAGCTTTTGGGGCCATATGGGAAGTGAACCACTGGGTGAAAGATTCTCTCCCTCTGTGTCTCTCTGTCTCTTCTTCTGAGCCTTTCAGATGGATGGATAGATGGATTGATAGATTTTATTTAATAATTGCCAAGATGATTCAATGACAAAACATCTTTATCAAATCCTTTTGCAACAATTGAACATCTGAATGCAAAAAACAAAGTGAATCTTTATCCGTTCTTCATATCATATTCAAAAAATTAACTTGAAATCAATCAGAGACTTAAATATAAAGCCAGCATTATAAAATGTCTAGAAGAAAACATTAGAGAAAAATTTCACTATCTTATTTTGGGCCAAGATATCTTAGATATAGCACCAAAAACACAATCCACAAAATTTTAAAAATTTAACTGCCCTCCAAAAAACACTCAATTAAGTGAAAAGACAAGCTGCAGTTTAGGAAAAAAATATTTGTAAAATAGCTTAATTTAAAATTTGAGGGGCTGGCACTGTGGCACACTAGGTTAATCCTCCGCCTACAGTGCCAGCATCCCATATGGGCGCTGGTTCTAGTCTCGGTTGCTCTTCTTCAGTCCAGCTCTCTGCTGTGGCCGGGAGAGCAGTGGAGGATGGCCCAAGTGCTTAGGCCCTGCACCTGCATGGGAGACCAGGAAGAAGCACCTGGCTCCTGGCTTCGGATTGACGTAGCTCCAGCCGAGGTTGCCATTTGGGGAGTGAACCAACAGAAGGAAGACCTTTCTCTCTCTCTCTCTCACTGTCTGTAACTCTACCTGTCAAATAAATAAATTTAAAATTTTTTTTGATAAAATTTTGAGCAAATTTCGTCAAAGAAGATATATGGATATCAGATAATCACACAAAAAGATAGTCAACATAATTATTCATTGAATAAATACATGTTAAAACCATAATGAGGCTGGCGCCATGGCTCATTAGGCTAATCCTGCTGCCTGCTGTGCTGGCACCTTGGGTTCTAGTCCCGGTTGGGGCACCGGGTACTAGGCTTGGTTGCTCCTCTTCCAGTCCAGCCCTCTGCTGTGGCCCGGGAAGGCAGTGGAGGATGATGGCCCAAGTGCTTGGGTCCCTGCACCCGCATGGGAGACCGGGAGGAAGTACTCGGCTCCTGGCTTTGGATCGGCACAGCACTGGCCGTAGCAGCCATTAGGGGAGTGAACCAACGGAAAAGGAAGACCTTTCTCTCTGTCTCTCTCTCACTGCCTATAACTTTCTCTCTGTCTCTCTCTCTCACTGTCTAATTCTGCCTGGCCAAAAACAAAAAAACAAACAAAAAAAAACCCCATAATGAGCATCAGGCATTTTGCATAACCCTTATGCTGCTCGGGATGCCAGCATCCCATATCTAAGCGGGTAGGTTCAAGGTTCAGCTCTGCTTCCAGTTCCGGCTTCCTACTACCTGGGGGGCAGTAGATGATGGATGTGTTATGTAGGAATTTAACTTACATATACCGCTGCAAAACACTGTGTCAGTGTCAAGTGGTAAGCATACTCCTGCCATCCATTCTGCTCCTATCATTTAGGCAGGTATTTACCCAAAAGAGATGAAAGCACTGCATATACAGTGCACATGCAGGCTGGTGCACAGATGTTCATAGCAGCATTATTTGTAATAGCAGACTCAGGAAACAACCCAAAGATCCAAAGCAAATGGATGGGGACACTGATGAGTGGGCAGTGTATATCCATACATTGGAATACTACTCAGAAATAAGATGGAATAAACTACTGATACGTGCAATAAGATAACATGAATCTCAGAAACATGCTAGGCTCTCAGAGACAATAGTGACTGGTTCCACTTCTGTATGATACTCTGTAAAACTAGGAACAGTAATCTGGTCAGTAGTTGCTTTGAAACAGCAGGAGAGAACTGACTATCAAGAAACTTAAGGGAACTTTTGAGGTGATGGAAACACCTTAACTGTGTAGAAATGATATAATTTTGCGAGTTTTTTATAAATTCATAGAACTGTTCACTTATACGGTATAAAGTTTACTGTATTTAATTTTATCTAAATGAACCTAGATTAAAAATAAAATCACAGTGCCAGTGTTGTAGCAGAGTGGGTTAAGCTGCCACTTGCAACACTGGAATCCCATATTGGAGTGGCAGTTCAAGTCTGGCTCCTTCATTTCTGGTCCAGCTTCTTGCTAATGCTGCTAGAAAGGCAGCAGAAGTGCTTGGGCTCCTGCCGCCCATGTGGGAGACCCTGGTGGAGCCTCAGATTCCTGGCTCTTGGGCCCTTTGGGGAATGAACCAGCAGATGGAAGATCTCTCTCTCTCTCTCTCTCTCTCTCTCTCTCTCTCTCTCTCTCTCTCTGTTACTCTGCCTTTCAAGTAAGTAAATAAGTAAATTTTTAAAATAAGTAAAATCACTTTCACTTCAGAGTCTTGCTATGGAGATACACTTCAGTTCCTACTTCAGTAGAAGAGTCTGGAAAGAAAGAGAAAGGAAAGAGTATCTCACTGCTGTGCTTGGAGGGTTTACAGAAAATATTCAGTGCTGTGCAGCAGTTCTATGAGCACAAGATTCCACAGTTTCTCAGAGCTTTGGGTAAGTATTTCAACATCAGTAAATTGGCTTGATCTGGGTTTATCCTTAGTAACCAAACATCTTGATTCTGTTAAACTGCCAGATGACACCAGAGAGCAGTCCTAATGTTGCTAAGGAGTGACACCTAGTGGATTCACAACTGACACTAACTGAATTACATTTAACCACAAATAGTGAAAAGTGGAAAATTGGAAAATAGAATTTAGTATTAAGAAATTGCAAACTTTTAGAAATGCATTTAAATCTGCCATCAGACTTTAGCTCTCCAAAATCTTAGCTTAGCTCTCCAAAATCTTAGTTGAAAGACCAAAAAAAAGTGTGAGTTCATATCAAAGAAAATAAAAATCCCTTTGGGGCCAGTGCTGATGTGCAGCGGGTTAATGCCCTGGCCTGAAGCGCTGGCATCCTATATGGGTGCCGTTTAAGACCCGGCTGCTGCACTTCTGATCCAGCTCTCCGCTATGGCCTGGGAAAGTAGTAGAAGATGGCCCAAGTCCTTGGGCCCCTGCACTCATGTGGGACACCCAGAGGGAACTCCTGGCTCCTGGCTTTGATTCGGCAAGCTCCGGCCACTGGGGCCATTTTGGGAGTGAACCAGCAGATGGAAGACCTTTTTCTCTGTCTTCCCCTCTATCTGTCTGTAGCTCTACCTCTCAAATAAATAAATAAATATTCTTAAAAAATCCTTTTCCACTCCTAGATGGCACAGATAGGGAAGGAGAAGAGGAAGGAGATGCAGGTCTCAGTGTCACTCAAAGGGCATCATTCCAGATCCGGCAGTTCCAGGTGAGAAGCCTGCAGAAGCTGCTGTGTGGTCCTGAGGGTTCTTGCAAAGGAACTGTTAGCTGGGACGACTGGTAAGAATGGTGCACAGTGAGTAAGGACAGGAATTTTTCTGGGCTATCTAGCCAACAGGACAAAGCTCTTAGAATGAGATTATGGATTTAAAAGGATCCTAGTGAGGACACGTGTTTAGCTATCCCAATCTGCAAAAACTGACTATCTCCAAGAATCACTGTTTGAGTTGACATAAGAGACAGCCAAGAGCCCTCCAAGGTTTGGAGATTATGTTTTTAAGTATGTGATATACTTTGGCTTTGTCAGGTTGCTTAAAAACTAAACTAGGGAAATTGGGTATTGTGGTGCAGCAGGTTAAGCCACCCCTAGCAATATCTTGATCCTACATTGGAGTGCCAGTTTGAGTCCTGGTTACTCCACTTCCAATCCAGCTCTCTGTTAATGTGCCTGGGAAGCAACAGATGATAGCGCAAGTGCCTGAGTCCCTGTCACCCACATTGGAGTCCCAGGTGGAGTTTCTGGCTCCTGGTTTCAGCCTGGCCTAGCCAGGCCATGTAGCCATCTGGGGAGTGAACCAGCAGGTTCTTTTTTCTTTCTCCCTCCTTCCCTTCTCTCTTCTCTTCCTCCCCATCACTCTGCCTTTCAACTAAATAAATAAATCATTTTTTAAAAAAACAAGAAAAAGCTGAATAGTGAAGCCTGTTAAAGTTTCTGCCATCCCACATGGGAGACCTAGAGGAAGTTTCTGGCTCCTGGCTTCAGGTGGGCCCAGCCCTGGCTGTTGCAGCCACTGTAGAGTAAACCAGTGGGTGAAAGATCTCTTTCTCTCTCTCAGTCTGTCTCTCTCTCTGTGTTTCTGTCCCCTATCTCCGTGTAACCCTGTAAATAATCTTTTAAAAAAAAAGTCCCTGCCATGTGCTAAGAACTGTTGCTGGGGTACAGCAGGGAACAAAAGACATTCCTATTCTCATGGAGCTTACATTGTAGTAGGAAGAGATTGACAAATATTGGTGGATTGCTGGGCTTAGGGCACAGTCTAACCCTTAGGTCAGTTGATAGGACCCATGGAGATACAAACTCCCAGACACTGGCAAGGAACTGGAGAAGAAAGACTCCAACATTTTATTCCAAGATTTAATTCCAAGAGAATCTCAGGTTTGTGGTTCAAAACTGGAAACTACTATGCAGTCCAGGTTTATTTTCATATTTTAGCTCTTGGAATTTCGATAGCTTTGAATTCTTTCTGCCCCAGTCTTAGGAATTTCTGACTAAATACCCCTTCTTTGTAGAAACATGTCTGCTGATGTTTATGTACTTTTCTTTTCTCAGAGGTCCTTGTTGAATTTGCTTAGCAGCCAAGAGGAAGATTTCAATAGCAAAGAAGCCATTCTACTAGTCACTGTCCTGTCCAGCTTGTCCAAGCTGCTGGAGCCCTCCTCTCCTCAGGTACCAATACCATATATTCAGTAACAGTTAGCATCCCTCAGAAACAAGGATTGTTGCACTGCAATATGTTTACGCACCCGAGTTAATAAAGACTATAAGATGAACCTTCTTATCTAGTGTTTCTACTATAACAAACTTATATGTAGCTATATAGGGCAAGAATATTCTACTTTTGTTTGACAGTTTTCCAGGGGAAACTAATGCTTAAAAAAATTGTTTATCTTTGGTATCTCTTTTTAATTTTTTTTAAAGATTTTATTTATTTATTTGAGAGGTAGAGTTACAGACAGCCAGAGAGAGAAAAAGGTCTTCCCCTAAATGAAAGATCTCTGCGAGTGAGATCCCAGTGGAAAGAACGGGGCCATCAAAGAAGGAGGTACCTTTCTCTGAAGGGAGGAGAGAACTTCCACTTTGACTATGGCCCTGTGGGAATAAGATCGAAGTCGGCTAACCCTAAAGGCTTCCATAGCCTCGGCAACTCATGACCAGAGCCTAGGGAGATTACTGACGCCATAAACAAGAGTGTCAAATTGTTAAATCAACATCAGGAGTCACTGTGTACTTACGTCTCATGAGGGATCTGTCCTTAATGTGTTATCCAATGTGAAGTGATGCTATTACTAGTACTGAAACAGTATTTTTACACTTTGTGTTTCTGAGTGGGTGCAAACTGATGAAATCCTTACATAGTATATATTGAATCGATCTTCTTTATATTAAGATAATTGCAAATGATTAAAAAATCTTGGTGTTAAACTGGAAATTGCATAGACAATTAATCAATTTTTTTTAAAAAAAAATCATGTAGGATCTCTGTCCTTAATGTGCTGTACATTGTGAATTAATACTATAACTAGTACTCCAACAGTATTATCATTTTGTGTCTCTATGCGAGGGCAAACTGTTGAAATCTTTACGTAATATGTACTAAATTGATCTTCTGTGTATAAAGAGAATTGAAAATGAATCTTGATGTGAACAGAAGGGGAGAGGGAGCGGGAAAGGGGAGGGTGAGGGGAGGGAGGGAAGTTGTGGGGGGGGGGAGCCATTGTGGTCCATGAGCTGTTCTTTGGAAATTTATATTCTTTAAATAAAAGCTTTATATAAAAAAAAAAAAAAAAGAAAAAAGAAAAAAAGAAAAAGGTCTTCCATCTTGTGGTTCACTCCCGCAGTGGCCACAGTGTCTGGAGCTGGACCAATCAGGAACCAGGAGCTTTTCCTGGGTCTCGCACATGGGTGCAAGGGCCCAAGCAGTTAGGCCATCTTCCACTGCTTTCCCAGGCCACATGCAGAGAGCTGGATCAGAAGAGAAGCAACCGGGACACAAACCGGTGTTCATGTGGGATGCTGCACTACAGGCAGAGGCTTAGCCCTCTATGCCACAGCACTGCTCTTCCTACTTTCTTAGCCTGTGTTCTTTCCCACTCTTGGTATTTCTTCTTCTTTGCTTTTTATTTTTTATTAGCCTGATTTTGATTAGTTTTTAACGGATTCAGTATGGTTTGTAGAGACAGTTCTAAGAACAATAATGATCTCAATTCAATGATGAAAGTTTATTAATTAATTAGAAGATAGCTGACGTTCAGCAGTTGACTCTCAGGAAAGTTACCAAAGTTTAGAGGTGGGTGGGAATCAATAATAGCTTGTTAAGTCAGAGGCAAGCACTGTGGCATGGCAGCTTGCTGCTATGGAAGCCTGTATCCCATATTGGAGTGCCTGGTTCAAGTCCTGCCTCTGTCTCCAGTCCAGCTTTCTGCTGGTAGCCACCCTAGGAAGCAGCAAGCGATGACTCAAGTACTTGGGTCCCTGCTTCCCATGTGAGAAACCTGAGTGATGTTCCTAGCTCCTGGCTTTACTTCAGCCTGGCCTAACCTTGGTTGTTGCAGTCATTTGGGGAATGAACCAGGAGACAGAAGATCCCTCTGTCTATGTTGCTCAGCCTTTCGAATAAATAAATGAACACTTAAAAAAAGAGATATGATTGAATCAGAAAGTATGGCTAAGATCGAGAAAAGAAACACCTCTGGAAACAGATGATCTATGTATATATGTAGGTCCGTATACATATACTTAGAATTGTGCACACACATAGAATATAAGAGAAGGGCCACATTTTGTGAATGTGTTCCATTCAGGAGTGATTTCCCTGTGAGATAATAAAGAAGATCCCCAGGAGCCTCAGGCTGTGTGCTTCAGCCACATTGACTTCATGGTCTGTGAGGAAGACAGATGGAAGCTCTGGGGTCCAAGCTCCTTGTGTGAGCTTTAACTCTGAAGAGCTAGCCTGTAGGAGACTCCAGCCTGGGGGTATTAGTGTTTGATGCTGGAAAGTAAACCAGATTTTTCCTGCTGCCTTAGTTGCTGGTTAGCCCAAAGAAAGTCCCTTTTGCTGCTCACTTCATACCTACTCCCAATAATTTACCCGTACATTACTTTTCTCATCATTCTTTTATCCTGCTACTTTTTGCTGCAGAGAAAAGGAGCAGGAAAGAAAAAAACAATTGGAGGATGGGGGTAATTTGGAGAAGAATAAATTAATTTGGAAAGATTAAATATACAAGAAATACTTCTAATATACTTTTCATCACCCATCCCTGCCCCTTTAACTTCAAACATGAAACACAGAAATTATCAAAAAGTTTCAGTAGTCTCCCCATCTATGTGCTGTGTTCTTTTTCTCCCCCAGATAATTAAACAGCTTTAGTTTCTTATATAATAGTCTTCATGAGTTTCTTTATTCCTGTAGGAAAAAAATGTAACATAGATTCTTACCCTCAGTCCTTCCTTCCCTTCTTCACGCAAACCCTTGTTCTGCATCCTCTTTGTTTCATCTAACAGTCTGTTCTGGAGATCTTTTAGTGCTAGTTCATGGAGCTTTTAGTTAACCTCTTCGCTAATCTTTTTCCTCCCCAGCAGATCAAATTGAATTCTTTTTTTAAAACAAAAGATGTAGTCCGGCACCACGGCTCACTCTAGGCTCATCCTCCGCCTGCGGCACCGGCACCCCGGGTTCTAGTCCCAGTTGCTCCTCTTCCAGTCCAGCTCTCTGCTGTGGCCTGGGAAGGCAGTGGAGGATGGCCCAAGTGCTTGGGCCCTGCACCCGCATGGGAGACTAGGAGGAGACTCCTGGCTCCTGGCTTCGGATCAGTGCAGCGCCAGCCGTAGCTGCCATTTGGGGGTGAAGCAACGGAAAGAAGACCTTTCTCTCTGTCTCTCTCACTAACTCTGCCTGTCAAAAAAAGAATTTCATTTTATTTATTTGAAAGACAGAGTTGCAGAGAGAGGTAGAGACAGAAAGAGGTCTATTTGAAAGGCAGAGTGACTGAGAGGCAGAGGCAGAGGCAGAGAGGTCTTCCATCCACTGGTTCACTCCCCAGATGGCCACAACAGCTGGAGCTACGCCAACCAGAAGCCAGGAGCTAGGAGTTTCCTCTGGGTCTCCCACGCAGGTGCAGGGGCCCAAGCACTTGGGCCATCTTCTGCTGCTATCCCAGGCCATAGAAGAGAGCTGGATCGGAAGAGGAGCAGCCGGGACTAGAACCAGTGCCCATATGGGATGCCGGTGCTTCAGGCCAGGGCTGCTGCGCCACAGCACTGGCCTTGTTCAAATTGAATTCTTAATAGTCATTTGCACATAAACATCACTGCATTTCAGTGCCTTTGTAGCTAAAAGCCTCTTTGAAAAAATGCAAGTTGAGTGTGTATTTGATAACTCAAGACTCCACCTATCCCGAGACAAATTTTCCTTCCCCTAAGAAAATTCTGTCTGACGATGGGCATTGTGGTGCAGCAGGTTAAGATGCCCTCATTCTGTATCAGAGTGGCTGGTTTTGAGTCTTGCCTCAGCCTCCAATTTAGCTTTCTAATGCACCTGAGAGGCAGCAGCTGATCACTCAACTGCTTGTGTCCTTGACATTCACGTTGGAGTTCCTGGCATCATTATGGCCCAGCCCTGACTGTTGCAGACATATGGGGAGTGAGTCAGCAGATGGAGATTTCTTTTTCTTGTCACTTTGTCTTTCAAGTAGATTCAGAGAGAGAGAGAGAGAGAGAGAGAGAGAGAGAGAGAATAGGGCTGGCGGTGTGGTGTGGTGGGTAAAGCTACCGCCTGCAGTGCTGGCATCCCATATGGGTACTAGTTTGGATCCCAGCTGCTCCATTTCCGATCCAGCACTCTGCTGTGGCCTGAGAGAGCAGTGCAAGATGGCCTAATTCCTTGGGCCCCTGCACCAGGAGGAGGCTCCTGGTTCCTGGCTTCGGATCAGCACAGCTCCGTTGCGGCCAACTGGGGAGTGAACCCGCAGATGGAGGACCTCTCTCTCTCTCTCTGCTTCTCTCTCTGCCTCTCTCTCTCTCTCTCTCTCTCTCTCTCTCTCTCTCTGCCTCTCCTCTCTCTGCCTCTCCTCTCTCTGTGTAACTCTGACTTTCAAGAAGGTAAATAAATCTTAAAAAAAGAGAGCGAGCTAAAAATCATTATTTTTTTGCCTCTTCTCCCCTTAACCTTCTCAACTCCTTTGGCCTCTTGACTTGTAAAAGTTAATTCTGTTCATATGGCCAAGAACCTCTTCCTCCACACCTTTGCTAGCTAAAGATCCTTAAAGATGTTCAAGTGGGGCGTGGGTAAGAGAAGAGATTTATCGCTGGACCTTATGGTGTGTGGTAGGAATACATAGGAAGCTCAAGTGTGAGGACTTATCCCCAGACTTCAGGACCTTTGCTCCTTAATGAGGTCATAGACATAATAGAATCATGCTATTTTATGAGGCTAATAGCAGTGATTCTTATAATGGACTTATTTTTATGCTGATCGCAGTAGATCACCTCTTTAGATCTAGGCACGTGTTTTGGCTAGTGAGTTCCTTATATTTGGAAAGGTCGAGGACTCTTCTATTCTGACAGTGCCTATCTCTGGCATATTTCTTTAATATCTGAATGATCTCTAGTTTGTGCAGATGTTATCCTGGACGTCAAAGATTTGCAAGGAAAACAACCTGGGTAAGTTTCCTGCCATGTTTCCTAAAGGCTATATACAAAATCATCATTACTAAATAGCATTTAGAAAGAAAAAGGTGATTTCCATTATACATTCACCAGAATAGCCAAAATGAAAAAAACTACATAAAGCCAATACCAAGTGTTGACAACAATGTAGAGCAATTGGACCTCTCATTCACTGCTAGGGGAGGTGTAACTGTTTAGCAGTATCTAATTAATAAAGTTATACATATGCCTGTGACCCAGCAATTCCACCCCAACAGAAATATGTGGAAGAATTCTCACAGCAATATTATATTAAGAAGTAAGAATAAACTGACCAGAAATAGAATGGATAAAGTAATTGTGATATATTCACACAGTGTAATATATATACAACGAGAGTATACTGCAATGAGAGTGAACAAGCTAAGCTTACACCTGACAACACAGAGAGGATTTCACACTGTATGGAACAAAAACAACTGGACACGAGAATCCTCACATTCTATGTGATTCCATTTAAATGCAGTTCAAAATCAGGCAAAACTCATCTTTGATGTTAGAAGCTAGGAAAGTAGTTTTTTTGGTAGAACAAGTAAGATAGGAAAGTGTCTCTGGTGTGCTTGGCCTGGGGGCTAGGTGCACGGGTATGCCTTCTTTAGCCACGTGGATAAAAGGGTGCAGTTGTGCTAGAGCTGCTTGCTTGGAGTTTGCGCAGCACTGGGTGGTACCTTGGATATGATGATTGGGTTATATGATGATTGGTTATAACCTGATTGGGTTATAACTCTTAATTTTCTTTCCTTGCTACACCTAGAGGATGCCTCATTTTGCAAGAGCTTGATGAACTTGCTCTTCAGCCTGCATGTTCTGTATAAAAGTCCTGTCACCCTTCTGCGTGACTTGTCTCAGGATATCCACGGGCAGCTGGGAGACATTGACCAGGTGCTGTAGTGAGACAACAGCCTATGTGGGGATGGAGGTCAAGGACATAGATTTACCACCAGGAGGTCTTATCTCTCTTTTCCTCCTTAGGATATAGAGGTAGAGAAAACAAACCACTTTGCAATGGTGAATTTAAGAACAGCTGCCCCCACAGTCTGTGTAAGTATTGATCCTAAGCCATGGGAATAGCTTGTTCATTCCCTCCCACTGCCCGTGAAGAGGAAATGGTGGTGGCTTGTACCTGAGGCGTGTGACCCACCTGGAGTCAATCATGGTTTTATTTTAGCCCAGCAGTTGTATTTCATGAACACGCCAGACATTCTTTTCTTTTACAGTTACTTGTTCTGAGTCAGGCTGAGAAGGTCCTGGAAGAAGTAGACTGGCTGATCACCAAACTTAAGAGACAAGTGAGCCAAGAACCCCTGTCAGGTAAGATGAGTTCAGGTTGGGTTCTGGGAACTGTGACAAGAACAGAGGCCATACTGGACTGCTGCATGAAGTTAGAGCTCCTGGACTAAATTTCTTGTTTGTTAGTTAGATGTGATGAAAGAGGTAGAAGGCATTGTGGCTTATGACAACATAATTACTGATTCACTCTGCTTAATAAATGCTCATTTTCCATACAGACTTTCTAGTTAATAGTATTTAGTTGATTTCTAATCATCCTTTACTGTTAACTAGAAAATAAAGCCAGTTATGTATAAATGTGTTCATTTCCTTTCAGAAGAGGCCTCTTCTCAGGCAACCCCACCGAATGATCCCACTGAGAAAGCCATCATCGTGCAACTGGGAACTTTGCTTACGTTTTTCCATGAACTGGTGCAGACGGCCTTGCCGTCAGGCAGCTGTGTGGACACCTTGTTAAAGGACCTATGTAAAATGTACACCACCCTTACAGCACTTGTCAGATATGTGAGTATCTCACAGTTAGATTCACCCCACCTTTCTGCCCTAGACAGCCAGGAAGTGAGGTGGGGCACCAGCCCACTGCTGCAGAATGCCCTTCAATGGAGCCCTTGCTTCTTAGCTTTTGAGTCATAGTTTCATTTTAGTTAGGTCAGAAGGTAGCGGGCATCTCCACAGACCAGGGAAAAACAGTTGCTGGCATAATTCTAAATATGTTTTTGCACATCCTTATTTCCTTGGTGTGTGAATATGTGTCCCAACTGAGAGTGGATGCCTCTTTCAAACACCTCATAAGGCTTACTCTGAGTTACAGCTGTATAGTTAAATCTGAGTTCATGTTGTAGAAAACAAAATACCATTTTGGGGACCATTGTTGTGGCACAGCAGGTTAAGTCACAGCTGGCAATGCCAGCATCCCATATCGGAGTGCCCTTTTGGGTCTTGGCTGCTGTACTTCCCATCCAGCTTCTTGCTAATGTACCTGAAGGCAGACAAGGCTGATCCAGGTACTTGGGTTCCTGCCACCCATGTGGGAAATCCAATTAGAGTTCCTGGCTCTTGGCTTTGGCCTGGCTCAGACCTGGCTATTGTAACCATCTGAGGAGTGAACCAGTGGATGGAAGCTATCTCCCCACCACCCCGTCTTTCAAATAAATAAACAAATCTATGCCGTTTTTGGTGCCAGCGCTGTAGTGCAGCAGGTTAAGCTTCCACCCGCAACACCAGCATCCTGTATGGGCACCAGTTCACGTCCTGGCTGCTCCAGCAGATGGAAAAATCTCTCTGACTGAGACTTTCAAATAAATGAATGAATCCTTTTTTTAAAAAAATTTCTTTAAAAAAAAAAAAGATTCATTCATTTATTTTAAAGACAGAGTTACGAGAGGCAGAGGCAGAAAGAGGTCTTCCATTCATTTATTCACTCCCCAGGTGACCACAATGGCCAGAGCTGTGCTGATCCAAAGCCAGGAGTCAGGAGCTCCTTCTGGATCTCCCACGTGTGTGCAGGGGCCCAAGGACTTGGGCCATCTTCTACTGCTTTTCCAGCCCACAGCAGAGAGCTGGATTGGAAGTGGAGCAGCTGGGACTTGAACTGGCACCCATATGGGATGCCAGCACTGCAGGCGGTAGCCTTACCTGCTACACCATAGCGCTGGCCCCAATAAATAATTAAAAGAAAAAAATTTTTAACTAGTCTGGGCACTAAGATGTTTATTCCTTCTCTTTTTTTTTTTTTTTTTTTTTTTTTTTTTTTTTTTTTTGACATGCAGAGTTAGAGAGAAATGTCTTCCTTCCGTGGGTTCACCCCCTAAATGGCTGCTACGGCTGGCACACTATGCTGATCCGAAGTCAGAAGCCAGGTGCTTCCTCCTAGTCTCCCATGCGGGTGCAGGGCCCAAGCACTTGGGCCATCCTCTACTGCCTTCCCAGGCCACAGCAGAGAGCTGGACTGGAAGAGGAGCAACCGGGACAGAACCCGGCGCCCCAACCAGGATAGAATTCGGGGTACCGGCGCTGCAGGTGGAGGATTAGCCAAATGAGCTGTGGCGCCAGCCCTTCTCTTGTTCTTTTAACAACAAACAAAAACAAAAAAAAAATCCCCAAAGAAGAGGGGAAGTTTTTTGTTTTTGTGGTTTTTTGAAAGGCAGAGATCTGCAATCTACTGGTTTATTTCTCAGATGCCCACAAGCCACAGGGCTGGGCCAAGCACTCACCAGAAACATGGAACTCAGTCCAGGTCCCGTGTGGTGGCAAGGACCTAAGAACATGAGTTATCATCTGCTGCCTCCCAGAGTGTATATTAGCAGGAGGTTGGATCAGAAGCTGAGTAGCTGGGACTTGAACTAGGCACTCCACCATGGGATATCGGCTTCCTAAATAGCATCTTAACTGCTGGGACAAACACTTGCCTCCTATTTTTTGCTTTTTAAATTTTTACTCTCTGCCTTTATTGAATTTAAGTTAATGTTTCTTAGTGTCTGTTAACAAAAAACTTCTCTTGTTTTAAGAAGCAAAGGCAAGACATGAACCAAGCACTCCATTATGGGAATGAGCAGCATTTTAACTGCTGCTCCAAATGCCCACCCCATATTGGCATTTTTAAGGGGAAAAACAGCCAAGCTATTGGTTTTCTAAATGTAGGAACTGGCATCCTGAACAATTTTTGTAGCTTGAACAAGTCAGGAAGAAAAAGCATCATTTCCTATTGTCTAGCAAGCTTGGGAGCTCTGAGGACAGGGAAAAGGAAGGGTTGGTTTATAATTTCTTTTTTCCTCTGCTATCAGTGTGCTGAGTCACTCCATAAGCTCTCTATAAGAGTCATCTGTCGTTTCATAGGATAATCTTCTGAATCTAGGAATCTTTTGTTATTAGTATTTTCAGGTGTGTCGGAGCTCCAGAGGAATTCCAAAAAATATGGAAAAGCTGGTGAGTAAAGAATGACCTTTCCTAGGAATGTGGAAAGCCTTTTACTGCTGCAGTCACATTGGTTCCCTTCTCCTTGCTGCAGGTGAAGCTGTCTGGCTCTCATCTGACCCCACTGTGTTATTCCTTCATTTCTTATGTACAGGTAAGTCATTCAGAGGCAGGACTACAACAGCTTTAAGACAGGACTGCTGTTCCAAGGGACTGCTTGGTCAGGTGAGCTGAGTGTACACAGTTTCTTCTCTGCTTACCATGAGGCAGAGTGCCTCTCTGCAGCCAACCAAAAGCTCAGGGACTTTGCAGCAAGGAGATCTTGATTCATATAAAGGAAACATGTATTTTGGAGAGAGCAAACATTGATAGGCTTGTGTTGGAGCAGGGAAGGAATAAGCATCTGGGATTCAGTAACGGCTTGTTCCTGGGTGCCTGAAAGTCCACGCCATCAGACATGGTGAGTAAAGTGAGAGGAAGAACACGCAGGAGGCCTGGGAGCAGATGGGAAAGAAGCGTGTTACGAGAGCAGCAGTGCTTTTAAGGAGGTGGCAGAAATATGGGCTTTTCTCTAGCATTTGCCCAGACCCTTTTTATTCTCCCTCTAGGAAGCGTTTGGAGAAATTTCTAGGGCTTTTCCAGAGTTTGGAGAAATTTCAAGTATCATCTGATCCTAAATACCATCAGCTTCTTGCAGTACTAAACTTTTTGACTATTTCAACCAGGTATTTTTGGCTGGTGCCGCAGCTCACTTGGCTAATCCTAATGGCGCTGGCTGTAGCAGCCATTTAGGGGGTGAACCAACGGAAAAGAAAGACCTCTCTCACTCTCACTCTCACTCTCACTCTCACTCTCACTCTCACTGTCTAACTCTGCCTGGCCTGTCAAAAAATAAATAAACCAGGTATTTTTTAGCCTCACCACTATTGTCACATTGGGCCAGGTAATCTTTGCTTGTTCTGTGCATTTTAGGATATTTAATGCATCCCTGGTTTCTTGTCTACCACAGATGTGTTGGGAGTATCCAGTCCATGGGTCATTTAAATCCCACAAAACCATTTGGTCTGACTCTACCAAGGCAACTAGAAATTCAGTAAATCTATGGCAGGCTAGTTTTTTTATTTATTTATTTTTTTTGACAGGCAGAGTGGACAGTGAGAGAGAGAGAGAGAGAGAGAGAGAGAGAAAGGTCTTCCTTTTTGCCGTTTTTGGTTCACCCTCCAATGGCTGATGCGGCCAGTGCGCTGCGGCCGGCGCACTGCGCTGATCTGAAGCCAGGAGCCAGGTGCTTCTCCTGGTCTTCCATGGGGTGCAGGGCCCAAGCACTTGGGCCATCCTCTACTGCACTCCCTGGCCACAGCAGAGAGCTGGCCTGGAAGAGGGGCAACCGGGACAGAATCCTTTGCCCCGACCGGGACTAGAACCTGGTGTGCCGGTGTCGCAAGGCAGAGGATTAGCCTAGTGAGCCAAGGTGCCGGCCCAGGCTAGTTTTTAAGTTGATAATTTTGTATGGCCTGTGAATGATGTTATGAATGTCCAGATGGCCCTTAGAATAGTTTCCCCACCCAAAACCAGGGACCAACATCCTCAGAGTATGACAACAAAAGTGTTTCCAGAAATTACTGAATGTCCTTAAGAAATCCAAAATCACCCCTGTTGAAATGACTTAAGTGATCGAAGAGCTACTGTCTTATAAAGCCACTTAGATACTGCAGTAAACATTTAGTCACTGACTGAGCCTTGTAGAACCAGAGATTGCATCCACCAAATGTCAGTCTCATCCAAGATTCAGAAAGCACTAAAAGTACTTAAAGTGCTGGATTGTGACCACTTCGATATCATCATATGTTTTAAAGGTGCCTCCTCTTGAGAATCAGTGGCCAAGTGGCATGTCATCTGGTTTTACCTAAAATTCCGTAGTGTGCTGATATCTGAGGCTGCCTCTGTCGGTTTTGTGACCTGCATCAGAAATTCATCATTTTCTGCCTGGTCGGGAAGTGCAACCTACTCTCATCAAGCCTACACTCCTCGCGTCTTTTTATTTCACCCAAATGCTCTCAGGCATGCTTTCCCAAGGTTCCTGTTCACAAAATTTTCATATGGGGTGCCCTTCTGTCAAACATACCTGTTATCTATAATGGGGTATATCCCTCCATTCCTAAATCTGGGTTTTAAATTCTGCATCTCCAAGTCTTAATGATACCTCAGGGCCACAATTATAAAGTATCCTGTATAGATTAAGTCCTAAGGTGGGGAAGGGCAAGTTTGTGAGAAATGATGCCCACAGTATTCCGTATGGTAAACATTCCTGTGCCAGTTAGCATATGAGAAGCACTGAGAAGTCCAACAGTATGTTGAATCAACTACTCAGGAACTTTTTTTTAATAACAACAGTACTATTTGGTAGACAATTAAGAATATTGGCTTTGGAAACACTGCTGTTAAGCCATATTTACTATAATCTAAAAATTATAATCCAAAAATCACTTTGTTCAACTTATTAGAATAGCTGAATTTAGCAAACCCTGGACCTTGTGCCTGTTGTGTTAATGTCCTTTCATATATCACCTTATTCATCCTCACTACTTTGTGATCAGTAGTTACACTTGTGCAAGTAGTGAGAAAAGTTTATTGAAATGTCCAAAAACAGACAGCTAGAAAGCAGACCTGGGACTTGACTCCAGCTAGTTAGTCTCTATAGTAGGGGCCAGCAAACTTTCTGTTCAAGGCCATATAGTAAATGTTTTAGGCCTGTTTTAGTCTCTGCCACACCTGCTTAACTGCTGTTGTAACATAGGAGCAGTCTTAGATAACATACTAATAAATTATTGTAACTGTGTTCCAATGAAACTTTTCTCAAAAGCAGGGAGCTAGATTTGTCGTGGGGGGCTGTAGTTTGCCATCCCCTGCTCTGGACTCATACTTGATATTTGTTGACATCTAAAATGATGGAGTGTTTTACATTTTTGTGTTTCTGAGCCTACTTAAGTATTTTCTTCTGGGAAAATACTAGGTACCTTCTAGACTTTTAATTTTTCCCCACATCACACAAAACCTATTTCATGTATTCCCTGGGCATTTATCCCTTTCCTCACCTATATGTGCCTCACTGACAAGTTAGCTGATCTACAGGCAGACATTTTCCTCCTTGTGAGATACACTGAATGAACCACCTGAGGTCACGGCTCACACTTCCTTTAACTCGGACTCTCGTGCAGAAATGGGAATGGGGATTGTATTATACGCCCCTTTTTCTTACCATAAATCTTGATAGGAAACCATGAAAACAATGCTTTCCAGATCACACTTTTTTTTTTTTTTAAGATTTATGTATTTATTTCAAAGTCAATTAGAGAGAGAGGCACTGGGAGACAAAGATCTCCCATCTGCTGGTTTACTCCCGAAGGCCATGACAGCCAGGACAGGGCCAGGCTGAAGCCAGGAGCTCCATCCAGTTTCCCAAATGGGTGGCAGGGGCCCAAGCACTTGGGGCATCTTTGACTGCTTTCCCAAGTCATTACCATGGAGTTGGATCCAAAGCAGAGCAGCTGGGACACGAACTGGTGCCCTTATGCGATGCTGGCATTATTGGCAGTTTTACCTGCTGTGCCACATGCCAGTACCTGAATCATACATCTTTGAAAGATGCTTCACTTACCTGGCTCAGTAGGAATGGGCAGTGCACAGGTTTGATTTAGGGAGTTTCAAAGGGTCTTGGATACAATCTCTAGAAAGATGGCTCATTTTACACTTGCCTCTCCTCCCTAAATAGGACTTCACCCTCTTCTACCATGCCTTCCAGGGCCAAAAATAGATTACTTCAAACTAGCCCCTCTAGAATCTCTACTGTTGCTTATTTTCTAGAACATAACACAAGGAACAAGCCTCCTGCCTCTCTTGTGACTCTAGTAGTATAGCTTCTTGCATTTTCAGATCTGTTTTATCTTCTTTGTCTCCATGGAACATGGTATGTTCCTTTCCTAGAAGGTATAGATCGCTCTTGAGGTCAGAGCTTCCTACATTTTATGTACTTGACACTTGAGTGTTTTCTTCCCATCCTTCCTAACTTAGGTCTTGATTCTCTTTTGCTTTATCAGAATCCTATACTTCTTGATTCTTTTAATTATTTTCCCACCCACTCTCTGGGAGCTCTTTATTACCTGATAATGCAGGGAATACATAGGGAAGAGTTCCTCCTACTCTTGAAACCTTTCTTGAGCATGAGAATCACACTGCATGTAAGACACATCTGGTGATTGCTTCCAAGCGGGCAGACTGCAGGCTCCTGGAAAGGCTTCCACAGCCAGCTGCTCAGCAGGAAGCCGTCTGTTCTGCTTCCATCCTGTCTGCACCGTAACCATCCTTTTGCACCTCACTGGTCCACTGGCTGGCCTAGGACAGTAATGGTTAGTTCTGCCCTCGGTTTTCATGTGCTGGCTTTAAGACCAACAGATTTTAAGTCTCCCAGCAACAAAAACAAAAAAAAAGAGAGAAGAAAAAATTGCTGAGAATTGTACGATATCACTGGCATTTCCCAGCTTGCAGCACTGGCTGCACAGATCATTTTACCCACCAGACCTGGTCTCCATACTCTAGGAAATTGCTACCAGCTCTACAGAAAATCTTCAGGAATGGAAAGAATGAATGTGTTTCTGTTTCTTTAGAACAAGAGTAATGGCCTGACATACACAGGGGAGAAGAAAAAGAAGACTGCTGCTGTGAGCACAGCCATGGTAAGTAAGCGGCTGCTGCCGACCACTCATTACTGGTAAACCTTTAACACTGTGTTAAGTGCAAGCATCAGTCCCAAGATGACCACTTGTTGTATGATCCCATTTACGTGAAATACTCAGAAATCTGAGACAAAGAGGAGTGGTTGACTAGAGCTTAGTGGTTGAGGGAGATAAAGAACTGGGGGGTTAGCTGAAAAGGGTATGGAGTTATCCTTTGTGGGTGATGAGAATGTAAAGTTGATTGTGGTAATGGTTACACAACTGTCTGATATACATATTCATTGTGTACCTGAGTGAATTGTATGGTGTGTGGAATGTATCTCAAAAAGCTATTACCAAAGTCCCTAGAAAATAGAATTTAAAGTTTTTATGCAAAAATATTTGAAATCATTTTCTCAAAATAAGCATTTTCCATAAACTTTTTGAAGTACCCACAAGTGTGTATATGTGTGTTTACATATAATTGCTGATTTTTGTTCCTAAGATCTATTTATTTACTTGAGAAGCAGAGGCGCACGGCCACAATGGCAGGAGCTGCACTGATTCAAAGCCAGGATCCTCCTCCTGGTCTCCCACACAAGTGCAGGGGCCCAAGGACCTAGGCCACCTTCTACTGCTCTCCTAGGCCACAGCAAAGAGCTTGATCAGAGTGGAGCATCTGGGACTTGAACCGGCACATATGGGATGCTGGCACTGCAGGCAGTGACCTCACCAACTATGCCATAGCACTGGCCCCTGTGATTGCTTCTTACTAGTGAGTTGTATGAGATAGGACATCTTGTTTTTCCTTTGAACCAAAAACATATTTTTTCAAAAAGCACCAGAAAATCTTGACCTCAAACAGAACTAATGAAATAGTCTAGGATGCCCCTTTTTGTTTTTAGGAAAAGTTGATACTGTAAAAGTTGTTCCCTGAAGAATCTCAGAGATGGTGAGGATGCAGGAAGGCGGATATATAGCACATTGATGGCAAGGCAAGACTTCACACTAACTTCTCAAGGGGGCAGCTTGGCAACGACTTAGGAATGTTAGGAGATACACATTCTGTAACAATTTAGAAGTGGTAAAGGCCTGTGTACAGAATTGCCCTTCAATTCAAAATATGATATTAGACACACAAGAGATGTCCTCAAAAAGTTAATGGAAAATGTGTATTACCATGTATAAATTTCACTTTTTTGGATAAAAAAAAAACACTTTAATTCCATTTCTCCACAAAGTGTTTGTAACTAAGATATACATTAATAGAGGGCTGGTCAAAAAGGTTATAGTATATATACACTGGATAATACTGTAGAGGCCTGAAGAAATACCATCCGAGTATTCAGATTCAGAATTACCTCCAAGGTAATATTTTAAAATGTGAAAACAAGTGTGTACAGTGTCCTCACTTGGGAGTTTATTTATTTATTTATTTATTTATTTGAAAGGCAGAGTTATAGAGGAGAGCCAGAGAAAGTGAGAGACTGATCTCCATCTACTGGTTCACTCCCCAAATGGCCGCAGTGACTAGGACTGGACCAGGCCAAAGCCAGGAACTTCATCTGGATCTCCCACTTGCATGCAGGGGCCTGAGGACTCGGCCGTCCTCTGCTGCTTTCCTAGAAGCATTAGCAGGGAGCTGGATCACAAGTGGAGGAGCCGGAACTCAAACCAGTGCCCATGTGGAATACTGTTGCTGCAGGCAACAGCTTAACCTGCTGCACCAGAGCTAGCCCTGACTTGAGGGTTCCTGAAACACATATACAGACACACATGAACATTTCAGTTCAAATGGGAGAGTGGTAGGAATAATCCCAGCAGGGAAAATGTACAAATCAGAAAAAGGAAATATTGAGCTTATTTTATCAATTCAGTGGATGAGTGCTGTGGTGCAACTTGTTAAGCCAGCCACTATGTGAAAATGTGGGCTTCAGTCCTGGCTCCTCTGCTCTCTGCCCAGCTTCCTCTTAATTTGCCTGGGGTAATGTCCCAAGTGTTTGGGTCCCTGCCACCATGCGGGAGACCCAGATAGAGTTAAAGGCTCTTGGCTTTGGGCCCAGTACTGGTTGTTATAGGCATTTAGGGAATGAACCAGCAGGTGGAAAGTCTTTACCTTTCAAATAAATAAATGTTAAAAAAACAAAGAAAAACAGCATAATTCTTACAAATGGTCCTGTCCTCCTCATCCAGTCTAGATAACAAAAATAGGAATTTCAAATGGAAAGACTCAGTGCTATTTCAATTGGCATTCAGGTCCTTTGAGACTCAAAATATAAGTACAACTGCACCTGACTGAGAGACTAATGTACCCCCCAAAAGTCATGTGCATTTCTGCTGGCTCCACAGGAAAACGTCAAGAACTATCAAACCTGAACTTTCAAGTCTTACCTTCTTTTGTCCATAGGCCAGAGTTCTTCGGGAAACCAAGCCGATCCCTAACCTCATCTTTGCCATTGAACAGTATGAAAAATTTCTCATCCACCTTTCTAAGAGATCCAAGGTAAATGTACTGGATTATTTGTCATCATTTCTATTTACCCTGTGGACAGAACTGGCAAACCATACCACAGATGGGAAGAAAAACCATAATCCATCAGTTTCTTTGCTATTTCTGATCTGAGGGCCTGATTCCAAACATCAAGTAGGAAACTGTTGGAATTGCATGCCAAGTGGCAGTGTGCTTACTTTAAATAGGAACTGAGGAGTGCATCATGGGTACACTAAAAATGGTTTGAGCTGTCCCAACAGGACCTTCAAGTGAGATGTGCTTACCATCATGTCACAGGTGAACCTGATGCAGCACATGAAGCTTAGCACTTCAAGGGACTTCAAGATCAAAGGGAACATTCTGGACATGGTTCTGAGAGAGGACGAGGAAGATGAAGATGAAGAGGTCAGTGTCTGCTTCTGCCCAGAGCACAGTAAGACCCAGCCACTCTTTCTAGCTGGTTGTTGACAGCCTATGGAGAGGCAGCTGTAGGTAAGTGGAAGGGCACATTACCAACAGACACAGACAGGCTCAAGGGCAGTCAGGCAAAGGTGAAAGGAACTGGGAATTATGCAAACTCCTGTGAGGCTATCCAAACTTGTGTACATTTGGCAGTCATTTCCCGGAGGAGGGGAGTGACAGTAGTCTTGCTGCGGGTCCTCCCTGTTTCCTTTTCGACAACAACCTTCCCTTGTTCCATGCCCTCCCTCACAGCAGGGCCGCTTGGTGTGGTCAGGCTTCCTTCGGTTCCTGCCAGTTTCTTCCTCACCCTTTAGTTTTACCACTTTGAAACAGAGCCCAAATGTTTCCTTGATGCTAATACCTAAAATTCTCATCATCTTAAGTTTGTCCAAGAGGCAATTAGCAAATCTGGGGCCCATCCTTGTTTCTTATATAAAGCACCCTGGATCTCTGGCTTCTTAAAGTTTTGAACCTGTATTCTTCAGATTATTTATCACACTCTAGGGGCTGATGCACCCAGCCTCATCTACTCCCTTTACTACTCGGCGTTTGAGTTCAGGAGGGTCATGTAGCATTTTGCCGCCTAAGGCTCCTTCATTGTCATTCTGTCCTCAGTATAACAAAAGTCCTAAGGGAAGGAGTTGGCCCTGCCTTACTTCAACATAATCACCTCCCATGAGTAGGAAAAGGGAGAAAGCATGACTAACACAGGCTTTGATGAGAAGAAAAAGGTTAGGGTTTTTTTTTTTAATTATTATCCCTCTGCCTCAGAGCAGATTCAGCATGTTAGAGCTTTACCTCTCTACCCTTCTAGGGCACTGCAGCGGAGCACGGGAGACAGAACAAAGAACCAGCCAAGAAGAAACAGAAAAAAGAAATGAAATGCCTGAGTTAATTAATGTGAACTTTGGGGTTTCTGCTTCCTTTTCACGCAAGAAGCAACAGTGCACCTTGTCCTACACCCCACACTGAAGTTGGTATCTTGGTGTTAAGCCCACAGAACACGTTACTGCACCTTCACTGAGCAGGAATCTTCTTGGCGGGTCCTGATACTGAAAAACAGCTGGCCTAAGGCAAGTCCTTTTGCAAAAAGTACAGCTGAAAGCCTGAGTTTGGGAACCCGCCCCACCCCCACTGAAGCTCCACAGGAGCGAGCACAGAGCCCCAGGCAGAGCTATGGTCCAGGCTGGCTTCGTTTTTCCAAGGAGCCTTTGGTGAGTTCAATTATCTGGTAAATATCCAGCGCTTCACCTGCAAGACAGTGCGAACTGGTTAGGGTGCCTTCTCAGGGACTGATCCAAGTGCTCCAGGTCAGAAAAGAAGTTCATGTCAGAGAGGAGGGTGGGAAGGGTGAGAGAACTCAGGGAACACTCTGCTACATGTTAGGACGCCTTGTTTTTTTTGTATTTTTTGTTTTTTTATACAATAAGTTTATCTTGGATACATTTTAAGTAGATAATAAGTTTTCTGTTTTACTTGTTTGGCATTTAAAGCACGGGTGTTTTTTCACCTGAGAATGCACTTTGACTCTATTTAATAAATCTTAAGCATTGCTGGTGTGACTGAGAACAGGTATAGCTGGCATATTTGAAGCTCTGCTGTCCTGTGAACAGCTCTGTAGAAACATGTCCTTTTGTGGTTTGAACATCATGCTCCCTTTGACACAGGGCATCTTATAAACTCAAACAGCTTTGTCCAAGACTACTTTCTATCTACGTATCTTGCATCATACATATATGAGGATCAAATGTGTTATGCTCACCCTGCGGAATCCCGTATCTCCTTTCCATCCCAGTTGGGTTGGAAGGGGTTTTACAATCCATGGTCACTTCCTTCCTGAGGCACTGGTCGATATCGACTGCACTGAAAAAGGCGACTGACTGGGGCAAGTCGTTCAGACCCAGCTTGTAGGCAAACATGCACCTGAAAGAGACCCCATCTCCTCTCACGCGATGCCCTGGCTGCGGTCACGGGCTCAGCCTCCGAGAGAATGAGCACGTAAGAGCGGGGCCTCCCTCTGTGCACTTAGCTGGACTCAACACACTTTTTTTCCACTTTGGTACTTTATTGAGACATTTTTAAAATACTTTGAATTACTGGGCTAGAGCTTAAGGAATAATTAAGGACTTTTTGTTAGCTTTGTTAAGCTTAACCCCCTAGGGAATGATTAGGAGGGCAGTGGGTGACAGTGTTGAGTACCTTAAGCATTTGTTATCTACCCATTCATCAGGATAGATCATGGTTCCCAAACTGGTTCTGAGTGGCAGACCAACATGGAACTGGTACCATCACTTAATCATCCATGTGAACTAGGAATCTTGCTATAAGAAAATACAGCTCAATATATAGAATATTTGTGAAAGCGTATTTGAGTTTCCCCATTAACAGTGTGGTAAGCACATTTTTGGCACCTAAGAAAACATTTTTGGGTGAAAGAACAACATCTCAGTTTTTTCTGAATTGTGACATTTTCTGTCATTTCATTTTCAGAACAGAAAGGTGTGTTCCTAGAGAAGCAGTTTAAAGTGTTCTGGAACAAACTCCCTGCCAGTCTTGGGACAACTTTGATAAAATTTTTCAAAAGAGATATAAAAGCAGAAACAGTCATTTCTGGGAAATGAAAGACACTTCCCAGCCAGGCCCAAGGAGCTCCCACCCTACACAGGAGCACCTGGCCAGGGAGGCCGTGGTCTTACCTGGTCAGGAGGTTGGTGATCTGCAGGGCCAGGGCGGCACGGTAGCGGTCTTCCTCCCTTACCAGGTAGCGAACCTCATCATGGATGCTGATGCAGAAGCGTCCATCAATGGCAAACTCCTCTAACAGCCACCTCATGGCCACAAGCATTAGGTGTAAGTAGTCCACAGCAGAGCTCTGTACCACCCAGTTCACACGACTGGTCATAAACTGGGGATACAGGTAGGCACAGGTGAGGGGCTCACTCAACTCTGGGTTGGGGGGAGGTTAGAAGCCCCAGGAGAAACTCAGTTCAGGCTCCAAAGGGAGCCCTCTACCCTTCCTCCCCATGTTTCAAGGGTAGCAAGGTACCTCCCCCTGGACAGCTGAGGGCTCCAGGGCTCGGCTGATGCGGCAGCCTAGCACCGGGGTACATGGTGTCTCGGACATAGCAATGCTCTCCAGCTTATTGAACATTTCTGACTCCGTGCCCCCCATCCATGCTCGTTCGGCAACCACCTCCCACTTCTTCCAGTGCGACCTGCAGGAACGGAGGGCAGGCTTTGTCTTTCAGTATCTCAGAGCTAAAAACCGAAGCATCCCAGCTTTTCTGGATCAGCCCAGGCCCCTCCCTCCATCTGAAAACACACAGAAGGTCCTCACTTCCTCGAAGCTGCTCTCTGAATCTTGCGCAGATCCTGCAGGGAAACCCAGCCATCTTCAGTCCTGTCCACGGATAGGTCCAACTGCCTCACCAGCCACTCGCCCTCATCTGACAGCCGATACCTGGGGTAACAATAGCACCATTGTTCCCAAGGCACTGCCTTCTGTCAACAGGGTTAACATATCATCTCACTCAATTTTCTAAAACCACCATGGGGCCACACGCCTGTCCCCTACAGGCTTCAGTTCAGAGATAAAGGCTCAGAGAAGCTAAGTGACTTGCTGGGGTCATGCAGCTAGGAAGAGGTACAGCCCTGACTGAACCCACACTTGGGGCCACAAAAGTTGGGGTCTACCAGGGTAGCCCAATAGAGGACAAAGACCCCCCAACACAAGAGCCATCACTGTTTTTACATTGTGTCCTAATGCCTTGGACACAACTGCCCATTTACCTACAAGTGCCTTGTTCAACAGGCAGCTAGACAGACCTGCCACTCCAGATTTAGAGTGGACAAGAGTGTGCTAATACCTAAAGCAGGAAAGGCTTTAGAGACACATGGTAGAACATGGTAGAAGCCGGGCCTGGCTTCCCGTTCTCAATTCTCACTGCCCTTGATTCCCCAACTTCAGTCCAACCTGCTGCTGTCGCCAGGCTGTCCCCCAAAGACTAAGGCCATGTCACTACCTGGTTAGAGGACCTGCTCCCCACCATCTGGGCCTCCACCAACACACTGCAGTATAAGCCTCACCTCCCACCACAGATGGGAGGCACTACCTACCCACCTGCTCTGGATAGCACTCAGCATCCCTTCCTGCCCTGATGACATGTTCTCATTCCACGAGCAGGTCAGGCCCCACAGTGAGTTTGCCAGTTAAATTAGTTTGTCATGTAGATTATGCCTAAGAAAGCCGTAAACGTACCTCTCCTCTCTGACTAATCTGCCAGGGTGTTGAGCACATGGTGGGGAGAACTATCAAAGCAAACTAACCTGACAGCTAGGCTGGTGAACTGAGAGCATGTTGTTGAGGCCTTCTCCTCTACCATAATCAGCCTACACCTCACAGCACCCCCGTCAGCTCTGCCCACTCCGCTTGCTCTCGTTCCCTGCATGACTGCTGCTGACAACATACCAGACGTACAGCTGTATCCCCATGAGAACAACGTTAAGGCTGACCATAAGGCAAGCGTCACAACTCCAGGGACACACCACCCTGGAGTTGGCCATGGGCAGCAGTGAAAATGGGTGCAGGAAAGCACACTGCAGCAGGCCCAGGTCCTGACGGCTGCCATGGGTCAGGAGAGGAGCCTCACCGGCGGAGGCCCTTGGTGGCGGCATACATCTGCTGGGCCTTCTCGGCTGCCTCCTGCCGTGTGAGCCGATGGTTGAACTGCATTAGCAGGCGCTCAGCAAAGGGCTGCCCAGCCCCGTAGATGCGGCCGTAGTTGAAGACTTTGGCGTGCTCGCGGCTGATGCCCACCGTGCTGGCTGTCTTACTGTGGAGATCCGTGCCCCTGCTCTTCCTGCCCTGCAGCGTCATCCACCCGAAGGCCGTGCAGCCTGCAGAGCAGGACACAGAAGGGAAGCTCAGGAACACTTCAGCCCCCTGGGCCCCAAGAGGCGGGGCTGCCCCAGCACCACTCTTGCTCACCATGCATGCCGGCAAAGTGAGCGTCACCCAGCACAGCCGCGATCCACAGTTCCTGCGAGTCCACATCAGCACCCACGAGGACGTAGCCAGGTGGGGCCTGCACCATGGCCTTCAGTTCACTGCCTACTCGGTCGGGCTGCAGGGAGAACGAGGTCAGGCCTTCCTAGATTCCCAAGTGACGGTCTACCCCCCACTTCTGGAGCCAGAGTTGATGGAGAAGGTGCTAGGGCCTTTCCTCTGGGGACGGCTTCACAGAACACCTGACAGCACTGCTCTGAACTCCCCAGTTCCACAGACAACCACCTGTCAGCGGCGGGGCAACGAGGCTCTACACCTGGCCCTTTACCCACAGAGCCTCAACAGTTGTGGCTATTATCCTCGTCCCTGTGCTGCCAGGAGCAGGTGACCAGGGCACTTCTGTTGAAGGAACAAAGCCGGATTTTTTTTTTTTTTTTTTTTTTTTTGACAGGCAGAGTGGAGAGAGAGAGAGAGAGAGAGAAAGGTCTTCCTTTGCCGTTGGGTCACCCCCCCAATGGCCGCCACAGCCGGCACACTGTAGCCGGCACACCGCGCTGATCCAAAGCCAGGAGCCAGGTGCTTCTCCTGGTCTCCCATGGGGTGCAGGGCCCAAGGACATGGGCCATCCTCCACTGCACTCCCGGGCCACAGCAGAGAGCTGGCCTGGAAGAAGAGCAACCAGAATCCGGTGCCCCGACCGGGACCAGAACCTGGTGTGCCGGCGCCACAGGTGGAGGATTAGCCTAGTGAGCCACGGCGCCGGCTCGAAGCCAGATTTGAACTAAGCCCTGCCTGACCCTCATCTTGTGTTCTTTCCCCATGCAGAGCCCTCAAGACACTTGAAGGTCCCAGACCTAGACACCTAGGAGATGAAAGGCAGAGACTGGAGACACAGAGGACACATACCCGGGCGTTGCTGGCAGTGAGCCATGTGGGCTCCACAGCCCGGCGGGTGATGGTACCAGCAGTCACCACCTGGGGCAGAATGGCCCCATAGTGGCCTTCCTCGTCGTAGTTGGGGTGCCTGGAGTTCAGGGAGATGAGTCTCAGCAACTTGCTTTGGTCCTAGGATCTTTTCCACTCAGTTCTATTCCCACAACCACTCAGCAGGCCATACCTGGTCACAGCACGGGGCAGAGCCGACCTGGGCAGCCACACCACCATCTGGGAGCTGTGGGGACAATCAGACTCAGCCCAGCGCCGGGGAGCAGAGCCCGCCCTCATCCCACCATGGCCTGTACCTCAGGGCTGCAGTCCCTCAACCTTCTTGCTACTGATTTGACTCGGGGTAGGTAGGCCATGGCTCACAAGGCCTGGGGCTGACAGCACAACCACCAGGGACATAAACCAGCTGGGAACTGTGCAAGCCTCTAAGGAGCGTCCGCCCTCTCCTGCTGTCTCCAGCCACTGCCTCTTTCCGTACTGACCCGTCACAAGAGTATGCTGGTAGCCTCGACTGCCTGGCTTGGATGTGGTCTTCAAGACGAGTCCATTTGCCATTCCCAGACTCCAAGACCTGCTCCCAGCCCCTAACGGCTCAAAACCATCAGTGCCCCAAGGGTCAGCCACACCCAAAGCCCGAGCAGTCACAGCAGCTAGTTCTGGCAGAGCTGAAGGGGCCGTCAGAGTCCTCCAGCGCCACACTAAGTCGGCAGGGAGACTACAGCTGAGGAGGCTGAGACCCGCCTGAGGTCCCCGGCACCAGGACAAGCAGTCAGGTCTCAGGATCACAGCCATGCTGTCTCTGGCAACCTAGACTGCATCAGGAGACCCAGGGAGGAAGGGGAAAAAGACCGCGGGCTGCAGAAACGTAGCCTGGGGTATGGACAGGCCTCTCTCTGCCCTCCCACGGAGACTCACCTGATACGTTTATGGGCATTCCTCCAGAAAGAAATCATCTTGTTGATCTCCAGGGCCCGGTGCCCACTGGCGCCTCCCGGGCCAGCCTGTAGAGTACCGTCCTCCATCTTGGGCAGGAAGTCCTTGGCAAAAGGGCTGCCTACGTTATAGCTGTTACCATCCTGCAGAAGGCAAAGGCAGCAGGGGCTGGAGTCAGCTGGCAGACGCCGGTGGGGAGGCCCTGCAGGACTCCCAACACTGTTGGGGCTCCTCCCGACACTGAGCCCCAAACCTCTAGCAATCTAGGGCAAATCCCCAGCTGCATCACACACATCCCACTTACACAGGCAGACCTGGCTCTCCCGTAACAGCTGTTACCAGTCAACAGGACCTATCACGTCCAGATGTGGTGCTGGACACTTGACGTGCCCTGCAGCATTTAATTCTACACTATGTCCCTTAGCACCTAATTTTCAGAAGAGAAACGGAAGCTCAGAGAGCAGCATTTCCCCAGAATCACACTGTCCCACCACTACAAGGACAGTCTCCCGGTCTGAGTCCCTGTGGAAGCTGCACAGTGGGGTCACCGCAGGCCAGACCAGGAACCAGGACACACACCTTGTGAGGCAACTTGAAAAACCAGCAGCCGGGGATGTCCACGTCGTCATAAGGTCCATTGCCATGGTGATAGGTGGGCGGGCTGGCTTTGCAGCCACCAGCAACGTTCTGTGGGGGCCACACACCCACGTCAGGCCCTGCTCCAGCACCGGAACTCAGCAAGGGCCCTGGGGCACGGGTGGGAAAAGGGGCTGACACTGAGCAGGTAAGCTTAGAAGTGACAAGAGGCCACGAGGTTCAGCTTCCTCCTTGGCCTCCAGTTCAGGTGGGGCGCCGGGGGGCAGGGCAGGACCTAAGGAACTCTGGCAGAACAGAGCTGCACAGGCAAAGGGAAGCCCCTCCACCCGGCACCTGCCCAGGGAGCCCCTGACCGACGCCCCTCTCACCAGAGCCAGGGGCTGGCCTGGTCCTGCAGCGCCTGCATTCTCCATCCTGGCCTCGGCCTCCACGTCTAGGCAGCCCAGTTCTTCCACCTAGGTAGGCCCAGGGACCCAGCAGTGAGGCAAGGGCCTGGGTGGGTCCCAGTCCACCAGCCCTGCAGAGCACATGAGTCAGCGAGGCCAGTCCCCCACCCGGAAGGCTACCTCTTCCCCGGGGCTCAGGCCGGAGCCTGTCTCACCGTCTGCCACATGGCACTGCTGTCGGTGAGCAGGAACTCCTCGGCCAGGCTCGCCTCCTGGGGCTGCTGCTTCCCCTGCTCCAGGCAGTACTTCCTGTACAGGGACTCGATGGCTCTGCAGAGAGCAGCGGCCTCTGAGTGCTGGGTGCCGTGCTGGCTGGGAAGCTCCCGTTGCTTACTCCTCAGAACCAACTCTGAGGCACAAAGTGGACAGCACTTGCCCGGAGTTTTAGACTGAGAGTGACAAACTGGAAATGACGAAGCACACTGGTGGCGGGCTGGGGTCCCACGCCTGGTCTGCCTCAGGTCCAAGCTCCTCTCACTCCACAAGGCTGCAGGCTCAAGAGCCGCGCTGGGAGCAGAGCACGGGGAGTCAGGGCCCCGTCCCAGGTGGCTCCTGCCTTGTCCATCCACAGGTCCACATGGCTCTGACCGCCCGTCAGAGCCAGGACTGTAAATTCTGGGCCGCTGGGTACCCCAGCACACGCTTGTCCAGAGCCAGGGTTGTGACCTCAAGACAACTGATTTCCCTAGGCGTCCTCAGCTACAACGTGTGCATAACCGCCCTGTCTCACAGGGCTGCGTGGGGGACACACGAGGGAAGCTGCAAAAGGTTTATTTCACTGGTGCTCAAGTTACGCTCCCCCAAAAAGCCAGCCCGCCCAGCTCCCTGTCTCTGCACGCTCTCTGCAGGCAGCTGTGCCGCTGGGCCCCACAGGCCAGGCTCAGTGGCCTCCCCACTCTGAATGTCCCAACTGCCCCCGAGTCTCTGAGGCCACAGGGTCAGGGCAGCCTCGGAAGACCGACTCAACCTCTTCTCACTGATTTCCCCAGCTGGGGGAGAGAGCCCCAGGCTCCAGCGCCTTTCCCCCAAAGCCTGAGCCTGAGCCTGAGCCTCACCTGTAGGGGCAGGGCACCCCTGCCACCTCCAGGGTGCCGCCCACTGGCGCCTTAGCCAGGTTGTCCCGCCTTCCGGGCACCAGGTAGCCCCAGCCGTGACGCTCTGAGTAGTGCAGAGGGAAGCCATCCCAGGTCAATGCCATGAGTTTGGGGGTGATCCGCATCTGCAGGCTGAGAAGGCTAGGGCCCGGGGTCCAGGCAGGGTCATCTAGGCGAGGACAGAGCTTCCGGTACCACCTATGCCGCACCACAAAGAGCAGTGTCATGGTGGTGAGGGAGATGTGGAGGGGGGTCTCTCCCATGTGTCCCACCCACCCTCAAAGGCCCAGGACTTTCTGATGACCTCAGCCTACAGTCACTGTCCCCTCCCCTGGAGTGTTTTGGTCGGGACGCCCATGGAATCCCCTAGAATAATTAAAGTATCACAAAAGGAGAGACCCTCTATGTCTGTCCCACTGAACACTCAGAAGCCAGGACCAGAAGCACACCTCAGCCCAGGGCTGAGCTCCCTCCCAAGCCCCACTTCATCCAGGGCAACACGGGACAACCGGGGCACATCTGCACCCCCACCCTTGGGCCCGCCACTGTCTGGAGACACACCAGCAGCTGCTCACTGGGGCTGTGACCGCAACCGGGGAGAGGGACACTCTCAGGTCACACAAGTGCAACGTCAGCACCCCGTTCACACCAGCTGCTCTGTTCTACCGCAGGCAGAACTGCCTCCTCACTGTTCACTCGGTCTCACCACGGACATGAACACCATGCTGCACTGGCTGCTCCACGCAGCTGGCTTTTCCCAAGGCTAAAAGCTCCACCCTGTCCCCTGGTGCCCGCCATGGGCCAGCACACAGCAGGTGCACAGCACCCTGTGCAAGCACCGTGCCTGCTGGGTCAGTGAATGGCAGGGCCGGAAGATCGAGTGAGAGAATGGCAGCAGGCCGCCAGGTGCGCACGTGCACGCGTGCACCCTGCCTCTGTGCTCCCGTGCAGATACGGTGTCGTGAGGGCGGCGCCAGGGCAGATTCTCCACTCACCCTGGGTGTCCAGGAAGGTGCTGGGGTCGCTTGGGCAGGAACTCCATGGTGTCCTTCAGCTGCTGCAGGCAAGCTCGGGCTGTGACATCTCGCTGACACTCCTCCTCCTCACTGGGGGGGCCAGGGTCTGAGCAGGACGGCAAGGGGACAGCTGGGACCAGGGCCTCCCAGACAAGACACTCTCCGGACTCCTCATCCCCAGAAGGCAGGGGCGACCCTTCCCAAGTAACCCTAGGTCCTGGCATTTTCCCTGGGTGGACCCCACCTGCCTCCCGCCCACGTTCCCACCTTCCTCATCCTTGGGATCCCCAGGGGCCCCAGCCCCCTTGGCGGGCGACTTGCTGGCTGTGGCTGGCTCCTTCTTCTTCACCTTCTTTGCCTTCTTCTGCTTGAACTCCTGCAGCTCCCACTCCAGGTCCCAGAGCCAGGGGTCGTCCTTGTACCTGCAGAGCCGGTTCACCAGCGCAGAGCTGAGGCCGAGCCGATGCCAGGCCTCCTCCCTGCCTGCTCCCTGGCTGCCCAAACCCTGGCTACCTCTCTCCCGAGAGCAGCTGGCAGGCGTCATTGGCCAGATCCATCAGCGACTTCTTCATCTCCCGCTGCAGTTCCTCATAGGTGCTCTGGGCTTCTGCCAGGTACCGCTCCCAGTTCTGGTTGACAGGCAGGTAGGAGACGCCCATCTCCAGCATGCCAGCCAGAGTCACCGGGTGTGGACACCTTGCAGGCAAAAACCAGAGACGGACACGAATGATCACAGGAGGCAAGGCTGTGGCCCAAACCCTGAGCCACTTGGCCAAGTTCAAGCCAACCACCCACAGGAACACTCTAAAGTCAGGCAGCCACCTAGCGGAGGAAAGGCAACTCACATCTGTGCCTCTGTTTCTCCATCCATAAAACCTGGTAGCAGTATCCTCTCCTCAGAGATAATGTGGGGATTACAGATCACTGAAGGATGATTGCCAGCCACAGTACGCACCACAGAGCAACCTATACACACAGCAACTCTATACACAACAGCCTATACACACAGCAACCCTGTACACAACAGCCTATACACACAGCAACCCTATGTACAACAACCTATGCACCCCACAGAGCAACCCTATACACACCACAGAGCAACCATGAACCCCACACCTGGGCTAGTCGAGTACATCTGTGTATGTTTCTCAGACGAGAACACTGAGAACGAAAAACCCAGTGACCTGCCCAAGGCCAGATGAGGAGAGGACAGGCCAGAGCTGCCCGAGATCGGGCTGACACGTCACAGGACCTGACGCACTAAAACACAGGCAGGGTGCCTGTTCCACCCTCAGCACGGGATCTGGGTGTAGGGAAGGCACTGGATACGGCAGGACCGGGGTAAGGAATGTTAGCATGCCCCCCCCTTCCTCCCCTCCGGGGCCTCTGCACAAGCCACAGTCCAGGGACAAGGTGACTGATGCACAGAGAAGGGCTCCGTTCTTTCAGCCTAGAAAGGCTGATGTCCCCACCTGGTCACAGCAGTGCCAGGAACCCGCTGGGCCCCAGGGAGTCCCCACAGGTGACCTCTCACCTCTCCAAGAAGAGGGGAAGCTGCTGCTGGAAGACCTGGTGAGTGGCCCACACGTCCTGGGCACAGTACTGCATCAGGGCCTGCACGAGGGGACAGGAGGACACGGGGTGGACAGTCGCCCCACCCCACCTGCAGGGCTCCACGGGGTCTGCCGCAGCGCCGTACCTGGAAGTTCTCCCGGATGTCCTTCATGCTGCCCTTGACAAACAGTTCTCGAGGCTCCTTCTCTAAGGGAGGCCCCCCCACGTAGAGGCTGTGCACGTCAGCCAGGTTGTTGACACTGCTGATGTCCACCCAGTCCCAGGATGAGATCTAGGGGCCAGAGCAAGGGACGCAGGACAGGAGGACAGATGGGGGTCAGGGTGGCATGGGGTGGGGGGCTCCAGGACCCTGCCCACCCACAGCGTGCTCTCACCGCTGGGCCAGTGGCTTTGCTCCGGGACTTCTGAGCTCGCTGTGTAGCGAGCTGGCTCTTGTGCTTGCCCTGCTTGGCCGCCATCCACAGACTGCGCTGGAAGCTGCTCAGGCCCGAGATGGCCATGTGCATGCTCATGGTGTCCAGGAAGCGCATGCGGGAGCCCTAGGGGTGGGGGGCAGCTGAGGGGCCGGCCGCCACTGCATCGCAACAGTGGAGTCAAGCCAGCCCCACCAGGCAGCCCCCCACGAGCTCCACGGCCCAGGGCAGTCAGCAAGCCTGCCTGAGCTCAGCCCCTCACACTCAGGTTGCCCTCGCCCACCCCGCCTGTCTCCCAGTGCTGGCTCCAGAGCCACAGTGACGAAGCACTTCTCATACAACGAAGAAACGCCATTATTACATGCCGGGCCCGGTTCTACCTGTGCGTGCTTTACCTGTGTGTGCTGTTCAAGCCCTCCTAATAATCCTATAAGCTCCTCTTACAATAAAGCCAACTGAGGCCTGGAGAGCTTAAGGAGCCCTAGCGGCTGGCTAGCGGCTGAGGCAGGACATGAGCTCAGGCTGTGGCCCAGAGGCTCCAAGACCACGCCAGGCTCCACTCTGTGACCACTCAAAGACACGGCCACTCCTACTCTGTGATGGGGACACACAGCTGGGCCCAGAGACCAGAGGCAGGGCTGGGGAGCAGCTGCCCCAAAGAGACACTGCCCGGAAGGCAAACCCTCCCTAACACTGAGAGCAGGGCTTCTGGCCCAGCCGCCTGCGGTCGGCCCCAGGAACTTACCTGGATCAGGTACTGCTCCCGGATGTGGGCTCTGTCGAAGCACACGTTGTGCCCCACCACTAACTGCTCCTGCCAGTCCCGCTGGGTGGGGCTGCCGGCACTGGTAGGGACCTCCAGGGGGATGAGGTCAGCCGGCGATAGCTGGCTGGTCCAGGAGTAGCGCTCTTCCACCAGCCGCCGGCTGCACCAGGAATACCTGGGGGGGGGGCAGGTTCACCATGGGGGCACTGAACTCCCACTCCACACCACCCACTGCACACCTACCACCACGGGCCAGGTCCTGCACTAGCGGCTAGGGACACAAAGGGTGCCACGGGTGCTCCCACCCCGAGAGGGCTAGCGGACAGGGAGGGCGTACATGTGCTGGGGGTGGGGGTACGAAAGTTCTCTTAAACGCTCACAGGTAAAACTGGAGACTAATGTCCAGAGTGTGCATCTTGGTCTGTGGGGTTTCTGTGAACATGACTGCTCTTTGTGTCTGTAAGTCCAAACAGCCAGTGCTCAAAATGCTAATAAAGGGGCCAGGTGGTGATAGTAGGATCCAAAGTGGACTTTTTTAATTGAAAATGGGAAAAAAGGAAATGGCAAACGCTGCGCGCACATTCAGGATAAATCATCCCAAGGCCGCAAAGATTCTGAGGGACAAAGACACATCACAGCCCTGACAGCCACACACGGCCACCCTAAGCGAGCGAGCAGGGACACACGGCCACCCTAAGCGAGTGAGCAGGGAAGTGGCAGACGGAGAAAACGCAGATGCCTATGCTGGGGCGGCGGAAGGGGTGGGGCCTGCCACCCACCCAGGACAAGGCTGCCAGTGACTCCAGAGCCACACGGCCCCAGAGCCACAGGTTATTCCAAACGTCAGAGCGAGTGACGGCGCAGCCGCCTGTGTGGCCAACACGGCTGTGAAGGCGCTCCCTGTGGCCCTACGGAAGGGAGGAGGGTTTCCTGCCTCAACCGTTTCAACAAACAGAGAACTCGTTTCCACAGGGGGCGGGGGGGATATAAGAAAAAGGAGGATCCTAGTTTCAAAGCCAGCAGAATCTCACACTGCAAACAGTGGGAAAAGCCAAGGGACTCAAGCTGAAAACCCTTCCCTTCTCACTCAGCACGGGAAAGCCCTTAACAATAACGAGAAGGGCCAGCGCCGTGGCACAGCAGGTGGCGCCAGCACCCCACCTCAGACTGCCCGTTTGAGTCCCGGCTGTTCCGCTTCCGATCCAGCTCCCTGCTAATGCACCTGGGAAAGCAGGGGATGATGGGCCAGTGCTTGGGCCCCTGCCCCCACGTGGGACACCAGGACGGAGTTCCTGGCTCCTGGCTTTCAGCATGGCTACTGCAGCCGTGTGGGGAGTGAACCAGCAGAGCAAAGATCTCTGTCTGTGCATCCGTCTCTCTCTCTCTATTGTTCTGCCTTTTAAGTAAATGAAGAAGGAGAAGGAGGAGGAGGAGGAGGAAGAAGGAGGGAGGAGGAGGGAGGGGGGAGGGAGGAGGGAGGAGGGGGAAGGAAGGAGGGGGGAGGGAGGAGGGGGGAGGGAGGAGGGGGGAGGGAGGAGGGGGGAGGAAGGAGGGGGAGGAAGGGGGGGGAGGAGGGGCAAGGGAGGGGGAGGAAGGAGGGGGAAGGGAGGGGGAGGAAGGAGGGGGAGGAAGGAGGGGAGGGGGAGGAGGGGGAGGAGGGGGAGGAGGGGGGAGGGGGAGGGAGGAGGAGGGAGGAGGAGGGAGGAGGAGGGAGGAGGAGGAGGAGGAGGAGCAGCTAAAGAATGGCCAAATACATGAGGCTGGAGTGATGACAGGGACCTTAGCTACAATAAAAAGCCACAGCTGTAACCGAGACCCAGGTCTCCAGCTGTGCATGAAGCCATGACATAAAAATTATTCGTGATTGAAAAACGAGACAGTCAAAACGCAACACCATGGATAAATGAAGACGAGCTGGAACCCACGCCATTCTGCCAGTTTTCCTGCGACTCTCGGATAAAGGCACAAACAGCCTCCGTGGCGTCCCTCTAGCCTGAGGGCCGAAGCGCCTGACCACCCCTTGGAAAGCTGCCCAGACGGAAGCTGTGGGCTGCTCAGGGACCTAGCAGGGCACGGCCATGTGGCAGGGGGCTGCTCTGAGGCAGTCAGACCCCCAGAGCCCAGGCTTTCGCTGCCGTGTGCCATTACAGAAATAGGCAATAACCCCCGTACAGCACCGGCGAGAATGGAGTGAGAATGAGGGCAGAACGGGACAGAAGGAAGAGAAAGGATGGCGAGGAAGTGGAGTAGAAGAAGGAAGAGAAAAGGGGACTTTAGGTAAACTGGCCAAAAATGACCAACGGATCAAAAACCGAATCTTTCTTATCGTTAAATTTTCTCTCAGCCTCCAAAGCCTATTATTCTTCCGAAGGGCGCCGGGATTCCCCTTTGCTCCGACCATCAAGTCACACAGGAAGCGCTGATTCTTATCGTATCTGGAACCCCGTCAACGTGGACGCCTCCAGTGTGCTCTCCTCCAGCCACTAAGGCCGACCTTATCTATGTGGCCTTGCTTCCACATTTGCAACTGCATGTTTACCATTTCGCAGCTTTCCTTACAAAGATGTAAGTTCCAATAGGATAAAGACACTGCCAACTTTTGGGGCTGGCCATGCCTTAAAGCATGAAGGCTGTGAATAGTATTTTAACCCTGGGATGAAGAATAAAGAAGGGGAGAAACAGGACCGCCATCAGTGTTTGACAAGGAAACGCGGGTAGCACTTAGAACGCTGCTTGGAAAGAAAGATTGGCTAGATCTGTTTTGGGGCCAAAATGTCAGCTAGAGGCTGGGGACGCTGAACGCCTTTAGGCTGCCTGGGGCAGGTCCCACAAAGAGAAATTTCTCCCGAAATAGCCAATGGTATCCCCAGTTAGAAAAACTGTCTACGTGTCTCTGCAGACTGACTTCCCATGAGGCTCCTGGGGGGAGGAAGTGAAGGCATCTCCAGTGGCCCCCAGTTGTCTCCAGCACAGCTCAGAAGTGCACCGCCCCTCCTGGCCGCTCCCCCTGCTCTGGGGTTTGTTCACTGCCCGCGTCTTCCCACCAGAAGGTGAGCGCGAGGAAGCAGGGCTAAGCCTGGTTAGCTCCCCAACACATCAGTCCCTAGGTGAGCACCCAGCACCCAGCTAGGTGAGGAGGAGCTCAGTAAACGGTCACTGACCCAATCTATGAAGCCGGGCCCCCTGAGCACGCTAACGTCCCTGTCGCGGCCCCTACTTACCAGGCCGAGGGGGATATGGCCACCGCCAGCGTGGGGCAAGTCCCCTCTGCCAAGCAGACCTCCACGTCGAACACCAGGGCCCGCTCCTCGGGGACGGCCACGGGTACGGGCTCCCCCTCTGGGCCGTACCGGGTCCAGCCCTCCGCCCAGGCCCAGCTCGCGGGCTGGGGGGGCAGCTGCGCCCGCAATAACAAGTCGGCCGCCTCCAGGTAGGGGAGGCTCTGCTTCTGCGCCAGGAGGCGGAAGTGCTGGTCCAGGTTGTCCCCGTAGAGGCGCGGCAGGCGCAGCTCCACGTCCGGCAAGGGCGAGGCTGGCTGCCCCCAGAGCCCGTGCTCCCGCAGGTGCTGCACGCTGCGCTGCACGGCGGCCTGCTCGGGCATCTCCCCCCCGCGCCCGAAGATTTGCTCGTGCAGCCCTCTGGAGAGCATCTGGATGTGCAACGCGTTGTGCCGCAGCTCGCCGCCTTCCGAAGACGGCACTCGTGGCGGCGCCGGCTGCCCTTCGCTGGGGACGGGGACGTGGGCGGAGCTGGAGACCCAGCGGCCGGGAGCTGGAACCGGCCCTGGCCCGCCGGCGGCCCTGGCCACCTTCCTCCAAAGCAGGCGGCTCAGGCTCATGGTGGGTGCAGGAAGCCCCCCGCTGGGAGTCGGGGCTCCTGGCTTTGGGCTCCAGCTTGGCTGCGTTCACTGGCTGTGAGCGTTGGAGAGAGACGCGTCCCGTCTCTGCCTTCCCATCCGTGAAATGGGCCTGATCATGCCTGCCTTCAACCCACGAACCCTAAAGCAGACAGGTGACAAAGCGCACGTGCACTCACACACAGGTATTCCATGGGCACTCGGCCCTACTCCCGGGGCAGGACTTGAAGGCTGCAAAGCCTCAGCCAATCCTGGGAATACCAACACCCTCCCCGAGCAAACAGGTCCACACAGGTTCGCCAGTGAACTTGGCGAAGCTGCGGGCGGCCGTGAAGAGCATTTTCCGCAGTGGGACAGCGCCAGCTTGACCCCAGCTTCTGGCCCCCACGAACTGCGTGACCTGGGGCAGGCGCCTTAGGCCCCGGTTTCCTGCTCTGGAAAATGGGGCTTTGGGGTCTCCCTGTCACACAGGACTGCTGTGCCAGTGACGCCGGGCGCATGTGTCGCCGCGGCCAATGACAGGGGCCGTCACCGACCGCCGCGGCCTGAGGGCCTGGCAACCCTTAGGATCCAGCGCCTGGACTCGAACCCGCCGACTGGGCCACCACTCCTGGGGACCCCGACCGCGGCCCAGTCGACTGCAGGAGCCGTGCAGGGCGTGTCGGCGGCTGCCCCCGCGCCGAGCAGCCCCCGCGCCCGGCAGCCCGCCTGCACCCGGCGCCCTGCCACGAGCCGCCGCCCCGCTCCGGGCCCCGCTCCCCGAGTGGAGAGCGTGGGGCCGCACCGCCCCTCAGCGACCCGGCCTCCCTCGCAGACCCGCCGGAAACCTCGGGCCTCCTGCTGCTTCCCGGCTTGCGGGTCCCCTGACCCCAGGCTGAGGACGCGGCGTCTCCCTTCGCGCGGCCTGCGCAGCCTCGGGCTAGCGTGCGGCCTGCAGCCGGCCGGGGCGCCTCGCTGGCAGCCGCAACTTCCCGTCTGCGCCCGGTTGGGTCCCGCGGCTCCCCAAGAGGCGGGCGGGAGACTCCCGGCGCAGCCAATAGGAGAGCCACCAATGGAACGGTCCTCCCGCGGGGGAAGCAGGGGGACTTCCGGGCGGGCCCTCCCTACGGAACCAGGCAACCCAGGGCCAGGCTCCCCTTCTCAAGAAGCCTGTGGGCCGCTCCCGAGCTGGCGGCTAGGCTGTAATAACACGTTTTAGGTCGCGTATAGGCAGCATGCTGCCGGGCGGCCGCGTGGCCTAATGGATAAGGCGTCTGACTTCGGATCAGAAGATTGCAGGTTCGAGTCCTGCCGCGGTCGAACGAAGCCTGATTACACTTTTTATTACTCTACCAGGACCGGGCTGCCGGACTATTAGCGCACTGGCCGACCTCACGCCGCTTCCAGACGTCCGTGTGAGGCTTTGAAATACACCCTCCTCCTGGCTACACGAGGGTTGGGAGGGCCGTCCCCAGTCACCGCCTTTGCTGAACCCCGGGGTGTGGAGCCTGTAGACCCAGCTGAGCAGCGGCCGGGGGTCCTGTCCTCGCTGACGCGGCGACCTCCGCGGCCCCAGCAGGTGTAGTTTGTGGGCTCCCGCGCCTGGACTGGCCGCGACCCAGCACCCCGCTTCGCTGGGCTCGATCCCCCTATACATGAAGCCATGCACTTTTCTAGGTGTTCCTCACAGGGGCTTTGTCTCTGGTCTGGGGAAAAGAGAACGAGCCGGACCCTCACCAGCACGTCCCGTGTTTTTTTCAGGTAATCATGAACCATCGACTGCTTACAAAGTGCATAGCAAGGGTCCCCACCTTAAATCGGGGCGATCCCTAGCGGGGGGACATTTTCACTTTTATTTCTTCTAATCTTTTGCAGAAATCCGGCATTTCCTACAGCGGTTCCTGTGATTTCATCCCTAAAAGCCATCACAGAGGGAAGGGACTTTAGAAATTTCACAGAAAAAAATGGAATTAAGAGTCTAGGGAACAAAACATTTTGGAAATCCAAGCAGCTTTTCATAATGTACATTTTCGATGCATCGGTGGCGACTTCCCATATTTTCATAGTTCATTAGAAAGTTTTCAAAATACTGTTTACACCCCTCTGTACTGCGGCTATTAATCCTGTTACTTACAAATCCTGTTACTTAACCAGCTAACCAAAAAGCACACGCATCACGTCCCCAATTTGTTCCCCCTAATACCACGGTAGTTTTGGTTTCTCCGTAGTTATACGTTTAAAAATGTGACTGGAAGACGATGTCCATGGCATGAAGCAGCTGAGAACCCTGGCCGACCCACCCTTTCAGAAGGAGGCCCTGCCCTGCCCTGCCCTGCCCCTCAAAGCGGCTCCAGGCCAGCCGGGCGCCCACACAGCCCTTGACCCTGGAGGTCTGGGCCCTTCCTAAGCCCCCTCCTGTTTCCCTCCCTCCTTCTCCGGGAACTCCCCCCACATCCTTCTAGAAAAGTCTGTCCTGCATGTTCGCCCCTGAGAAACCAGACAGGAGTTCTCGTCGACATGCAGGAAACAGTTCATCAGGATCCCCCATCCTGACCCAAACTCAGAGTCCTCCCTTTCCATGCGCGTGCTGTTGATGGGAGCCGCGCCCTCCCGCGGGGTGGATTCCCGCAGGGTCCCACCTTGCGTGGCGGCAGGGCGGCAGGGCGGCAGGAGCGCCCGCACTCCCCAGTCGCCAGGTCCTCTTCCAAGAACTCTCACCTGTCAGCCAAACCGTCCCGCTCCGAGGCACTGGCAGGGGTCCCGTTGCTGTCCCCTTCCCCTGACGTGGAAACTGAGGCACGGGGAGGCAGAGTAGCTTGCGGGGAGCGCTCTAGCCTGTCAGCGGAAATCTGGACCTCAGAGACCAGCTCTAGGGGCAGGGACCTGCGGGCTGCTCCACCTCGGTGTGCCTGGCGCCGTGGGGTGCTGCAGGTTCGACAAGGATCCCTCTGTGCACTTGCCTCCCCGTGACTGGCGTGTGTCTGCCAAGCCCCAGACGGCACAGGAAGAAAATATTATTATTACCTTCCTGAGCCAGGCTCAGCTCTTCAGGGTACCACCTCCTTTAACCCTCCCAGTAAACTCCCCTCCTATTTGTTAACAGAGGTAAAAAGAAAGAAACTTGGGGTTGTCACCACACAGAGCGTCCTGGGCCCTTACAGACCCGGTGGGTGGGGAAGGAAGCGGAGGAAGACAGAACAGCACTCCCGGTCCTGAGTTTGCTGCGGGCCCCGCCCCGCCAAGGTTTGTATAAGATCCCCAGGGCACCTGCCCTTGCCACAGGAACTGAGCGAGAGGTGGCAGGGGCCAGGGGGTCTTTTAACTATTACCGCTGCGTGCTTCCTCTGTAAAGGAGAACTAATAGCACGGACCTCACCGAGTCACCCCAAAGGCCGAAGGAGTCCTGCGTGCTAAGCGCTTGGAACAGCACCTGCACCAAGCCGGAGCTCGGGACACACCCAGCGTTAGTGTCAGTGCCTGCAGAAGGGCCGGGCCGGCCTCGGGCACCCCGGGGGCACTTGTGCTCCGCCCTGCTGTCCTCAGAGGGCAGAAGCTACTCACCTCTCTTGAGCCGCTTCTCTTTTCAGAAATGCCTGGAAAGTGGAGCATTGATTTGGGGTCAGACTGTGCCCTGTCCGCTTGTGTGTTCCTGGCGTGGAACCTGGCTCAGGCGGCAGATTTGGGGGTTCTTGTCCCCACCACCTGTTGTCCCTTCTTTGGCTCCTGGCCAGGCTAAGGGGCTGACTCCTCCGAACCAAGCACAGAGTTTATTAACTAAGCTGAGCCAATCAGGAATTTCCAAGAAAGAAAGGAAAGAACGAGAGAACCAGCATTCTTGTTTGTTATCATCATAGATTTAGTCCATGCTGAAATTTCCACTGACCCCTGTAGCTTTAGCTAATCTGTCATATCTCACTGATAGGGCTTCTTAAAGTTACAGAACCAATGAATGACGCTTTTGTAAAACATGCCTTCAGCTATGTTTCTTTTTTTTTTTTAAAAGAGTTATTTACTATTATTTATTTGAAAGGCAGAATTACAGAGAGAGAGAGAGGTCTTCCATCTGCTGGTTCACTCTCCAAATGGCCACAACAGCCAGAGCTGGGCCCATCCAAAGCCAGGAGCCATGAGTTTTCTTCCCCAAAGACTCCCATGCAGGTTCAGGGGCCCAAGCACTTGAGCCATCTTCTACTGCTTTCCCAGGCCATAGCAGAGAGCTGGATTGGAAGTAGAGCAGCCGGGACTTGAACTTCGTGCCCACATGGGATGCCAGCACCTGTGGTGCCGGCTTTACCCACTAGGCCACAGCGCCAGCCCCTTCAGATACTTCTCACTGCACTGAGTTTCTCTGAGATGAGACGAGGCGATGCGTAAGATACTCGCATTGGCAAAATGCTCTGTGGTTTGCCAACTCTGACAGCTTCGCCTTAGTTCCACAACAGCCTCTTACACTCTGATACAAGCAAGGATTTTATTTTTTTAAAGAGATTTATTAGTTAGTTGAAAGGTAGAGTTAGAGAGATTCTTCTGTACACTGGTTCACTCTCCAAAGCGCCACAGCAGCTGGGGCTCAGCAAGGCTGAAGTCAGGATTCTGGAACTCCATCCAGGTCTCCCACATAGCGGCAGGGACTCAAGCTCTTGGGCCACCCCTGTTGCCTCCCATGCACTTTAGCAGGAAGCTGGATCGGAAGCAGAGCAGCTGGGACTTGAACTAGTGCTCCTGTAGGGGACACTGGCCCCACAGGAAGCATTTTAAAATGAAATTTGATATACTTCAGCCATTAATTGAAAACTCCTATCATTTACCATACGAGGGCACTTCAGAGAGTTTGTGCAGAATGGAATTTAGAGATAAGCTTATGGGGTGGGTGTTGCGACACAGCAGGTTAAGCAGCCACCTGCATGCCAGCATCCCAGCAGCCCATAGGAGCACCAGGTCAGGCTGCTCCACTTCCAGTCCAGCTGCCTGCTAAAGCACCTGGGAAAGCAGCAGAAGATGGTCCAAGAGCTTGGGCCCCTGCCACCTAGAGATCTAGATGGAGCTCCAGGTTCCTGGCTTCAACATGGCCCAGCCCTTGCTGTTGTAGCCATTAGTGAGCCAGCACTTGGAAGATCTCTCTCCATCAGTCTCTGTCTTCTAAATAAAATAAAGATAAATTTAAAATATTTTAAATAAAATACAAAAACCACACATTTAATGCATAAAATAAAAAAAATAACAAATATTGGCCAGCGCTGTGGCATACCAGGCAAAGTCGCTGTCTGCAGTGCTGGCGTCCCATGTGAGCGCCATTTTGAGTCCTGGCTGCTCCACTTCTGAGCCAGCTCCTGCTAATACATCCGGGAAAGCAATAGAAAATGACCCATGATGGCCGGCGCCATGGCTCACTAGGCTAATCCTCCACCTGAGGCACCAGCACACCGCGTTCTAGTCCTGGTCGGGGTGCCGGATTCTGTCCCGGTTGCCCCTCTTCCAGGCCAGCTCTCTGCTGTGGCCAGGGAAGCCAGTGGAGGATGGCCCAAGTGCTTGGGCCCTGCACCCGCATGGGAGACCAGGAGGAAGCACCTGGCTCCTGACTTCAGATGGCACAGCACGCCGGCCATAGCAGCCATTTGGGGGGTGAACTAACGGCAAAGGAAGAAAGGTCTTTCTCTCTGTCTCTCTGTCTCTCACTGTCCACTCTGCCTGTCAAAAAAAAAAAAAAAAAAGAAAGAAAAAAGAAACATTATTTGTTTGCAAAAGTTTATTGGAGATAACAGTCCCCCCCGACAGGGACTAGAACCTGGTGTGCCAGCGCTGCAGGCAGAGGATTAGCTTAGTGAGCCACAGCACCAGCCACCAGCAGGTATTTGAGTTTCAGCCCCCAGGGACAGTCCAGGCAAGGCGTGGCCCATACTACACCCATGCAACGGGAAAACCGAGGGCCAGGCTGAGGGCAGCAGGTGTTCCCAGCTGCGGGGAGGTAGATCTCCTGCATCCTGAGTCTGGAAACAAACAGCTACAATGCTTTTGTGTTTGATTGTAGAGAGAAGATTCTGTCTTTCGCCCTCCAGTGGAAATGATGGCCATGTTTGCTTGTCGTAAAGCGCCGTTCGGTTTGGATTAGCCTGCCTGTCTGCTTGTCTCTGTTCTCTGCTTTGTTCCAGAAAGGTGGCAGAGGTTGGCTGGGGTCACGTAGTTACTGTCTCAGCAGAAAGCAGGGAAGTGGCTCAAGGTGGCATCTGAGGGCATCAGTGGCCACTAGGTCTTGCCAACTGCGGGCCCCATCCCCCTGGAAACTGGCCGTGCTTCTCCGGCCATGGCTGGCTAGACCCAGGCAGGTGTCTGAGCCAAGGCATCAGTGGGCCAGCCAGGCTTAAAGGAGACCAAACGTCAATGCAGTGAAGCTCAGCCCATAGCTGTGATCCAAGCCAGGTGGTGACAAAGGTTCCCAATTGCATCCTCTTTCAAGAAGGGTCACGGCCATGGCCATCTGAGAGCACAGCTGTTGCATCACTGGGGGTGAGGCTGGCAGGTCATCGCGGCCTTCGTAGCCCAGGTCCTCAAAGCTCACAGCGCTACAGGGAGGCGGCGGAGGCACTGGGTCTGCAAGAGCCCAGTTCTGGTTTTCTGGAGGCCCTGCCCAGAGCCCCCCTCCAGCCCTTGCAAAGGCTTGTAAGCACCTCATTGCCTGATGCATTTCTAACTGAAATATCTGGGGAGCGGTCGGGGTAGGGGGTCTCTTTTCCTGCAATTGAGCCTGATTGACCCCAGTGCCCTCCCGGCTCCCACTGCCCTGGTGAATGGCGTGCACACACACACACACACACACACACATGCACTACAACTGCTCAGTTTTCTCTCCCACCAAAGCGTGAGCTCCCAGGGGCCAGGAGCTAGCTGATGTCCCTTGTAGCTTAGCTCCGTGCTCGGGACCTGCACAAAGAAATTGCTCGGATCAGTGTTTGTTGAATAAACCAGTGAATCTCCCCAGGGAGGATACATTTCTTGTCTTTCCACCTGTGCCCCCTTGCTTCGTTCAGAGTTCAGTGTGGGAAACTTTCTGGCTATTTCAAGCAGAGACAGAGATGCCACACAGCGCTTAGCTGGAAGGGCTGCAGGGTGAAGGGCAGACCGTGACTCACTTGAAGGTCACAGCCCCACAGCTATGATCCCGATCCAGATTCTGGACGGAAAAAGCCACTGTGGCTCCAGCTGCCACGGCCATTGCCACCGCACCACGAGGTTGCAGACTAGCGAGTGACGCAAGAAATGGGGCTGCCACAAGCAGCCTGGTCAGTCAGAGCTGACCGGGGTCCCAGGCCACACCAGGTGCTTCACAGGCAAGATCTAAGTCCCAGCCAGGACCCTGGCTGCAAGGGCATCTGGGAAATGTAGTTCGTAGGGTGGGGATGGAGGCCACACCCCAGTAGACGGCTGCAGAGGTTGTGGTTGTGCTGCTGAATTTACACCTTAGAGCAGACAACTCGGTCAAGGTGCTCCTGCCGCATGGCTGTGAGATCTGGGGGCGGGGGAATCCATCTTCAGCTTGGAGTCCCCAGATTAGAACCCGTGGGGGCAGAGCTGCCAACACACAGCCCAAATGCCTACACCAGCAGGGGCTGGGCCAGGCCGAAGCCGGGAGTCAGAACCGGTGCTCGGATATGGGATGCTGGCGTCGCGTGTGGCAGCTTAACCCACAGTGCCACAGCGCCACCCCCGCCTGAGATGTTTAAAACTAGCTGGAAGAAGGGGCCAGGTCTCAAAGCCAGGTGCACACAGGCGTGGATCTGCCATCACTGTGGACCTGTGGTGTGGCCAAGGCTGGTGCGCCCACCAGAGAGGAGAGAGGACAGGACAGCCAGACAGGACCCCGTAGGTGTTGGCGTCCTGCCGCCCCCTTCCCTCCCTGCAGTTCAGTTCAGTATGCCAATAAATTGGGTTTCCAAGGCTTGTGGCTGGGGGAATCCTAAATGGCTACTCTTTTCCTCTGTAAAATAAGGGGGCAGATGGGCTGGCCTTGGGGGAGCTGGTGGCTCTGCCATCAGTGGTCCCATGCGCTTGTATCCTGGGGATGAGCCAGTGTCTGGCCTGGCTGTGCTCACCTCCACGTGGACACTGCCCCTTGACAGCAGGCAGGCTGGCTCTGTCTTGGGACCCTGCAGAAGACTGAACCAAGTGAGAGACAGGCGTCAGGTGCATCTCTGGCAGCTTGCTTGCGGCTGGGAGTCGGGGTCAGGCCCACAACCAGCCCCTGTGAGGCCATTACTTTCCCATTCTAGAGAAAAGGACACAAGACCAGGGGACCCAGCATGATTTGCTTGAGGTCACACGGCTTGGTTAGGTAGAGTCAGGATCCAAACTCATTTCTTTCAGGAGCTCCCCCTGGTGGCACTGCAGGCTCTGCCGCTCTCTGGGGAGGTCCAGCCTTCCCTCTGGGCCTCTACACAGAGCCAGGAAGGGGAGACTCTAGGGATCTTTGTGTGAAACCTCAAGCCCAGGATGGGAGCCCACAGCTACATGTGTGGCCTTAAACAGGAGATTTCTGAGAACCTCTGTCCCCTCATCTATAGTAGGAACTAAATCCCTTCGCCTCCCTCACAAACAGGAGCCACTGCAGAGGTCTGTGAGCTGTCGGGAAGGGCTCTGCCCTCCTGCACACCCTGCCAAGCCCACACCAGTGGCCACTCCCTGGGACCAGCCAGATGGCTGCTGCCTTAACTCTGCCTAAGGCACAAGGGTCGGTAAGTGGAGATGATGAGGGAGGTGAAAGCTCAGCTCCTCCCCCAGACTCCCACATAGTTACTTCTGTATTGTCTGCGAGGCAGAGAGAGAGAGAGACAGAGAGATCGCTCATCTGCTGATTCACTCCCTGAATGCTCTCAACATTAGGGACTGGGCCAGGCTAAAGGCAGAAGTCTGGTACTCCATCCCAGTCTCCTACATGGATGCCAGGGTCAACGACTTGAGCCATTGCCTGCTACCTCCCAAGGTGTGCACCTGCAGGAAGCTGGAATCCGGAGCTGGAGTTGGAGCTGAGACTCCAATACGTGCACTCAGATACGGGGTGTGGGCGTCTAACCTGGAGTCTTAACCACTAGGCCACATGCCTGACCCTCCCCGTTTTTAGCATTGATATTTACTGTCTGTTTGCAGATCCTGTATTTTTGAATTTGTCTATTCGCTAACATATATGTAGATGCCACACTACCACTCACAGTGGGTTCACTATGTCAATCCAAGGTGTTGGCAAAGTGTCCAAAACATTGCGGGGTTATCAAGGCAGCACTCTGCCTCCTGTTCCAGTTCTCCCACCGTAAACAAATGTCCCTTCTGCAGTCTGTTCTGGACCGCGGTTTTCATAGCCTGTGCTTCTGTGGCTGATTTTCTGTTGCAGGGGGCTGAAGTGCTGGCTGGTGTTCCTCAAAGCAGGAGAGCTCAGAGGTTACCTTATGCAGAAAAGGCTTGCCTTCCAAATGGACAGTGAGAGAGAGAGAGAGAGAGAGAGAGAAAGGTTCACCCTCCAATGGCTGCCGCGGTTGGCTAGCAGCAGCCGGCGCACCACGCTGATCCGATGGCAGGAGCCAGGTGCTTCTCCTGGTCTCCCATGGGGTGCAGGGCCCAAGCACCTGGGCCATCCTCCACTGGCTTCCCTGGCCACAGCAGAGAGCTGGCCTGGAAGGGGGGCAACTGGGACAGAATCCGGCGCCCCGACTGGGACTAGAACTCGGTGTGCCAGCGCCGCAAGGTGGAGGATCAGCCTGTTGAGCCACGGCGCCGGCCCGGTACAAGTTTGACATTAAGGAATCAGCAGTGTGAATTAAGCAAGCTGTGTCCACAGAGACACACAGAAAACAAGGTTTTGTGTCTACGGTTGATTCCAGCTTTGTAACAGGTTTGCAGGAGCCCAGCGCTGTGTTTCTCAGGAACAAGCATCCCATATTTGCAATTCAGTGTTGGTGGCAACTTTGTAGAATACGGCTACATTAACTAATGAAGATTGACAGTGTATTAATCAGTTAGGGATGCCCCGATATTCAAATGAATGAATGCTGTAGAATTCTGTTGCAGAATACTGAGTTTAGAATGATACCATAATTTGGGGGAAGAAAATACAAGGGTACTCTAAAGAACTCATGGAAAACAGAATTAAAAGATAAGATTATTTTGGTGAAAACGATTGAAATCCATGCATTCGAGGATGTTCAGAAGTTCATGGAAAATGTGGATTATGAAGAAACTGCAGGGCTGATGCTGTGGCACAGCAGGTTAAGGCTGCAACCTTTAGTGCAGGCATCCCATGTGGGGGCCAGTTCGAGTCCTGCTGCCCCACTTCCAATCCAGCTCCCTGCTAATGCAGCAGAAGATGGTCCAAGTCCTTGGACCCCTGCACCCATGTGGGAGACCAGGATGAAGCTCCTGGTTCCTGCTTTCAACCTGGCCCAGTCATGGCTGTTGCAGCCATTTGGGGAGTGAATCAGCAGATGGAAGATCTCTCTCTCTCTCTCTCTCTCTCTCTCTCTCTCTCTCTCTTTCTGGATCTTCCACTCTCTCTGTCACTCAATTTTCAAATAATAAAGGAAGAAAGAAATATTTAAAAAAAATATTTATTTTAGGGGCTGGCACTGTGGTATAGCAGGTAAGGCCACCACCTACAGTGCCAGCATCCCATAAGGGCATTGGTTCAAGACCCAGCTGCTCCACTTCCAATCCTGCTCTCTGCTATGGGAGAGCGGTAAAAGATGGTCCAAGTGCTTGGGCTCCTGCACCCGTGTGGGAGACCTGGAAGAAGATCCTGGCTCCTGGCTTCTGATCGGCCCAGCTCCAGCCATTGCAGTCATTTGGGGAGTGAGCCAGTGGATGGAAACCTCTCTCTGTATCCCACTCTCTGTAACTCAGCTTCTCAAATAAATAAATAAATCTTTAAAAAAAAAACAGGGAAAGATTTATTTTATTTTTTTGAAATAGATACAGAGACAAAGGTAGAGACTTACACAGAAATAAATCGTCCATCCACTGGTTCACTCCCCAAATGGCCTCAACAGCCGGCCCTGGGCCAGACTGAAGCCAGGTGCCAGGAGCTTCATCCAGTTCTCCCACATAGGTGCAGGGGCCTAAGCACTTGGGCCAGCTTCCACTTCATTCCCAGGCCATCAGCAAGGAGCTGGATCAGAAGTGGAGCAGCTGGGACTGGAACTGGTGCCCATATGGGTGCCGGTGTCACAGACGGCAGCTTAACCCTGTACACCACAGCGCGGCCCCCAAAGAAATCTTAACAAACAAAAAACAAACCAAACGCAAAACAACCTGTCTGGCAAATACCAGGCCCCTTGTAAGGCCCCGTAAAGTTAGCAACTTTATTGCTATTACCAACTTCATTGTTATTACCAACTTCACACACTTTCAGGAGCTTCTCAAAGCTAACATGAAAACAGCTTTCTGGTTGCAAGCCCTGTCAGCTCCCTAGGCCAGCTCAGGGGCCGGAACCCCACTGAGACCGGAGCTGGCCCTCACCACCTTCCACAAGCCTGCCACCCCCAGCTCGTCGCTGCTCGCTCCGGGGCGGGCACTGGGTGACGTTGCTGTATCTGTCATTCGCACTGGGCGAGACCTATACACAGCAGCATCTGTGACCGGCACTTCGGCTGCCTTCCTCGTCTTGCTGCACTGGACTTCCTCACTCCAGATGGCTTCTGTGGGGCCCTGCAGAGGCGGTGACCAGGCTGTGAGCAGGCCGGCGGCACCACTGTGCTGCCCGAGGGAGCCTTCTGGGCACAGGCAGGTGAAGCCACCGCCTGCAACGCCAGCTTCCCATATGGGCACCAGTCCGTGTTCTGGCAGCTCCGCTTCTGATCCAGCCCCCTGCTAATAGCCTAATAGCTAATAGCTAATAGAGGATGGCCCAAGTGCTTGGGCACCTGAAACCCACATGGGAGACGCAGAAGAAGCTCCTGGTTCCTAGTTTTGGCCTGGCCCAGCACTGGCTGTTGCAGCCATTTGGGGAGTGAACCAGCAGATAGAAGACCCCTCTCTCTCTGCTTCTGCCATTCAAATAAATAAATAAATAAAGCTTTAAGAAAAACAAAAAACATAAAGAAGGGAGCCTTCACTGACACTGAGTTTCGATTTTGCTGAGAGGCCAGCCCCAGCATTCACTCCACAGCCTGGAGCCATCAGCTTCTAGAACAAATAGGCTCTGGGCAGCCGAAACCCGACCTTCGACCTTCGGAGACATGGGCCTCAGGACCCACTGGAGCGCGGAGGGGAGATGGCACCCACTCCTGGCCCTGCCTGGCTGCAGAGCAGGGCTAGGACAGCAGCAAGGAGCAGAGCAACCAGGCTGAGGTCAGGGTCAGTGGCAGCCGGGAACCATCTGTGCCTCCACAGCACGGGCCGGACTCCCTGGCTAGAAGGAGCTGATGGCAGATTCCAGAATGTGTGTAGGTAGGGATGGGGTGTGTGGGGGTCAGGACGTAACAGCAGGTTCTAGTCTAAGAGTTTCCAGGAAGGATGCTGACAGAGACTAAGGGAAGCAGTCCCTGTGATTCTCTCCCTGTCTGTAACTCTGACTCTCAAATAAATAAAAATCTTAAAAGAAAAAAACTTTGTGTAAAAAGTAGAAACCTCCACATATGACAATCTTCAAAACATTCATGGAAATGCATATTATAAAAGAACTATGCATAGGGCCGGCACCATGGCTCGGTAGGTTAATCCTCTGCCTGCAGTGCCAGCATCCCATATGGGCGCCGGTTCTAGTCCCAGCTGCTCTTCCAATCCAGCTCTCTGCTATGGCCTAGGAAAGCAGTAGAAGATGGCTCAAGTCCTTGGGCCCCTGCACCCATTTGGGAGACTGGGAAGAAGCTCCTGGATCCTGGCTTCGGATCGGCGCAGCTCCAACCATTGCAGTCATTTGGGGAGTGAACCAACAGATGGGAGACCTCTTTCTCTGTCTCTCCCTCTCACTGTCTGTAACCTCTCAAATAAATTTTAAAAAGAACAATGCCTACATTTCAAAAAATGTTTTGTGCCAAATAAACATTTTTTTTCAATTTATTGATTGATTATTTATTTCAAAGACAGAGACTGAGGGGCCTGCAGTGCCAGCCTCCCATATGGGCACTGGTTTCAGTCCTGGCTCCTCCACTTCTGATCCAGCTCCCTGATAATGTACCTGGGAAAGCAGAGAGAGAGATGATCCAAGTCCTTGGTCTCCTGCTTCCATGTGGGAGACCCAAAGGAAGCTCCTGGCTCCTGGTTTTGGATCAGCCCAGTTCTAGCTGATGTGGACATTTGGGGAGTAATCTTTCTCTCTCTCTCTCTCTCTCTTTCTCTCTCTCTCTCTCTCTCTGCCTCTCTGCCTCTCTGCCTCTCTGCCTCTCTCTTTCTCTCTGCCTCTGCGCCTGCCTTTCAAATAAATAAATAAATTTTTACCAAAAAAAGACAGAGACAGAGATCTTGCATCCTCTGGTTCACTCCCCAAATGCCTACAATAACCAGGGCTGGATCACGCCAGAGCCAGGAGCCAGGAACTCAGTCCAGGTCTCCCTTGTGGGTGGCAGGGACCCAAGTACTGGAGCCATTGCCTTCTCTCTCCCAAGGTGCGTATTAGCAAGAAACTGGAATGGCAGTAGAGTTAGCACTCAAATCCAGGCACTCGATTATGGGATGTGGGCAGTGTCTTAGCTGCTAAGCCAAACACCCACCTCAAACATATCTTTTATTTTTTAAAGATTTATTTGTTTATTTGAAAGTCAGAGTTACACAGAGAGAGAAGGAGAGGCAGAGAGAGAGAGGTCTTCCATCAGATTGATCACTCCCCAGTTGGCCACAATGGCCGGAGCTGTGCCGATCCGAAACCAGGAGCCAAGAGCTTCCTCCGGGTCTGCCACGTGGGTGCAGGGGCCCAAGGACTTGGCCATCTTCTACTGCTTTCCCAGGCCATAGCAGAGCGCTGGGTCGGAAGTGGAGCAGCTGGGACACAAACTGGCGCCTATATGGCATGCCGGCAATATAGGCAACAAGGCTTCACCCACTAAGCCACAGCGGCGGCTCCAAACGTATCTTTTAAGTCCATTTTCCCATAACCTTTTTGAAGTGTGCTCGTCCATAGAGGGATGACCATGTGAAGATTCTGGGAGAAGATAACCACTAGGGAGGCAAGGGGAGACCTCAGGTGCTGGCCCCTTGAGGATGGAGGGCAGACAACCGCCAGCTGTTGACGCCACCCAGTGTGTGGTCCGGGGTACTGCAGCCTGAGCCGTCCCTGCATTTGCAGGAAACCAGTCAGGAGGAGGAGCCAGGACTCAAAGGCAGGCACTCCAGCAAGGGACTCAGGTTCCCAACTGGCGTCTTAAGCGCTCAAACATCCGCCCCTGCCGTTACCTTCTACAGTGGCATTGCATGACAAGGCAAGGATTTCACTTTTTCCAAAAAGTAAATTATATCCCAAGATTGGACTTTTTTTTTTTTTTAAGACAGTCTTCTTCCTCACCTGAAGGATCCCCTTCCTTTTTATTCCTCTCCCATGTTGTCATGGGAGAAGGGGGGGAACCTTCCCTGGGGGGAAGGTGCAGGGCACTGTGCCTGGTACCCTCCCCGTCCCCAGCCTTGGAGTTATGCAGTACCCAACCTGCACAACTGTGCAGGGTGGTGATGGTGCAGGAGGCAATGCCCGCACACGTTTGCTCTGCAAGCTGTCACAGTGTGGGGTCTGCACGAACCAGAGACGTTTGCAGAGAGGGAGGCAGCGCCTGCCAGACTCCTTCTGAGGAGAGAGCAGGGATGTGAAAGTGCCTTGTTCCAAGCCCTGGCTGGTCTCCCGTGGCCTTAGCTGGGAGGGTGACTTCACTCTCCAAAGGCGATGGTGAGGCAGCCAAGTCCCAGGGGCTTGGCAGAGGCAGAAAAGCAAGGCATGAAAGCAAAGAGAGGGAGCAGCCCACGCAAGCTAGAGCAAGAGGGCCTGCGGGGGGAGTCGGAGCCCCGGCCCCGCCTGGGTCACCCGCCCCCTGAATCTGCTTACACACCTCCAGAAACAGGGAGCTCCTACCCCAGCAGGAAGCCCTCGGGCAGAACAAGTTATGAAAATCTCTTCCTCGTGTCACCCGAATTTCTCAGCCGACACCAGAGAGGCTGCAGCTAGAGCGGAAGCCAGGGGCAAGCAGGGATCGGTCACCTGCATGCAGGCATCATCCAGTCCCCGCAGCAGCCCCTGTGAGGAGGGGCTGACTGGCAGACCCATTGCAGGCCTATGAGAGTTCAGGTACATAAATGTTACCCATGGCCAAGTGTCCTGCAGCAATGAGCAGTGGGTGCAGGGGAACGTGGGAGCCTGAGCGCACTGTCTTGGGCCCAGAGTCCTCCTTGGAGCTGCTGGGGAGATGCGGCCACTCTGTCCTCCTCAACCCCGGGGAAGGTACCAGGGTTGTCAGCACACCTAGCCCTGGAGACCTAGGAAAGGCTCCGGTGCTGGTCACTGTGCTCACTGCTCCCTGGCCTCTCCTCTCCTGGCTGCTCGGCTGGGGACTGGGGCTGGGCGTGGCAGGCCTGTCCTCAGCGGGCCTTGAGATGAGCTCTGCCGTGGACCTGCACATCCCTGTGATGTGGGTCCCCAGTGCTCTCCTCCCCCACCACTGCCCTGGCTCGCCTGCCTCTGTGGTGAGCCCTGCTGTACCCTACCAGCTAAAGCCAGGGTTCGCCAGAGAAGCACAGGCAACAGTGTGTGTGTGTGTGTGCATGTGTGTGTGTGTGTGTGTAGACAGATTGATGCTAAGGAGCTGGCTCACCCGAGTGTGGGGCCTGGCAAGTCTAGAACCCACAGGCAGTCGGTAGATGAAGAATTCCAACAGGCGCCCACTCTGCAGTCCTTACAGTCTGGAAACAGAATTTCTCCCTCTTTAGGGCATCCCCATCTTATCCATTATGGCCCGTACCTGGTAAAGCCCACCCAAATCACGGAGGATGACTTGCTTTGTCCAAAGTCTGGGAAATGTTTGTGCCTTCACACCAGCATCTGGAGTGGTGGACCCCATAGTCCAGCCGTGGAAACAGCTACACGCAACCATTACAGGGCACTTCCGGCTCCTGGGGGCACCCCGGGATTCTGCCTGCTTGTCCAGGCCAGGCCACAGATGTCACAGAGCGATGGAGAAACAGCCCCTTGGTCACCTCTCTCCAGGTCAAACCCCTCCCCCTGGATCTTGTCCACTCACATAACAGGATATCCAAAGTCAGTGGCCTGACCATTCCCAGGTAGTCCAAGCCCCTTTGAAAGGATGGTGCCTACCCTAGGTCAGCTTCCTGCAGAGAGAGGGGTTTGCCTGCAAGTGGTTTATTTGGGAAATGCCCGCAGGTGAACCAGAAAGGGCAGAGGGCAGGCGCAGAAGCTGAGCAAGGACGAGATTTCTGGCAAATTCCGCAGCTTCAATCCAACCCCATGGAGGGCTTGGAGTTGGTCCCTCCCTTAGGGAACTGAGCACGCGCTCTCTCTCTCTCTCTCTCTCTCTAAATGCTCCCATCTACTGGTTCACTCCCCATATACCCATGAAGCCAGGAGCTGGGAACTCTTTCCAGATTTCCCACATGGGTGGCAGGAAGTGAACTACTTGAGTCAGCAGCACCGCCTCCCAGGGTCTGCATCATCAGGAAGCCTGAGTCAGGAGCAAGAGCGGATTAGTTCAATAGGCTAATCCTCCGCCTGTGGCGCCGGCACCCCAGGTTCTAGTCCCGGTCAGGGTGCCGGATTCTGTCCCGGTTACTGCTCCCCAGTCCAGCTCTCTGCTATGGCCCAGGAGTGCAGTGGAGGATGGCCCAAGTGCTTGGGCCCTGCACCCCATGGGAGACCAGGAGAAGCACCTGGCTCCTGCCATCAGATCAGCACAGCGTGCCAGCCGCAGTGGCCATTGGGGGGTGAACCAACGGAAAAGAAGACCTTTCTCTCTGTCTCTCTCTCTCACTGTCCATTCTGCCTGTCAAAAAAAAAAAAAAAAGGAAGTGGAAGGCTGCAAGTGGAGCATCTCTGGAAGAGCCCCCCCAAAGGCAGCTGGTGGCCGGCCTTGGCGTCAACGCCTCCTTGCAAAGTGCTTCTCTCCAAGAGAGCCTAGATAAGTAGCTTCCGGTATCCTGTTTGTGTAGTACACACTGGCAATTTTTGTTTTCTTTTGAAGCACAGAGACAGAGAGAGAGCAAGTCCCCATCTGCTGGTTCACTCTTCAAATGTCCTCAGTGGCCAGCATTGGACCAAAGCTGAGGTCAGGAGCCAGGAATTCAATCCAGTTTTCCAATGTGGGTGGCAAGAACGCAACTATTTGAGCTGTCACCACTGCTTCCCACAGTTGGCGCTGGTGGGAACTGGAGTCAGGGGTGGAGCCGGGAATTGAACCCAGGTACTTTGATGTGGGATACAGGTGTCTTTTTTAAAAGATTTTATTTATTTATTTGAAAAGTAAAATTACAGAGAAGCAGAGGCAGAGAGAGAGAGAGGTCTTCCATTTGCTAGTTCACTCCCCAGATGGCCACAATGGCTGGAGCTGCGCCAATCTGAAGCCAGGAGCCTGGACCTTCTCCCGGGTCTCCCACGCGGGTGCAGGGGCCCAAGAACTTGGGCCATCTTCTACTGCTTTCCCAGGCCATAGTAGAGAGCTGGATGGGAACTGGAGTAGCTGGGACTCAACTGGCGCCCATGTGGGATGCCGGCACTGCAGGCGACGGTTTTACTGGCTATGCCGCAGCACCAGCCCCGAGATGTGGGTGTCTTAACCACTAAGCCAAACACCTGCCGTCAGCCTGGCATTTTGTTAGCATGATTAGCATCCTTGTCACCAAACTGTTGGTTTGTGACAAACTTGTGTCCCGTAAAGAATCCCAGATTTTTTTCCCTCCAAAACATGCCCCAAGGTGCACATCATGTATGTCTGTGTGTGTGTGTGTGTGTGTGTGTGTGTGTTATGTGTGTGTAATGATTCAAAGGTTTTGGTTGCAGTCTCTGGAAGAGAGAAGCAAGAATTTGCCATGGAAGTAATGAAAATGTGCAGTAGCATTCCTGGTATTCCCTTGGCTTCCCATGTCTGGAAACGTGGCTTCTCCATACATCAGTGCTGAGTGTGTCTTCTGTGCCAGCGGCTGAGAGTGTGGAAATGGATGGGGTAGGATCCCCCCATAGACCCCCCAGTCACTTGGGCAAACAGATGAACTGACACTGACAATGGGGACCAGTAAACGCTGGCTGGTTGGTTTTATGGATGCTTGGATTATTGGAACTGGAAATGGGACAACGCAAAACTCTTACCAAGAAGCAGTGCAGCAGAGAGGTTAAGAATTCGGACTCTGTTCTCATTCCAGTTCAGCCGCTCACTAGCTGTGACTTGGGGCAAATTCCTCAACCTCTCTGTGCCTGGATTTTCCCATCTGTGGAATGAGGTTAGAAAGACCATCTATTATGTAAGGAGATTAATAATGAAGGGCTGAGGATGGTGTTTGGCACGACATACCCATTCCGTAATTGCTAACTCTTGGAAGGTTGTCCCCTTGGGAACAACTCTGAAGGATGCAAATCCTAAAACATGCTAAGCGTTAATCAATAAGCCCATCGATTCTCAGCTGGGCTCCCAGTGCATGGTTCCCTGCGCTTGTCACAATTGCCACTTGGGGGCGCACCTGCCTTTGACGAAACAGCAATAATTGGTGGTCAGGCCGCTCTGAAGAGTGCGAGGTCTTCCAGAGGCCGGCCTGCAGGGGATGCGCCTGCTGGCCACCCTGAATCGTGTCCAGGGGCTGTCTGGAGGGGGTGGGGGCAGGCACATGGAGAAGGAGGCCCGAGTGGGCTGTGACAGGGGACAGCATCGTGCACAGAGCAGGTGGATGGGAAGGAGCATGAATGTCTTGCCAGGGAGGGGTGAGGCTGTCTGAGCACCTCTCGGGCACTGGCCCTTCCTCTGGCTCTGGAACCCTGTGGCTTTTTCTCTGTCGGCCTCTTCGCCCCTCTGCTCTAGTCTCTGTTTCTTTGCTCCCGCTCAGATGCAGCATTGCCTCGGTGAAGCCATGGAGCTCCCCTGCCCACGGCAGTCCTTCTCAGCCTGAGTCTCACTTCAGTGCTCAGGGAGGACCATGGTAGAGTCAGGTGGGGCCAGGGTTGAGCCCTTGTGAACCAGCGGCCATGCTAGACCCAATCAAAGGGTTGTCGAGGGGAGGGGAGGAAGCAGGACACACTAACATGGCTACCAAGGCCTTGCTGGTCTTTGAGCTGAAAGGGGAAGTCAGATGGATGTGCCTGGGGCAAACACTTTGAGGGAGGGGCGATACTCAGAGATCTCAGAGAAGCAGTCCAGGAAGAGGAGCTGCCAGGAGGTGCCAAGCTCAGGCCTTGGGGGTTTGGAAGACACCCGTAGGGCTCCCTGTCAGAAAGCATTCTGGAAAGTTCCCTCCCCAGCAGAGCAGATGACCTATGGCTGGGTTCTGAGGTGCAGCCCTGGTTAGGAGGCTCCTGAAGTCACCCAAGAGAGAGAAAAAGCAAAGACAAGGGCAGGGAGGCGCGCACCTGAGGCGGAATCCTGGCTCCAGAAAGTTCTCACTGCGTGACCTTGAGCAAGCTGAGAACAGGCCGGCGCCGCAGCTAACTAGGCTAATCCTCCGCCTTGCGGTGCGGGCACACCAGGTTCTAGTCCTGGTCGGGGTGCCAGATTCTGTCCCGGTTGCCCCTCTTCCAGGCCAGCTCTCTGCTGTGGCCAGGGAGTACAGTGGAGGATGACCCAAGTGCTTGGGCCCTGCACCCCGTGGGAGACCAGGAGAAGCACTTGGCTCCTGGCTTTGGATTGGAGGGTGAACCAATGGCAAAGGAAGACCTTTCTCTCTGTCTCTCTCTCACTATCCACTCTGCCTGTCAAAAAAAAAAAAAAAAAAGCTGAGTACATGTTTGTTGAATGCATGCATGCATACATGCATGTCAAGAACCCATCGAAACACACGGCCAGGCTGAAAACAGAGGTCCATGCCTGAGCTGGCAAGGAACCCCCACCGCTGGAGTTGTGGGGCCATGGGGAAGGGGAGATGCAAGGCTCCCCAAATCCCAGCCTGCTCCTCCTGCCATTCCCCCTACCCACCTCCCACCTGCCCTCAGAATAAGAGGTCCCCAGACACAGTGAAACAATCTTTTGATGACTTGACAAGGCCTTGCAGACCTTGAGAGGGACCTACTGGAAGCAGAGACTCAGTCTGAGGGCGAAACTGGACGGCAATGGCATTGCCCTGAGGGCAAGGAGCACAGCTCGCCTGGATGCAATCATGCATCCACTTCGGTCTCCAGGGAGTTTTTCTGAAGGAGGCTGCAGTAAGCGAGACTCCAGGCTCAGGTAGAAGAGGAGGTGGACAATAAGCCTGGACTCCCAGACCTTCACTCAGCCTATCCTGATGTCCCTGCTACCATGAGTGACTGTTTCCCGACCGGTGAAGGTTGAAAAGCAAAGATAAACCTAGAGAGGAAAGACATGCCCGGTTCCCCTTAGGCTACGGCGTCCCGGGCTCAGACCCCACCATCAGGCAGGTGCTTGGGCACCACCACCTGCTCGTGGCTTCCAGTCTCGCCGGCCTCGGCGTGCTAGCCCCGTACACCTGCACCTCCCAGGGCTGCCCGCCAGGGCGCGCTGTTGGACAGCGCGAGGAGCCTCGCTACGGAGAGAGAGCGGCAAGGTCAGGGCCGCCGGCCGGGGCACCCGGGACTGCTGGGGAGGGCGGAAGGAGGAGGCCGGGGGCTGGAGCGTGGAAGACCCTCAGGAACTCCTGTGTCTTGCTAGAGCCTGGACGTGGTCCAGCCAGGTCTCGGAGGTGCACGGACTTCGGCCTCCCTCCATTCAGCGGGAGGCGGACATTGTGCGAGCTGCGTCTAGGGGGCCGGGGGCGCTAATACCTGCGCCTCACCAAGAAGTTTGGCCAAGTGTCCACGCCCAGCTCGCCCAAGGTCCTGGCCTGGCGTCGGAGTCGTGCGCCCTCGGTGGCGGCGGCGGCTCCCCACCCTCTTCCTTGACTTGCACCGAACGGCGGCCTCCACCCAGAGCGCTTCCTCTGTCCCCTGCGCCGCGGTCCAGGGGCTTAGGGTGCCCCCCTGGACTCCCTCTCCCGAAAGCGTGCAGACGACGCTCGGACTGCACAAGACCAGAGGCCTGAGTGACCTCAAGAAGCCCCCAGAGCTGGGCGTCAGTGTTCGCCCTGGACTCAGGGACTCGTTAATTCCAGAGCAGGACACACGGGCTCTGAGCGGGACCCAGGGAACCTGCAGGTGTCGGGAAGAGGTGCGGGAACAGCCACCATCGCTCCCGGGCGCGCACGGCCCTCGGAGCTTCGAGGTTCTTCCGAGAGTGCAGGCCCCACGCTCGGCCTTTCGTAGGGCTCGCTCGGCTCAGAGACAGTCTCCTAATTCCGGCTGCAGGGCGTTGGCCGTGCGCAGCACAGCTAAGCTGCCTGCGGGTTTCTAGCTCTCCATCTGTCTGCCGGGGGCCTTAGGCCGAAGAGGATGAGGCCCTGGGGGCGGCCTGAGCCCCTTTCCACTGGGGACCGGAGCGCCTCTTGCGCCTTTCCCGGCAAATGGCCGAGTCCCCTGTGCGGGGCAGCCGGATCTTGGAGGGCGACGGGGACGCAAGCTGGGAGCCGGCTGGGCTCTCTGCTCAGGAGAGGCGGGGGGGGGGGGGGGGGGGGGGGGAGGGTGCGGGGAAGAAAGAGAAGAGGGGGGAATCCAGGCAGGCAACAGGGTTCCGCAGTGCCCCACGGGGCTAGCAGGTTGGGACAGAGTCTCGACAGAACAGACCCAGCTGAGCTGCGCCCAGTCCTTGCAAACCGGGTGAGGGCCAGGTGCCCCCTGCGCCTGGGGCGCAGCCTCTGGGACTCCGGCAGGGTGTCCAACGAGGGCGGCCGCCCGCGGGGAGCGCAAGGGGACAGAAGGGGGCGGCCGCGCCGGGCGAGACGGCGCGTCAATGGGCCGCAGGGCCCGAGCGGCGGCCTAATGGATTCAGGCCTGCGCGGCAGAAGCGCACCCGCCGGCTTGCCCGCGCTCTCAAAAGCGGACAATGGAGTCCCCGGGGTGACCCGAACAAAGAATTTGGAAGTAGTTAAACTGCAGAACACGTTCTGGGCCTGGGTGCCTCCTTTCAAAAGGAGCGCTGGGAGAAGAAAAGAAAGCACTGGGCGGTGAAGGGGGCGAGAAAATGCCCAGGGGAAAAGTTGGTAGGTCGCCCTGGTTGCCGCCAGCTACCAGACGCCAGGAATTCAATAGGAAGTGGGGGGGAGGGGCGAGAGTGGCCCAAGTCTGGCAGACCGCGGGAAGGCTGGGGTTCCCGGCAGGGCAAGCCTTCGCCTGGGTAGGGACTCCCCGCCCCCAGCACGGAACGGTCAAGCCGCCCGCCCGGGAGGTGGTCTGACCGGGGAGGCTGAGACAAGCCTTCCTTGCACTTTGAAGGCTGGGATAGAGACCAGTGGGGGGAAGTAGGGGTGGGGGGACTGTCTGGGCCCTGCCCTGGTTTCCCACCACAGATTCTGCGTGCAGTCTCTCTCTGGGTCCCTGTGTCCAGCCCTCTCTCCATGTCACCCGGTCTCCTCAGCAGGACTCCCAGCAGATCTCCCCCTCAGAACTCTTTGTTGGAGCCCCCTTTTTTCCCCCAAGCAGTTGAGAAACCCCGGATATTCTGTATTCATAGCCTTTGCCCCTTCCCTCCCTTCTCCTTTCTCTCCTTGTACACCACAAACCATTAGATTCTTCTAATGATTTTTTTTTTTCAAGTTAGGCCTATAGGCGTAGAAACGGATACCAGTTATTTTTATCTTTTTTATTTTTTCCACACTGGGCACCATCACAAAATGAGAAAAAGAAAAGACACTTAGAAAAGCAGAGTGATGTAGAAATAAGTTAGAAAAGAAGGAACTGGAGAGGCTGTGGAGAACCAACGAGTAAATAAAATGACAAAGTCAGCGGTCAGCCAAGGTGGCCGCCCTGGCTTTTGCAAGCGGAGCCTCTGCAACCAGTGCTCTCTGGCCTGGCGGCTCTGTCCTGCGGCAGGCATCCGGTTTGCAAGGGGTTAACAGCGTTGCTCGTGAACTTGGCCTGTCTGTCTGGCCCGTGATGGATGATGAGAGCCGCTGACAAGTTCAGCCGAAGGACCTCCCCTGCTGCGGCGGTGGGAGAAACACACCCCGGGCGGAGGGGACCCGAGGCGAGCCTCCAGGGCGCGTTGGGAGGACGGTGGTCCGGCGGGGCAGGAGCGCCAGTCCGCCTGCCTCTCGGCTCCCGCCTCCCCCTGGCCTCCCAACCCCCTTTCCTGGAGCTTTCCGGTTTCATCCTGAAGCACCAAAGTTTCCCGGGCTGCTCGCTCTGCGCCCCGGAGCCCTTTGAAGGTTGCAGTGGGCCGCGCCAAGCATTGGGCAGCTGGAGTCGCAAGCTGGCCTGGGAGAGGCCGGATTCAGCATTTGGACAGCGGCTCTGGGGCGCCGTCGGCCCCACGCGTTTGTAGGTGCACAGCCCTGCTGTGCGTGTGGAGTGGGGGGGCGGCTCTAGGTCTTGGAGAAGCAGGACCCAGCCTGGAGGGCATACCCAGCTTCGAACCACGCTTTCCCGGGGTAATAGATCCCCTTGGAGCTCACATAGGGACCCCGGGACCGAACCCCTAACGTAAATATCTTCAGCCTGACCAACATTTGGGGGAGGGGCAAAAAAGCTCCCTTTTGGCCCAGAGTGCAGATGCCCCTCGTCCCCTCCGGTCTCATTCTTCCCGAAGCAACCCGAGTTCCTTAGCCTGGAGCTGCCAGGGAGGCTTCCTACCCATTGCTCACCACCACCTCCGCGCTAGTTGGTCCGTGTCTCTGGGTGAGCCTGGCGGCCCCGGGCAACGATGGGGGAAGGGGGTGAGGGCGCCGCGATTCCCCGGGAAAGGCTGGGAGGCAAGCGGGGCAGCGCAGCAAGGGCCGGGGCCGCGGGCGCGGGTGCCCCTCGCAGCCCGCCTCCGCCCCCTCCGTTCCGCACTGGTCGGGGTGAGGGGGGGCGGGGGGAGCCGCGCTGACGTCACTGCGGGCCGTGCCCGCCCGAGAAGGCGGCGCTGGGAGCCGCTCAGAGCCCCGAGAAGCCGCGCGCGGCCGGGAGCCCCCGCGCCTCCGCCGCCGCGCCTGCCTCCCGCAGCTCTCGGCCATGCGCCCGCCGGGGCAGGGGCGCCTGCAGAGCGGCTGGAGCTGGGCCTGAGCCTGGGACGTGCCGAATCCAGGGCGGCAGAGCCGCTGTCCTTGCAGCCGCCCCACCCCCGCCGCTGCCTCGTGGGGCCCGGGCCCCTTTCCCGGTCTGTAAGTGCCACTGCCCGCTGTGTCTCGGCGAGGCTGAGGGAGCGGAGGGTGGGGGGCCTAGGGCGCGAGGGCGGTGGCCTTGGCTAGGGTAGCGTCCGGGAGCCTGGCTGGACTGGGAGGGGGGCTGGGGCAGCCCTACCTGGCTCCGGGCTTCCCTTGACTGCCGGGCAAGATGAGGAGGGGTGCGCTCTGGCTGCAGATGGGAAGCAGGGCTCAGGTATCCCAGGCAAAGCATCAAGACCAAGGTCAAGGGTCGTGGGGCAGTGGGAAGCCCCTGTGGTGAGGACTTTGGGCGTGCAGGGAGGGGAAGAGCGGCGGCGGCGGCGGTGGGGGGGTGTGCAGTTGTGGCACTGCAGACCGGTCTGGCAGAGAGGAAAAAAATGTTTCTCACATGAGGTTTCCAGAGCCCAGGGATTGTCTCCTCCCCAGCTTCTGCCCGATTCCCCTCTTCCTTCTTGTCCCTTTCCCCCTCACACACAAACGATAATAACCTAGAAAGTGGCTTCCTAAACAATTATTGTGGGAAAAATGCAACACATGGCACCCATGCCATCCAAGACTGATGCTGTGTTCTCCCTCTGAAATGGGACGTTATGGGAAGTCCTCTCTGTTCTGTTCCCCTCTCCAGCCCCTCAGCAGGCCTTCTCAATCTGCCTGTGGGTGTCTCTGCCGCCTCCCACACTGAGCTGGGGGAGAGTGCGGGGCAACGGCAGCCGAGACTGGTGACAGGCTTCTTTGGGAGGAGGCTGGGGTGAATCTAGGGTGGCCTCAGGAGAGCAGGGAGGTGGCAGAAGCTGGGAGAGGCTGGGGGGAACAGAACATGAGCAGTACACAAATCCAGAAATGCATACTCTGAGCCTTTGTAGCTGGAGGGAGATGGAGGCGCTGGGCCTAAAGAGGAGCCCCTGTTTGAGCGCTCATCATAGGAGGAGGCGGATTGCTAAGACATAAAAGAGAGAGAGAGAGAGAGAGAGAGAGAGAGAGAGAGAGAGAGAGAGCGAAGAGGATGGAGTTGGGGGGGGGGGGGATGGCTTTCAGTCAAGGGCCGAAGGCCAGAGGGTAGGTTACACGGGCACTGAGATGAGGGTGCCAGGAGCTTCCATGAGCAATACCGGCTGCCGGAGACCTGGCCATGTGTGTGTGACTGTGGGTGTGGACGATTCAGACCACCCCCCACCCCCCCAGGTGCACATGGAGCTGGCTCTGTCTAAGCTGGCCCAACACCTTCTCAGCTAGCAGCTCCTCCAGCCTCCAGACAATAGGAAGATCAGCTCAATCAAAGCTTGGGCCTAAGGAAAGTGCAAGGGAGAAAAAAGCGGCCATGGGGAAAGGCACCCTGGACTTAGCCAAGGCTGTAGCATGAGATGCTGTCTTCTGATTACGATCCAGAGAGGCTCAGGAAAGGAACATTGCTCCAGGCTCACTGGCAGTCTGGGCGGCTGCATCTGCCTGGATTGGAGCCTGGAGAGCTCCGTCAGCCTCACACTCCAACATTTGGGATCTAGGCAGGTTTGGTGCCCGGAGAAGGGTGCCTGCAACAGGGCCTGTCAGAACTGCCCGTTCCCTTCCACTTAACCCCTCACCTCGCTGTGTCCTGAGATGGACGTGGAAGCCACACCTCTCTGGGTTCTCAGGGACTGACCGTGCACCAAGTTGTGTAACTGCTGATAGGAAACAGGAACTTAGACCAAAGCCAGTAGGGAACCCGAGCAGCCACCACTGCCAGCGGGTACAGGAGCAACTGTGTCCATGTGTGCACACAAGGGTAAGGTACTAGCCACCTGCCTTAGGCAGGCTGTTCGATGGGTGTGTGAGCCACGGGTGGGAGGAAGACTTGAGCGGATTTCCTGAATTGAAGGTGCACAGGGCACACGGGTGGGTTCAGCAGGAATGGGATTTCTGTAGGACTGGGTAAAGGTGTTCAGAGCCCTGGAGCTCTTTGTCCCTCAGTGGAGGTTTGAATATGAAAAATGCTGTCTCTGGCACCTTGGCGGAGATGCGTAGTAGCTAGAGCTGTGTCTCAGGCTGTTCGCTTCTCATGGTAGCTGCAAGCATCCTGGAAACTTGAGGTCAGGACCACAGGAAGGAGGCGGAGGAAGTTCAGGGCAAGTGGAGCAGCAGAGGCCTGAGGGGCGGTTCTCAGCACCACGGCCAGAGCCTGGCTGTTGCCACCAGCACTGTGGCCTCGCTCCGTGGCCAGCCAAACCCAGTGCCTGCTTGTTCAGGCCAAGAATAAGGGCTCAAGGGTGGGGGGAGCATGGGATCCACACTCAGGGTGAAGTGCAGACAAGGGGGACCTGGCCAGTGTTGGTCGGGTTCCCCCACCTTGGGCTGGGAATCAGTTGCTCTGCAGCTTGCTGTGGTCAGCTGGCAGTGCCCAGTCCACACGATGCACCTCTCCCTGGCACGAAGCCGGGTGGCCCCCCAGCCCCTGTGAAGCTGCGGGCACACAGAACCTAGGGCTGCCCAGTCTGTATGTGGACACTTCCTGGGAGCGGACTGTGATGCCTGGGTGCTGGAAGGTGGAGGCAGAGGGGTTGCCAAGCCCAGGGCATGTGCACAGGAGCTCCCTCGGCCGGCCTCATCTGCTTCCCGGCCAAGGACTTGGTTTCCAAAATGCTGGATAGAAATGTCACTCTGTTAGCATCAGGCTGTCCACATCTGAACTGAATCCAAATTGGGCTTTCAGTTCTTTCTCCCAGAGCCCCAACCAGCCCTAGGCTTGCAGGCCGGCCTCCGGCGTGCGCTGCTACCGTGAGCCTCCTGAGGAGCCATTTTGTGCAGCATCTTGCTTAAATCACACTCGGAGGGGCTGGATCCTCGCTTCTTCTCTCCCTTCCCTCCCTCCCCCTCAGGTACATCCTGCTTCTCCCGCCCCTACCCACCTCTGCAACCCCACCCTTCCCATCCTGGGGTGGCCCAGAAGGTCTAGGGCTCAGGACTCAGGAGGTCTCTCTCTCTCTCTCTCTCTCTCTCTCTCTCTCTCTCTCTCTCTCTCTCTCATGAACGGGAGAGAGTGCCGGAGGATGGGAATGAGGGGCTCCTCCCAATTATGGAAATCCTTTGGAATTAACTGTCTCGGGCCCAAATCAGGGAGGTTCCTTCTTAACCCCTGCTGCCGGCCTCTCTCTCTGCTTCTCCACTGTTCCAGCTACTTTCTGGAAAAAGGGATGTGTGTGTGAGATGAGATCCAAATGCCAGGCTTGGTTGATCACAAACTGGCTGGGAAGGAAAGGGGGTGCAGCCTGCTTTGGGTTTAGGGTCAGGACAAAAATAGAACCTGAGACAAAAGCAATGGGAAAGAGCACTTAGACAAAATCTGGAACTTGAAAAAATTCAGATGTGTGCTTTTCAGAAAAGAACACAGGAGAAGGGGCTTATTTAGGAAACATCATGAAATCCTTTTGGAGCCACTCACTTTCAGCCCGTTTTCAACCCATCCCATAGGGGTTGGCCCTGGGGGAGAGGGGCGAGTGGCTCAGCTCCCAAGGCCCCTCTGAGATGGGTCCACATGGGTACCATCACCACACCCCATGGAGCCCTGAGCCGATGGCGGGATCTCTCCCACGCCTGTGTTCTGGCTGCTGGAATATCAGAATCCCGCAGCCTTCTTGCCACAGAATCTCTGTAGAATCCCTCACTCTGAGACTTCAGATCTTTCTGGGGGCATCTGGAAACAAAGGTGTTGCATTTTTGTGTGTGTGTGTTTAATCCTTTGCTGCCTGGGTATGGCTGGCAGGGCCCAGGGCTGGAGGGTGGCTGCAGCAGGTGAGGAGGCCGACTTGGAAGGCTTCTGTCGACCACTGGCTCTGCTGCCAGGCTCAGTTCACAGGTGCCTGGGGGATCCAAGTTGTCTGTCCTTTCCCCCTGGTGTGGCCATCAGGAATGAGTGGGCCAGGTGTGTGCTGAGAGCCAGTAAAAGATGGCAGAAACATGGGTTTGCGCTTCCAGTTTTTAGTAGAATATAAATTTAATCAGGTACCGAGTTTTGGCCTAGAACACTCTAAGGCACCAGGCAGGCCGACTGATTACCCTTAGCCAGGCTTAGCAACAGCCAGGGGAGAGGGAGGAGCCCGCGGTCCAAAGGTCCATGGCCACGGCCTGGCCTCAACGTGCAAGGCCACCATGTGGCCACAGATCCGTACTCACCAGAACGCTTAATCTCCTCCCCTCTCCCCAGCCTCGGCTGCGTGGGCTGGATCTACTCCTAGGTGCTGGGCGTGGGGAGAGGAAGAGAAGTTACTGGAGGAATGGTTTCTGCCCTGGGTTCCCGGCCTCCCGAGAGTGCATTTGGACGCCCGGGAGAGACCGGCCATGTGTCCCCAGACCTCGTCTCCAGGGCGTAATTTGGCTGCCTGATGGTCCGCGAGCTCGCTGAGCTCTGAGGAAAAAGAAGAGTTTCAGAGAAAGGCCCAACTACACGCACCCAGGCGAGCAGCCCTATGGCTTGCAAGCGCAGAGCTGGCACTCCCTTGCCCTCGGGGCGGAGAAGCCGTGAACGCCGAGGCCATTGTAAGGCTGGGTGGTGCGGAGCGCGGGAAGGGGGCTGGGATTTGAATGGGAGCCGGTGATTGGCCGCGGCCCGGAATGACGTCACTTCCCCGCGGGGCGATTAGCCTGCCAGAGAGGGCTGGCGGTCCAGTGCGCTGGGGGCAGCCGGGGCGCCTGAGGCTGCCGGAGCGCAGCGCGCGGGTGCCCTCAGTGCGCCCCGGGCCGCCGTCGGAGCGGGCCGCCAGCGCAGGCGCCTGGACGCGCGGAACGGAGAGCCGGGGAGGAGTGCCCCGGGAGGGCGAGGGAGGCAGGGACCTGGGCGGGGGCTGCCCGCCTCGCTCGGGGGCAGTCAGGGTGCGTGTGTGTCTGTCTCCCCCTCTGGCTCTCCGCGTGCGCCCGAGGCTCCGGGAGCTGCGCCTGCTCGGGCGCCCGCGCCTGGCCGGTAGCGGCACGTGGGGCCCACGGCGTGGCGGCTGCGGCGGGGCGAAGGGAGGCCCGTTTCTCTCTTTGGTTATCTAGCTGTATGAGTGCCGCAGAGCCGTCATAAAGCTAGATAACCGAAAGTAGAAATGAGTCTCAAACTTCTGCGTGCGTCCGAGCGCCCGCCCCGCCCGCCGGCTGGTCCGGCCCGCACAAGCCAGGAGGAGCCCAGCGCCAAGCTTGGAGGACTCCAGCCCGACGGAGCGGCCGCACCCGGACCAGGTACCTCGGCCCCCCACCCCGCGCACACTTTCTGGCCAGCTTCCCGCTTAGTCTTCCTCGATCCTTGTCTCCCACCGCAGTCCCCCGGCGTCGGAGCAGGAACCCCAAACTGGAGCGGGCCGGGGGAAAGGGAGGAGGCTGGGGTTGCAGAGGGGTCGCTGGCGGAGAAGGCGCCAGCCTTCGCCTGCACCCCATAAATCAGGCTGGAACAATCCGCTCCCGAGCTGCGGACGGGGATTTTGGGATGCAAATGCGATGGGAGAGAGACAGTGGCCGGTAGGGGGTGGAGTGGGGGGAGTGAAGGGGTGGGCAGGGGGCTGCCCTGCCGCTAACAATGCGGCCTTTATCGAATTATTCGACGAGTCAGCCACTGAGCGCCATTAGCATACGGGTGGGGGGTTGCCGGAGCTTCGCCCCTCAGTGAGGTCAAGTTCTTGATAATTTGATCACTTTTCACGGGCTCTGGCAGCTGCCTTTGTGTGCAGTTGGGGGGTCTGTGTGCAGCGTGAAGCGGAGCAGAACTGGCGGGGAGTGCGCTCAATGGCTAGGGGCCGAGGTGGGGGCCTCCCTCCCCGACCGGGGGCCCTACCCTGCATACAAACCAAGCGCCGGGGGAGGGAGGACGGAGCCCGGTCCCTGGCCACCTCTTTGCCAACCCTGGTCGGCCGCTCCCAGCAGCGCCTCCGCCTTTCCCAAGGGGTTAAGGTGCAAGCAGGCTCTCAGAGCTCCCCTCCTCCCTACCCCAAGAAGTGGCAACATAAGATGTATTACAATGTCTAGCAAATAAAAAAGCAATTGGGGGAAATCTGAATTCCGTTCCCATGGCAACCCAATGCAGCACACCCGGCCACTCAGGCTCCCAAGCCCCTCTTAGCTGGGCGCAGGGAATGGGGTCTGCCGCTACTTGGTGCATGGGGGTCTCAGCCTCAGGCAGCACCAGGGACCCTCTCCAGGTTCAGGTCATTTTCCCTGACACTTGGGCTTGTCCAGAAGCTCAGGGCTCTCAGCAGCTTGGGAAAGCAGCTGAGCTCTGCTGGTGTGTGGCTGTAGACCTAGCAGCAGACCCTGGGGGGCGGGGTGGGGTGGGGAGGCTGCAGCTCAGGCTCCTTGTAGGGTTGGAGGAACCTTCCAGGTGCGTGAGTGACAGGAACTTGAGCCACACCCAGACCTGAGCCCGAGTCCCCTTTCCCTGTTGCTGCCCGGTCTGGGAGGCCAGAAGTGACTCCTCCAGGGTCACACAGCTCAGCAGTGCAGAGCTGGGCCCCCGGTCGCCTTCCTTCCATCTCAGGCACTGCATTCCCCAGAGCCTGTCTTCACTACCTAGAACCTGCCCAGTCTCCTTGTAATAATAGAAATCTTTTTCCGTCTTCATTCCGTCAAGCTTTTTTTTTTTTTTGTCTTTGCTTGACAAAATTCTTTTGAAAATAGGTTACATGTGTAAAAGGCAAAATTTCATTTAGTACCCAAAAAGAGAAATTCTTTGGCCTTGGAAGAATGGTGTGGTTGAGGTTGACTGGGGAAGGAGGCTTTCCCACTGAAGTGTTGGCCACCGACAATAAAATTAAGATAACAAAACAAACAAAAGGCCAGGCAGGGAAAGTGCCTTGCTGTCCTAGCTCAGTTCCCCTGTCCTCACCGAGAATCGCTGGGTACAAGGTTTTGTGAATATTCTTGAACCTCCTCCCTAATTGGAAAGATCAGCCGGCCAAAGGTGGCCAGCACATTCAGGACCTCACGAAGCCGCGGGCAGCATCCCCTAGGCTGGCTCCCCCTCTCCAGCACACCTGGGAGCCCCTGTGCCGACGCTGACCTCGTTTTTGGGGGAAACCGGAGCAGCACTTTCTGTCTGTTTGCCCTACACTCCCTGCCTCCATCCTGCAGCCAGGGCTGCCCCCCTCCCCGGCAGGTCCTGGGCTCCAGCCCCCCCTTCCGTCCTCACTTCCCACCGCCCCATCCCTTGGCTACCTTGCAAGAACCAGTCCTCAGAAGCCCGCGTGGCTCTGCAGTCTCACAGCTGTGTCTACATAGTTGAAGCCAGTGTTTTTAAAACACCAGAGGCTCAGATTGCCTGGGCAAGACTGAAACTGGGTGGGGGTCAAAAGAAGTGTGAATGGGGGCAGAATGATGCTTCGTCCGCTGGGCTGATGCCCACCATCCCCCTTCCAGAGAAAGGATGGCGGCGGCGGCAGGGCTGAGGTGGGCTGAGTATAAGAACCCTAATCTCCCAGAGCCCATTCCACACCCACTGGAAAAGGCCCTCGGAGAGAGGCCAGTTCCCCCTATTTCTGCCCAGCTCCTCCCAGCTCTTGAAAGCCAAGGCACCGACTCAACCTTCGAGCCTGGGCCACCGATCTCCTCTGGCTCCCCTGGGCCCGCGGAGCCGGGTGCGAGTGGGGCCTCCGCACCAGCCACGCTCCAGGAGTCATTCCCTGGGCCTCCGGCTCTCCAGATGTGGGCTCCAGTTCGCGCTACCCTCTCTCTCTCCATCCAAAGAGGCCCTGAGGATCCTCAGAACGCAGCTTGGAAGCCAGAGTGGTTGGGATTTCTGAGATGCGCCGCGTGAACCCCTTTCTTTCACACCTAGAAGAGGCCCAGCGGTTCCCCGAAGGCCCCGCAGCAGGACCACTGGCCGGGCAGGGATCCGGGCAGCCAACGTGGTGTGGGAGGCCCGCGGATTGCCGGCCCCAGACGCGTGGGACCGGATGGGCCTCCGCCCAGGCCCCGGGAGGAGCTGGTGTCTGTGGGAGCCGCCACCAAGGAGGCTGCGGCGCGGCCACGGCCTGATGGAGACGGGCAGGGAAGTTCTCTGCGGCCGCGGCGCGACCTCCCGGGAAATGGGCCCAGCGCGCGCAGGGAGCCGGGCCAGGAGGCCTCCCAGGACCCAGCCGCGACGCTGAAAAGCATAAAGGGTCGGAATTAGGCGCTCATTTAGCGAGCGTTACTAATCCGAAGTTACAGCGCTAATTCCCTGATCCGGCCGCTCCCACACGCAGCGCCGGGATTAGAAGCGCTGGCCGCCGCCCGCCCCGCCCTCACGCCCGGACGCGGCCGCCCGCGCCCTCGGCTCTGCGGGCCCGGGACTAATCCGCGCGCCGCGCTCGCCGGCCCGCTGGGGTGTCCCGGCCGTGGGCCGGTGCGGGCGCCTGGCCCGGGACCGGCGGGGAGCGCGGAGCCGCAGGCTCCGGGCCGCGAGGGTTCCGCCCCTCCAGCGCCCTAGCACCGGGGCGGCGTCTCTCCAGCCCGGTGTGCGCCCCCGGAGCGGCGGCCCTGTGGAGGCCGCGGCGCCATTTTCACGGTCTTCTTTGCCCCCCACCCCCCGCCCCGGCATCGCTCCCGCGGCGCGCGTGTGTGGCTGCCGTCTCAGCCCCCCATCCCGCCCTGACTTGGGCTCCCTCGCCGTCAGCCCGGATGGAGGGACCAATCAGCTCTGGCCTAAGGTGGGATGTGCGTCACCATGGCGACGGCCAGGGCGCCCTGGCAGAGCTGCCCATCACGGAGGGCGGGTTCTTCACTCCACCTGGAAGGGTGTGAAGGGAAGGGAAGGTGGGGAGAGGTGCGGAGGGCAGCCGGAGGGAGGCCGTGGCATCTGGTCCCCGCTCGCACCCCCTCCTGCCGGGAGTCGGTTCAGCTTCGGGCAGCACTGCGGGTGTGGGCAGGGCTGTGTTGGGGAGCTGGACTTGTCCTGGCGCTGCTCAGTCCGAGTTTTCCCCCTCCCCCACAGGCTGCCCTCAGTCTCTCATCTTGGGCTAAACCTCACCCTCTCTCCGTCTCTTCCCCCTAAGAGAGTGGCGCTGGTAGCCCCACAAGCGGCTCTCAAACCACCTTGCTCCTAAGGACTGTGATTTTGGCCAAGCCACCTGCCTGGAGTCTTAGTGTTCTCACCGGGAAGATGGGCTGCTGTGTGTGCACGGTGGGTGAGAGCCCCCTCTCCCTTCATGCGGAGAGCCAGCCCTTTCCGGGTCAGGGCTCAAACCGTGAGGATGTCCTTTTCTGTCCAGATCTGGGTGTCTCACAGCTTGCTGGAGCCAGCTTTTCATCTCTCCTCCAGACAGCTGGGGATCTGGAGAGGAGGGAGGGTTTAAAAAAAAAAAAAAATAGAGCCAGGGTGGTGGTGGGGGCTGTGGCTGGAACAAAACCTTGGTCAGTGGCTCTGAGAATGGGCCGTCGCAGCTCCTATAGGGCTGGCTCCTTCCTTCCAGCCCGGTCCGGCTTAAGCACCACTTTAAGTGGTCCCGGCATTCACTGGCCAGCCCCTCACCGCAATTGAGCCGCAGGGGTTTGAAAAGAGGGCCAGGGCCTCAATGACAGGACCTTGGGCCAGGCTAATTGGTTTTGGTTCAAGGGGCTACTGGATTTGTGAAAAGCCCCAAACCGCCTTTCCCACGCCAGAGCCAGGCCACAGCTTTAAGAAGAAGGGTTCAAGGAGCTTGGGGCCGGCCAGGCAAGCTGGGAGCCAGGTGCCAGCTGATGACCAGTTCTTAGGACGAGGACATCCCTCTGCCAGGAGGGTAGGGGCACCTACCTTTAGGGTCAAGCAGGTTCTAGAGGCTTGGCTTACCTGAGAATGTTGCTCACCCTCTCACACACGTGGCCGTGCCCTGTGGCTCACCTTAGACTATGGACAAGTCCCATTTTTTCGCCACCGAGGTCATCCAGGAAAATAAATGGGTGATGACAAAGTGAATCAGTTTGGTCGCAGGAGCTGGACCAAACTTGGGTTTGTAGACACGGAGAGAAGCCTGGGCTCTGTCCTGGGTCCCAAGATAACCCATTCTGTCTCTCGAAATGTTCTTAAAACGGCCCTGGGTGTGGGACAAGGCAGACATGAGAAACAGGAAGCACTTGTACTTTTATTAAATAAAAGGCCAGATTGTTTCTCTATGTCCTCATAATTCAGGTATTAATCGTGTTATGGCTTAAATCCATCATAACTGTAGATGTTTTGGTACGTGTGTCTTGAGGTGTAGCAGATACCTATGTGTTTGGACCAAATGATTGCCCACTTTATTTATATATATACATATATATATGGCATATCTATATACAGAATCATATACTTATATTAACAATTAGCTATGTTAAGGGGATAGCTATTAAACTCAGCCCATTTAAAATTATGTGGCACTTGCTAAGACCTGGGTCTCTTGGTTCATTGTATGGTGAAGGAAGCATTGCTATGTAAATCATCAGCTAAAGAGACATCCCCCCCACACACACACCTTTCTATTGTCTTCCAGTTTTTTGTTTTCACTATGTTTGCCTCCCAGAGGTACATGAGGAGCAGGTAGAGGTACTTTGAGGAGAAACAGAATTCTGGATCACATTTTCCATTTTTATTTCAATTTTTTAATTGCCCAGAGCCTGGTTTCTTCGGGCCTCTGCTGATTTGCACATTTGCGATTCATGTGTAAACACACATGTGGCATGCGGCGTGCCTGGGCCTCCTTATCACAAGGTGTGCTCTTGCCATATTTAAACACACACAGACCACATCGACACGATTATGGGCTTAGGTATTTGCCTCTTCTCCGGAATCGGGTTAATTTTCCCTTTGTTAATCCTCAAACCCATTAATTTCCCCACCCCTCCGCCCCCACAAAAATATTGCCAGCTCTGCCACAGACCCGTGGTTTTACCCCGCTTCTGCGGGGAGGCAGCTCTCCAGGCGGGTGCCAGAGTGAAGTTCCTATTAGGCAGACTTCATTAATGTTACCAAATATACCCCGGCACATTGACTCGTCTACTATGAAGTATTATCATAAATAATTAAAATTAAACTGCACTTGTCAAAATAAATGAACAAAGTAGAGTTAGTGATGTCTTTGCCTTGATTTGCTTGCGATGGGTTTGCGTCTCCACTAATTTGAAGGAGAAAGAAGCAAAGAAAGAACAGATCGCTACTGGAAGGGCAGCGATGTAGAGAGACAGGGAGGAAACCCCACGGTCGCCTGCCCCTGGGTCTCCAGTCATTAGGGCACTCCGGGAGCCTGGAATGCAGCCTCTAACATTAGCTCATAATGAATATTGAGGTGTGGATGTGGAAGGAGGGATCTCTTTGTTTACTGAGGAACGGCCATGGGAATGGAGGAGAGGATTGCCTTTGGGGATTAAGGAGTGGGCTTTGTTTTTATGAAGGGCCTTACTTCTTTTCTGCAGTTTTCTGCAGCTAATTGATTCAATTCAGACATTCCTTCTGCCCACCAGGCCAGCCCAGGCTATGTGTTTGTGAGATGTGCCTCAGCCCATTTCCCCATCTGCTCGGGCTCCTTTCTCCACGGTGACCCTTGGAGAGGGTGTGAACCTTCACATGGGTGAGATCGCAGGCTATGGAGAAATCAGTCAGGGGCCGAGACCTGTGTGTGTGTGTGTGTGTGTGTGTGTGTGTGTGTGTGTGAAATGCAGGCACACACACGCACACATACAGTGTGACTAGAGGGATAATTTGCATGATAGGTGTACAGCTCCCTGAGTTCTGACAAATGCATTTACAACCTGTGTGGCTGATACAACTCCCTCCCACCAGACACGTCTCTCCAGCCTCTTCCCTGTTTGCTCACCTTCTTTTTAATGTTTGTTGGGTGATTATATTTAAAAGGCAGAGTGATAGACAGCCTTCTGCTGCTGGTTTGCTCCCCAAATGCCTGAAGCAGCTGAGACTGAGCCAGGCTAAAGCTAGGAACCTTCGACTCCTTCAGGGTTTCCCATGTGGGTGACAGGGACACAAGTACTTGAGTGAGTTCACCTGCTACCTTCCAGGGTGTGCATTAGCAGGAATGCTAGATAGAGGAGTGAAACAGCGTTCCACTATGGGACGTGGATATTCCAAGCTGCTGCTTAACCCACTACACCACAAGGCCTGCCCTACCTCCCTACTTCCCAATGTCTCTCACCATAGAAGTTCTATTTATCTAGGGTTTCATGGAAATGGAATGTATGCTAGGGGTTGTTTTAAAAATAACTTTTAAGTTTGGAATGAGCACCATCCTTGGAGGCCTGGCTGGGTCTGTGTCCAGGAGCACTGAACTTAGGTTAAACACTCTCCGCCACTCTGAAGGGCCCAAAAGTCAGACCCATAATTAGATTTTTGTGGGGAGAGGGGAGCTTGTTCGGGCTGGTCTTCCTCCAGGAGACTCCTGTTCTCACCCAGGTCTGTTAATGAGCTAGGGACAGGTGAGCCTCACACATTCCAACTTGGCTGCCTTCGGTGGCATCCAGGAGCCGGGAGTGAGCTATTAATGGAAGGTGCCAGCTTTGTGCTAATTAGAACTTCCTTTCAGTTTCCATCTGCGCAGGACATCGAGCCTCTCACTGGTCAGCCTCATTGCCCACTCCCTGCCCCGCCACTTTGCAACCTACTTTTTTTGTCCCTCCACCCCCAAATTAGGGGGTGCTGAGTGGAGCTGCTCTTCTCCTCTGAGCAAACCCCATTCTTTGGTGGAGATGGACTGCAAGTCAAGAGGGGGCTTGAGTACCGCAGCCTCCCTCCAGGGTGGGCTGGCCTTACACCATCCACCTCGGTTAGTTTTGTACAAGACCTCTCTCCTCTGCCTTCCAGAGAGAGTGGTTTTAGATCCTTGCACCTGCGTTAATGCCTTCCCGTTGTCCACACTTCATCTCATCATTCAGTTGTCATCTTCGCAGTCTCTGGCAGCCTGGGCATGGGGATTTTGTCCCTTCCCCCCCACCTTTTCTTCATTTTTGTCCTTTATTTCTTTCACCTCAGGCTCAGTGGACATAGCCTTTTAAAACGGAAGTTGTCTTTTGTTGAAAAAGAAGAAACATTAATGTCACATTAATATCTTTTAAAGAAAAAGCACCTGTCAAAAAAGAGGTGGCGAGAGCAGTGATTTCCTGCCTGAAGATCAGTCGGGGTGAACCCTTTGCAGGGAACTAGAAAGAGGGGTGTTTCCTCCAAACCCTCTTTTCCACTCCTGAATCCCCTGAGGTCTCCGTGTGGAAGGATTGCAAGCTGTTCCTGCCAATGCATCTCACCCTTTCCCACCTGGATTACGCAGACTGTGTGGATAGGTTATGCTGCTAGTCACCCACTTCTTGGATTTGCAGACTGAGATTTCAAAGACCAGGAGTGAATGACTGGTCAGCAAGAAGCTTTGTCAGCTTTCCTCAGAATTCTGCACCTGTGTTAAAAAGGTGCTAGAGTCCTGTAGGGGCTGCAGAAGTTCCTGTCGCTGGTCATGGGGAGGGGGGGAGGACCATCTTCTGTCTCTGAGGGTGACAATTCCCGACAGGAAGTCCTAGGGTGGAAGACCCAGGACTATGGAAGACTGAGTCAAAGCAAAGTCCAAAAAGACAGCAGCTGGACGCTGGGGGAGGGACGCCCCCACTTGTGAGAGGGGGTTCTTTTACCTCCTTTAGCCTTTGCAACTCACTGTATCCTGGACAATTGCCTCACTGGGTGAAATGGGGACAACAGTACCCACTCCTCCAAGGATCATGTGAGAATTAAGTAAAATACACAAAGTGCCTGGCATACATGGGGCGCTGAGTTAAATGGTAGCCCTGTCTCCAGGCTGCGACAGACATTGGATTCCAGGATCTGTATCTGAAGTTCAAAACAGCTGGAGGCAGAGCCAAAGTCCAGTAGATGGCCAAATTGTCGTGGAAGGAGCCTTCTGCCCCCAGCGTGCACCACGCCCACTGGGTCTCTAACTGGGAGAAGAAAAGGGTTCTCAAGGAATGCCAGGTGCAAAATTCGGCTAGGCTGGCTGAAGAGGACTTGCGTGTGTCTTTGGAGATTTAGGGAGCAGGATCTGGACTGACTTGTGATACCCAGAACGGCTCTGGGAGCTCAGGAGACTCCACCAGGAGACCCACGTTAGTTTGGGATTTTTAAGTTGGTACTTAGGAAAAATGACCAGGGGCCCCTGCTCTGTCAGCTTTTGAGAGTCTCCAGACTCACGAGCGGCTGTCTGGGGGAAGCCAGGAGTGTCCCCGGCGGGTCAGGCACGCTCTTGGTCGTGCACGGATCTCACCTCGCTCATCTCCACTTGGGAGAGTCGCTCCCACCGGCTGGCCCCCAGCAGCGCCCGCCTGCGCTCACCCCAGCCGGTACCCCACCTAGTTTTTCTGCAAACGTCCGGGGCTGGCGTGGTTGAGGCGGGGTGGGGTGGGGGTGCCCCGCAACCTCCCCAGGCTGTGGTCGTGAGTGACTAGGAAGGATGCTTGTGTCCTCACTCCCAAGCCACCGCCTCAGCACCACGAAGGCCACCTTCAAGTGGACGGGGCGCGCCTGACGTCTCCGCTCTCTCTTGCAGCTACTCCCCAGCAGGTGCCTTCCTCCTCGGCACGCTTCCCGCCTGCTGTCTGCACCTCTTCGCCCGCGCTAACTCGCGGTTTGGTGCCGGCTCCTAGAAGGGCGCGCGGAGGAAGTGAGCGGCCAGAGCCAGGGCGTTGGGGAGGAGTTGGCCGCCTGCACGTCCGCCCTGGCCCGCGGCGTCTTACCAGAGCGGCCAAAGAGATTGTTCAGGATCGATCCTGTCGGTAGAGCGGCTGTGTTTTCACCTGGGTCACCAGAAAGGCGACGGTCCCGCTCCCGAGGCCCGCACCCAGTGCCATTACGCGCCGTCCGCCTGGGAACTGCCTTCAGCACCCCGCCTGACTGGGTCGCTCGTGCTTCGTGCTAACTCTGGGCGGAGCACGGCGCCCAGCGCACAGTAGGCGCGTGGCAAATGGCGGCTCTTGGGACACCATGGCTGTCCCCGTCAGCTGTCCACGCAGCGGCCACCGAGCCTCCGCGGAGCAGGGGGAAGCTGCTTCCACCCACACCTGATCGCGCTGGCCTCTGGTGGAGCTCAGGGCCCGGATCCGCTCCCCCGGACCCCCTTTCGGGGCTAACGGAAGACACAGGCACAGGCTCGGAGGACGCGGCGCGAGCCCGAGCAAAGCGTCCCTAGTGAACCCTCACGCCTCGTCTACACCAGCGCACTTCCAGGGCCTCAGGCCTTCAGCACCCCAGCCCAGTGTCGCCGTGGGGCGAGGGAGGCGCCGAGCCCCCGCACGCGGGCGCGCGCAAACGGGACGCCCGGGGTGGCGGGAGGAGGAGAGGAGGGCGCGCGGTGTCCCCTCGCCTGGCGCTGCGGCTCGGCCGAGCGCGCCGCGGGCCCGGGAGGCCATTTTGAGAGCGCGAGGAGCGGCCGCAAGATGGCTGCGTGGGCACCAGGTGGGTCGCGGCGCCGCGGGGCCCACGCGCGCTGAACGCGCTCCCGGGCCCCGCGGAGGCCCCGCCGCCGCTCGCCGGGCAGACCCCGCAGGTTCGAGCTGCCCCGGAGGCGGCCTCGCCACCTCCCGCCCGGCCCCTCCGTCGGCGGCCGCCCTGTCCCCGCGTCCCGAGCGGCGGGGCGGGCCGCGAGGAACAATGGCGTTATTTTGGAGCCCGGAGCCGCGAGCGCTTCGAGCTCTTTTCATTTCCTCCGAGGAACGTTAGGCGCGTGGCTGACGCCCGCTTTTTCTCGAAACCGCGAGGCCCCCGGGGTGGCCCGCGCCGAGGCCGCCGTCCGCGGGGCTGGGCGGGCGCCGAGCGCAGGCAGGCGGCGGCCGGGAGCCGTCTGTTCCCCGCGACGCGACGCGATGCGATGCGGGCGGCGTCGGGGCGGCTGTGCGGACGCGCTCTGGAGGCCTCTCGGGTCCGAGGGGATTGAGCACGCGGGGCCAGGCCGGAGCAGCGCCTCCAGGCCCGCTCGAGGTCTGAACTGCCTGGGGCGCTGGTGCCTGCTTTGCACGTTCCACCTGGGGGATAAGTTCAGCTTGTTCCAGCTGCCTCGCCGCTCCCTCACCTCGTTAGGCAGGGTGACGACCCCTCCTTTTTTGGTGACGTTTGCCATAGCTAAAATGCTGCGTAGCCAGGATGTGGACTCAGAGGCGTGGCCCCGGGTCTGCTGGCGCGTGCACGCCTGTCCTAACGCGTGGACCGATCACCCTGTGGTCTCATCTTTCAAAACAAGCACCTGACTCCAAGCCCCTGTTCCCACACAGCCCCACGTCACCTGTGAGGGCTCTCTTGTCACCCCACAACCTCCTCGCCGAAAACCCTGGCCTCAGATACATTTTATGAGTGAGTGTTAGCTTGTTCTCTGAGTTTCCTGGCAAAGAGGACGCCCTCCAGCCCGCAAAACGGTTTAGAACCTTGTTCACAAAAGCAAGCTTACCAGAATTTTAGAGATGAACGCTTCTCCTGCATACAACTTCTGGAGAATGTAAAGACTGGTGATTATTACGTAGGTCAAATGCGCGTGTCACCCATGAGAAACCCAGCTTAGAAAGGTTAAGTGGTTTTCCCCAGGGTCAGAAAGTTCACTGCCAAGATCCAGTTCCCACCCTCTCCTGGCCAGGCTTTGGCGGGTTTCTCAGCAGGGAGATGGCTTCCTCCTGGCCTAGGGACAGCCCCCAGCCCCTGCCATAACTTCGTCAAAACTGGATGCCATCCCTGTTTTTACCCCCTGTCCCTAGTGCCAGTCTGAGCTTAGCTTGGGAGGCTGTGGATATTTGACCGGGGAGAAGGGCTGTGTTAAACCTCTGGTGCTGAGGAGATGCATGTAAGTGGGAGGGGGGACTGCAGTTTTCTAGGGGGTCTTGTGTTCTGCAAGCTGGTTCCTCAGCGCCTCGATTCCTTAGATCTCCATCTTTTGGCAAATGGTATGAGCTGGGTAGTGCACGGGGAGGGCGTGCTTCACAAAACTGATGGGAAATCTATATAATGAAAAAACTGTGCACGGCTCTCAAATGTTTTGCACCACAGTAAATTATCTTATGTTATCCGTAAACTCTGGGAAGCGCTCTCATAGTTCTCCTTTTGGATGTGGTTCGGTTCCTGTCACCTCATGGGCCCTCGTTGGTCTCTTAGGGGATCCATGCTGTCAGACCTGCAAGTCCCTTTAGGTGAATTTAGCTTACCCGTCCGCTGGCACGGCTGCTGTGAGACCCGGGGCAGACCCGTTCTTTTGTCCTCCTTGATGGGAGCTTCAGCCTTCTGAACCCACCCAGGTCTGGTTCCTCATTCCCCTGGCTTCAGTACACAGCACTGCTGGGGGCTCATACTAGTGAATTTCCTGGCCACGTTTAAGTGGCCCTGCTGCAGACAGATTCCTCTGGAAATATGAACTGGAAAGGTGGCAACCCTGATGTGGGGAGGGGTGTGCGTCTTGGTGGGGGGTCAGATTCTGATTCTCTTGCCTTTGCACAGGGTCTGAATGGTCAAAGCAGGGTGGGGACTGGGACCAGTTTGCAGCTAAAGCCCCATCTGTGGGAAGAAAACCAGGGTTCGGCTCCTAAAGATTAGTTACTGTCCACAAGGATTAAAAGCCCCAAATAATGGCTGGCTTCTCCCCTCCTCTGTGCCAAGGGAAGACATGTAAATACAGCCGCACACTCGCTTAGACAGTAGATGTGTATAAATCGAATTTAGCAAATCAGATCATGGTTTAAATGCACTATTTAAAGCAGCCCTGCAGTGAAGCCTTTTACAAAGGGAATAATCATTTTGTGATGCTAATCATCAGCCTCCAATTTATCTCCTTTGTAAGTTCAGATGTTGGTGCACTGGGTGTTCTGAAATTGGGGCGCTCTTGGGCAGGGCCCCCAGGCTGCCTGTCTGCCTTCTCCTTCTGGCCTCAGAGCATGTCCTGGTTCTCACCAGGGGCCTCGGAGTGCCTGCTACTTAGAGCTTGGTCTTCTCACCCATGCCACTCACCTTTTTTATGATCTGATAGAGCCTACAGTTCAGCGGCTCCCGGCTCCTTTTCTGAAATGTTTGCCCTTCCTGGGGGCGGAGGTGGTGGGAGATTCAAGCCTGCTGTGCTTGGAGCCTCAGACCAACTCCCTCTCTGGTCTGAACCTTCTTTTGTTTCCCTGAGCTTCTAGGACTTCTGCTGCTGCTCATAAAGGTAATGTTAGAGGTGAGGAGACAACACGGCTAGCCTCTGAGTTCAGAAGGCGAATTAAATGCAAGCACCCGCTTTCTGAATAGCCATCCTAATATTCTCCCTGTTCACAGGAAAAAAAACCAAAAAACAAAAAAAACCTGAGGCCTGGATGTTAAAGTGACTTTTCCCACAAGTTAAAACCAGAACTGAAAGGAGACCCTGTCTCCTAATTGCTATAAAAGTGTTTTATACTCTGAGCTGGAGCCGCTTTCTCTGTAGAGAAAATATAATCAGAGACCATCTGGGTGGGACAGAAAGAATGAAGGGAAAGGGATGGATCAGAGTGGAAGAAAGGAAGTGGGCAGGAGACTGGGGGCTGCGAGGAGCCTGACCTTGCTTGGCTCCCAGGCCCTGATATAGTGTCTTTGTCAACGCTGCCACTATTGACGCCTTCCTCGGTAATTATGACTGTGTGTTGGCATGGCGACTCGGAGTAAGAAGACTAGAAGCACAGGGTAAATGCACGACTTGTTCTTGCCTTCTAAAGCAGAGAGGAGCTTTTGTGGGTAGTCCCTCCAGGGAGACGTGGTGGAAAACTCCACAGACCCAGTGCCGGAGTGTGGGTATTCACGCCCCGTGGGAGCCAGGTGGCCCTGCTCGGGATGGTGCAGATGGCGATGGCCAGCAAGGCTTGTGTCCAACACGGAGGTCTCCCAGGGTCTCCTTCCTGTTGCCTTTGTTCCACAGGAATATCGAGAATACCCGTTTCTACTCCTCTCTGTTCCAAATAGGTTGATGTTGTCATGTCCCTGGATTTTGACTTATCACAAAACAATCCATCTCAGAGGCTTGGCTGAGTATTTGGATGCTGGTGGGCCCGGCTGTAGCGATGGAGTCAGGGACCTCCCTTTCTACCCAGATGCACCTTCCTCAGATACTTGGGCCACACCCTCCTGGGAACACCAGGAGGTTGCAGGGGTCAAGAGCTGTGCTGTCTGGTGTGATAATCGCTGGGCGCCTGGGGACTGTTGATATGGAATGTGGCCAGTGTAACCCGCTGACGTGACAATAATGGGGTAAATAAATATTCTAGGAAAATGATCTGTTTCTTCCTGCCTTTTTAATGAGACTTCTCACACAGTTGACATTACACATGGAACTCCCGTGTTCCTGTTGGATATTGCTGGTCTAGACTCGAAGATCAAGTCCTGACGGGCCCCGATGCTCAGTAACTAATCCTGATCTCCCCGTGGAAGGCCTCTGGCCTCAGTGAGCTCTGTGCTTGGAGGACTGTGGGGGAGCCAGGGTGCAGCAGGTGAGAGCACCGGGCCTGTAGCAGCTTTGAGGTGGGGCTAGGAGGGCCCTGTAGGTGGGGGCTGCCCCTCAGCCCTTGGAGGTAGAAGTCATGGCCTGGATCTGCAGGCCATATTGAGTTTTTCAGCCTTTAGGCTGGGGACAAGAGCCAGTGGGTGACCCCAAAAGTCTTTGGTTAAAGGAATAGCAGTGCCCAGGCGCAGTTTGCGTATGCACAGTCATAGCCTACAAGCAAGACTCTCCCCCAGCAGAGACTTCACATCTCCCCATGCATGGAAACCACAAGGTACAGGAGGCAACCTTGCTTCCCGGGTTCAGGCCAAACCCACATTCGGCAGGTTTCCTTTGCCTGAGGTCTCCTCAGTGCCCTGCCCCAGCGACCCCTCCTCCCATAGCCTCACTGCTGTGTGTGCTGGAGCTTCTGGGATGCGCCTTGGCTCAGAGCCAGCATCTTCTTGGAGAGGCCTCCTACCCTGGCTCCCTGCCAAGCCCAAGTCTTCAGAGAGCTTTTTCTGGGGAGGCGCTAGGCTCATCCTGCTGCTGGAGGGCAGAGGGGCCTCCCTCAGCCTTCTCACCTCATAGACCCCTGGCTGAGGAGCCTGTCTGGCCTCCGCGCCCTTTCCCCCTTTCAAAAGCCCCGGTATTCTGCCCTTGAGACTTTGGACTGGGCAGAGGGGCTCCCAGCTCCAATCAGCTCCGAGTTTGTGTAAAGAAGGCTCTCCCAAGAGCCTAGGCCGTGGGGAAGGGGAGGCCAGGAGCTCGCTGTGAGTCAGGACGATGGTGACAGGAAGTACTGACTGAGCAGAGCACCGTGCCAGGCCCTGTGCTGGTGCTGTGCACACCGGGTTTCCTCTAAGGCCTGTCGTGGTGAGACGAAGGGATGGCACATGGAATCCAGGTTTGCCCTGCTCTTTTCACAGCCAGATGCCCTCTGGGTGATTGCCTGGGGTGTGTCCGAGAAGCTCCAGCCCTTGGGTGGGAGGAGTCTCAGCCCCATCCCCATCTTTATCTCCCAAGGAATCAGCCAGGCTTTGAGGAGCAGTGTGAGTTTGTTGGGGTCACTGGAGGGTTGGCCCTGCAGCATCCCCCGCTTCACACCTGGAGAAGCCAGATGGGAGGGCTTGTGATGGCCCCTGGGAGCTGTGGTGAGGAGCTGGAGCGTGAGAGACATCCCTCCCAGTCCCGATCCGCGTCCAGGTTGTCTTGAGATCATAGCCTTGCTGTGTCTTTCTGTGTGAGATCGAGAGGTTGGGCCAAGCCCACCTGCCTGTCCACGGGGCCAAGGGATCGTCGCTGCTCAGGTGAGGTGGGACCTTTTCCTTCTGCAGTGTTGTTTCCCCTCCCCTGGCATAGCTCTCGTAGTCCTTTGAAGGAGGGAAGGGGCCCATGTTGTTTGTCCCTCTGTCTGCCCAGTTGCGTAGCCCAGGCCTGCTGTCTCTCTAGGGTGGGAGAGGTGATGACTGTCTCTGAGATTGTATCACTTGCTTGGCCAGCGCTGGGGAGATAGAGTGAAGAGAGGGCTGGCTGGCCTGCCTTCCTTCCTTCCTTCCTTTTTTCCTTTTTAAAATATTTATTTATTTATTTGAAAGGCAGAGTTACAGAGAGGCAGAGGCAGAGGCAGAGGCAGAGGCAGAGAGATAAGTCTTCCATCCGCTGGTTCATTCCCCACATGGCCACAATGGCCAGACCTGTGCCAATCTGAGCCAGGAGCCAGGAACGTCTTTCGGGTCTCCCACACAGGTGCAGGGGCCCAAGGACTTGGGCCATCTTCCACTGCTTTCCCAGGCCATAGCAGAGAGCTGGATTGGAAGTGGAGCAGCTGGGACTTGAACTAGCGTCCATAAGGGATGCCGGCACTGCAGGCAGTGGCTTTACCAGCTACCCCACAGCACTGGCCGAGAGAGGGGGTCTTGAGGTTAAGCCACCCCTTCCCTTTGAGCCTGCAGCTTCCTTTCCCCTGTTTCTAGCCTGCTCTGCTCTCTTCTATAGTTAGATCACAGGCTGGAGATCTCGATGACGTGAGGCAGAGGCGTGGGCTCAGTGGGCACTGGGCAGAGAGGTCTGTTCACCAGGTTCAGATCCCTCAGGCTCACTACTTCCCCTGTCTCTCTGAGCCAGTTTTCTCACTTGACACCTTATGGCTGGTGTGTCGCACATCATGAGTGAAGGCCCCAGTGAGATGGCTGGCGGGGTGGAGAGGAATGGGTTCAGCTCTCTGTTCTCTGCAATAAGCCATGATGTTCCACTGAGCATCTGTAAGTTCTGCAGTGCAGGGAGACGCCCTCACATGCCTCTGACCTCCTGGAACAGAGAACTTAGCTGCTAGCAGCCAGGTGAGGCACACACTCAAGATGTAGACTGATTTGGGCAATAAGAATTAAAAGCAGAGGAATTTGGGGTGATGTCATCAGAGGAGGCATTCTGTCCCCAGCAGGTCTTCCAGGCTATTGAGAGGGTGGGACAGGGCATCTTTGCTGGGGTGGGGGCTGGAGTGGGGTGCAGGTAGAACGTCTAACTAGAAACTCAGAAGTGAGGGGGGAGGGGCAGGGAGGGGTCCTGCTGGATGGGGCTGAGGCTTGGGTATGGAAGGTCAGGTCAGATGGTGGACACTGGGAATGATAAGGGTTGGGACCTGGCTAAGGGATCTGGTGTGGTCTCTCTGTGTGAGATGGGTGGGCATGGGAGATTGCCAGGCCCGGGGGCACCCAGGCCAGCGGAGCTAAATAGTGTTTCTCACTTTTAAAAAAGTATTTCTTTTAAAAATCTACTTGAATAGCAGAATGAGAGAGAGAGAGAGAGAGAGAGAGAGAGAGAGAGAGAGAGAGTGCTTCTATCTGTTGGTTCACATCACAAAGGCCCACAACAGTCAAGACTGGGCCAGGCTGAAGCCAAGATCCAAGAACTCCATCTGGTCCTCCCATGTAGGTGGCAGGGTCTCAAGTACTTGAGCTGTCACCTCCTACCTCCCAGGTCACATTAACAGGAAGCTGGGTCAGAAACAGAGCAGCCATATGGGATGCGGGTGGGCATTGCAAGCAGTGGTTTAACCCACAGCACCAGAAGCACCTGCCCCTGCCTCTCCCTTTTCATGGTGCTCAGCCTAGAAGCTGCAGGGCTGTGCCATGGAGGCCCCTCCCAGTTTGCAGAGGAACTGTGCAACTTGGGAACTGGAAGTCTTCCCATGCCACATCCACCACACTCATTTATTCATTCAGTGTTCATTGATCACACATCCTGTGTCAGGCTCCAGGCAAGGCCTTGGGGACACCACAAGAGAGGGAAGCCACAGCCCTGGCCTAGCACAGGGAATTTCGTGTGTCCACCCAGAACAGGAAGGCCAGAATGGATTAGCAGGCAGTAGGGGGTGTGACAAGTACCATTAGTGTGTGGTTTCTTAGCTTCCCCGCCCCAGGAGGCTGGGAAAGCATGGTCAGAAGCTATTTCATGCTTTGCCAAAAGTGACCTCAAGCTGTCAGTTAGCCTCAGCTAGAAGTGTAATTCTCTGTGTTCCATTGGCTCTGTATAGAACTGTGACATCTGTTATCCTTTCTTCATTTAAAAAAACAACCTGGATCTTAAGAATCAGAATAGCAATAACCTATTGGGATTTACTTGTGGGCCTGGTAGGGAACATCTTGCATGCAGTCAAACAATGAATGATCTCTGGATGCATCCTCATGTGGAAGATTTCTTCTTAGAAGAAGCCAGCTGGTGTCAGGAAGCACCAAGACTAGAATTCCACCCTGGGTCTACTCAGGCTGGACCCTGAGCCCAGGTCTTAGCAGGTGGACAGGCACCTAGGTTAGCAAGAGTTGTCCTCGAAGCCACTGGGTTAGGGCCCAGCCCTGCAGATGAGTCTGCCAGCCCTAACATCTGGATGGCAGGCTCCACCATTCTCCCACCTGCCTTCCAAGGAGAAAGAAGGGCAGATGGATTTTATCTACTTTGGTGGTTGTGTTGGTGAGGTTGGTGTGTGTGAGTCAATAAGATGAAATTCTTGGAAACTATGTAGCATTTGTCAAGGGTATGGGGACGGGGTGGGGTGGGGGACACACTATGCTATGGCTGGCTGCATCTCTGAATGGAGCCCCAGGTCCTCAGCCACCACCAGACTCTCAGGAGAGGCGCCCTGCACTCCACATCTGTTGGCCTGGCCCACTGAGGCTGCTGAACAAGGTGCGCATCCGTGGCACAGGCGTTCCTCATGGGCAGGTGGGAAGGCAGTAGTGAGATGCAGAGCAGTGCTGGACACTGCTTCTGCAGAGCTTCATTCCCAGGGAAACCTCAGAGAGGTTGACGCAGGCAGTTTCCCAGGAGAATGCAGTGCAGCCCAGCTGCTGTGGCCCTGAGCAACAGGACAAGGGCATGCCGGGTACTGGATGTCCAGGGCTTTCCCTGTGCTGCGCGGCCTCGGCTCCCTTCCTGTGTCCCTTGCTTGGATTTCCTGGACATGGGTTGCTGTTGAATATTAAGTGCACAGGAAGTGGCCTTGGTGGACAGCACGCACTTCAGCCATGTGGCTGCCAATGAGAGACGCTTCTGCTGGGTGCTCCTGCGCTGGAGGAGCTGGGTGCACGTTGTCCAGTTTCCCATTTTGTTCTGCCACCTCATGTTCCTTCTTTCTCCTCCAGGACACGGTCTGAAGTCAGAAGACAGAGAGAAAAGAAGCCGGAGCACTGGTGGCAAAAGGCAGAAGGTGGGTTCTGGTCCTGCCAGAGGTGTGTGCGGTTTGCAGGCCTCTCTGGGGGATGCACTTACATTCGTGCTGCCGCAGATGGTGGCCCAAAGCAGACCTGGGTCTTGGATTACTATTATTTTTCTCCTTCGGGAAGAAAATAACCCAGTGGGGGAAGGGTGCGTTAGAGGGAGCCCGCCCTCAGTGACTCTCAGAGCCGCGCCTGTGAAGTTGCCCTTCTGAAATTTCTTTCTTTTTGCTCAACAACAAAACATCGGCAATTTCATATGGTTTGGCCTCATGTGTTTGCAGGCCTTGGGGACGGCAGACAGGGATGCCCAGAAGCACCCTGGAGGGCCTCTGGGATTGTAATTGTTTGTGGGCCTCTCCACCCTATGATGGCATTCTCAGAATTATTTTTGTAGCAATAAGAGCTCACTCCAACTTGCGGAGTGTCCCACACAGGAGAGCTGCCCTAGCCAGGCCCCACTTTGCTTCGACTTCAAGCCCTATCATCTTGAATGCCAGACAATCAAGATGACTTCTGAGCACCCTTCCTCTCATCATTTAAGGAAAAACCTCCAGACAGCTCAGTCAGCCCCCACCAAGGCCAAGGCCATCTCCAGACTTCTGTCTCGGTGGCGTTCCCTTGTACCTGCACGCCAGCAGCGACGCCTCACCTTGTGTCCTGGAGCTGCAGCCGTCCTGGGAGGGGACGCTGCGGGGAGAGGGTGGCGGGGCCAGGGAGGGCAGACTCACAGCCTCGCCATAACCTCTCAGCCACCCCAGTGCCGGCCCGGGGTTGTGGACTTCTGATTGAATGCACTTGCCGGCCTGCATTCATTACAGCATTGTCAGTGTGTGTGTCTGGGGCTGCCTCTGGGAGTGTGTGTTTCTTTTTGTGTCTGCGTGTCAGTGTCAGGCTGTGCGTGTCTATTTATGTCAGCCTGTCTAGGCGTGATCAGTGGGACAAGGAGCTGGGAGGGAGGAGTTAGGAAGAAGCGGGGAGGGGGCATTTCAAAGCCCCAGCGCTTCCCCCCAGGGACCCCAGGAGTTGTGTGAATGTGTATAGGATACTGCAAAAAAAAAAAAAAAAAAGTCTATGGGAAAACAGAATTAAAAGACAGCTTTATTTTGGTGTAAAAAATTGTTGAAATGCACTGCCTATCTTTTTCATAATGGTGGTCTCCATGAACTCTTGGAGACCCCCTTGTATATCTGATACGTATGCTCCTGTATCGATATTTGCTTTCCATGCTGCTCATTGTGTGGGGCTCCCTGTGCGTGTCTGACCAGGTGTGGCACAAGCAGCCGCTGGCCGGGCAAGCCCCATCTGCCCTGAGCTCACAGCCTCGCCTGCCCGCCCACCCGCCGCCCGTGGGGAGCCTCTCCCTTCACAGCTCACTGTCCTCTCCCCTCTAATTTATTAGCTGGGAAGGGGGAGAAAATGAAATGTTGCCTGCAAAGACAATGGCTAGGACAGCAGGTCCCACCCTGCACAGCCGCCAGCACCTCTCCCCAAGCCACATCTCCTCCACTGTGGTGGGATCTGCACAGTACTCAGCTAAGCCTGACGCAAGGGAGGGAAAAGAATCCCCAAACCTTGTAGTCAAAGTGTACCTGGCCCTGGGCCTGCAGACGTAGCAAGCTGCAGGCAGCTAAGTTAGCGAGGCCGGTGAGATGGAGGCTTAAGCTGAGTTTGCATCAGTGGGGCCAGGAGATGCAAGCTCCCCCCGCCCATCTCCAAGTCCCAGGACTTCTCCCCAGCTCCCTGCCAGGCAGGGGCGGGGAAGGGGGCCCACGGCAGCTGCAGGGGCTGTGTTAGTAAACACTTTCCTGGGTTCCCATTTTCTTCACACCCCCCTCCACCCTTCTCCACTCCCCGATGCCCCCTACACACTCCCACCCTCCAGCATCCCCTTTTCTGAGGCCTGCACAATGAGCTCATTGTCCCGGGTGTGATTTGAATAAGGGATCTGCGGGCCTGTTCCCAGCATTGTCCAAGGGGCTGGGAAAAACCCCAGCGCAGGCAGGAGGACCAGACCAGACAGAGACAGATGCCTAAATTAGCAACAAAGCTTTGTGCGGGTCCCCCAGACAAGGGCTGGCCTTGTTTGCGTGGACTCGAGGGTGTGGAGCTGGCCGGCTGCTCGCATGTCTCCCCATGTTAATTAGTTTTGCATGCATGTCTGGGAAGGTGCCAGGGGAGAAGTGTTTGCCTTTCCCCAGGAGGGGGCCCTGTTTGGGGCTGGCCTAGGGCTAGGGGCTGAGGCTCTGGCAGGCTGGGCCTACCTGGAGAGCTGGGCTCTGAGCTGGGGTGGGGAATCTTGGCTCCCCGTTCCTCTTCTCCCTCTGCCCTTTGCGGGGCTGGCTGTGCTCCCCGGATACCTGAAAGTTGATCAGCTCTGACTCCGAGGAGCTCGCTGGCTTCCACCCGGACCCAGGCCAGTGCCTGTCCATCTGGCAGTCTGTCTCGCAACCCAGGGCCCCTTGGGACCGGGCAGCAGAAGCGGCCAGTCTGGGCTCTCCTCCGTCCCTTAGCCAGATGGCCAGTCTGCTTTATCGCATTATGGCCTCCCCTGGCCCCGGACCCCTGCTGCCTGTGGTTGGGTAGGAGCTTGTCTGGGACATGATGGAGAAGCTCTTTTAGCCCTTGTAGAGGCCTGACCCTGGAAGGAAAGGGGTCTGGTGGGCAGACCAGGGGGCCCGGCCCTGCCATCAACTTCCTGTGTGACCTTGTCGGGCCAGGTGCCCCCTACCCCGAATCCCAGCTTTCTCACGGGTGAGATGAGTGACCTGAACTTGAGGAATCTTGGTTCCCTTCTAGCCCAGACAGGCTGTGATGGTGGCGATGGTCACGTCAAACCTGTGTGGATTTGGCACAAGGACAGAAATGGGGCCAGCACATTCTGGCTGGGGGTGGAGGGGGTGCTGCAGGCAGGATTTTTCAGAGGGAGGGGAGATGCAGGAGGGGCCTCACGGCCAGCCTCTGCAGCCCGTGTGCTTCTCCTTTGGCCTCTGCTCTCCAGTGGTGGGAAGCAAGCCCTGGCCCAGCAGAAGGGGGCTTGGCAGTGATGGCGAAGAAGCTAGAGCGAGAGCAGCTGCCAGCTGGTGGGGCCCACCGTGTCCCAGTTGCCCCCTGAAGGCCCTGGGATGCGAGACAGGGGCTGACAGGTGACTGGTGCCTGCGTGGACGCTGTCTGAGCTGAGCTGGGCCCCCAGACAGCTTCAGGAGTCAGGCCCGTGGAGGTGGGCAGAGCGTCCCTCCTCTTGTTCAGGTGTGGGGGTCTCAGGACTCAGTGGCCCAGCTCTTCCCTGGCCTTCCTGTCCTCCCCTTCTTGTCACACTCAGCTTCTGAGTTCATTGAAAGTTCAAGCCCAAGACACTTGCAGTCACACAATTCCTGCCTCAAACCTCCAGTTCCTTTCTGTTGGGTCTTTATTGTGCATAAACTGAGAAAGTGAGCCCATCTTATTTTTTTCCTAAGATTTATTTATTTGAAAGAGTTACAGAGACAGAAAGGAAGAAAGGAAGAAAGGAAGAAAGGAAGAAAGGGAGAGAGAGAGAGAGAGAGAGAGAGAGAGAGAGAGATCTTCCACCCAGTGGTTCACTCCCCAGATGACTGAAGTGACTAGGGCTGGGACAGGCCAAAGCCAGGAGCTTCATCCGAGTCTTCCACATGGGTGGCAGGGACCTAAGCACTTGGGCCATCTTCCACTGCTTTCTCAGGCCATAGCAGAGAGCTGGATGGGAAGTGGCACAGCCGGGTCTAGAACCAGCATCCATACGGGGCACCAGCATCACAAGCTGCGGCTTTACCCACTACGCCACAATCCCGGCCCCAGCTCAGCTCAGCTCTTACAGTCCTGGCGACCCTGCGCGGACAAAGGGAACGCCACTGACCGCATGTGTGGTACAGTGAATTGGGAAAAGCTGCAAACGCCCAGATCCCTTCTCCTATCTTCTTTTCCAGCCTGCTTGGCCTCTGGTGCTCCTCCTACTCCCTGCTCAGGTGCGCTGGGAGGGGCCTGGCTCTGGGCCCTGCTGCCCCTGCTCCAGCCAGTTCTCCACACTCAGGGTCCCTGCTGCCCCTCCCCCTGCCTCCCCAGGTGACCCCTCACTCCAGCTGGACGTCGGGAGGTGAAGAGGAGCAGCGAGGTTAGAGCTCCAAGGCCGGCAGAGGGAGAAGCAGAGCCGCCCACTGCCCTCCCTGCCCTGCCCCCACCCCCTGGCGGGTTTCAGCTGCCTCCGCTGTAGCTCTGAGCCCCTTTAATCTGGTGATCAGCGTGATGCTGGGGGCGGCTGGCACGGAGGCTTTAGGAGGTGACAGGGGATCTTGGGAGTCACACTCGGCTGACAGAGCATCACGCAAAGCCCAGGAATCGCATTCCAAGCGCAGTTCTCCCTCCCAAGGAGGTGGCCTGCCTGGCTGGTCCCGGCACAGGTCGTGCCAGTGGAGGCCCCTCGGGCGCACAGGCCCCACCCACCGGGGGGCATCCCCTGCTCTTTGTTCCTCAGGAGGAAAGTTCCCAAGATGAAAGCTCTCCAGCTGTTTCTGCTTGGCGTGGGTTGACTGAGTGGTCAGTGCACTACCCTCACCCAGCCCCCAGGTTGACTGAGTGGTCAGTGCACTACCCTCACCCAGCCCCCAGGTTGACTGAGTGGTCAGTGCACTACCCTCACCCAGCCCCCAGGTTGACTGAGTGGTCAGTGCACTACCTTCACCCAGCCCCCAGGTTGACTGAGTGGTCAGTGCACTACCCTCACCCAGCCCCCAGGTTGACTGAGTGGTCAGTGCACTACCCTCACCCAGCCCCCAAGCCCCCCACCCTCCTTAGGAGAAACCATCTGTAGGGTGCAGGTACTCTCCCCTGTCCTCTGGCCAGTCAGGAAAATGCTGTCCGGCTGGTCAGGGCGTGGGGATTTGTTCTAGAACTAAGTGAGTACGCTGGTCGGTCTGCCTCTCTGCTCAGTCTCGGTAGCCCTGAGAAAACCTGGGGAGCTCGGAAACTGGGGCACAGGGGTGCTGAATGCAGGCTGAAGGAGGGAGGAGAGAGAGATGGGCAGCAGAGGCCTCACTGCGTGTCCTGGAGCCTCTACGCCCCCATCTGTCAAGTGGGAATAATGACCCTGCCTGCAGAGCTGCGCGGGGAGTGCTAGGCACACAGGGGCCATGAAATCAGGTCCATCTCCCATTTCCCTTTCCCTTGGTTGTGAAGGAGTTGAGCTTCCCAAGGTTGCTCAACATAGCTGTGACCGGGGATGGGGACAGTGGTGACATTCAGAATATTGAACCACTGGTACAGCCTAGGCTTGAACCACTGATACAGTGTAGGCACCGCCAATCAGAATGGCTGTTGGCTCACACCATGAGCTGGGACTGACGGGGATTTCGTGGTCTCTGTGTCCTTCTGCGCCAACACGTTCTTCGTAAGCACGCTGATGTCTCTCCCGGGCAGTTCCTGACGCGGTGGCAGGATGCAGGACCCTAGGCCTCCTCTGCATTCTGACAAGGTCAGGTCTGGCTGGCGTGGGCCCCAGCAGCAGCGTGGACTGGGCTGAGGTCCCTCTCAGTTCCAGGCATCTGCTGGCTGCAGAGCTGCCCCTCCGCTCTGTCCCTTTGTCTCAAAAGCATTGTGGCTCGGGATCTGCGTGTGTCTGTGCCCTGACCCTCCTCCTCTGCCTGTTTCTTCCCCTCCTGTCAGGCTGTGGGGTGTCTGGGGGAGATGTCCTACCAGGGAGGCAAGCTCTGGCCACAGCCCCAGGCTGCCCTGGACATGTGGTATGGTACACCTTGCCTATGGTGGCAGCTTCTAGCTGGCCTTTCTCTCTGCCTTGTTGGATGGAATTCCTGCCTTTTGAGGGCCCACAGCCATCCAGTAAAGCCGCAGACATGAGAAGACACAGCCCCGCTTAGCCGGAGGCCAGAGACTTGCAGCGCACCCTCCTGCTGAGTGCTCTTGGGAAGGCCCCTTCCTTTTTCTAGGAGATCCCGCCAGCTTTTGTCACTTTTGAGCTTCCCTGGGATACAGGCGACACCCTCACCCAGAGGCTGCACAAGTGAAAATCCAGGGGCAGGCATTTGGCCGCCATCCCATGGTTGGGGTGCCGCCATCCCATATCAGAGTGCCTGGGTCCCAGGCCCAGCTCTGCTCCTGGTTCTGGGAGACAGCCAGTTCGGTCTTCAGTACTTGTGTCCCTGCCCCACAAGGGAGACCTGGATCGGATTTCTGACTCATGGCTCTCTTTGTCTTTCTGTCTTTCAACGATTTTTTTTTTTTTAATTAAAAAAACAAATGGATGGCATTTGGCATTCCATTCAGAATGCCTGGCTCCAGCTTCCTGCCAGTGCAGACCCTGGGAAGCAGCAGGTGAGAGCTCAAGGAGGTGGGTACCTGCCACCGTGTGAGAGACCTAGATTGAGTTCCCGGCTCCCAGCTTCAGCCATAGCCCAGCCCTGGGCTTCGTGGGTATCTGTGGGGTGAGCCAGCAGATGGGAATGTTTGCTTGCACATTCGCTCACTCTCTTTCTCTGTCCTGGAGCAGACCTCAGTCGGGTGTGCTCCCAGCTTCTCCCCAAGATGCCTTTACCTTCTCTACTAGTTCCACCTGCTCCTCAGTGTCTGCCTGGGGGGGGGTGGGGACATGGGTGGGGTGGGGGTGTGGGGGTGGCAGTGTTCTCCTTGGGATGTCCCTGTGTCAGGGCCTCTAGACTTCAAAGCTTCGAGACCTGAAAAGCGCCCTGTGGGGGTGGGGGCAGCACTTCTTGGACCCCCTCCCTCTACTGTGCTCCCTCCCCCAGCCCCGCCTCCCCCCTACCCGGCAGGTGGCTATGCCATCTGTAGGACTGGCACAAGTGGAGCGCTGAGGTCAGATGAGTGTAGGCTCAAATCCTTCTGTGACCGGCCACTAGCCTCTCTGAGCCTTTGTGTCCTTGTTTCTAAAAATGAGGATACCCACACCTTTCTCATGAAGGCACAGGAATATCACAGGTAAGGTACCTTGAAACGGTAGGTCTATGTTCTCTCTTTCTCACCTCCGGCCCCCCCAGCCAAACCCAGAGACTGCAGAGGCCACAGACATGAACCCTTGCTTCTCCTGACCTCTCGCCATGGACTCTCAGCACGGCCCTGGATGAGCCTGCTACCCCCACTCCATCGCCCGGCCTCCCTCCCCTGGGAGCACAGATACCTAGTTTCAGCCCTAATAATACCTGAATGAGATTTATAGGACACCTTCCTCCCCAGAGTGCCACACTGCTCATACGTTATTCTTCTTATCTTTAGATTGCCCCGGGAAGTGAAACGATGGGACAGGCACTTTTCAGCTTTTATGGAAATGGAGACAGAGAGGAATCCTGGTACTCACCAAGGTCCCAAGGTCGCAGGATTGGAATATAGAGCCACGCTGCCCCAGGTGGCAAGACCTCCTCAGGAGGGGAGAGCCCAGCATGGAGGGAAAAGGGAAGAAGCAGCCACAGCCTTGGGGCTGCAGAGTCCTGGGCAGGGTAGAGGATGAGGACCCAGCAGTCCTGCCCCTGGGGCTCGTCTGGGACTTGGCAGTGTGGGGGGGTGGTGTGCCCCAGCCCACCCCAGGGGGCCTTTGCCTTTGGCTATGGGCCTCACCTCTCCTCCACCCTTTCTGCCCCATCACACCTCATCAGAGCTGTTCCGAATCTGATGGGCTATGGAGCGCTCTGGCCAGACCTCCGGCCAAGGGAAACTTTGCCACAAGCATGTCCACCCCGGAGAGACGGAAGGCAGTGTGCTGGGAAGTTGCCAAAGCCAGGGACGCTAGCCTCGTAGGAGTTAACAGGAGTCCCCCTCCCCAGCTGTCCTCCCTTGGTGCTCCTCTTCCTCCCTCCTCCCGCTCACAGCAGGCAGGGCCTGGACGGGGGAGCCATGTGCTATGCTGTTGCCAGGGAGCCGAGAGGCACACTTGAGCTATGCAGGCAAAGGCCCGGCCTGTCAGGGTGTCTGGGATGAGCCGCGAGCCTGTGCCTCTTGTTCTGTGCCTGAGAACAGCGAAGTCTGGCGGGGTTCAAGGGCAAGCTCGCCATTCATTGGTCAGGGGTTCTCGATGTCCATCGCTCCCAGGGATGGCCCCCCCTTCTTCCTGGGTGCCTTTGGTCAGGACCACATACCCTCCTCCTGCCCAACCCCCCTCCAAAGGCCCCTGATAGGACAGCCACAGTGGCTGCAGGAAACCCTTGAGGCAGGGCGCCGGCCTTGCTGGCCTGCTCTCCATTCCCAGGGCCCCTGTGGGCCCCACTCCCCTCTGACTCAGAGCACCCTTGGACCACCAGCCCAGACAGGAGACCAGTGAGCACTATCCCAAAGACCGAGGCCTTAGATTCCTCCGTACCTACATGGCTCTGTACACTGTTGCTAGGGGAGCATCAGTGGTACCGTATTTTCCAAAATGGGGCAATATCAAAATGTACAACGGACATACACTTGGTCACAAACAAGTCACACTACTAGGAGTTTGCTTTGTGGCTATATTTGTGAAAGTTCCCAAAGAAGAGTATGCAAGGCTATTCACTGGAGGATTTCCTCCCAGTCGTGTGAAGTGGGGTGAGCACTGTGGCACAGCAGGTCAAAGCTGCCACTTGGGACACCAGCGTCCCACACAAGAGTGCTGGCGTCCTGGCTGCTCTGTGCTTTGGATCCAGCTCCCTGCCAATGCCACCTGCAAAGCAGAAGATGACGGCTCCAGTCCTTGGGCCATGCCACCCGCATGGGAGACCCAGATGGAGCTCCTGGCTCCTGGACTCTGCTTGGCCCGACCCGGCTATTGCAGGTATTTGGGGAGCAAACCAGCAGGTGGAAGATAACACATTTGGGCTCTTTCTCTGTTGCTTTGCCTTTAAAATAAATACAAATAAACATTTTTTCTAAACACAACCATCAGTGTGCTTGTAGATGGATTGTTTCTGGAAATGCGTGTTGGTCGGCTCCCTCTAGGAGTGGTGGGGATGGAGGATCCACTCTTCCATACTGTGGGTTTTCCTTCCATGCTGTTTAATTCTTTCACTGAAAACTGTTAAGAGGCTATTCAACAGAATAGGCTCAACGTCTGCGACCAACCTGGGGTAGGAGCTGCAGGAGTGTGCTGGTGCTGTCGCAGGAAAAGCCATCCCTGAGGCACTGGTGGCCTCTGCCACTGGCCATTTTCAGGTGAACAATCACATCGTTATGCTGGCTGCTACTGTTCATGAAACACCTACTAAGTGCCAGGCTTACTCTGGGTCTTGCTTCATGCCTGAATGTGATTGGCAGGGCAGGGGTAGAGCCAGGAGCCTAGGAGAGCTGGAGGAGGCCCAGTGCTAGCTCTGGGTTTCTCTCCCATACATGTTATTCCTCCACCCTCAGGAGCTGCCTCAAACATAGGGAGGGGGCCCTTGGCTACTTTGGGGTGGTTGGTGCCGGGCAGTGGATCCCAATGCAGGGGGAGAGCGAGGAGTGTCCACACAGGCCAGGGCCCAATCTGCTGGGGGTAAGCTGACTTGGGCAGGGGGGTGGAGGAGAGTGGACCAGGCTGTGGAAGAGCCTGTTTGCATAAGCAACCAGAGCCTGGAGAGGAAGATACCATCAGGAAGAAGGCTTGGGAGCACCGGTCACCACTCCTGCTTCCCAAAGAAGAAATGGCCCGGAAAGCGTCTGAGTGGCCACACGGAATCCCCTACACCTGTCACAAGTCAGGGGCTATAGCAGCTGGCAGAGATCTCCAGTGGGTCCCTGATGTCCTGAGACTGGGGGAGGGAGCCACACAGTCCAGCTTCCCAGGGTTTCCTGGGAAACTTGTGGGGATACTAGGTACCTGAGTAGCAACTGGGTCATCCCAGATCAGCTGTGGGGCTGGCAGAGCAGGGAGGAAAGAAACACTAAAACCCACCAAGTGGAGCAGGCTGTCAGCGGCCAGGCCATGATTCCTTGTCAAGCCACAGCTATGGGCACTACTGATATTCCCACTTTACAGATGAGGACACTGAGACCCAGAAAGGCTAGGCTAGACAGAGAGTAAGTGCCAGAGGCCAGAGCCATGATTTCAGATGAAGTCTCTGTGGCTCTACAGTCTGGATCCCCAAAAGACCCCCCAAAGAGCATCCTGAAGTACCTCCACACAGAGGCGGTCCCCTCCTTGCCTGCTCCCACATACAGAGAAATCCAAGCCCCTCTCCTGCAAGGTAACCTCACATCGTCCCTTGCTTGAGGTCTTGGCCCAGTTCCATCTAACGCCATCTATCTCCTGGAGTGGGCTCAACTCGGGGACCGGGCTGGAGGAAGGGTTCCAGAGCCTCACACAGACCGGACGCTTTTGGTTATTCTGCTGCCAGATGAGCAGCTACCCAGGCTCCACGTCCTCCTGGGGGTCCTTGACCTGAAGGAGCCTGGCAAGAGGGAGGAGGGAGCTCCCAGGCTTGCTCCAGAGCTTGCGGGGGCCCAAGGAGGACAAGAGAGAATGCAGAGATGGTGCCCAGGCAGCTTGAGCCACTGGACTCTTCCAAGGCCAAAGGATGCTGCCAAGAGAGGATGAGAGAAGTTCTGGGGAAGACCTCTTCCTGTCTCGGGACACCGCTGTCTTTCCTGGCCCAGCCTGCAAATAAAGTCTCTTTGCAAGGCATTCTGCGTCTCCAGCCAGTTTCTGTGTGAGGACAGTTAAAATTCTGCCACCAGCAAAGACAACTGCTGTTTTGAGGTGTGGTGGGAACCTGGTGGGGGTGGGGAGGAGGGAGCCAAAAGCTTCATAAGGTTTTGGGGAGACTGACCTAGGCTAGGGTCATCTGGGGAAGGCAAAGGTGTGGGCGGCCCAAGGCTCATCCTGCCTTGAGCCTGGAGGAGAGAAGGGGAGGGTGTGTGTGTGTCTGGATTGGGGGCCACTCCCAAGCTTCTCCTAAACATCCGGCAGTGTCTTCCCCTCCCACAAACCCTATAAAACTTAATCCCATCTGATAGACCCAGAAATAGGCTCAAAGAGGCTAAGGAGTATGCCAAGCCACACAGCCAGGGTTCATCTCCAGGGCCAGAATGCGATATGTGGGGACGGGGGGTCCTCTGACAGCCCTGACAAGTTTTGTCATGTCTGCAAAATTCACAATCACAGCGTCCAATCCCACAAGGCCCTTGGACCCCAAATAATTACACTCGCTTGTGCCAGGCGCTCTCCCGAGGTCTTGCTGGTTCCCTAAATCACGGCTTAATCCTCAGAGGTCCTTGTGCACTACTGAGCACTAAATTCCAGTTCAACCCATCGAGAGAGCCAGGCTAAACTGGCCATCCAGGTGGGACCAGGATGCCGCCCAAGCACGTCTGTCTGTCCAGTTGCAAAGCACTTAGCCACCTTTGGCTGGATCTCGCCAAAGGGCCAGCGCCCCCTCAGCCTAGCCCCTGCCCCGCGACCCCAAATGAATCGCCTCTCACTGTCCCCACGGCAAGCCCGGGCCGCGTCCCTCCGTTTGGCCACGGACCGGTCCAAACCACCGACCGGCAGGCGGCGCTTCCCGGGACTCATGACTCCCCCCTCGAGGGGCCGCAGGCTCGAGCCCCAGGGCGTCGGGAGGAGCCGGGATCTCCGGCAGGAGGGAGAGGTCTGGGGGGGCCTGCGGCACAAAGAGCTTTTTATTCAAATTTGTTTAGAGTTTCGCGAATTTGCATGAAAAATGTGTGAGAAAAGCCAGCTCCAGTGACCTCATCCGCACCTGCCATTAACGTTCAATTAGCCGCTGAATAGCGGCTGCCGACGCGACGTGCAGAGAATCCGGCCTGCCCCGCGCAGCTCGGGCGGCGGGTCTGGCCCGGGATAGGGCGAGAGTCCCGGGGAAAGGGGCGGGTGCAGGGTCTCCGGCTGAATCCCCGCGCCAGAGCAACCGGGCCTTGGGGGCACCCCGACTCTCCGAGGGGACGCGGGGACCTCAGGACTCTAAGCCCCAGGCAGTTTGGGGCGCCCCGACGCCCTGGAGATGCCCGGCTACCCTGGGCGCAGAGGGCAGCGGGCTCGCCCCCGACTCGGGCCCGCAGGTGGATGGTCGAGTGCTGTCCCAGCTCAGACGGGCTTCCTCGCCACCTTCCGGACAAAGTGTCAAGTACAAGTTCAAGTTCAGGGCCAGGCCTGGGGGGGCGCCGAGCCTTCCCCGGTCGCCTTTGTTCTCCGAGAAAACCGCTCCCACGTCCCCTCCCAGGCGGGGCCCGGCAGAATACCCCCGCCCCGCCCCACCGCGCCCCGCAGGAGCCGCCTTCTCCCGCCGGCGCGGCGCCTGTCCCCGGGTCCCGGCGCCCCTGCTCGGGGCCACCGAAGGGTCTAGGGGCTCGGGGCGGGGGGAGGCGCGATCAGAGCCCGTGGGAGCCTCCCCAGTCCCGCAGTCCCAGCGGCAAACTGCGCTCGGTCGGACGGATGCCCGCGCTGAGGTAAGAGCCCTTGGCGGGGTTCGCCCCGCACCCCTTGGGCCCCTCCCCCGCCCCACTAGGCGACCCCAGAAGAGGGACCGAGGGCTTCGAGGCGCACAGCGGCGGATGGGCTGGGCCGCTCCGCTGGGCCTCCGGGGGGCGCGCTGGCGCTCCCGGGTGCTGGGGAGCTCTAGCCCTGGGGTGGGGTTCAGAGGGCAAGGCGCCCCGTGAAGGCCTTTCTCAGAGGCGCCTGGCTCACCTGTCCCTGGTCAGCAATCCCTTGGGACTCCTCTTTCGTTCTCCGCTTCTGGCTCTGCCGTACTCACGGCTCCTTTCAGGTTTGGGTTGGAGGGGACACCATTTAGAATCCAGCTCGGCAGGCCCCAGGCCCCTCCTGGGGAGGCGGAGAGGGGTGTGTGTGTGTGTGCGCGCGCGCGCGCTACGGGGATCAGCTGTGCCCACTCCATCTCTAAATCTGCCCCCCCCCCCCAGCTCCTCAATTAAGGTTCTGGGCAGGGGCTGCCAGTGGCCGTGCAGGGACCATACAGGGCCTTTTCCCTGTGTGTAGACTTCTTGTGGTCCCTGGATCTTGAATGGGGACAGGTAGGGATGCCCCTGGGCCGGCCAGCACGTAGCCAGGCTAACGCAGAGGGCCCCTCCTGGGCAGCCGGTGACCTTGCCTCCTGATGCTACCTTCCCCTCCCTCAGGTGATCCTTGGAGATCTGTCGGGTACAGCTTTACAGGCAGTTTCTACCATCCAGAAGATTTCCTTTCTAGAGTCCAGCAAGGTGCTCCCTGGGGCGGCGGGGGGGGGGGGGGGGGCTTTTTCTCTGCAGCCCCAGCCCTCTCTCCCTCTCCTCCGGATATTCCCTGATTTAACACCTCTCCATCTCCACCAGGCCAAATTGTGGCCAGTGCCTCCTCCTCCAGGAAGCCTGCACAACCCCCCCCCCCCCCATCTCTCCCTCTCTTAACACCTTCAGCAAAGGTTCAGCTGTACTGCCAAGTGCTTGGTAGATATGCGATTCATGAACTAGTTTCTGGAGGGATGAAAGAATTTCTGGATGAATGAATCAAAATGAGACACATGCATTGAAGAAGCACCGAGAATCGAGTTGGTTTTGTTTTGTTTTTGCTACTGACCTGAGCATAAGATAGCATTCCCTAGGGACTCCTTCCCCACTGTCCCATCACATATGAGGTCTCATTCGCAAACAAGATCCAAGGTGACAAGGCTGGGTCCATATGCTCTGTTAAAAAGAAAGGGGGGAAAATCATACACAAATCGCATTTTTACAAAATGTTAGGTAAATGCCAGCTCTCTCCTCATGCGGCTCCCCACCCCCCAGTCCCCAGAGGGCCTGGGAAAGCCAAGGTTTCGCCCACTGTAAGAGCCCTGAGCCCCTCCTGCCAGCCTCGGGGGGCCACCAGGATCTGGGCTGAAAATGGAGACTGTGACCTACCTACTGCAGTCTTGGGGCCCCCGATGATTCATCACTGACAAGCTGATGTCTGTGGAGCCCGGGAAGATGTTTAAAAAGGGAAATGGCCAAAAGATTGTTTAAAAAGGGAAATGGATTTTTCCCCCCTGCAAATCTGGCCACAGTGGCTGCCCTACACTCTGTCTCAACTTTTGGCCTGAGTTCTAATCTGATTCGCCCTGGGTTGTTGTGACATCTTGGACAAGCCACTATTTTTAGTCCAAGGCTCCCCAGCCACAGCCTGCAGCAGCCGGAGAGAGGGGCAATTGATTCTTGCAGTGTCTTCACTCACTCTCCGCATCCAGTGAGGCTGGTTCGTTATTGGCCCCCTTTACAGAAGGGAAACTAAGATGTGCCAGGGTTGAGAGCTTTGCCTGCAGTCTGACAACTGGAAAGAGGAGCAGGTGGGCTTTGAACTTGGGAGGCTGGTTTAGCCCGGTGTGTACCAACTGCCCTCACACCCCCCACATTGTACCTGGGTCCCCGCTCCTTAGGCAAGAAGGAGTTGCCAATGGGGGAGGGTGCTGAACAACCCAGCCTTTGGCCCTCTCCTTTACAAGCCATATGACTGTTGCTAAATCTGACCATTGCTGAATCTCCATTTCCTCACCTGTAAAATGGGCTCAGGGACTTGTGAAAGTGAAGTCACAAGTGACTTGTGAAAGTGAAGTCAGGTGCCGTGTTTGGGCCAATACCTGAGGCTTTGCAAACAGGTACAACAACCTGTGACTGCCACAGAACACCCCTAATGACAATGTCACTGTCAATTTGCATTTTCAAAATACAGTGCCTCTCCCCTCCCAAGGGGAAATAAAAGAAAAACTGAACCAGGAGGGCTCTAAGTGCTTTAACCAAGGGAGTGTGGGAGCTACCCCCCCCCCCAGCTCCTCCCTGCAGGCTGGTAACCCGTCAGGCCGCTGGATGCTTGAAATCTTGTCCCTCCTGGGCCCTAAGCACCTGGGGAGGGGTGTGTGGATGGCTGAGCAAATCGTAAATTAGAGGTCCACACAGGAAACTTAGAAGAGATGTGGAGTGTGCACTGTTTTCCTTGCTTAGCGGTAAACTCTGACCACTGTCTCTAGATAGGACAGTAGGCTAGAGCCTGCTACAGTAGCAGCTCTGCCTTCTTCGGTTGAATTACTATGTGTGTATGCAGGATCTGTTCTGAGCCAGGTATTGTTTGGGATATAGCGGAGAGCAGAACAGAAGCTGCCTTCAGGGAGCTGCCATGTGCAGACGTGTGCGTGTGTGGCAGCAGAGGGACACAGCAGCAGCTCTGCACAGGACCCCGGGGATGGCTGGGAAGGGTGGGCTGGGCTTCCTTAAGCCAAAGACTGGAGCTTTCACACTGCTGTCCCCACCTGTGGGCATCACTAAGGAGAGTGCAACATGGACAGAGGCAAAAAGATTCTGCAGGCTAAGTTCCCAGTGAGCAGGCAATTCACAGGTGCCCGCCTTCTCCCTGCCACTCCCATGGGACACTGGGACCCAGGGAAGGCTGACATCCTGGCTGTGGTACAGGGACAGAAGCCAACAGGACTAGGAAGAGGCGAGGCTGTATCCAGGACTCAGGGCAAATCAGCTAACCTGTGGCTGGCATACTTTCAACTGTCCGTTTCATAGATGAGAAACTGAGGCACAGGGAGACTGAGCCAAATGGTTCAAGGTCACACAGCTAGCAAGTGGCCGGTCTGGGTCAGACTTCAACACAGGCAGCCTGGCTCTGGGGTCTGCACCTCCACCTCCATTATCAAACTGCTTATCTAAGAGCTGAGGGGTTTAGAAGGACTTGTGCGGGTACCCTAGTGTGAAACCCATTCTCAAGTGTACTCAGAAGCCTTCGTAAGTTTCCAAGTGTCCCCCTCCCTAGAGATGTCTGTGGCACTCTCGCCATTTGAGACCATCCCAGAGTCAGAGGCTGGGGGGTGGCGGGGGGTGGGGGAGGACCTGCTTCTGGTATGTGCCTAGCGAAGAACAGGGATTAGTGACAGTGGCATTCCATGCTTTATTTGCCCACAAGACCCCCCAAAGTTGCCCCACCCTGCTTGAAATTTGAGAAAGAGGGTGTTGAAGAACACCTTGAACTTGGCATCAGAGTGCTAGGAAGAATCCTGGCTCTGCCTGTCCTCGATGGGGTGTGTGTGGAGGGGAGGTGGGGTCTTTGGGCAATCTCAGAGTGCCCTTGAGCCTCTGTTTCCTGTCTGTTGAAGGAAGCTGACCGGGTCTCTTTGGGAGCAGACAGTTGCTGGAGTGGAGATCCTGCTTACCCAGTCTCAGCATAGTGAACGCTCCTGGTTTGGTGCTAGGCCAGAGAAGCCCCATTGCTTTCATCACAATCCCAGGGAGAGGACGGAAGATAAGGGAAGGAGCAGGGATGGGCTCCCTCGGAGTTTCCCTCCCCAGGGTCCACTTGGCAGGCCACCTCTGCCCTACGACACAGATGGGCTTGTTGCAGAGAGGATGGGGGAAGGGAGAGGGGTTGCCCCAGGAAGCGAGGCTCTGCTTCTAGCCTGATGCCTTCTGGTTAGAACGTGACATCACCAGGCTGGCCATGAACAGAATGTGAGGTTAATAAGATGTCCCTGGCTTTTCCGGGTGGAAATAGAGGCTGTCACACCAACCACCTGAAATACAAGGCGCTGGTGATGCAGTAACTGGAGTAACAAAAGTTCTCGTCATGGAGCAGGCATCGGAGTTAAGCCACTGCTTGGGAAGCCGGTATCCCCTGTCGGAGTGGTTTTCTTAGAGTTCCCATCCAGCTTCTTGCTAATGTGCCTGGATGGCAGTGGGTGATGGCCCAAGTAATTGGGTTTCTGCCACCCACAAAGGGAGACCAGGATGGAGTTCCTGGCTCCAGGCTTTGGCATGGCTCAGCCGATGGAAGATTTCTGTCACTCTGCCTTTCAAATAAGTCAATCAATCTTGAAAACAAAACGAAAAAAATCTTCGGGATTCCTGGCTTACTCCACCTTCTCCCAAATGGGACAAGACTCTTCAAGAGTAAGAATTCTGATCACGGAGGATCTGAATTATGGGCAGTTTCCGGCCGATCTATACCTGGGGGTCTTCAGCCTAACTCACTAGACTTCCTGGTAGAGCCCCGCGGCCAAAGGTCCGCCGGGGTGAGGTGCGCAAATCAGGAGCCAGATGCCTCTAAGGGCCCCAAATGCATTTGCCCTGTGGCGTTCTAAAAAAAAAAAAAAAAAAAAAAAAAACCTAGGGAGGATCGGGCTGGGGGTGGGGCATCCCAAGAGTTAGGGATCAAGGATCACAAGGGGCGGATGTTTCCCTGGGAATCGTATTCATTGTATTTCTATGATTTATTCTAAATCTGCAATTCGAAGAATCGCAGTCGCGGGCGGTCCTGTCGATGGCACTCCTCTCGGTCCCACCTGCACCTTTTAGAAGTACCGTTATACAGACCCTGGGAAGGAAAAAGGGGAACACTGTTTTGCGATGTGTCATCTTTAGCCTACTGCCCACCTCTGGCCCCCGTTCGGATCTATATCTACTGCCTGCAGAGGTCGGCAGCCGTCTAGCCACGCGGAGAGGGGAGGCCTACTTTGGAGACGCGGGCCGTCTCCCGCGCGCTCCGGGAGCTCCACAGCGCAGTCGTATTTACCCCCAGGCCGTCGTGCAATGGAGCTCCTCGCGCGGCGTGGGTCGCGCAGCGGCGCGCGGGAGGGGCGGTGTCCCGAGGAGCAGACCAGCTCCCGCACCTGCGCTCCGCCTCCCAGGGTCTCCTTGGCGCAGGGGGCGCGCGGGCTGTAAATCCGAGAGGATGCTTCACTCTTGGTCCCTAACTCGGGCCCTGGCCAAAGACGCGAAAAGAAACCTTGCTTCTCTTGTGAGCCCTCCAGACGGAGACCACCAGCGTGCCTCGCCCCCATCGCAGCCAGCCAGCTGCTGGGTGGTGGCGGCGGAGCCGTCCCTGCCCGAGCTCCGGGCGCCCGCCAGCTTCGGCCCTGCTCCCCGCTGCAAAGAGGTTTCCACTTTCGGTTTTTGCTCACGTCCGGGATGTCGGATTTTCCCGGAAATCGGGATTATTCCATCATTTATTCTAACCCCAAGCTTCCAAGAAAACCCACAATGAACGTTGTTATCTGCACTGCTTGGCCAGACTGGATAAGATGGGAGAGCCGTCGGGTTCTACCTAGCGGAAACGTAAAAATGCCTTGAGGTGGGTGACGCAGCGCCCTCACCCTTGCTTCCTAGAATTCTGAATCTTCTCTCCAAGGGGAATCTAGTCGGAGAGAGAGCGAGAGCGAGAGCGAGCGAGCGAGCGAGCGAGAGAAATCTCCTTTCTGATTTTGTGGACTGGAAAGAAATTGTGCTGATCTGATTTTCGAAACGGCTAGAAAAGAGAGTGAGAGTCCTGGGCGGGGGCGAGGAGTCGGGACCCAAGCTCCAAAGGCCTCAGCCAGACACAGATCGCTCCCGCAGCCCCAGGGCTCCCTCCGGCCGCTCCGCGCCGGTGAGCGGCAAACAGCCTGCGCGCGGCCCCCCAAGGCCTCGCCGTTCGCCGCGCCCTCTCCGCGTGCGCCCGGCCAGGCCGCCGCTCGTGAGCAAAAGCCTGGGAGCACTCAGGGATTCCGGAGCCACTCCGAGGGCGAGAGCGGGTTTGTCCCACGACCTCGGCGCCAGGAAGCTGTAGAAAGAGACAGACCTCAATTTTCTCCCCTTGAAGTTGAAACAAAACCTGAACGCCGGAGGTTGTCGGCACCGCCAGAGGTGGCGCCTCCGCGGCGGGGGCGTCCAGAACCGCGTGTGCGCGCGCGGTTCCCAGGCCTGGGTTCGGTTTCTTTTCTAGTTGTGGCCATAGGTTAGCTCCTTGGCCCGTTAGCTAATATAGCCGGCTCACACGCAGCTTTTATGCAAACGTAGAGCCTGATCTCACGCATCTCCACGTCAGCCAGACCGGCTGGAGAGACGAAGGAAAATTCCTGATAATTAGAGGGCAAGGTTCTCCCGGGGTGCCCCTAGTGGAGTGGCCTTAGCTTCGGTCGAAGAACAAAGGGCTTAGGTGCCTGCGCGCCGCGCGCCCTCAGGGCCCGGCGCGCCCCCCATTCACGACCCCTCCCCGCGCCGCGGCTGCCGCGGGCTTTGTGCGCTGGGACCGCGCGCCGCGCTGCACCTGCCCGCGTTTAAGTACCTTGGCTAGGCAGCTCGAGCGGCTGTTCTAATTGCCATTTCCAAAGTACCTGCTCATGAATAAACACCAGCCCTATTTATCAGGTACTTAGCGCTCATTGTGAAGGGGAAATTGGTCCTTTTCTGAAAGTGTCTATCCTCAACCCATCTGCACAGTCTTGGTGCCGAATTCCCCCCACCCTTGAGTCAGTTCTCTCTCTCTCTCTCTCTCTCTCTCTCACACACACACACACACACACACACTCACTCACTCACTCACTCACAACGCGAGGCTCCTCCAGGCTAAGATAAACTCGCTTTTCTTCCCTAAGTGCGTGATTGAACCACCACAATAGGCGGAGAGGGGGAGGCCACTGGGTCAATAGCCTACCTCTCTCCCATTGATAGGAAAAGTCAGCGTGAGGAATGCAGGGGCCTTCGGAAAGTCTTGTCCTGCTGTTCTGGCCAAGGGGGGCTTGAGCAACTGACCAGGCACGTGGCCCCGTGGGTCCCCCAAACACTGGGCAAAATACTAGAAATGGTGGGCCCAGGTGTCCGGGGTGCCAGGTGGGCCCTGGCTGCACTCCGTCCCCTGGGCCCACATCTAGGTCTGGCTCTTCAGTCTACTTAGCCTCTGTAAGAATCTGAGTAACTCAATAGCCAAGTATCAGACAACGTGGCTGTTCCAGAACCCGGCTGGGCCGAACAGCAGCTTCTGACCCCGCCTTCCAGGGTTTCCAAGTGCAAAGGGGGTGGCCCGCCCAGCCCACACACCCATGGTAGCCCCCCCACCATGGCGGGTACGCAAGTCAGAGAAACGGGTATCAATCTGTAGATTCCCACAAAGCCACATCAGTCAATTTATACATGTTCTCGAGACCTGAGGGCACTTTTCTGCCCCCTCTGCCCTGTGCATTCTTTCCGACATAGCGCTTTCTGCCGACACGGGAGCTCCTCCGCACCGGTCCGTTCCCTTGGTGGAATTCGCCCTGAAACACTATCGATTTTTCTGGACCTGCACACGGCCACAGGCAGCTGTGAAAATGAAAGTGTTTGCTAAGTGTGGCGATTTCGCCAATCCCACCGCTTCTTAGCATGGCTTTGTCTTCGTTCTGGCTCTCCTGCTTGCATTCTGCGTTTCACAAACAGAATTCCACAGGCGAGCTGGACGTAGTTGCCCCGCTCTTGTGGCTCATGGCTACGCCACGCCGGCTTCAGGGGACCCGGGGTGTTTTTTAAAATCGCTGCATTTTGGCATTTCTTTGAGCATTCCAGCATCAAACGCAGGCGGCCTCTGAAATTTCAGTCTGCAGACTCTTTGCCAACAACTGGGTGGGACCCGTGGGGTCCCTGAGGGCATGCTGGGTAGCGCGCAAACCTGCGGGGGCTCACGGCTCTCCTCGCGAGGCAAGTGGGCGCTCTGGGCTCTCCTCGCGAGGCAGGTGGGCGCTCTGGTCTGAACGGGTTGAACCCGAGACGCGAGGCTGCCGTTCTCCCCCAAAACGCGCGTGGCCCGGAGCCCCCAGCCCCTCTGGTTTCCACCCCTCTGTCGGCGCGAGGCCAGCAGGGAATGTCCCCAGCCCTGGCTGCACCATCGTGCTCCCCTGGAATGCGCCCCAAACACAGTCGCTCGGTTTTTTTTTTTTTTTTGAAAAGTCTAGGAGAAACACACACACACACACACACACACACACACACACACGATCTCGTTTCTCCTTATGATGAATAGTAGGTATCTGGTGAGGTGGGAACGGGAACGTGACGTAGGAACCGCTCGGAATTCCCAGGTCCTGGGCCTTCCCCGCTACACATCTGCTCCTGCGTGGGGAGAACGCCCGCATTTCTGCCCCGCGGCTCCCGGGCAGCCTTCTGCCCACGCGGGTGCATTTTGTCGCCACCGAGTCCGCGCCGCAACTTCCTGGCCCCGGAACCGGGACACCACCCGCTCGGGGCTGCGGGGCGCCACGCAGAAGGCGGACGGAGGGGTTCTCTCTCGCTCCTTCTCCGCCCCCGCACCCTCCCCACCTGGGGTGCTGGGGCTGAGCTTCCCCACGGACGCTTTGCTTATTGAATTTAGAAAAAATTCAGGAATTCGAATTCGTAGCTCTTGTGTGTTTGTTCTGGGTGCTGCGATGGCGTGCGTCTGCGCTCCTTCTAGAATCTACGGATTGCGAGCAGGCTGGCTGCGGCAGCAAAGGGCTTGGGGGACTAGGAGGAGAGGGCGTCAGGACGGTCACCACAGGCCCCAGCAGTGCCAGCAAGGCGCGCTGAAGCACCGTGGGAGAAAAAAGCCTTCAACTTGAACCCCTTCCGCCTGGGGCGTCCCTATTTTCACTCCTCTCAGCCATGCCTGCTGATACTAGGGACCACAACCCAGCTCTCCCAAACCCGGCGGAGGAGCCAAGTGCAATCCCAGCAGAGCGCCCCGCATTCCCAGCCTGGTTCCTTCTGGCGCAGCCACGCCCGGAGCCTGGGGCGGCCGTTTTGGAAAAAGCCGGTGGAGGCACTCCTTGGAGGCTGGACTCCGGAAGCTGTGGGCATGAGCCCAGCCCACACCCGCATGCCAGGCACACTTGTCCTCAAACCACCCACCGCCCCAGATTCCAGCTCCCCTGTGCCTCTTCATCTTGGTTCCTGGCCGAGTGGCCTCAGAGCTCTTGGTCCCGGCATCACCTGGCCAGGAGCTGGAGAGCCTGCGCAGGAACTGCTGTGGGAGTGGGTGGGCAGAGGTAAACCACAAGGGAGCTCAGGCAAGACCTAAGCAGGCCTGTGCTGGGGAACGAGCCACTTCTGCCCATGCTCGGGGCCAAGAATGGAGCACTGATGGCCTGAGCCCCAGCTCCGGGAATTCTAGAGGACAGGTAGCCCCTGGGAATGTCATCTTGCCCAACCCAGGAGTGGCAGGGGTGTGTGGTCCCGTCCAGGTCTCACTGAGACCCCTTATGCTCCCTGATGCAGCCTCCATCTTGATGCCAACGGCCTTTCGTCCCCCAGGGCCCTGCGTTGATCCCAGGGGGACCTGTCACCACCCCCTACCCCCACTGCAGCTTGGGGTGGTGCCCACCCCCCCCAGTCTAGCCTATCTCAGCCCCAGCTCTGCCCTCCAGGAAAGAGGGGGAGGTGTTGGCGTCTGCTGACCCCAGCACCCTTGAGGGCTGTCTTCTGGGGGCTCGGGGGTCCTTGCCCTCTGCAAAGGGGCAGGTGGGAGGCAGGTTCCCAGCCTTCTGGGAGTTTCTGCTCGGTGCTCACGTCTTTCCCTCACCCACGACATGGATGGAAACGCTGAGGCCGACTAGCTCAGACTGGCCAGCAGCTGGCTGACCTTGGGGGTGCCCCTTCTGGCCTCGATGTCCTCCACACATGCGCAACCGGTGGTTCTCTGGGAGCTCAGGGCAAGAGTTGAGGCTGTGAGCAGAAAAGGCCAGCAGGCACCGGCCCAGCACTTCTCACACTCCCTCTGCGCACTTCATTCTGTCGACCTCTGCTCCAGTCTGGCCTGCGGTTCCCTGGATCTTCCCATCGCGGAGTGGAAAACCGAGCAGGGAAGCTTTCCTCGCTGGGACTCTCTGGTTCAGGTCGGAGGGTCACGTGCGCTGGTCTTCGTCGCCTCTCGGCGCGCCTGTTCCAGAGCGGCCGGCAGAGGGCGCCCCAGGCCGGGGCGGAGCCGTTCGGTTGCCTCTCCCGGGTCCTTGGCGCCACACCGTGGGGCTCTATGGTTCAGAGCCGCACCTGACACTTCCATGTCGCCAACTGGTCTAGTCTCATGGACAAAGCCGCAGAAGCGCGCGAGGCAGTGCGCAGGGCCTGGGAGGAGGTGGACACACAAGGGCAGCGTTGTTGCGTGCGCCGTGGAGGCGAGTGCGGGGCAACAGCAGGTGTGCGTGTCTTCACCGAAGCCTACGGAAGCGGGAGCAGTCGCTGGGACGTGGCCCCTCCTCCTTTCTGAGCTGGCAGGGTTTTCTAAGGCATTCAGTCCAAGCGCCCTTTTAAAAGACAGCGGCAAACAGGCAGGGAGGGTGGCAGGCCACGTGTCGGTCCTGCCCAGGTCCAACAGCGCCGTCGCTCAGCTGTCTTTCCAGGCGCATCCTCCTCTGCTATCAAACACTGAAGCTGCACCAGGGCCGTGGTGCTGGGATCCCCTGGGAGGGAAGGAGCGCGTGCACGCGTGTGCAAGCCTGGGAGGGAACCGTCTCCAGGCCTGCGCGCCTGTGTGTGTTCCCCCATAAGGGGTACGTGCAGCTGCACAGTGTGTGGAGACGGATCTGTGCCTACACAAGTGTGTGAGGGGAGTGTGTGTGTAAGAGTGACATTTGTGTCAGCACGGGGTGTGTGTGTGTGCGCGCACACACACGCAGTGGTAAGAGTGTGGAACCACCTCGTGTTTGCACTGCTCCCCCTGTGGAAGCCCTGAAGCCCATTCTTGTTCCTGGGCCCCACAGACAGAAGGAGTGAGGGGGTGAGAGGGTCGAGGGGCGCTGGCTCAGGGGCGTGGGCCTGCCCCAGTGCCCAGCAGGCTCCAAAGGGCTGCAATTACGCCAAGCCTCCCCTGGGCTGCAGGCGGAGGGAGGAGGAGGAGGAGGATTACAGCAAATTCATTTCTATTTTCCAGCCCACTAAGCCTGCAATGTGTGCCCGGTGTTAGCATGAGAATGGGCCGGGGCTGCTGACCCACCCCCCTACTTACTGAACCCCCCCCCCACCAATGAATAACAGGACTCACAGCCTCCCGGCCTCGCCTCTCCGACCAGGGCCTGCAAAGCCACGACTCCTAATCAGGGTAATTTAATATATTTTAAGCCCCCGGCGGCTTTATTTTCCCTCCTTTTCGAGTTTGTTTTAGGCATTCACAGCTCTCACCCATCATTAGACGGCCTTAGTTGACGGATGGAACTAGCTGCTATGAGACCACAGCCCTTTGTGTCTCCCACATAAGCTGGGCTTCCCCGTAATTAGAATGGTATTCCCAGCCATTGAGGCCTTTCACAGGGCAGAACAAAAACTCCCCCGAGGTGAATAGTCCCCAACTCTCAGCTCCCTGGCCGGCACAGGGGCTGTGAGTTAAAGGGACTCCCGGGGAAGGCCGGCTGGGAGCCGGGCAAGCAGAGGTCCCTGCAGCACGAGGAATGTGGAGGTCACAGAGTGGGCACCAGACAAAGGCTCCTGGATGTCACTGACACATGCTCCCCCCCCCCCCCCCCGCCAGCCTCTGTGCTCCGAGAACCTGCACCTGTGCACGGGCCGGGGGTGTGGACCCAGGCTGGAGTGTGCGTGCGGATCCTGCCTCAGATGTGCCCATGCATCTACACGCAAACACACACCGGGGCACCAGGTCACTCACGGCATCGGGGTCATGTAAACAGGCACAGGAATGTGCACGCCTGCTCGGTCACGGGACCACCATGTCACAGAACCAGGTTGGGAAAGACGCGTAAATACACGCAGTCACACACGCTGCACCCCCCCCCCCCGCCAGACCCAAAGCCAGACTACAGTTTGTATCTGTTACACACATGGCACTTAGCACGTGCTCACATAGGTCACCCAGACTGAGGTTAGCTTGTGAACACACACACACACACACACACACACACACTACTGCATTGGAATGTAGCCGCACATTCTCCAGTGGCTCCAAGGCATTTGCCAGCTGGTATCCACTGTGTTGGTGCCATTCTTTTGCCCCCAATAGATGGACTTCTGGCCTGCTTTCTTGGGTCCATGCTTAGCCTGTGTTTAAATACAGAGCTACACACACACACACACACATGCATGCATGCCTTCCGGGTCCCACTGGCAGGAGAAAACAGGAAAATTGTAGGCCATCCGTAGGGCATCACGGTGTCTGCATTTCTTGGCCAGCCACTACCAGACAGACCCCACGATCAGACGTGCAGGCGGGTCTCAGGGAGAAGCCCTCACCCAGCTATGAACTGGGCTGCAGGTTCCTCTGGGGCTCGGGGGCCCCAAGCCCCCTGAGCACAGGAAGTAACCTTTCCTGGATCTTGCCTTGCAGCTTGCTCCATGGATAGAAGGGAGATGTCTGGCCCTGTCCGCAGCAGGCAGCTTCCCCTAGGACGCAGGAAAGACTCAGAAAAGCATTGTTGTGCAGCCTTCTAACTGATCCCCAGAGGAGCAGGCCATGGAGAAGCAGTGAGTGCCCCGTGTCTGGGAGGAGACAAACAGGGGCAGGGCGATCATCAGTCCCGGATGCTGTGGGGGAATTTGTATATTTAATTCAGCTCTTCTGTCAGACCCTGCACCCAGGGCTTGGAAGTAACATAAAAGGCTAGCTTTAAAGCGAAGCCAGGCACACACGATTGAGTCTGGCCCAGGGAATGGAGGTGAGGCTGGCGCTGAGTGTGAAGTGGCATAATGGGTCTCTCTCTTTTTTAAAAAAATTTATTTATGTATTGGAAAGGAAAAGTGACAGAGAGGGAAGGAGGGAAAGAAGAGAGAGAGAGAGAGAGAGAGAGAGAGAGAGAGAGAGAGAGAGAAGAGAAGAGGAGAGGAGAGGAGAGGAGAGGAGAGGAGAGGAGAGGAGAGGAGAGGAGAGAGAGAGAGAGAGAGAGAGAGAGAGAGAGGTGGAGGGAAATAAGTGAAGAGAGAGAGACCTTCCATCTGCTGGTCCCCAAAGCCCAGGGCTGGCCCAGGCTGAAGCCAAGAGCCAGAAACTCCATCTGTGTCTTCCATGCTATGGCAGGGGTCCAAGCACTTGGGCCAGCTTCCCTGCCTTCTCAGGCACATTAGTGGGGAGCTGGATCAGAAGCAGAGCAGCTGAGACTCAAACTGATGCTCCAATCTGGGATGCCAGTGTTGCAAGCAGTGGCTTAGCCTGCTGTGCCACAACACCGACCCCAGGGGCCTCTCTTCCACACTGGAATGTTGGCGTCAGGGACCGGAGTGGGCCGTTTAACACTGTGGCAGCTCGGAGGTCGCCTGTTGGAGAAATGATGGATTTGCTAGCCTGCAAGGCCTCTGGCCACTCTGATGCCTGGACTGCCCCTCTGGGCTCATGACTTTCTCACTGCACTGCCCTTCCCAAGGTGAGTGGTCACTCCCCAGCTCACTCTGCACAGAGGGCACCCGGGGCCTGCGCCAAAGCCTTGCCCAGGCCCGTGGGGAGGACACTGGCTGATCCCCACTCAAGGGCCCCAGGAACAAGAGAGGCTCAGTGTGATGGATGCACTTTGGTTAAGGCGTCCAGCAGAGGTCAGCCTTCTTCATGGCTCCTGGATTTCTAGGGGTGAAGCAGAGTCCCCGGGTTATTTTCTTCTTCCCTGTGGGGGAAAAAAGTCCTCTGGACAGTGAGAGAAAGAGACAGGTCTTCCTTTTTGCTGTCGGTTCACCCTCCAATGGCCGTTGTGGCCGGCGCACCACCCTGATCCAATGGCAAGAGCCAGGTGCTTCTCCTGGTCTCCCATGGGGTGCAGGGCCCAAGGACCTGGGCCATCCTCCACTGCACTCCCGGGCCATAGCAGAGAACTGGCCTGGAAGAGGGGCAATTGGGACAGAATCCGGCGCCCCAACCGGGACTAGAACCTGGTGTGCCAGCACCGCAAAGTGAAGGATTAGCCTAGTGAGCCGCGGCACCGGCCCTAAACCTCATTCTTGTTCTGGTCTTTCTGAAGGGATAAGGGTGAAGATCTCAAGCTGAGAGGGATGTGTATGCTTGTCCCTGCCCCCAACTTAGCTCCCTTTCCAATAAGATGGGGAAGCCATCCTACTCTCACTACTTCCGGGGCCAGCAGCGAATACCTACCAGAAAATGCTGGTATTTCTCTTTGTAGAAAACAGGACCCAGGGTTAATTACAGAAAAAGGGGTGCTATGAGGCCACTTCTGATGACTTTGTTTTTGTCTTAGCACAGTGTTGGATGGTGCCATCTGGGGCACCCGGAACAGTTCGTGGGCGTTGTGGCACTGTGGATTAAGGGGCCACTTGAAATGCCCATGTCCCATATCAGAGAGCCTGCTCCAGTGACCCGGCTACTCTGAGCTTCTGATCCATTTCCTGCTAATGTGCCTGGGAGGCAGGAGATGATGGCCCAAGTACTAGGATTCCTGCTACCCATGTGGGAGACACAGGCGGAGTCCGAGTTCCTGGCCTTGCCCTGGCCTAGCCCTGACTGTAAAAGGGCATTTGGGGAAAGTGAACCAGGCAATGGAAGATTCTCTCTCCCTCTCCCTCTCTCCCTCTCCCTCTCCCTCTCCCTCCCTTTCTCCCTCTGCCTTTCAAATAAATAAATAAACCTTTTTAAGAATTCATGGAAAATGGAATTAAAAGATGAGTTTGGGGCTGGCATTTGTGGTGGAGCAGATAAAGCCACCACCTGTGGTATCAGCATCCCAAATGGACACCAGTTTGTATCCAGGCTGTTCCACTTCTGATCCAGCTCCCTGCTAACGAGCCTGGCTCAAGTGTTTGGGGGCCCTGTCCCCCACTAGGCCTCTCTTTCTGTAACTCTGACTTTCAAGTAAATCTTTTTCTTTTTTTAAAAGATGAGTTTATTCTGATGCAAAAAAAATCCATAGATGCAGGGACTGTTTAAAAAATTTGTGGACAACGCATATTATTAAAAAACTGTGCATGGATTTCAGCATTTTTACACCAAAATTAACATACGTATTTAAATATGTATTTATTCATGTGAAAGGCAGAGTGACAGAGAGAGAAGGAGAGAGAGCAAGGTCTCCACCTACTGGTTCACCTCCCAGATGGCCTCATTGACTGGAGCTGGGTTGGGCTGAAGCTGAGAACCTGGAACTCCATCTGGGTCTCCCCGTGAATGTCAGGGTCCCAAGTGCTTGGGCCTCCATCATCTGCTGCCTTTCCAGGCACATTGTCGGGAAGCTGGATTGGAAGTCTCTTCCCAAGTGGGACGCAGGCATTGCAGCTCAGGCCTAACACGCTGCACCATGGCACCCTTCCCTAAACCTATCTCACAATCCCATCTGCCCCTGGGCTTTTACAGAAGTGCCCTACTACAGTGGCTGGGGGCCCGGGCTCTGGGTTACAACCCAGATTCAAAGCCTGTTACAGCTGGGCGTGACGTGGGGCCTAGATGTCTTCACCTATTAAGTAGAGCTGGAGGGCCAGTGCTGTGGCTCAATAGGCTAATCCTCCACCTTGTGGTGCTGGCACACCGGGTTCTAGTCCTGTAAGTGGTGATTGATGGTGAATTCCCAGTAAATATTTGTTGGGTTTTCATTTTGTTTGGATTCAGGATAAACTTGTGAGAAAGCAAGGTCTTCCTGACCCTCTTTCCGCGGGAAGTGGCGGGAGGCAGGAACCGGGCAGGTGGACAGAAGGCACCCAATGATTGAAGGATTGAGCCCAGTCAGGCGGATGTCGTTCCCGAGGTCGCCAGGAGGCGGCGCGCAACCTCCCATTCCGTTTCGGCTCCAGCCCGGGGAGCGGGAGCGAATTTCCACCCCCTTGAGAGCAGCTACAGTGTACAAGGCACCGGCCAGGCCCTGCGGGACACCTCGGCGACAGCACTGCGGGGAAGGTGGGAGTGCGCGGAGCGGGACGAGCATACGCTGTTCCGAGTGCTAGGGCGCTTTCGCTGTAACCGCGCTGGGGTTCGGATCCTGGGGGGCGCACCTGCTGCGGCCTGTTCCCTGCCTGCAACCCCCAGTCGTTGGCGACCTACGCTAGAGAGGGGCGGCCGTGTGCTTTGCTTCTCCTGTGCGACCAGGGACGTTGCCCCCCAGCAGGTGCCCGTCCCAACGACCTGCACGAGACCTCGGGCTGAGGGCTCCCGTACAAGTGGCCCCTTTCACGGCAGTTTGGAGATGAGAACCCTACCCCTCTCCCTGGCCCTACACAGACTCCAGAAGAGGTAAAGTTCAACCCCACCTTGACAGGGGCGAGCGCACCGCGAGGCCCCTGGCCGTGAGCAGGAGGCTCCCGATTCCACTTGCAACCACCACGTGTCTCCTTGTCCACTGCCCGCCCACAGCCACAGAGGAAAGAGCTATTTCAGGAGCCATGGGGTGTCCATAGGTCAGCATGCTTGTGTCTATGTACCTGTATGACCGCTTTCCCGGAGATTTTAAAGTGTCACAGCTCCCTACAGTCCATCATTGCTGCTAATTAAAATCCGATTTTCCCTGGGCTCAGGATTGCCAGAGGAGGAAAGATGTGTGTGTGTGTGCGTGTGTATGTGTGTGCGGGTGGAATGGGAGGGGGTTTCAACCTTGCCCCAGGCGACAGCTAGCTGGGGCAGAGGGATCTGGAGAGGGTGGCACTGGCTGGGCTCCCTTCACACCCAAGGGGGTCCAGCGTCAGAGCCAGTGGCTTCAGCCGGGTGCAGGCAGCTCACCCCCACTGGCTTGGGTGGCTGGCTCCTGGCTTCCTGGAGGTTCCTGAGAGAAGCTGGGCTGGGCTGGAGTCGGGAACTCCATGTTTCCAGCCATGCCACGCTGGCCTCTCACTGCTTCTTGTACCCTCTGAAGCCCAAATGTCAGCCCCTAAGCCCATGCAGGCTGTTCGGGGACACTGAGTCCCCCAGTGAACCTTTGCCAGGACCTGGTGCTGGAGGCATTGCTGGATTTTTGTCTCATTTAACCTGCACACTCATCCACGAATGCTCACATTCTCCTCCTGCAGAAGTTCCTGGAATGGAGATCTGGCCTGGGCAGAGGAAGAGACAGGGTAGCTACTGACAGCCGAGGTCCCCTTCCCCTGGGTCTTGGTCTGAGGAGCCATGGTGAGACCCTGGGCAAGGCAGAGCTGGAAGGCCTCACTTTTCCCATCTATAAAATGGGTGTGAATATGTTTGCCCAGTCCCCAACAGAAACACAGGGACCTAGAGAGGTCCTGGGAAATGAGCTGGCTGGGGGGGTCCTCCTTACATTTTCCCTCCCTGAGGACACTCATAAGGGCTGCCAGCGGCTCCCTGGGAAGAGGAATTGCCTCCCTCCAATCCTGTTTCTTAGGAAGCTGCCTCTGAGAGCAGTGAACTGAGGAGTGACTCACTCGAGGCCACCTAATGAGTGAGGGGGGGAGGAGCCTGGGCAGGGACGGTGGTCTGGCCTGACCTTCCCACCTAGAGCCCTGGTCCAGACACTTCCCCATGCCCGCACCTGTCTGCTTGTCCCAGAGGAGTGAGGCGGTTCAGAAGTTGGCACTTGGCCCATTCTAGGGACAAAGCTAGGGGCCGGCGCTGTGGCATAGTATGTTGGGCCTTTGTCTGCGCGCCTGCATCCCGAGTCGGTGCCAGTTTGAGTCCCGGCTGCTCCACTTCCACTCCAGCTCCCTGCTGATGGCCTGGGAAAGCCTTCACGTAGAAGATGGCCCAGGTGCTGGGCCCCTCCACTCACATGGGAGACCTAGAAGAGGCTCCTAGATCCTGGCTTCAGATCAGCCCAGCTCCAGCCATTGTGGCCATTTGGGGAGTGAACCAGCAGATGGAAGACCTCTCTCTGTCTCTCCCTCTCTTTGTCTATAACTCTGCTTCTCAAATAAATACATGCTTTTTAAAATGGAAGGGGGACAAAGCAAGCCCAAAGAGCTGACCCCCTGCCCAGTGCAGGGAGTAGGGGGCCAGGCCCCAGCATGGGGTGGCCATGTAGACCTGGGAAGTGGCTGAGAAGGCAAAAATACAGGTCACTGTGGGGTTTAGCACTGTAGGACAGGTGCTGATGCCAGGGTGGGCCCCCAGTATGGTTTTCAAGGTTTCCCCAGGCCCAGGGTCTGGCTTTCTGCTCCCTCTCCTCTCTCTTCTTTGGAAAGCCTCCCTCGGCGGCCCCATCCACCTTCCCTGACCTCGCCCATCTTAGAGACTGAGTGGGTTCCGCGGTCCAAGGTGCCATCCCCAACTCCTGCAAAAGGAACGCTACTGAGCTCCAGATAATTCACACCCATCCAACAGGATCAGGAGAAACTGGGTCTGTCTCACAGCAGCGCTGGAGAGGCCAGGCACACAGCTCTGCCATTGGAAGGAGCAGCTCTGTCCTGGTCGGGAACGACTGAGACTGGCTAGCTCAGCGCATCAGAGAGGCAGCTTAGATCTCGAGAGTTCGATCAGCTGGTGCTGGGCAGGGCTGCTCATCGTGAAAAGCCCCTCCCTCACCCTGCTGCCGAGGCTGCTACACCAAACTATTTTCAGGGGCCTTATTCTTGGGCAGCCCCTCCCACTGGTGTCCCTGACGTACGCTCGTCAGCACTCGCACAGTGATCTCCATTTTAGGGGATTAAAAATCGGAAGTTTTCTAAAGGCGAGGATTGCCCCAGGAAGGAGTCCAGGGCTCCCTCACCTGCAGAGGCTGGACTCCCGAGGGGACGGTGGGAGCTGTCCGTCCCGTGGTGCTGAAACACCGGCTGCCTGGGCAGAGGTCACCCACAGAATTTCAGCCACGCGCCGGCTGACCACGGGAGGGAAGTCGTCCAAGCCATCACCATCTGGCCCCCAAACCTTAGGAGCCCCCTCAAAGGACTCATCACTTCCAGTCTTGCCCCTCGACCCATCTCCACAGCATGCACAGTGGTCTTTTCTGATCATACTGGAAGCCCTCCTAGGACTTCCTGCATCACGGAAGGTAAAAGCTAAAGTGCTTGCCCTAGCCAGTGTGCTCCTGCCCCCAATGATCCACAGTGGTCTCTGCCTGCTTCTTCCACCTTAAACACCAACAGGATGGCAGTGATGGCTGAGAACCAGCTTCTTGCTGGCATTTAGGGTGATCAGCTGGAAGGCTGGGGTTTCTGTCCCCTTAACTGGGGAAAGTTGAAGGAGGAACAGAGTTTCTGGGGAGAGCAGATTGGTTCTGGACTTGTTAAGTTTGACAGGCCTATTAGATAGCTGAGGGTGAAGATCTGGTAGACAACTGAATGCATAGGCCGGCATTCAGAGGAGAGGTCCTGGCTGTCAGCAAACATGAGGGGTCTTCAACAAGTTCATGGAAAATGCATGTTATGAAAAAACTATGCATGGATTTAAAAAATGTTTGCACCAAATACACACCATTTAATTCTGTTTCACAGGGACTGTGAGACAAGATGAGGTCATTGGACAGTATTCTAAGGGCTGAACACTTGGGCAGATGGATTTTAGGAGAGAAAGATGGGGAGAATCAGTCAGGACACTGGGGATCTTTGAGTAGGAGGAGCACAGAGAAAATGATGTCCTTCAGGCCAGAAAGATAGTTGTTGCGGTTATTGTTTTAAAGATTTATTTATTTATTTGAAAGGCAGAGTTATACAGAGAGAACCACACACACACACACACACACACACGCACACATTTGATCTGTTCATCCACTGATTCACTCTCCAAATGGCCAGGATTGGACCAGGCAAAAGCCAGAAGCCAGGGACTCCGTCCAGGTCTCCCACATGGGTGGCAGGGACCCAAGTACCTGAACCATCTTCTGCTCCTCTCCCAGGCACATTAGTAGGGAGTTGAAGCAGAAGTGGAGCAGAGGAGTCTTGAGCTGGTGCCCGTATAGAATGCAGACACCGCAGGCAGTGCAACCCACTGCACCACAACCCCAGCTTCTAGAGGGAGTTTTTTTAAATTAATTTATTTATTTGAAAGTCAGAGTTATACAAAGAGGAAAGGCAGAGAGAGGTCTTCCATCCACTGGTTCACTCCCCATTTGGCTGCAATGGCCAGAGCTGTGCCGATCCGAAGCCAGGAGCTTCTTCCTGGTCTCCCATGCAGGTGCAGGGGCCCAAGGACCTGGGCCATCTTCTACTGCTTTCCCAGGCCATAGCAGAGAGCTGGATCAGAAGTGGAGCAGCCGGGACTCGAACCAGCACCCATGTGGGATGCTGGTGCTTCAGGCCAGGGTGTTAACCCACTGCAACACAGTGCCAGCCCCTTCTAGAAGGAGTTTTAAGAAGGCAGGAGATCACAGGTGTCCAACATGCAGACAGGGCACATAAGATGAGGACTGAAACTCGACCTCAGGATATGGCCTCATAGAGGGCTTTCTTATGTTGTTAAAGAAATGGGGTGAGGAGGGAGTGACCATAGAGAGCAGAGAAATGGTAGCTGGTGTTATGTGACAAACTCAGGCCAACTGAGACAGAGAAAAATGATCTGGGAGCTGATGGGGAGGCCAAAAAGAACCCCGAAAGGTGGCAAAGGGCTGGCTAAGCATTTATAATCAGGCAAGTGCCCATTGGTAGTTCCAGCCCTTGATCTTCTTCATACCTCAAAAATCTGATTTAGGGCTGGCGCCGTGGCTCACTAGGCTAATCCTCCGCCTTGCAGCGCCGGCACACCGGGTTCTAGTCCCGGTCAGGGCACCGGATTCTGTCCCGGTTGACCCTCTTCCAGGCCAGCTCTCTGCTGTGGCCCGGGAGTGCAGTGGAGGATGGCTCAAGTGCTTGGGCCCTGCACCCCATGGGAGACCAGGAGAAGCACCTGGCTCCTGCCATCGGATCAGCACTGTGCGCTGGCTGCGGTGGCCATTGGAGGGTGAACCAACGGCAAAGGAAGACCTTTCTCTCTGTCTCTCTGTCTCTCTCTCTCTCTCTCTCTCTCTCTCACTATCCACTCTGCCTGTCAGAAAATTTTTTTTAAAAAAATCTGATTTAAAAACCTCTGTGGGCAAAAATAAGATGTTGAGGATGCATAAGTCCAGGGGGGTTTACCTTTTCCATTTCTTCATTCCAGCTCAAGGTCTGGCTGGAGAGATGTTTGACATTCACCTTCCGGGGTCACAGCTTCCTAGTCCCTTAGCCTAACTGGATCCAGCCTGGCAGCTCCAGAGCATAGGAGCTGGTACAGGGAGGCCAGGTGTGAACCCCCTGCTCCGTGCATGGACCACACACAGTCTCCGAGGCCCTCAGAGCACACTAGACCATTCTCATCTTACTTTTCACTTGACAGGGGCCAGCATTGTGGTGTAGCAGATAAAGCCACCATCTGCCCTGCCAGCATCTCGTATGGGCACCAGTTCGAGTCCCGGCTGCGCCACTTCCAATCCAGCTCTCTGCTATGGCCTGGGAAAGCAGTAGAAGATGGCCCAAGTGCTTGGACCTCTGTACCGGGAGAAGCTCCAGGCTCCTGGCTTCAGATTGGTGCAGCTCCAGCCGGTGCAACCATTTGGGGAGTGAACCAGCAGATAAAAGATCTCTCTCTGTGCCTCTGCCTCTTGTAACTCTGCCTTCCAAATAAATAAATAAATCTTTAAAAAAAATTTTTCAGTTGAGAAAGACGTAGCTGCCCCTAACTCAGCCTGGCTCAGCCTGGCTGGCCTTGGGTGCAGCAGGCAGGGACCCTGGACGCAGCGAGAGGGCCACTTCCCCGACAGCCAGCGAGACACCCCCGTCCCGGGAGCAGAGGCAGTGGTGGCGGGGTCACCGTCTAGTGGCGGACACCATGTCCCCCAGTCTCAAGGGCGAACCTCGCAGTGCCAGAAGCCCTCAGAAAGGAAGCAGTTTGAGGACAAGAGATGGATTTGCGCACCTTCCTCTGGTTGCGGCCTGGGCCTCTGGACTTCTTGTGGCTACGCTGCGCCCCCTCTCGGCGTACTGATGGAACTGCAGGACGGTGCAACTCCTAGACCTCACAGTTGGAGTTGTAAAAGGGGGTTTTTGAGAGAAGCTGCAGGGAGCTGCCACTCCTTTGTCTCTGTCTCCAGTAGGCACCGCAGAAGAGGTGATCATCTAACGAAAAGGGGGAGAGAGAAAATGGCATTTCCAGCCCAAGCAAAGGCATGGGGACAGGAAGCAGGTCTGAGAGTGTCACCAGGGGCTGGATGTGGCTGGGGTGAAGAACGTGTGAGAATGTGCGGTTCCTTGCAGCCCGTGTTGTACACATGACACACAGGCTGCCAGCAGCAGGGGGAGCCCGTGAAGGACCGAGGCATGATGGGAAGCTGCAGGGTAGAGACAGCAGCCAGGGCGGTGTGGAGAAGGACTGGAGGTTTGTGGTAAAGCCTGCAGACCGCCCCTTTCCCACACAGCTGCCCAGAATGAGGACTGCATTTCCAGCCTCTCTCGGCACTGGGTGTGGCCACGTGAGTAAGTTCTGGGGGTGTCTGGAGGAGAACACTATTATCTTGTCTTGCCTCCTCCCAGCTGCGGTGGGACAGGGGGCCCGACGTGGGGCTCCCAGTTTAGTCTGGCTGGGTGGAGGTGGGCAGGGCCGTGCCGTATTTGTAGCCTGCCTCTCCCGAGCCTGTTGACTGCCCATTCTCCAAGTGATGGGGATGGAGTCATCTCTGCCATGGTCCTGCTAGCTTCAGCTTGGAGGAGCTCCTTCTGCAGACCAGCGCCACACTTGGGCAGCAGGGAAAGGCCGATCGTATCCACGTAGTGAGAACACCAACAGCCGACACCCACTGAAGACTCACTGCGGGCAGGCACCGTGGGGGGTCAGGTTCCTTATCTCTTAACCCCCACGCTGTCTTGCCCCTGAGACCATGGGGGGGGGGGGTGAAGGACAGCAGGAAGGTTCTGGAAGCTGGGAGTCTTTACTGAACAGAAATAATGAGGCTGTTCAGACCCCTGCCCCACTCCCAGCCCTCCCTGTTCCAGATGAGGGACCAGACTTGTGAAGCAAATGCCCCTGGGTCACACAGCTGGAGAATAGCAGATGGGGGTGACAATTCCAGGTCTTCACTGTGCTCAGAAGAAGCGGGTGGGGGCCAGTGGGGGCTGTGGCGCAGTGTTAAAGCCCCAGCCTGAAGCGCCAGCATCTCATATGGGCACCAGTTCGAATCCTGGCTGCTCCTCTTCTGATCCAGCTCTCTGCTATGACCTGGGAAAGCAGTAGAAGATGGCCCAAGTGCTTGGGCCCCTGCACCCACATGGGAGACTCAGAAGAAGCTCCTGGCTCCTGGCTTTGGATAGGTGCAGCTCTTGCTGTTGTGGCCATTTGGGGAGTGAACCAGCAGATGGAAGACCTCTCTCTCTCTCTAACTCTGTATTTCGTATTTCAAATAAATAAAAATAAATCGTAAAAAAAGAAGTGGGTGACTCTGTGAACCTCATCCCTAGCCAGGGAACTACAAAGTGACTTGAGCTGGGCTGCCTGGGTTTGTCTGTGCCTCTCAGCTGGCTTTTCTACAGAAAATGAGTGATGAGGGGCCGGCACTGTGGTGCAGTGGGTTAAGCCACTGTCTGCTCTGCTAGCATTCCATAGGAGCTCTGGTTCAAGTCCCAGCTGCTCCACTTCCCATCCAGCTCTCTGCTAATGCAGAATATGGCCTGAGTGCTTGGCCCCCCTGCCACTCACAAGGGAGACCAGGGTGGAGTTCCTGGCTCCTGGCTTTGGCCCCAGCTGTTGTAGCCATTTGGGGAATGAACACAGGGATATAAGTTCTCTCTCTCTCTCTCTCTCTCTCTCTCTCTCTCTCTTTGTGTAAGTCTGCCTTAAAATCTTAAAAAAAGAAAGAGAGAAAATGGATGATGAGAGTGTATCCTTCACGGAATTTCTTGAAGATTAAGTGAGATACTGCACAGACAGCATGGAGTATTTTGGCTATTACCACTGCATGGGTCTGAGCCTCTCCTCTGGCCATGCTAGGGAGCATGAGCAGGTGGGGAGCGAAACCAGGCCTGAGCGCTTTCTGCCCCACACTCATGCCAGAGGAGAGAGAGCAGAGGGCAGAGGGCAGAGGAGGGGCTGCGTGACCGCCTGGGCGGGCAGGCAATTTACCGGAGGAGCTCATTTGGTGGAGTTAATTAAAGATGGCCATGAGGGGTCATCGCCATGGTGACAATTAGGCCAGGAGGGAGCCTCATTAAGGCACAGTTTAATAAGGCCAGTGGTTCCCAACCTGAGATCCACGGGAAACGGGGTGTGCAGGCTGCTTCCCTTCCTCCTGCACTGCCTTTCAGGTTCGTTTCTGGAGTCCCTGTTGAAGCGTCAGCAGGCAACAGGTTTCTCGTTCCTGTGCTGCTCCTGTTTCTGGATGGATGCCGGCTCGGCAGGGGCGTGGAGAGGGAGGAGAGGGTGCAGGCGACTTGGTCAGAGCAGGAGGTGAGGGAGGCAGCTTTATTCACAAGGGGGCTGGAGGCCTTTTCTGGAACTTGGACGTGTCCCTTCTGATGCCCGATCTGCTTCCCAGGCTGAGTGGGGGGGACGGTGAGATGGAGTCGAGACAGCGTCAGTCCTGCCTTTTCTGAGCGCGATGGGAAAGGGGGCAGCTCAAGGCCTCTCAACTCAGAGACTTGAAGCAGGACTGTTTGCTCTTCCTGCCATTGATTGTAATATATGCTTACTGAGAAAAATTAGACATCCCAGAAAAGCACAAAAGGAAGAGAGCTCCTGTCTCCCAGACACAGAAGACTTATTTAAAATATTTATGTATTTATTTGAAAAGCAGAGAGAGAGAGAGAATCTTCCATCTACTGGTTCACTGCTCAAATGGCCAAAGCAGCCAAGGCCAGGCCAAAGCCAAGAGCCAGGAACCCTAGCCTGGCCTCCCATGTGGATGGCAGAGACCCAAGTACTCGGGCCACCGCCTGCTGGCTTTCCAGGTACGTTCATTCGCAGGGAGCTGGATCGGAAGCCGAGGCAGGACTAATTCCAGACCCTCCGATATGGGAGGCAAGTGTCCCAAGTGACAGCTTAACCCCCTGTGCCACACACCTGCCCTGAATTTACCCGCCGGGAACTGGACTGAGGAAAAGGGGACATATTTATTAATAAAATATCAAACAAAACCAAGTTAAAGTTGGACATAATGTGACATTTTTCTATACAGTAAAATGCAGTATATATTTTTCTCTGTAGAAATAGAGGTCATATTGTACCTATGACTTTGAAATTTGAGTTTATCACTTTGAGATAAAAAGGTATCTTGAATGCTTTTCCAGGATGTCACACTTTGTTTCTTTTATTTTGTCTTAATTTTGAGAGGGAGGGAGGGAGGGAGGGAGGGAGGGGGAGAGAGAGAGAGAGAGAGAGAGAGAGAGAGAGAGAAGGAGAGAGATTACTCTCATCTACTAGTTCACTCCCTACCATGGCCAGAACTGGTAGGATCCAGGGACTCCTACTTGGGTGACAGGAGCCAATGACTTGGGCCACAACACTGCTTCCCAGGGGGTGTGTTGGCAGGAAGCTGGAGTCACGAGCCGGAGCTTGGAAGCAAAGCCAAGCACCCCAGTGTGGGCATGCAGGTTTTTACCGCTAAGCTGCACAACCACTCCCTTCCTGACTTTTTAAAAAGCATTTTGTGAAAATCTTCAAACCACACAAAGGGGAGACAGGAAAAGCAATGGTCCTACTTGGGTCCCCCAGACTCTTGGTTCCTGACCCCAGATGTAACTATTAACATCAGCTTCTTTTGCATCTGTCCAGAGATATTCTTTATTTAATTAAATTAATTAATTTATTTGAGAGAGGCAGAGGGGGAGGGAGGGAGGGAGAGAGAGAGAGAGAGAGAGAGAGAGAGAGAGAGAGAGAGGGAGAGAGAGGTCTTCTATTTGCTGGTTCACTCCACAATGGCTGCAATAGCCAGAGCTGGGACAATCCAAAGCCAGGAACCAGGAGCTTCTTCTGGGTCTCCCCCATGGGTACAGGGGCCCAAGCACTTTGGCCATCTTCCACTGCTTTCCCAGGCCTCAGCAGAGAGCTATATTGGAAGTAGAGCAGTTGGGACTAGAACTGGCACCCATATGGGATGCCGGTGCTTTAGGTACAGCACACCACAGCACACCCCCCCCCCCTTTAAGATCTTATTTATTCAGAGATATTCTGGATGGGACAAGCACACATACCCCCATCGATCCATTCTGTGCAGCAAAGTCGGCCACTGTGTACCCTGTTCTGCACTTCACAATGTATCTTGAAGTCAGTTCCCTATCAGCACAGCAGACTGCAGTAGCTGGGAGTCTTTGGATATGAACAAGAGGTGGCCCTACCCCTTAAGGGGCCACAGGGGTGCATATCCTGCCATGCCCATCACTGTCATAGTGATCCGCTTGTACAGGCACTTGAGAAATGTGTCTGGACCCATGAATAGGTAAGTGTGTCACAAGTCCCTTCAGTCCACAACCTGGAGGGACCCTGGTGAGCAGAGGCCCCTGCTCATCTGCAACAGGCGTATGAGTGAGACAGAGCTCAATGCTGTAACTTCAAGCCACTGGGACCCGGACTGGAGAATTCCAAGCTCCTTCCAGATGTGCATAACAGGTGTGGTTCTGTCCAGCTGGCTTCTCTGCCGCGGGGTCCACTCTGGGTTGACCTAGGGGTACTCAACCTCAAATTCTTGTGTAGACCTGGGTCCATAGACTTTCCATCACACCCATGTGGAGCCCTTGCACGCTTCGCAGAGGTAGGGAGAGACTACAGCAGGAGCAAGTCCGCTGCTGTCCCTTCTGGGGTCCAGCTTCTGGTGGCCTTTCATGGGATGCCGGCACTGCAGGTGGCAGCTTCACCTGCTACTCCACAGTGCCGGCCCCTCCAGTGGAAATTTTTTTAAAAGATTACTTATTTATTTGAAAAGCAGAGTGATGGGGGCGGGGAGAGGAAAAGACACAGAGAGATTATCTGTCTGTTGGTTCACTCCCCTAAATGGCCACAACGGCCAGCCAGGACTGCATCTGATCAGAGCCTGGAGCCCAGAACTCGATCCAGGTTTCCCACGTGGGTGCAGGGGTCCAAGCACTTAGCCATTATCTGCCTCCCTAGGTGCATTAGCAGAAAGCTGGATCAGAAGGGTGGAAAAGCCATGACTCCAACTGGCACTTGGGTGTGGGATACTGGAGTCCCAAGCAGCAGCCTAACCCACTGCGTCACAACGCCCACCCTCAGTGGAACTTTTGAAAGACTTGTGGCGCTCAGGCTAACGTTTTGTTATGCGTGACTGCCAAGAACTCCAGTCCCCACCTCTGCTCACACAGCTGCCACAATGCCCCCATTGTTATGACAACCAAAACTGTCCCACAGAAACTGCAATAGTCGCAAGGACGCTGCTACTCCTTTCCAAAAACCTCTGGTCCCTGTTCAATCAGAAGTGCTTTGATGGGCCCTGGGGGGTGGTGGCTGCCTGAACAAAACTGGGGTTCTACTAGGAGGAGGGAATGGAGCGGGAAGCTTCCCACAGCGTCCACTCCAGGCCCCAAGCTCTGCTGTTTCTCGTAGGGTTCGTGGTGTCTCCTGGGGTCTGTGTGTGTGTGTGTGTGTGTGTGTGTGCACCATTGTGCCAAAGGCATAGAAAATACATCCTCAGCCAGAGAGAGGAGGCTGAGACAGACCAGCCCAGTCCTGTGCCTGTGGGAGGGAGCAGCCTCCTCCTCCTCCCCAGGTTTTCTCTGGAGGAAGACCTGAGACCTGCCCCACCCTTCCCACCTCACAAAGGCCTCCTGCTGAGCTACTCATCTGTTTGTTTTTTTTTTTTTTTATGATTTATTTGTAGAAACTCTTTACACGTTCTAGGTAGTTCTCATTCATTTATGATATGGGTGTTTTCTCCCACCTGTCACGTTTAACTTCGCATAAGGCATATTTTCTTCATGTAGTTTTTTTCAGATGCTGTTAAAGTTTTTAAGTTTTTAGAATTCATTAATTTATTTGAGTGAGAGAGAGCAAGAGAGTGCTTCCACGTGCTCTCTGTTCCCTGAATGACTGCAACAGCTGGAACTGCTCCAGGCTAACATCAGGAGCCTGGGACTCCATCCAGGTCTCCCATGTGGGGAGCAGAGTCCCAAGCACTTAGGGCACTGTCCACCACTTTCTCAGGCCCATTAGCAGGAAGCTGGGTCAGAAGCGGAGTAGCTAGGACTCACGCTGGTGCTCCACTATGGGATGCTGGCATCGAAAACGGCAGCTTAGCCTGCTGCACCACAACACCAGCCCCAAACCCAGGTACAGCGAGGCGGGATGTGGGATGTGGGTGTCTTGACCACTGTGGCCAAAATGCCCACCCTTCTGTGTGTTTTAATTCTGATGTGATCTACTCTGGATCCATGCTTCTTTGTGGACATCTGGACTTGGGGCCGGGTGAGCTGGTGGTTCTCAGGGGTGGCGTGGAGGAAACCTGCAGTGAGGAGGAGCTCCCCAGCTACCTCGTGCCAGCTGTCAGCCCTGGAAATGCAGAGAGGAAGCCCCACAGTGCATATCCCTGCCCCCAACACTCACACAGAACAAAGTGCACTCTGTGAACTAAGGGCAATCGGCTGCTTGGCAGAAGTCATGCTCTGTAGGCATCTAATTAAACATTTATTCATCTGGACTTTGCAGTTTTTTTTTTTTTTTTTGACAGGCAGAGTTAAAGAGAGAGACAGAGAGAAATGCCTTCCTTTCCAGCGGTTCACCCCCCAAAATGGCCACTGTGGCCGGCGTGCTGCGCCGATTGAAACCAGGAGCCAGGTGCTTCCTCCTGGTCTCCCATGCAGGTGCAGGGCCCAACCACTGGACCATCCTCCACTGCCTTCCCGGGCCACAGCAGAGAGCTGGACTGGAAGAGGAGCAACCGGGATGGAACTAGCACCCCAACCGGGACTAGAACTCGGGGTGCCGTTGCTGCAGGTGGAGGATTAGCCAAGTGAACCACAGCACCAGCCTGCTATTTTCTTTAAAAATCTGGAAACTGGAGCCAGCACTGTGGTAAAACATCCCATGTGGTTGTTGGTTTGAGTCCTGGTGCTCCACTTCCAATCCATGTTAATGCACCTGGGAAAGCAATGGAAGATGGCCCAAGTGCATGGGCCCCTGTACCCACAGGGGAAACCCAGAAGAAGCTCCTGGCTCCTGGCTTTGGATTGGCACAGCTCCAGCCATTGTGGCCATTTGTGGAGTGAACCACAGATGGAAGACCTCTCTCTCTCTCTCTAACTCTTTCAAACAAATAAATAAATCTTTTTAAAAAATCTGGGGGCTGGTGCTGTGGTGTAGTGGGTAGTGCCGTCATCCCACATGGGTGCTGGTTCGAGTCCCGGCTGCTCCACTTCCTAACCAGCTCTGCTATGGCCTGGGGAAGCAGTAGAGGATGGCTCAAGTCCTTGGCCTCTGCACCTGCATGGGAGACTCAGAGGAAGTTCCTAGCTCCTGGCTTTGCATCGGCCCAGCTCTGACTGTTGCGAGCATTTGTGGAATGAACCAGCAGATGGAAGACCTCTCTCTCTGCCTCTCTGCCTCTGCCTCTCTATAGCTCTGCCTTTCAAATAGATAAATACACTTTAAAAAAATCTGGAAGCCAAACTTGGGTCTTCCATGCTCTTTATATTTTTGTAGCTCCAGGAAAGCCCGTGACAGCCCTGTGCACCTGCCTCCCTCCCGTCTCTTTCTCAAGCCCAGGGTTCCAGTTCTCACTTTCTTTCTACAACCCTCCCTAAGCAGTGCAGCTAAGTGACTCTAGTCTGGTTTTTCTCATACAGGTTTTACAATTTTAAAAACATCTATTTTTTATTTATTTGAAAGGCGGAGAGAGAGAGAGAGATCTTCCATCCATTGGTTCTCTCCGCAAGTGGCTGTAATGACAGGAGCTGGCCCAAGCAGAAACCAGGCGTCGGGAGCCCTGGTGTCCCGTCCCCTGCCGGGCCACCGCCTGCACCCCGGGGTCCCCCGGCCGAGTGCACCTGAGCCTCAAGGCTCTGGGGTCCGCAGGGCCAGGCGCGGCGCGCGGCGGGGAGCGCTTGGCAGATGGAGCCGCAGCGGTTTCGAAGGGCTGGAAGCGGGGAGCGCTTTGACGCAGCGGCCCCTCGTGGTAGGCCTCGGGAGTGCGGCGGGGAAGGGATCCTGGGGAGAGGTGAGGTGGGCGGCAGAAGTGGTCCTCCCGGCTTCCTGCATCGCTTTCTTTCTCCTGCGCTTCCACTGCAGACCCGACCTTACCTGGCAGAGCCTAGCCCAGAGCCCACCCACCCCGTGATGGACAGCTTTGGCCCTTGACCTGGTGAGTGTGTGCATGTATTTACCAAGATATTTATTTGAAAGGCAGAGAGAGAGAGAGAGAGAGAGAGAGAGAGAGAGAGAGAGAGAGAGAATCTTCCATCCCCTGGCTCGATCCCCAAGTGGCCTCAGTAGCCAGTGCTGTGCTAGATGGCAGCAGGGAGCCAGGGACTTCATTCAGGTCTCGCACGAGGGTGCAGGGGCCCAAGCACTTGAGCCATCTTCCGCTGCTTTGCCAGGCCACCAGCAGGGAGCGGGATCAGAAGTGGAGCAGCCGGGACTTGGACCAGTGCCCATTTGGGATGCTGGCGCAGCAGGCATTGGCTTTACCAGCCATGCCAGCCCCGAGCTAAGAGTACTTGAAATTAACTGCCATATTTGAAGCCTGCATATTTCTTATTGAAGACCCACAGATTAGGGGTGGCCATCTAGTTAGTGTGGTGCTTGGGATACTGGTTGGTAACCGACTCCAGCTTCCAGCTGATGGAGACCCTAGGGAGCAGACCCTGGGCGATGACTCAGTAACCCGGATCCTGCCGCCCACTCGGGAGACCTGGATTGAGTTCCCAGCTCCAGACTGACCCAGCCCCAGATGTCCTGGGGATTTGGTGAGTGAACCGGTGGATGGGAGCACTCTTTCTCTGCCTCTTAAATAAATACATAAAACGCTCATTTCTGTATGTTAATTTTTAAAGATTTACTTTGTTTATTTGAAAGGCAAAGTGATAGAGGAGAACAGGGCTGGTGCTGTGGTGTAGCGGATAAAGCCACTGCCTGCAGTGTTGCCATCTCATATGGGCACGGGTTTGAGTCCCAGCTGCTCCACTTCCAATCCAGATCTCTGCTAATGGCCTGGAAAAGAAGTAAAAGATGGCCCAAGTCCTTGGACCCCTCCCTGCACCTCCATGGGAAGACCTGGAGGAAGCTCCTGGCTCCTGGCTTTGGACCGGCTCAACTCTGGCTATTGCAGCCATTTGGGGAGTGAACCAGTGGGTGGAACACCTCTCTCTCTCTCTCTCTCTCTCTCTCTCTCTGCCTCTCCTCTCTCTGTGTAACTCTGACTTTCAAATAAATAAATATTTAAAAAAGAGAGAGAGAGAAGAGGGAAGACAGAGGAAAAGAGAGATCGTCCATCCACTGGTTCACTCCCCAAATGGCCACAATGGTTGGGACTGGGCCAGGCTGAGGCAGGAGTCAGGAATTCCATCCAGGCCACCCACATGAGTAGCAGGGGTCCAAGCACTTGGACCATCCTCCTCTGCCTTCCTAGGCGCATCAGCAGGGAGCTGGATCAGAAGCAGAGCAGCCAGGACTTGAACCAGTACTACAATATGGGATGCTGGTGTCATAGGCAGCTATACCACAATGCAAGTCCCTGTATATTAATTTTTTAAAGATTTTGTTTATTTATTTGAAAGGCAGAATTACAGAGAGGCAAAGAGAGAGTGAGAGTGAGAGAGAGAGAGAGAGAGAGAGAGAGAGAGAGATGTCTTCCATATGCAGGTTCACAGCTGGAGCTGAGCCAATCTGAAACCAGGAGCCAGGAACTTCTGTGACTCCCAAGCAGATGCTGGGGCCCAAGGACTTGGCCATCTTCTGTTGCTTTCCCAGGCCATAGCAGAGAGCTGGATCAGAAGTGGAGCAGCTGAGACTTGAGCCGGTGCCTACATGGGATGCTGGCACTGCAGGCAGCAGCTTTCTCCACTACATTGCAGCGCCAGCCCTTTATTTTTAAAAAGTCAACATATTCAGGCACAAAAGGAAAGATAATGTATGATGCACTAGTGTGATATAATCTAGAATAGACAAACTCCTAGAGACTAAGTAGAACACAGGTTACCTGGATCTAGGGGCTGGGGGAATATGACTTATTGCTTTATAGATACAGACTTCCTGTTAGGGATAATGAAAAAGACCTGGAAAATAGATAGCAGTTATGGTTATAAAATAATATGAACATCCTTAATGTCACTGAATTGTACACTAATAATGTTTAAGACAGCGGGGCCAGTGCTGTGGCTCACTTGGCTAATCCTCCGCCTGCAATGCCAGCATCCCATATGGGCACGGGGTTCTACTCCTGGCTGCTCCTCTTCCAGTCCAGCTCTCTGCTGTGGCCCGGGAGAGCAGTGGAGGGTGGCCCAAGTGCTTGGCCCCTGCACCCACATGGGAGACCAGGAGGAAGCGCCTGGCTCCTGGCTTCGGATCGGCGCAGCGCTGGCTGTAGCAGCCATTTGGGGAGTGAACCAATGGAAGGAAGACCTTTCTCTCTGTCTCTCTCTCTCACTGTCTATAACTCTACCTGTCAAATAAATTTTTAAAAAATTAAAAAATGTTTAAGATAGCATCAATGAAAAGGGAGAATGATCAATATGATAAATCTTATGTTTTTTTTAAAAATATATACATCCACAATAAAAATAAATCAACAGAGGGCCAGCACTGTTGTGCAGCTGGCTAAGCTGCTTGCAATGTCAGCATTCCATATCAGAGCAATGGTTTGGGTCCTGGCTGCTCTGCCTCTGATCCAGGTTCCAGCCAATGCGCCCAGCAAGGCAACCGATGGTGGCCCAAGTACGTGCATCCCTGCCACCTTGTGGGAGACCTGGATGGAGTTACAAGCTCCTGGCTTTGACCTGGCCCAGCCCTGGCTGTTGTGGCCATTTGGAAAAGGAATCCAAGGACGGAAGACCTCTCTCTCTCTCTCTTGTGTTCTGCCTTTCAAATAAATAAATAAGCAAAAAATAAATCTTTTTAAGAAAGAATCAGCAGGTTAGAATTAAAATCATTTGCGGGGGGAGGGGTGTTTGACAGGGTTAAAGAACTGCACTGCCTGGTGATAAGACGGTTGGAGATGGGGTTTACTATGGCTGATTGTTTTGACTTCTGGCCAGCTGAGGCATCTGTCTGCCCCTCCCGGGGCTGGACCTGCCTGACCTTCCAGCCCCGGGGATACCTGGTATGCTTCTCCTCGGGCCCATGGTTTGTTTGTCCCTTTTTTATTTTGTCTGAGTCTTTGTGAGGTATTGTGTCTTTGGGTTTCCAGTACAAGTGTCTCTCTGTCTATGCGCTGTGGAGTATGTTTTTGTGTCTGTCTCCAGTGTGGTGTGGGAGGATCGAATGAGATGATCCGTGTCAGTCTCCCATCGCGGTGCCCGTAAGGGTCCAGCAGCTATCACCTGCCATGTGCTTGCTCGTGGTGTCTCTGCGTCTCTGTAGATCTGCCCATGTGCAGTCTTGGCATCTGATGCACTCCTCCCTCCCTCCCTCCCTCCCTCCCTCCCTCCCTTCCTTCCTTCCTTCCTTCCTTCCTTCCTTCCTTCCTTCCTTCCTTCCGCTTTATCTATTTGAAAGGCAGAGTTACAGAGGGGCAGAGGCAGAGACAGAGAGAGAGGTCTTCCATCCGCTGGTTCACTTCCCAAATGGCTGCAGCATCTGAAGCTGGGCCAATGTGAAGCCAGGAGCCAGGCGCTTCTGTAACTTAGCCTCTCAAATAAATAAATCTTTAAAAAATAATTTTAAAAGTTTGGGGAATACAGAATTAAAAGGTAAGTTATTTTTTGGTACAAAAACCTTTGAAATCCATGCATTTCAAGGGGCCTGCAAAAAATTCACGGAAAAGCATGAATTTCAACACTTTTTTTTTTCAGGAAAATATATGAATCTTTTCACTCCATTTTCCCTCCACACTTTTTGAAGTAGCCTGAGACCACTTTGGGGTAAAACAAATGTAGAATTAGTGATGGTTCCTGGCACGGGGCCTATGGAACATAATCACCAGTTAGAAAGCGGGTCATTCAGGTCAGGGCCTTGGTCCCTACCACCTCTGAAAGTCCAGCAGGGGTTCGGTTCGCTGGGGTCCTGCAGCCAGAGCTCGGCTGGGCAGCCAGCCCTCCCCTCGCGCAGCCAGCTGGTAAGGAAACGGGACAGCCAGAGGGCGCTGTTTCTTTTCTTTTTTATCTATTTGACAGGTAGGGTTATAGACAGTGGGAGAGACAGAGAAAGGTCTTCCTTCTGTTGGTTCATTCCCCCAAATGGCTGCTACAGCCGGTGCTGCGCCGATCCGAAGCCAGAGCCAGGAGCTTCCTCCTGGTCTCCCATGCGGGTGCAGGGGCCAAGCACTTGGGCCATCCTCCACTGCACTCCCAGGACACAGCAGAGAGCTGGCCTGGAAGAGGAGCAACCGGGACTAGAACCCGGTGCCCATTGGGATGCCGGCGCTGCAGGTGGTGGATTAACCAAGTGAGCCACGGCGCCGGCCCCCCAGAGGGAGCTGTTTCTAAGCCTTCAGGCTGCACCCCATGTCTGGAAACCAGCAGAGGCTCCCTCAGCCCCCAGCTCCTGTGGCTGTGGTCCTGCAGTGGAAGAAAGAAGTATTTTAGCCACAATCGCCCTCTCCCTCCAATGCCGCCCCTGGCTGGGCTCCTCTGAGCCTCTCTGAGCCCCCTGGCCAGATCTCACAGCACAGCGGCTCAGGCTGGGGGTGGGGAGGTGGGGTGGTGGATGGGGGCCCAGCTGGCCACCGCTCCCACCCCCACCCAGGGGAGGATGCCTGGGTGGGCGGCCCGTGAGCGCGAGCGCTGGCTTCCCGGGGCCTCCCGGGGTGCTGAGCAGCGTGGCAACTTCCGAAGGCCCCTTTGTTCGTCCCTTTATCCAGAAGCGCGGCTGCAATTGTGCCCGCACAAAGCCCCTGCAGGATCTGACTTCCCACCCCTGCCTGTGGCCTGGCTGCGAGAGGGTTTCCCAGGCCCCCCGGATGGCAGCCTCCTGCCCCCACCTAGGCAGCTGGGGACCCAGAGCCTCTGTTTCTGGGCCCAAGATCTATTCATCTGCCCGTACAAGTTCCCCGCCACCCCACCCCCCGCCGGGGCCCAGCCATTGAGACAGGCTGGGGCTCACTGCTCTTCGGTGGCATGCGGCAAGCAGTTCCCAGGCTCAATGCCACGGGCAGTGAGGGGACTCCAGGACGCTGCCAAGTGTGTCATCCCCACCTGCTCAGTGCACTTGCACAGGGCCGGGGGCTGCATGGGGCTGCTCTGAGAGGCAGCTGGAGAGCGGGGTGAGGGGTCAGGCTCAGCTCACCCACCCTCCCAGAGGACCTGTCTGCAGGGTTCCTGTCGCAGCCCAACGCCAGGCGAGGGACGGATCCTTCCTTCCTCCCTGCTTCCTCCTTGTGCCTTTTAGCCCTGGTCCCGGACCCGCACTCCTGCAGGCTGCCCCATCTCCCAGGCAGCCAGGGCTGCAAGGCTCAAGCAGCTTTCTCAAGGCTTCCCAGCTCGTACGTGCAATTTGAGCTCTTACCCTGTGCTGCTAGACCCACACGCGTAGCCACGCTTCAGGAAGGAGGGCAGGGAGGCGCGCCAGGGGGCTGCAGCACGTGGCCCAGGCTGCCTCCTGTCTGCTCAGACTTCCCAGACACCAGGCATCTCCAGGCACCCCGCCTCGGCTGGCCCCCTGCGAGCCGCCACCTGTGCTCTGTGTCAAGGGCTCAGGAACGAGCCCCCAAAGCCCTCTGCCCCGGATGCATCTCTTGCCTCCCACCTGCCTGCACCCGCTATGAACAGTGGAAGGGGCGCCTCCTGACGCCCTGGGAGCGCCAACAACGGCTCCCCTATGGCCAGCCCAGCAGCTCTCACCTGGCCTGTGTTCCTCTGGGGTGGGGAGGCGGGGCCCTGAGTTCTAAGGGTCTTTTCCTGGAATCCAGACCCGTGTCATCAGGCCAACCCTGCGCCACCTCCAACAAGCCAGGAGTCCCTGAGGTGTCCCGGGAACAAACTGACTTCCCTCGCCGGCAACTGTCAGTCCAACTAAAGCTTCCCGCTTCTCGGCCCCACCTCCCTTCTCCACGTCCTCCTCTTTCCTCCTCCTCTCCCCCTCTTTCCTCCTCCCCTTCTTTCCTTCCTCCCTCTTTCACTTCCTCCTCTGCACCTCCTCCTCCTCCTCCACCTCCAGCTGCTCCGGAGGGCGGCACCAGGTCCCGGCTCCCAGCAGGAGAGTCGTGTGAGCCTCTAGTCTGACCCTGGCTCCTGGGCTGGCTGCTCCGACGGCTCAGACACGTCCAGGTGTGAATGTGCTTTGACCGGGCTCGCACAGGGCGCACAGCCTCCCCGTCATCCACCCAGAGGGCTCACAAATCAACATGCTCACGCCCAAGGAAGGCCTTGGGCTCCCTCTACTCTGAGCCCATTGTTTTATAGATGGGCCCAGGGAGGGCGTGCAGCTGGCTCCAGGTCCCATCTCCCGGGGCACGGAAGTGCTGGACGGCCGCTCATCCCTGGGGTCCTGGGAATGCGCGTCCCCCGGCGGTCACTCACTGAGCACCTCCTGGACCGGGTCCTGAGCTCTGTGCTTTCTACCTCTAGAGTTGGCGGCGCTGCTCCTTTGGTTTTGCATGGGGGACTGAAACATGGAGAAGGTGGAAGAACACGGGGGTCCAGCCAGCCAGACCTGCGCAGCCCCGACCCCGGCTCACTTGCTCCAGCTGAGAGCTCACCGAGGCTGCTCTGTGCAATGTCACACTGTCCCTCTGCCAGCCCAGACCTCGCTGCTGCCCGAGGTGATGCCACCAGTTCAGCCCGGGACCCTGTTTGCCTGCTCAGCCTCTACAAATCAGGGCAAGAGAGAGTCGTGGGGGAATGGCGGGCGGGGAACCTGGAGCACCCACCCTCTCATCTATCTGTCCCCCCCAGGAGTCCGCCCTCTGAGAAGTCACGTGCCTTCAGCTGGGCTAGCAGTTGCAGAGGGCTCAGAGCCTGGTGGCGGGGGTGCTGTCTGGAAACTGGGGCACCTCCATCCCAGGTCAGCCCCTGTCTGATGCCATCTGCTGAGCCCTCAGGTCCTGAGGGGGCGCTGGCGGGCAGCCGAGCTGGGCTACAGCACGGCCACTGCATTGGAAGACAGGACCCTCCCCAGAAGCCCTCGTTCGTTTTGCTGGGTGGTAGCCATGCCCAGACTTCTGCACCCCAGTAACCTGGCCCCACTCCACCTCCTCCTCCCTCTGATCATCTCCCCCACAGCGCCCCCTCCTGCTCCTCCCGCCTTCCCGTACTCTGAGCCCAGCTTGCCCGCAGCCCCTCTTTAGGAATGGAGGTCCCCCTCCTTCCCCTCGCCTCTGCTTCTGTGCCCAAACTGCTGCCATGTAAGCACCTGGTCTTGGAGGCCACGTCTCCTAGGTGGCCTTGGTGGCCCTGTTGACTGGACGTCTCCTCTGACAGGTGCTGGTGGTCAGGTCCCCAGGGGACACGAGGCTCCTGGGGGGGGGGGTCGATCTGCCTGTCTCCCAGAAATCTTGAATTAAAAACTATTGCTGGGGACGCCCACATCCCATTTTGGATTTGGATGGCCAGTTTGAGTCCTGGCTCCTCCGCTTCCAATTCATTTCTCTGCGAATGTGCCTAGGAAGGCAGCAGCAGATGGCCCAAGTACCTGGGTCCTTACTATCCACGTGGGAGACCCGGATGGAGTTCCTGGTTCCTGGCTTTGGCCTGTCCCAGCCCTGGCTGTTGCAGGCATTTGGGGAGTAGACCAGAAAATGAAAGGTATCTCTCTTACCCCACCTCCGCCCCTGTGCCTTTTAAATAAATAAATAAATAAATAAATAAATTGTTTTTGAAAAAGAACTGCTGTCATTTAATCAATGTAATGAGTGTGTCTTGCGTGCCAGACACAGTGCAAAAATGCCGTCCACGCAATACTGCAGTGACTCTGCGCGTGACCCCCTGTACGCTGTTACTAACAATTACTGACTGTGAGGGATAAAGAAGAAATGGGCTCCTAAGCTTTCCACAGGTGAAGAAAGCGTCCCAGAGAAGTGCGGCATTCCCCTGCCAGGCGTGGGGCTGAGTCCTCCATGGCCTGCACTGCCCCTGGGCAAGAGCGAGTGGAATGAGCTGCTGGGGTCTGCAGGGATGGGCAGGGACCGGCAGGGACCACCCGGGCGGCACCAGGTCCCAGCTCCCAGCAGGAGAGTCGTGTGAGCCTCTAGTCTGACCCTGGCTCCTGGACTGGCTGCTCCGACAGCTCAGACACGTCCAGGTGTGATTGTGCATTGAAAAGGCGGAGTTTCACATGGACAGAAAGCACTCTTTCATAGCAATAAAAACACACTCCCTTGTCCATTGTCCAGAGGGTCCCTGAGCTGCCCCAGGTGCCGGCCAGGCTGGTGGCTAGAGCTGGTGGGGGTGACCAGGAGCTAGGAAGCTGCCCATCTGAGCCAAGGTGGCTGTGGCTGCCCAGGCTCTGTCCACATGCTGTGCCAGGGAGGAGGGGGTGGGGGAAGAGGGAGGGCACTGCTGGGACCATGGAGATGGCTGGTACAGGTGCAGCTGGCCAGAGGAGCAAGACTGCAGTGAGAGGCCTGGGGAGAGGTCTCGGGCTCCCAGATTCTAGTCCTTTTTCCCGGAGGCTGATCTACCTTCCTTCTACCTGGGCACAGGTAGGTGGAGCCAGGGGTGGAGCTAACACAGTGAGGGGTGGGGTCATCAGTGGTCAGGGCTTGGAAAGAACTGGGAAGGAGGGAGTGAGCGTTCGCAGAAGCTGAGCATGTCATTCAGGGAGTCCACAGACCCAGGCACTCTGGTAGGGGTCAGGCATCCCAAGCAGTGGCTTGACTCACTGTGCCACACGCCCACCGCTACCATCCATTGCTTCTGATGGAGTTGGAGATCAGCTCCAGGAGGACGGGGATGTTGGTTTTATTCCCCGGTGTATCCTAAGCACCTGGAATGATTGAAGGAAGATATGAATGCAAGAATGACTCCCACAGGTGAGGCGGGGATCCCGGCCTCCACCCAGCAGCCAGGGCTCCTGCAGGGAAAGCCGGAGTCTCGGGTGTGTGGTTCAGTGGGGCCATGGGGACAGGGAGAACAGACGGGGTTGGTGCCTCAGACCCACAGAGGTGCTTCTGGACGTAGTCCGGGCAGCCAGGGGGCTCCAGGTCCCGACTGCCTCCCACAGTCCCCAGGCAGCACCTGGCAGCTGGGCTGCCTGGAGGCGGTGATGGGGTTTGTGGGAGGGCCCTGCAGCTTGCTGGCTGTCTCCCTGGGAGAGGTAGGGCACGGGTTCTGGGCCCTTGGGAGGCTCCTGGCAGTGATGGGCCAGTCTTTGGGTTGTCATGAACACTTTATTCTTCTATTTTAAAAATTCATTTACTTTTTTTTTGTTTGAAAGGCATAGAGACAGAGAGAGGAGAGAGAGAGAGAGAGAGAGAGAGAGAGAGAGATTTTCATCTGTTTGTTCACTCTCCAAATGCCTGTAACAGCAGGGACTGGGCCAGGCGAAACCCAGGAGGCAGGAACGCAATCTGGGTCTCCCGTGTGGGTGGCAGGGACCTACGTACTCAAGCCGTCACCTGCTGACTCCAGGTGCGTGTTAGCAGGAAGCTAGAATTGGGAGCAGCGTCACGATACAAACCCACACGCACTCTAATGTGGCACGTGGCGGCTCTAACAATTAGATCAAAGGCCCACCTTGTGGTTTTGACAAATGAATGGCAACATCTCTTTCTCACAGGTGCATGGAGACTGTAATTGAAAAATATGTCTGGTTGTCCAGAGATACTTTTAGTTTTAGCAGAATTGGAAGCGAAGTTGAGGCTCGAGCACAGGCACTCTGATATGGGAGGTGGACATCTAAGTGGCATTTTTTTAAACATTTATTTATTTATTTGGAAGAGAGAAGGAGAGACAGAGAGATAGAGGTCTTCCATCTGCTGGTTCACCCCCAAATGACTGCAACAGCCAGGGCTGGACCAAGCTGAAACCAGGAACAGGAGCCAGGAGCTTCACCCAGGTCTCCCATGTGGGTAGCAGGGGCCCAAGCACTTGAGCTATCTTCCACTGCTTTCCAGACACATTAGCAGGGAGCTAGACTGGACGTGGAGCAGCCAGGACTGAACCATCGCCCACGTGGGACGCCAGTGTTGCAGGCAGCAGGTTAGCTCACTGCGCCACAGCTCCAGCCCCCCAAGTGCTGTCTTAACTGCTGAGCCTAAGGTCCATCTCCCGCAGCATCTGTAAAGGGCAGCGGCAGGGGCAGGTGGTTTAAAATCCAGCCTGGGACCAATCTGCGAGCCTTGCAAGGACCACGCCTGCCCCCAGGGGGCGCCCTTTCCTCATTTTCACAAAGGACTTGCGGGGCAGCCCAGCGCTGAGGGGACGGGGACCCTGTCAGAAGACAGGGTGGCCCTGCATCTCCTTCAACCTACCCTGGACCCCCTGATGCTAAAGCACTTTCCCAGGGCAGGGTGCAGAGCAGGTGTCCGAAGCAGGCAGAGCCCTGGGTTGTACTCTGCCACCTGTCCGTGATCTGAGGGTCACTTGGCGAGGTGGCATCTGGCAGGCCCTCTTCTCCACCATCCAGTCCCAGCTCCCATGTGCGGGACTCCCCTCCTGTCCACCAGCTCTGCTCTTGGAGAGGAGGACTCAGATAATAATGTGCTTTAAAAAAAAAAAAAAAGGATTTACTTACTTATTTGAGAGGCTGAATTATAGCCAGAGAGGGAGAGACTGGTTCCCTCCCCAAATGGCTGTAATGGCTGGAGCTGTGCCGATCCGAAGCCAGGAGTCAGGAGCTTCTTCCTGATCTCCCATGCGGGTTCAGGGTCTCAACACTTGGGTCATCTTCTACTGCTTTCCTAGGCCATAGCAGAGAGCTGGATCGGAAGCGCAACAGCTAGGTCTCGAACTGGCGCCCACATGGGATGCTGGCACTGCAGGTGGAGGCCCAACCTACTACGCCACAGCACCAGCCCCAGTAATAATGTGGTCTCCATCATGTTTGCCATTTCCTGGGCCAAGCAGAGTGTCAGAGAGCGACAGGCTAAAAACTGCTGCTTAGTGTGGATCCAGGGTGGGGACGTGAAACGCAGGCCCAACCTGTTCTGGGTGCCTAAAATGCAATCAGTCAGTGCTGGAGGTGGCCAGAGGAAAGTGGGGGGGGGGGGGACCTGGCGACCTGGCATTTAAAGGGACAGAGGCTGGAGGAGGCGGGGGGGGGGGGGCAGGGAGGAGCCATGAGAAGTCAGCGTGGCAATTTTGGATCCAAGTCCACATTGCGGGTCTGTGGCTAGGGTCTCCTTGGCCCCAGCCCCCAGGTCCCAGGGATTAGCATTCAATGCAATTTAGCAGCAGCGTGCCCTCAGGGCAGGAGCTGGAGCAGACGAGGCTGGGACGCTGGGACAGTGCATGGGTGCACGCAGGCACGCATCAGTCTGGCAGGAGGAGCTGTGCAGGAGGAGCTGTGCTAGCCGGAATTCCCTTGATGGTGTGCCTGACCGAGGCTGGGTGGGAGAGACCGGAAACCTCCTGGCGAGCTGGGTCTCAAGCACTGGGTTACTCTGAAGCTCATTCCCACTCCCATTTCTTCTGTTCAGACACATCTGAGTCACTCATGTTGCTGGCGCTGGTGGCACCAGGCCCACCACAGTCTGGACTGGGGGGGTTGGGACTTCTGGGGCTCCGCTCAAACCAGTGAGGACCCCGCTGTGCTGCTAGGGCCCTCTCCTGGGACCCAGCGGTGCCACCGCTGCCACTTCTGAGCTGGGGAGCTGTGCGGTCCTCCGAGGCCAAGTGTGGCCGGGGTGGGCAAAGGCCAGATCCGGAGCCCCGGAAGCCGCTGAAGCCACAGGCAGCCCGCATCGCCTGACCTTTTCGCCCCCTGAGGATCAGTAAATTAATCCACTAAAGAAGCTGGGTTGTTTTTATCTGCCTCCCAACACTGTGGCACGGCCCATCCTGCTTTGTGTACCCTTGGCGCTGAGAGACCAGAGCAGACTAAACCCACACAGGGGTCAGAGGGAGGGCCTGGCAATTAACCCCGAGTCCCCTGCAGGGTGGAGCCGGGGTCAGTGGGGTGGGGAGGCAGCTGCTGGCCCGGGGAGGAGGCCCCCAGGGGCACCCACAGGTGGAATTCCAGCCAGGCCTGGCAGGGGGCGGAGAGGGGCGGGCAGGCCTGGGGGTGGGGCTCCCCCTCCGGATCACGCCCAGGCCACTTCCAGGGGTGGGACCCCTGCCCCCCACGGGGTCTGAAGCAGCAGTGGTGCCCCCTCCCCACTCGATTTTCAGAGAATAACCTGTGATCGTTTCTTCTTCTTTCTGGCAACTAATGGACTCCTTCAATAGCAAAAAATTGCGGCCTGTAATTAAGATCTTGCTTTTTAAATGATTAATCATTGTAACCCCTTTGAGCGGAATCCCGCTTTCTACTCTCCACACATTGAAATGCAGATCGCTGGCGAGGGAGGGAGGTGCTCCCAAGCCACGGGGAGGAGTAATTAAACCTTCCCAGCTGTCACTCGCCAGCCAGCCGCGGTGGCCTGTCCAGACGCCTAGGAGCGCGCAGGGCCCCTGCTCCGTGGTGGCGCCAGACTCGCCAGCGGCCTGGCTGGGGGGCACCGGCCCGTCTGCCTCCAGGCCTGACCCTTGCCCTCGCGGGGCAGCCCGAGGCTGGCTCCTGGAAACTTCTAGGAAAGCCGACACAGCTTTTTTGCTGGGCGCTGGGAGAGGGCTTTGGGGCCTGAAGGGAGCTCCAGCTCCACAGAGGCGCCCATTCACAAGGGCAGGCCGAGCCCACACCTAGGTGGGTTTTACACTTTCCCACGGTCGAGGGAGTCATGGGAAGCCTTGCACACACACAGTACACACACATGCACGCACATGCACACACAATTCTCTGGGTTAAACCGTCTTTGCAAACAAGCACCCCCATTTATCAGAAGTGTTTCCCAAGCCTTCGCCCATTTGAGGTGATTTCAAGAAGGTTGTGGACACTGGAAGTAGAAGACCAGCTCCTGTTGGTGCGGACTGATTTTGAAATCCATGCCTGGTTGCTAGCTGCACGCACTTCTTGAAGATCCCTCAAAGGCACGAACTTCAATTTTTTTCCACAAAAAATAAATCTTGTCTATAAAAGTAAAGCAATATTCTCTCTTCCTGTCCCTACTTATCTACTTATTTGTGTATTAGAGAGGCAAACAGACAGAGAGAAAATTGCATTCATTCTCCAAATGCCCACCAAGACCAGGCCTGGGCAGGACAGGTGTCAAATCCAGGAGCCAGGAACTCAGTCCAGGCCCCCCACAGGGGCAGCAGGAACCCGGCCACGTGAGCCATCACTGCTGCCTCCCAGGTGTGCATTAGCAGGAAGCTGGGGTCAGGAGCCCGAGCTGGGGGCCAGACCCAGGTCACAGCGTCCTAACCGCTTCTTAGCCACTAGGCCAGACGTCAACCCCCACTTATCTTTCGGTTGCTTTTTCTCATGAACATTTCGAAGTCCCTTGTATGTGTGGTGGTGCGGACTGGAGAAGAGACTCGGGTGAACAGAGCTGCCACGCACAGAGCTGGGCAGCTGCGTGGATCCCTGCACAGATGTGCTGGGCTGGCAGAGAGCCAGCCTGCTACACACAGGAATCCTCTCTGGATCCACAAGAGAGACCTGATTTCCGAAAGCAACATGTGTCACGTCCAGGCCTTAGCAGTTGGTAGCCCCTCTCTTGTTCAGATCTTTTATGTATGTATGTATGTATGTATGTATGTATGTATTTACTTTTTAGTTATTTGACAGGTAGAGTTATACAATAAGAGAGAGAGAGAGAGAGAGAGAGAGAGAGAGAGAGAGAGAGAAAGGTCTTCCTTCCATTGGTTCACTCCCCAAATGGCTGCTACAGCTGGTGTGCTGCGCCGATCTGAAGCCAGGAACCAGGTGCCTCCTCCTGGTCTCCCATGCGGGTGCAGGGCCCAAGCACTTGGGCCATCCTCCACTGCCCTCTTGGGCCACAGCAGAGAGCTGGACTGGAAGAGGAGCAACCGGGACAGAATCTGGCACCCCGACCGGGACTAGAACCTGGGGTGCCGTTGCCACAGGCGGAGGATTAGCCTAGTGAGCCGTGGCGCCGGCCGTATTTATGTATTTATTTGAAAGTAAGAGTTACAGAGAGGGAGAGTCAGAATCTTCCATCTGATGGTTCACTCCCCAGTGCAGCCAGGACTGGGCCAGGGCCAAAGCCAGGAACTAGGAGCTTCATCCAGCTCCCCTACATGCAGGGGCCCAAGGACCTGGGCCATCTTCTACTGCTTTCCCAAGCACATCAGCGGAGAGTTGGATCAGAAGTGGAGCAGCTGGGACTCGAACTGGTGCCCCTAAGGGATGCTGGCATCCCAGGCGGCAGCTTAAGCTGCTGTGCCGCCGGACTCCCCTAGTTTAGATCTTACAAGCCACAGACGAAGGGTGGACAATGGCACCTGTCCCACAGCAGGAGATGTGGCACGAGAAACACAAAGTTACGGATGCATTTATTTGCGCTTCGGCCCAGCCAGCCTCCCTCTGGGAATTTTTCCTGCAGATACATTCAGGCTGCGACCCCCAACTTGTACACCAGGCTATTTGCTGCAGCGGCGTTTGTGAAAGCGAAAGGTTGGAAACAACCCAAACGAGTCCCCAGGGAGATGAGTTAAGGCAATCCCACATCACTGCTGGAGAGAATGCGAGGTTCCCTGTGGGCCAGAGAGCCCCGGGACACTGCGGCTCGGAGAGGAAATTCCGCCATGTCCAGGGCAGTCTGCCACCTTCTGGTCAAGGTAAGGGACAGGGTCGCGTGGCCTTCGGCTTCTTTATGTGCCCGGAGGCTCTGAGAGGAGGCGCAGATGCTGATCACGGCAATGATCTTTTCGGGAGTGGTGAGGCCCAAAGACACCAGGGACAGTTTATTTTTGTACCAGATGGAAATGCCAGCTGTCCGAAGCCGCCAGTACAAGGGATCCCACGTGCCCTGTTTGATCTCATACGCACTCGCACAAGCCCCTGCAAATGTCGCCTGCTCCCAGCAGAAGAGGTCCCCGTTCGCTCAGGTGTGCAGGCCCAGCAAGCCGGGGGCGGGGTGTGTGGCAATGCACCTGCTGCCCCTTTTCCTTCCTTAGGGACACCCAGCCTCCAGCCTCGTGTTTACCCGTCCTTGTGTTAGGACTCACGCAGTAGCACAGGTGTGGTTCTGGGATCCACGTTTTTTCTTAAATACCTATTTGTTTTCATTTATCTATTTATTTATTTGCCAAGCAGAGCCACAGAGAGAGTGGGAGAAGCAGAGAGAAGGAGAGAATTTTCAATTGGCTCATTCACACCCCAGATGGCCACAACAGCCAGCTCTGGGCCAGGAGAAAGCCAGGAGCCTGGAATTCCATCCTGGTCTCCCGCATGGGTGGCGTACACGTGGGTCGTCTTCCGCTACTTTCCCAGGTGCCTTAGCCGGGAGCTGGGTGGGAAGCAGAGCAGGAGGGACTTGAGTCAGCACTCCCATATGGGATGCCGGTGCTGCAAGGGGCAGGGTTACCCCTCTCTTTATCTTACGTGTTCACGGTATCAGGCAGGTTCGAGACTTCTGCTGTACAGCGTGTGTACATGGACACCCACACACACACTATGCACTTGTCTGCACACGTGCGTCCCTGGGCACACACACTCACACTGGCTTTGCCTGGGCCACCGCAGGAGCAGAGGCCTGAGAAGCAGTGGGCAGCACCAGGGACAGAGGCAGGGGGAGGAGAGGACAGCACTGGGCTCCTCCATCCCTGGGCCCTGGCCTCACACAGGTCTGTCCCAGGCGGGAAGCCAGGTCCATACCTCTCGACCCGGGACCCAGGACTCAGGACTCAGGGAGGCAGCTCATCTTGCACAGGCCTACCCTGGCTCAGGCCACAGCTGTGATCCCACCTTGGCAGGGTCAGGCATTGTCCCAGCATACAGCTTTAACCCTGGCACCCAGACATCCATGGGGCAGATCCAGGACCACACCCAGGCGGCTGGCTGCCTCTGCATCCTGATGATGGGGCTTCCTCTGGGCTTTCGGGAATCTCTGAGGTGTTTGTGCATAAACACAGCCTGTCAGGGGTCGGGAGTGGCGTGCACAGTGATGCCCGGGGGAGCTTGAGCAATGCTCACTGGTGGTCTGGTGTCGCCTGGCAGGTTTCGGGATAAGTTGCCCAGGGAGCCGGAGGTTGGGGGGCGGGAATCCTCAGGAAATGCCTTTGCTGCCCAAGCCCCCTCCCCGCCTGCCGCCATAGGGTATGCGATCTCCTGGGGCTCAGGCACTTCACCGTCACCATGGTTTAGGAAGCGGCAGCCAAGCGCATCAGGGCCCTGCCCTGGGTCCTCAAGCCTGTTGTGGCTTTGCCCTATGGTGGCTCTGAGCAGCCCGGCCCCTTCACTTCTCAGAACATAAAGAGCAGGAACATGGGCCCTGGCCTGTCCTGCCGTGTCCAGATGGGCTCACACAGGAGTAGCCATGTTCATCTCACGCAGCCCAGACTCCCCATGGCTCAGCTAGGTCGGCCTCTGCAGGACTGGAACCCCAGGGTCTCTCAATGCCTATGCCCTTGACAATGCATCAGGGGAAAGAACTGGAGGACCCTAACCCATTACATCCCGTAGCTGTTGGGGGGGCCCTGGGCCATGTGACACCACCAAGGTCCTGGGAAGGAAACCTGAGTGACACAGGATTTCTGTGGCTCCCAGATTGCACCTGCTCGCTACCAGGCAGGCCCGGAGGAGGGACAAGTGGCTCCTTCCCATCCTGTGTGCCCGCACCCCTCTCCCCGGCCCCACCCAGCCCCTGCCCGCTCCCTGAGCCTGTTCATAGAGTCACCCGTTCAGGTTGCCAAAAGCATCCTCAGCCGGTTCTGGAAACACCTGCCAAGCAGAAAGGAGGCGCGTCTGCCACCCTCCCCCCACCCCAGCAGATGTCTTTATCCAGCTGTAATTGACGTTTCCCAGCCATCTGTGGGTGCAAAGTGGCCTATACTCAGCGCAGGCTCCCTCTTTATGTCAAAACTGTAGGAGCCTCCTGGGCACACTTCACTGGGAAGCTCGGGTGGACCTGCAGCTCCTGTAGTGCGCTATGCTAACATGGTATCAGCCCAGGCCCTTCCTGCAAACACAGGTGGCAGTGGTCGGGGACAGCTGCTGGGACAGGATAGCCCAGGGCTCACCCAGAGAAGGGGCGCTCCAGGCAGTCAGGTTGGAGCCAGTCGGCCCGCCCAGCTGAACCCAGACATAGCAGGTTGAGGCCATGGTGGGGAAGGAGCTTGGAGTCCAGCAGGGGTTCTCAGCCTGGGATCACAGCCCCTGGGAGGAGGGATGTTGAGCCGTGATCCCAGGCCCACCTGTGCACAGGTCCTGTCTCGTCAGATGCTCTCAAAGGCAAGTCACAGTGCCAGACTCATCCAGTTGCCCATTTTGCAGATGGGAAAGCTGAGGTCCATAAAGCAGGCGTGTCTGCCCAGGTTCATAGGGTAAGTTGGTGCTGGACGTGGGCTTCTATTTCCCACTCTGAGGATCCCTGGGCTCTGCCAGAGGCCACACCACTGTGGGCGTACAGAGGCCAGGCAGGTGCCTGCCAGGGGACATCTGGGTTCTGGAGGAGGGTCCAGCAGACGAGGAAACACGCCATCCCCTGCCGGGGGCTCAGCGGCACGGCTGCAGCTTGGTGTTGCCGGGTCTTCAGGAGTTTTTCTTAGAGGTGAAATTCGCCGATCCTAAAATGCTGATTCATAGTTTTAAGCCAAAGGGAGGGGCACACCTGGTCCCGGGACTGCTGAGTTTGCAGCTTTGCGCTTGCCTCACTGAGGTCCCACTCTCTGGTTTGCAGGCGAAGGAGCTTGAACGTGGCGTGGCCGCTGGTAAGCTCCTTCCTACAGTTCCCTTACGCAGAAGTCAAAAGAGCTGCAGGGCGGGGCTGGTGCCCAGGAGGCCACGCCAGTTCTCCTTGGCACCCAGGGGCAGCCCTGCCCCACTCTGCCTGCGCCTTCTGCTTTTCCCTGTCGGTCCCAGCTGAGATGTCCCCTCTGCAGTGACTCATCGTTCTGCAGTTGTCCTGGCTGGAGGCAGGAGTGACAGGTTAAGGGGAAGTCTGTATGGGGCCCTGTGGGGTGCCCTGACCTCCCCCTGGGGCTTGGCTCGATCCCATCCCATCGCTCCCTCCAGAGAGTGTGAGATGAGGGCAAGGGGGCTAAGAAAGGGACAGCCCCAGAGTGCGAGCCGGAGAGACAGACAGGAGACAGATGTAGAGGGGAAGAGGGACGAGTGGCCTGGGGCAGAGGGAGGAGAGGAAGAGAGAGGAGAAGGCAAGAATCAGACAAACAGAAGTCACCCTGCTTATCTCTGCATTTGCTGTCTGAGGTTTCAGTTCCACCGCCCAAAACTGTTAAATGGAAAGTTCCAGAAATAATTGTTAAGTTTTAAACTGCGTGGTGTTGAGTAGTGCCTGGGACACACACCGTCCCTTTGTGAAGTGCAGCCACGCTGTGTACCCTCCTCCCACCGGCTGTGTGCCCGACCCCCATAGTCACTTGTAGGAGCCTTGGTTATCAGATTGACCGTGGAGATAGTGCGGGGCTTGTGTTCAGATCACCTTGTTCTGCTGAGTGACGGCCTCAGAGCGCAAGAGCAGTGGCGATGGCCATTCGGATACGCAGAGGAAAAGCTGTAATGTGTCACCTTTGAGGGAAAAGATGAAACTCCCACCCCCTTTTTTTTTTTTATTAAAAAGTTGATTTTCAGGGCCGGCGCTGTGGCATAGAGGGTAAATCATCTGCCTGCAATGCCAGCATCCCATATGGGTACGGGTTCGAGTATTCACCTGCTGCTCTAGTTCCGATCCAGCTTTCTGCTGTGGCCTGGGAAAGCAGTAGAAGATGGCCCAAGTCCTTGAGCACCTGCACCCACATGGGAGACCCAGAAGAAGCTCCTGGCTCCTGGTTTCGGATTGGCACAGCTCTGGCCATTGTGGTCAACTGGGGAGCGAATCAGCGGATAGAAGACCTCTCTCTCTCTCTCTCTTTCTTTCTCTCTCTCTGCCTCTCTTCATTTAAAAAAATGAAGTTGATTTTCTAGTTTTCCTTCTCAGTTTGCTTTTCAGAAGGGATCTTATTTTTTTAAAAGATTTATTTATTTATTTGAAAGTCAGAGTTACAGAGGGAGGGAAGGAGGGAGGGAGGGAGAGAGAGAGAGAGGTCTTCCATTCTCTGGTTTACTCCTCAGATGGCTGCAACAGCCTGGGCTGGGCCAGGCTGAAGCCGGGAACCAGGATCTTCTACCAGGTCTTCCACATGGGTACCAGGGGACCAAGCACTTGGACCATCTTCCACTACTTTCCCAGGAGCATCAGCCAGAACTTGAACTGGCATCCACATGGATTGCCAGTGCTGCAGGTGGCAGTTTTACCCACTGCACCACAACAGGGACCCCCGAGGTGAGAGCTCTTGACTAAATACGGAAAGAAAAGACTTCATGCTGAGGTTGCTAAGATCTCCAGTAGGAATAAATCTTCAGCCTTGGCATGGTGCAGAAGGAAAAAGAAATTCACACAAGTATTGCTGTTGCATTCAAACTGCAGTGTGTGCTAAGTGCGTCATTGAGATGGGAAAGGCATCAAGTCTGCATGCTCGTACAGGGGAAAGCCGTACATACAACGGGCTTGGTGCTGTCCATGGTCTCACGCTGCCTCTGGGGCCTTGGAACTGATCCCCCATGGATAATGGGATGACTACTGTGTAGAAGGGATGGTCAGAGCGCCAGAGAGGAGATAGAAGGGGCTGGAGGGGACAGGGAAGAGAGAGAGGCAGAGACGCAGAGAGAAACAAGACTGACACAGGCAAGGAGACGTGGTGTGAGGGAAGGAGAGGGGAGAAGGCAGATCAAAACCCAGGTGAGGGGCTAAGGTTGTGGCGGAGTAGGTTAAGCCGCTGCCTGCAAGCTGGCGTCCATGGGAGCGCAGTTCAAACCCCAGCTGCTCCACTTCTGAGCGGATTCCTGCCAATGCGCCTGGGAAAGCAGTGGCAGTTGGAAACCAGGATGGAGTTTTAGGCTCCTGGCTTTGATCTGGCCCAACCCTGACCACTGCGGCCATTTGGGAGAGTGAACCAGTGAATGGAAGATATTTTTTCAAAAGAAAATGTTTTAAAGACATCACTACTTTTGAAGAGGATAAAAAACACAGGAGGGGGCCAAGTGAAAACACCTCCCCTGCAGTACCCCCAGGCAAACGCTAGGGGGAAGCACTTACAATACTACAGGCTCCCTTATCCTTTCCTCCCCGTGGCTGGAGGCATGGGAGCCATTGGTTGGCATTCGTGTCAGCTCTGCTTTCTGGACCCCACAGCAGCATCTCAGGAACACAAGGAAAGAGCAGGCCCTTCATAAAGCAGCTTTTCACGGTTATCCACAGGTACGCACGTGCACGTACACAGCTCGATCCAGCTTCCAGGGGTGGCTCCAGGTGTCCAGGGCATCCACTGAGTGGCCTTTCACTGCAGGTGGCGGCTCTTGGTACCAGAGAGGCAGGAACACATACCGGGCACTGGTGTGCTGCTCACAAGGGAGACCTGGAAGAAGCTCCTGGCTCCTGGCCTCAGATCTGCACAGCTCTGGCTGTTGCGGCCAATTGGGGAGTGAACCAGCAGATGGAGGACCTCTCCCTCTCTCTCTGCCTCTGCTCTCTCTGTGCAACTCTGACTTTCAAATAAATAAATCTTAAAAAAAAAAACACTTCTGTACAAGGGTGGATGATGTGGTACAGTGGTTAAGCCACTGCTTGGGACACCCACATTGCCTACCGGAGTGCCTGGTGTTGAGTCCCAACTCCGCTTCCCATCTAGACTCTTGCTAATGTGCCTGGGAGGCAACAGATGGTGGTCCAAATACGTGGGTCCCTGCCGTCCTCATGGGAGACCCAGATGCCATTCCTGGATCCTAGCTTCTGCCTGGCCCTGCCTTGGCTGTTGCAGGCATTTGGGGAGTGAATCAGTGGATGGACGATCTCTTTCTGTCTCTCTCTTTGTGTGTCACTCTGCCTTTCAAATAAATGAATCTTCTTTTTAAAATAAAAATAAATAGGGGCCAGCATTGTGTCACAACAGGTTAAGCCATCACGTGTGATGCCAACATCCCACATGAGCACCAGTTTGAGTTCTGGCTGCTCCACTTCAGATCCAACTCCTTGCTGATGTGCCAGGGGGATATCCGAAAAAGGTGGCCCAAGTGTTTGACCCTTGCCACACACATGGAAGACCCAGGTGGAGCTCCAGGCTCCTGGCTTTGGCCTCGTCTAACTCTGGTCATTGAGGCCATCTGGGAGTGAAGCAGCAGGCAAAGGTCTCTGTCTTTCCTTCTCTCTGTGTAACTCTGTATTTAAAAACAAAAACGAAAGCATATCTCTAACCAAACTGAAATACAGTAAATGGAAATACTGTACAAGTGCATTAGAATATGCACTCGTTCTTGCATGCCCTGTATTAGTATAGCTGCTATACATTTATCCATGCACAGAGCTGTATGCACATACCGTGTATTCTAATTCGCTAGGCCATTTAAGTGTCCACCAAGGGTAATTTGGACTAAACAGTCATCCCTCGGTACCCACGGGGAACTGGTTTCAGTTGGCCCTCCCCCACCAGATACCAATATCTCAAATGCCCTATAAAAATGGCCAAGTGTTTACATAGAACCTAGGCACATTTTCCAGAATATTCTATTTCCAGAATATTCTAAATCATTTCTAAGTTAGTGGTAATATCTAGCACATCATAAATGCTATGTAAGCAGTTGTCATAAGTTGTTCAGAGATCAATGAGAAGAAAAAACTCTCTCCATGTTCAGGCCAGTGCAATGATTTTCTTCGAGTATTTTCGGTCTGTGGTTGGTTGAATCCGTGGAGGTGAAGGCTAGCTGTACTGGAAGTTCACCTTGCCTACTGAGCACTTGTCTCTAACGCCCACAGGAGATCAGACCTGGCTGTACCTGATCCCATGTCTGTGCCACACGCTCCACTGGGCATAGCTTGTGAGCGTGGTTTCCAGTTGGGGGAGTCCTATACGCACAGGCTGGGGCTGTGTGGTGAACCATGCCATTTGGGAGGTGAAATGACACCCAGAGGGCTTCATGGAGGAGGGCACACTGGAGCAAGTTATCCAAGTGGGCCTGGAGGTGGCTGTGGGCTCTGCAGGCCGGGCTCAGTCTGTTCAGTCACCTAACATCTCAGTCATGCTGGTCACCCAGCAGCTGCCATTTCTCTGTCATCCTCGCTGGCAGAGCCTGATTTTGTTCCTGGCTCCAGGAAAGATCGCCCAGCCCTTGCCCTAGCCGCAGCATACCCCCCCACCCCAGGGAGGGGAGTTGTGGGTGGTTGAGGTCATTTGCCAAGGTCTCAGTCCATGTGCCAGTGGTGGGGTTGGGCACTGAAGTGTGTCGTGCTGTTATCTACTGCAGCCTAACAAACTTGGCCACAACTGACATCAACCATCATTGATCCTGCTCCATGGATCTGTAGCTGGGGCAGGACTCCGTGTGACAGCTGGGCTCTGTTCCCTGAGAATCAGCTGGGGCTATTTGACTGGGACTGGAGGATTTCGTCTGAGGGCTCGCTCGCCTGGCTGCCAGGCTGGTGCTGCCTCCGAGCTGGGGGCCAGGGGCTTCAGCTCCTCCTTGTCTGGGCCTCCTCAGGCCGGGCAACCTGACTTCCAAGGACTCAGCAGCTGAAGCTGACCGATGTCTAAGGTCTGGACCTGGAAACAACACGATGCCCATTTTATCATATTCTGCTGATCCAGTTGTCACCGAGGTCGCATGGACGGGAGGGCTGTGTCAAAGTGTTCAAGCTGCTGAAGCCAATGGGACGAGGCGAGAAGCCTGCCGTGGGTCATTGCCAGGAAAGCTTCCTCTGCTCTCAAAAACAGCTGCAAACATAACATAATGAGGGACCACGTAGGAAACGTGAAGAGTGAAGACGATCAGCCACCTGCCCCTGCTGAATCTGTTCACCAAATTCAGAGAAAGGAGATAACATGTACAATGCCTCTCCCGGTTGTTGTCACTGGGATCATTACAAAGCATGCCCAAATTGCATCTAATGGTGTGATTTTACTTAAAGCCCCTTAGGATCCCTCTATTTGATGGGAAAACTCAATACGGTCAAGATGTCAATTCTTCCCAGATTAAAGTGGATATTTGACGCAATAGCATTGAGACTGGGGATGAGAAGGAGGTTGTAAGGTTCGCCTGGAGGAACTAATGCGAAAAATCAAACAAGAACATTTTGAGAGAGCATAAACGCTTTCACAGGACACACAACTGTGTATACAGGGGGGTCTCGTCTCCTGAGTATTAATAGGAAGAGATTGGAAGCAACTTGAATGTCTTTCAACAGAGAAGCAGTTAAATAAGTGTGGGCAGCTGTCCTGCCAGGGTTTAGATCTCAGTATGGGTGCCCCCCGCAGGTTCTTGTGTTAAAGACTTGGTCCTCACAGAGAGGGAGAGGGAGAGGGAGAGGGAGAGGGAGAGGGAGAGGGAGAGGGAGAGGGAGAGGGAGAGGGAGAGGGAGAGGGAGAGGGAGAGGGAGAGGGAGAGGGAGAGGGAGAGGGAGCTATCTTCCTTCTGCTGGTTCACTCCCCAGATGGCCACAATGGCGGGAGCTGAGCCAGGCGGGAGCCAGGAGCCAGGAGCTTCCTCCCGGTCTCCCATGTGGGTGGCAGGGACACAAGCACATGGACCATCTTCTGCTGCCTTTTCCAGGTCATCAGCAGGGATGCTGGATTGGGAGTGGAGCAGCCGGACCTGAACCCATATGGGATGCTGGTGCTGTAGGTGGTGGCTTCACCTGCTGACCCACAGTGCCAGCCCTGTCCCCCAAATCTTACATCAGTGGTACTAGGAAGGTAGAAATTTAATCCAATTATGGTGTTAGAGGTGGGGCCTTTGACAAGTGATGAGGGTCTACTATGTTGTTAGGGTAGATGTACCCTTGAGCAAATCATGGTGGCTTTATAAGAGGCAGAGAGCTGGTGTGGTGTTGTAGTGGGTAAAGCTGCCACCTGCAATTCTAGCATCCCATATGGACACTGGTTCCAGTCTGGCTGCTCCACTTCCAATCCAGCTCCCTGCTAATATCCTGGAAAAGCAGCAGAAGATGGCCCAGGTGCTTGGACCCCTGCACCCACATGGGAGACCAGGAAGAAGGTTTTAACTCCTGGCTTCGGGCTGGCCCTGACCTGGCTGTTGCAGCCATTTGGGAAGTGAACCAGTGAGCAGTGAGTGGATGATCTCTGTCTGTCTCTCTGTAATTCTGACTTTTGCCCTCTCTCTCTGTAACTCTTTCAAATAAATAAATAAATCTACAAAAAGAGAGACATGGACAAGCACACCATATGGTCATGTGATGTTCTGTGTCACCCTCAGTGCTCTGCCAGCAAGAATCCCAGCACCAGAGGCCAAACCAATGGGTTTACCTGATCTTGGATGTGACTCTCCAGAACTCCGAGCCAAAAATAAACCTCTTCCCTTCATATGTAGTCTGTCCTGGGGATTTAGTTGTAGTAAAAGAAAGCCTACTAAGGCACAGCATTTCTGCTAACCAGAGATCAAAGTCAACAGCAAGAGGAGGTTGGAGCCATGACACTCACAGGGAAGCAAAGCTGAATGGACCCATACCTGGAACCTCAATGTTCCTGGGGTATTCTTTCTTTGTAGTGTGAATCAATAGTTTGGGTGTCCCCCTACCCAAGGCTCAGTAGGTCCCTGAGGTTCTCTGGCAGTACCTGATAATGATTCATGTGAGGAGGTCTGAAAAGGGTGAATGAATGCCTGTCAGTGTATCTTCTGGGCACGCCACAGCTAATAAGGCTCTTCCATCTCGCATCCTTTGCTCTACTCGCTCTGGAAAAGCCTCTGAGCTGGGCCATATCTTGAGGAAGCTGCAGATTCCCTGCCCTCCAGGTGCTCAGAGCCTATATGGGAACCAACAGAAGCAAGCACAGAAATGCAATGGCTCATGCATTTGGAAAATACAGGGATGGGGGTGGCGGGGTCCCTGTCACCAGCAGCCTCTCTTTCAGTGGGTCTCAGGGCTCCTCTTGGGGCGTCCCACCTATGTTCCTTCCTGCTTTGGAAGGTTTTCCTGCATGCAGTAGGAGAACATGGATTTTGTCAACCATCAGGCTTAAATCATTCCATCTGAGCAAGCTTAGAAGACTCCAATCAACCTCCTGTTTCCATATGCAAAATCCCAGGGAGGGAGACTGACGGACCCAGCTTGTGTCATGTGCCCCTGGAGCGCCACTCATTATGGCTGGGGGATGGAATCTCACACTTGGTCAAATGTGTGTGATGTATGGGTGTTTACACATATCATTTAAGACAAACATATAGACAGATTAATAGAGAGTGGCGTAACAATATTACTACAAACTCGGCAGCATAAGACGCACATATTTGTTATCTCACAGTTCCTGTGGGGCAAGAGAGCGGAAGTGCTTAGCTGGTCCCTCGACAAGTCTGCAGTGCAGGTGCGGTGGGGGCCAGGTCCTCATCTGGAAGCAGCCCTGGATGGATCCACTCCCAAGCTCATGCAACCCTCGGCAGAACCCAGTTCCTTGCACTTACAGCACTTGGGGCTCACTTTCTGTGCTTGCTGACAGCTCCGCTCAGTTTGCAGAGGCTGGTCTCAGCTGGGTCCCCCCACGGCCACCTAGATCAGGGAAAACTCCAGTGAGACAGGTGCTCCGCTCCCATGTGACGTAGTCACACCGTTGTGGACATAGAAGCACACACATCCCATCACCTTTGCTGTATTCCATGGGTAGATGTGAGTCACAGGTCATACCAAGAGAAGCCAAAAAGAGATGGGGTTCTACCGGGGCATGGATGCCAGGAAGCAGGGATCATGTGGGCACCTTAACAGCACACCACATAGAAAATATGCTGGCTATTGAATAGTTTACTATATCATATATATTATGTATATGTCTACTGAATACTCATACACAGACATATATATATAATATTTATGTCTTTCAAATAGTTTATAGGATATATGTAAATATATATATGAGGGCTTTGCAAAAAGTTCATAGAAAATGGAGTAAAAGTAAATTTATTTTTGGTGCAAATGCTTTTTAATTTTTTTTAAAGATTTATTTATTTATTTACTTGAAAGGCAGAGTTGCAGAGAGGTAGAGGCAGAAGCAGAGAGAGAGAGAGAGAGAGAGAGAGAGGTCTTCCATCTGCTGGTTCACTCCCCAAATGGCTGCAACAGTGGAGCTGGGCCAGACTGAAGCTAGGAGAAAGGGCTTCTTCTGGGTCTCCCACATGGGTGCAGGGGCCCAAAGACTTGGATCATCTTCCACTACTTGTCCAGGTGCATTAGCAGAGAGCTGGATTGGAAGTGGAGCAGCCAGGACTCAAACCAGCGCCCATTAGGGATTCTGGCCCTGCAGGCAGTGGCTTTACCTGCTATGCCACAGTGTCAGCCCCTTTAATTTTTTTAAAAAGATTTATTTTATTTATTTGAAAAACAGAGTTACAGAGAAAGGTAGAGACAGAGAGAGAGGTCTTCTATCCACTGGTTCACTCCCCAGATGGCCACAACCATTGGAGTTGTGCCGATCTGAAGCCAGGAGCCAGGAGCTGCTTCCGGGTCTCCCACACAGGTGCAGGGGCCCAAGGACTTGGGCCATCCTCCACTGCTTTCCCAGGCCATAGCAGAGAGCTGGATCAGAAGTGAAGCAGCCGGGACTTGAACCGGTGCCCGTATGGGATGCCAGCACTACAGGCAGCGGCTTTACCCGCTACGCTACAGCGCTGGCCCCTGCAGGTTGCAGTTTTATCCACTATGGCACAGACAGCCCCTACAGTAAATTTTAAAATAATCACAGATCTATAAAATGTAGTAGTATAACAGAAATCTACAAATATATAGATTTTATAAATCTATATAAATACAGTTCTATGAAATTATAGTAATTTTAAAAAGTTATATTACTATAACAGTAATAACAGTTATATTACTATAACAGTAAAAACATTTATTTTATTTATTTGAAAGAGTTACACAGAGAGGTAGAGAGAGAGCGAGAGGTGTTCCATCCACTGGTTCCCTTCCCGAATGGCTGCCATGGCTGGAGCCCAGAATCAGGAACTTCTTTTGGGTCTCTCATGTGGGTGCAGGGGCCCAAGCACTTGAGCCATCTTCTGCTGCTTTTCCAGGCACATTAGCAGGGAGCTGGATCAGAAGTGGAGCAGCCAGGACTTGAACCAGGTCTATATGGGATGCCGGCTGCAGGCCAGGGCTTTAACCCACTGCACCACTGCAACAGCCTCATAGTATAACATTCTTTTTTTTTTTTTTTTTTTTTTGACAGGCAGAGTGGACAGTGAGAGAGAGAGAGACAGAGAGAAAGGTCTTCCTTTGCCGTTGGTTCACCCTCCAACGGCCGCTGTGGCCGGCACGCTGAGGCCGGCGCACTGCGCTGATCCGAAGCCAGGAGCCAGGTGCTTCTACTGGTCTCCCATGTGGGCGCAGGGCCCAAGCACTTGGGCCATCCTCCACTGCACTCCTGGGCCACAGCAGAGAGCTGGACTGGGCAATCAGGAGTGAATCTGGCGCCCTGACTGGTACTAGAACCCGGTGTGCCAGCGCCGCAGGCAGAGGATTAGCCTATTGAGCCGCGGCGCCAGCCAGGGTAGTATAGACTCTTTAATGATATTGATTCTTCCGATCCATGAGCAAGGTATATCTTTCCATTTTTTTGTGTCCTTGATTATTTCTTTCAACAATATTTGATAATTTTCATTGTAGAGCTCCTTCACTCCTTTGGTTAAATATATTCCTAAATATTTGGGGATTTTTTGTGACTATTGTGAATGAGACTTCTTGCCTGATTTCTCTTGCAGTGAGTTTATTAGAATATAAAAAAGCTACTGGTTTTGTATGTTTATTGTGTAACCTGTGAAGTCACTGAATTGATTTGTCAGTTCTAACAGCTTTTTGGTGGACTGTTTTGGTTTTTCCATGTACATGATGTCATCTGCAAACAGTTACAATTTTACTTTCTCTTTTCCAATTTTGATGTCCTTTATTTCTTTCTCCTCCCTAATTGCTCTTGCTAAAACTTCCAGTATAGAAAGTATAGAATAAGAGTGGCAACAGTGGACATCTTGTCTTGTTCCAGATCTGAGCGGAAATGCTTTCAGCTTTTACCCCTACAGGGTGATATTGGCGGTTGGTTTGTGATATAGTATTTACAATTTTGAGGTATGTTTCTTCTATACCTAATTTGTGGAGGGTTTTTATCATGAAGGGGTGTCGAATCTTATCAAATGCTTTCTCTGCATGTTGAGATGCCCACATAGTCTTTGTTGTTCATCCTGTGGTTGTGATTTATGATGTTATTGATTTGCAAATGTTGAATCACCCTTGCATTTCTGGAAGAAACCTTACTTGAAAATGACATCGGATCTTTTTGATGTGGTTTTGGATTCAGTTTGCCAGTATTTTGTTGAGTATCTTTGCATCTATGCTCATTAAGGATATAGGCCTAAGACCTATTTTAATATTTTATCTTTGCAAAAAATTGTAATTAAAGATGTTATTTAGGGGCTGGCACTGTAGCGTAGCAGGTAAAGCCACCACCTGCAGTGCTGGCATCCCATCTGGGCGCTGGTTCAAGTACCAGCTGCTCCACTTTCAGAGAGTACCAGCTCTCTGTTATGCCCTGGGAAGGCAGTAGAAGATGGCCCAAGTGCTTGGGCCCCTGCACCCACGTGGGAGACCTTGAAGAGGCTCCTGGCTCCTGGCTTCAGATCAGCCATTTGGGGAGTGAACCAGTGGAGGAAGACCTCTCTTTCCGCCTCTCCCTCTCTCTGTCTGTAACTGCCTGTCAAATAAACAAATAAAATATTTTTGTAAAAAAGAAAAAAGATGTCATTTTTAAAACGTAAAAAAAATATATAGGTCTGTGGTTTTCTTTTCATGTCATGTCTTTCTTTTATTTTGGTGTCAAAATGATGCTGGCCTCATAAAAAGAGTTTGGCAGAGTCCACCCTGTTCAGTATTTTGGGATAGTTTGAAAGTATTTGTGTTAGTTCCTCTTCAAATGTTTTGTGGAATGTGGTATTAAAACCAAGAGGTCTTTTCCTTGATGGAAGAATTTTAATTACTGCTTTGATCTCATTGCTTGTTATAGGTCTGTTTACATTGTCTCTATCTTTTTTATTTAATCTTGGTAGTTTAGATGTACCCAGGAATTTTACAATTTATAAGTATATACTCTTTCATGTGAGTTTCTTATTATCCTTTGTATTTCAGAGGTGTTGGTTGTAATGTCTCCTTAAAAAAAAAAAATTTATTGGGGCCGGTGCTGTGGCTCAATTGGTTAATCCTCTGCCTGTGGCGCTGGCATTCCATATGGGCTCCGGGTTCTAGTCCCAGTTGCTCCTCTTCCAGTCCAGCTCTCTGTTGTGGTCCCAGGAAGGCAGTGGAGGATGGCCCAAGTGCTTGGGCCCCTGCACCCGCATGGGAGTCCAGGAAGAAGCACCTGGCTCCTGGCTTCAGATCGGGGTAGCTCCAGCCATAGTGGCCATTTAGGGGGTGAACCAATGGAAGGAAGACCTTTCTCTCTCTCTCTCTCACTGTCCACCTGTCAAATAAATTTTTAACAAAAAGCTTAAAAAAAAGTTTACCATTAAAAAAAAAAGATGTATTTATTAATTTATTTGAGAGGCAGAGAGAGGGAGGGAGGGAGAGAGAGAGGTCTTCCATCCTCTGGTTCACTCTCCAAATGGCTGAAACAGCTGGAGCTGGGCCAATCCAAAGCCAGGAGCCTGGAGCTTCTTCCTGGTCTCCTACATAGGTGCAGGGGTCCAAGCACTCAGGCCATCTTCTACTGCTTTCCCAGGTCATAGTAGGGAGTTGGATCTGAAGTGGAGCAGCCGGGACTTGAACTGGTGGCCATATGGGATGCCAGCACTGCAGATGGTGGCTTTACTCTACACCACAGCGCCAGCCCCATGTAATGTCTCCTTTCTCATCTTTAAGTTTAATGAGGTTTTTCTCTTTTTTTTCTTTGTTAGTCTTGCTAGAGGTTTATCTATTTTGTTTATTTTCTATTTTTGTTTTGTTGATCTTTTGTATGGTTCTTTAGTTTCAATTTCATTTATTTCTGCTTGGACCCACATTATTTCACACCTCTGACTTCAAGATGAATCATCAAATCTTTTTTTTTTTTTTAGAGTATTTTTTTTAACAGGCAGAGTAGACAGTGAGAGAGAGAGAGAGAGACAGAGAGAAAGGTCTTCCTTTACCGTTGGTTCACCCCCCAATGGCCGCTGCAGCCAGTGCGCTGTGCTGATATGAAGCCAGGAGCCAGGTGCTTTTCCTGGTCTCCCGTGGGGTGCAGGGCCCAAGCACTTGGGCCATCCTCCACTGCACTCACTGGCCACAGCAGAGAGCTGGCCTGGAAGAGGGGCAACCGGGACAGAATCCGGTGCCCTGACCGGGGCTAGAACCTGATGTGCCGGCGCCGCAGGTGGAGGATTAGCCTATTGAGCTGTGGTGCCGGCCCAAATCATCAAGTCTTTAATTTGAAACAGTTCATTTTAAATGTAAGCACTTAATGCCATAAACTTCCCTCTTAATACCGCTTTTGCTGTATCCCACAGGCTTTTTTTTTTTTAAGATTTATTTATTTGAAAGGCAGAGCTACAGAGAGGCAGAGAAAGAGAGAGAAAGAAAGAGAGAGAGGTCTTCCATCTGCTGGTTCACTCCCCAGATGGCCGCAATGGCATGAAGGTTTAGGGGCCCAAGCACTTGCTTCATCTTCTACTGCCCTCCCAGGCCACAGCAGAGAGCTGGATTGGAAAAGGAGCAACCAAGTCTTGAACTGGCACCCATACGGGATGCCGACACTGCAGGCAGCGGCTTCACCCACTATGCCACAGTGCTGGCCCCTCTCATAGGCTTTGGTATGCTGTTTTCATTTACTTCAAGAAAGTTTTCATTTTCTTTTTTTAAAAAATATTTATTTATTTATTTATTTGGAAAGCAGAGTTACAGAGGGGCAGAGGCAGACAGAGAGAGAGAGATCCTCCATCTGCTAATTGACTCCCTAAATGGTCACAAAGCCAGGAGCTTTGTGACACACCGGATTCTAGTCCCGGTCGGGGTGCCGGATTCTGTCCCGGTTGCCCCTCTTCCAGGCCAGCTCTCTGCTGTGGCCCAGGAGTGCAGTGGAGGATGGCCCAAGTGCTTGGGCCCTGCACCCCATGGGAGACCAGGAAAAAGCACCTAGCACCTGGCTCCTAGCACCGCGGCAGCCATTGGAGGGTGAACCAATGGCAAAGGAAGACCTTTCTCTCTGTCTCTCTCTCTCACTGTCCATTCTGCCTGTCAAAAAAAAAAAAAAAGTGAAAGAGAAAAAGGTATTTTCCAGGTAAGCAAAAACAGAGAATTCACCACCATCAGACTGCCTCACAACAAATTCTGAAGAGAGTCCTGCATTAGAAGTGAGCATCATAAAATTGCATGACACTGGGACCAGTCCTGTGGTGCAGCAGGTAAAGCCACCACTTGCAGCACTGACAAGTGCCAGTTCAAGTCCCAGCTGTGCCCCTGCACCCACATAGGAGCCTTAGAAGAAGCTCCTGGCTCCTGGCTTCCCAGCCCTGGCCATTGCTGCCATTTGGGGAGTGAACCAGTGGATGGAAGATCTCACTCTCTGTCTCTCCCCCTCTATCTGTAACTCTGCCTTTCAAATAAGTGAATTTGAAAATTTGACACCACCAAATTCACTAACAGAGTAGGTATATCAGTGCCCAATCAATAAAAGGACAGGTGTTAGTTCTTATCTATTAATCCTAATCTTGAATGTAAATGGATTAAATTCTCCAGCCAAAAGATTTAGGTTGGCTGAATGGATAAAAACCACAGCCTTTACTATATGCTGCCTACAAGAAACTCACTTCACAAAGACACATACAGACTTAAAGTAAAGGGCTGGAAAAAGATATACCAGGCACGTTTAAATCCAAAACAAGCAGGAGTAGCTATCCTGGATTCAGATATAACAGACTTTAAATCAAAAACTGTAAAAAAGAGACAAAGAAGGACATATTTTGATAAAAGGTTTGTTTCAGCAAGAAGATATAACATCATAAATATTTATGCACCCACACAAGACCGCCTAGATATATACAGCAAACACTACTAAACATAAAGGGAGAGACAGACTCCAATACAATGATAGTGGGTGACTTCAACACTCTGCTCTCATCAATGGTGCACAAATTTTTGACAACATGCATTTTTTTTAATAATACACATTTCTCATGAGCTGTGATTTGTTCTAGACAAATCCTGTAGTAGCCTCCCATCAAATGTGGCATGCTAGTTAGCATCTGTTGCCCAGTAGCTGTGTGCTAATTACCCACTTTAATACTCATAACTCTGAGATAGATACCATTTTCCAAGTTTTAGAGATTAGAAAACCGAGACTCAGGGAAGCCAAGTGAACTGCCCAAGATCAGATACCTTAATATTGGCACAGGGAGATTTAAGTGTATCTGACTGTAACTCATCCACTGCTTCTCCTCCATCAAGATGCTAACAGATAAGGCAAGACCTTCCTCCCTAGATGTTGCCTGGTGAAGCCAGCTGTCTGTAGGCTTAAACACAACTGCCCTCTCCTCCAGTACCTGCCACTCTGGGCCACTGCCCATGACACAAGTGCCATTGAGCCCACGTAAACAGTTATCACTCCCTGTCTTCCTCCCCACCCCACATATTCTTTCTTTGGTTCCATTCAGATGGGTGCTGTACTCAGCACTGCCTCAAGGTGGTGCTGTCTGGAAACTAGAGGGAGTGGCCCATCTTTGGTTTCTTCTCCCAAAGTCCATAAAAGTCCTAAGATTTGTCGGTAGACAATGTTCTGGAGAAGCAGAACAGAAAGGAGGGGATTCTCCTTTCTCCAACACCCCAGGAATAGAGACGAATTCTCTCTGGCTTGGGAGAGAAGAAAGGGGCGTCAGGACCGCTGGGCATTGCTTCTTGTACACCTGAATTTGTGACCCGAGATTCACCAATTCTCACAACTTTGGCGTGTGTTTCCAACCCATGACCCCTCCTCTGAGCCAATTCTTTCCCTCCCACCAGGGGTTGGTCTGTTCATCGATATTTTTGGCTGCTGCATCAAAAAATATATAAACAAATAGGATTAATAAATAAAAGCATATTTTTTAGAGATTTTTTTCATTTATTTGAAAGGCAGAGATACAGAGAGAGGAGGATAGAGAATTCTTCCATCCACTAGTCCATTCCCCAGATGGCCCTAACAACTGGGTCTGGGCCAGGCTGAAGACAGGAGCCAGGAGCTTCTTCTGGGTCTCCCACATGGATGCAGGAGCCAAAGAACTTGGGCCATCCTCCACTGCTTTCCCAGGTGCATTAGCAGAGAGCTGGATAGGAAGTGGAACAGCTGAGACTCGAATGGGCACCCATATAGGATGCTGGCGCTGAAGGCCATAGATTTAACCTACTGCATTCAGCGTCAGCCCCAAAAGTGTATTCCTTTAAGATTCATTTATTTATTTGAGAGGCAGAATTACAGAGCGAGAGAGCAGGAGAGAGAGAGATCGAGATCTTGCATCCACTGGTTCATTCCCCAAATAGCTACACCAGCAGCAGCTGGGCCAATCTGAAGCCAGGAGCCTGGAGCTTCTTCCAGGTCTCCCACATGGGTGCAGGGGCCCAAGCACTTGGGCCATCTTCTACTGCTTTCCCAGGCCATCAGCAGGGAGCTGGATCGGAAGAGGAGCAGCCGAGACTCGAACCGGCGCCTGTGTGGGATGCTCATCCAGTTGCTCTGCCTTCCTGCCGCTCTGAGGAGCTGTGCTGGCCCCAGAACCCTGTGGTTATTCCTCCCTCCACCTCGAAGCACAGCAGACTTTTCGGGAGTGGCAGCGGCAGGAGGTTTCTAGGTTGGAGAGAGGACCCTGCCTGGGTTGTGCCTGAAGCGTCTACTCTTCTAGTCCACGTTCACCTGACAGGAAACGCTGTCAGTCTCAGGCTCTGTCAGCCTCAGCCCTGCCTCGGGTCCCTGAACCGCTCCGTCCGTCCCTTGCTGTCCTTTCTGGCCTGCGCGTTGCTGACCTGGGTGGGTCCTGGCAAAGCCTCATCGGTGTTCACAGCTGGCATCTCTGCTCACCGTCCTCCACCCTGGTCTGCCATCAGAGCCCACGGGCATTCGTTCACTCACTCAAGTACCGGTCAAGCTCTGCCACGGGCCAGGCTCCGCTCCAGGCAGGTGGATCCCTGCCCTCATGGAACTTACATAGACAGAGGAAGTGACAGTTAGCTGACATGACAGAAATACACCAGCATGAGCTAGATGAGGTTATGGGAAAAGGGCACAGGGTTCAACAGAGGCTAGAGGAGGGCTGGAGGAGCTCAACCGAATGGGCAGAGGATGTAAAACATTCAGGGTCAAGGCACAGCCTGTGCAAAGGCCCTGAGGCAGCTAACTTCCAGAAAAGAACGACCCACACAGCAGGCCTCTCTCATCTGACTCGTTCCTGCCAGCCTTAGTAGAATCTGGGATGGGTCCCTCCTGCACCCTCGGCCTCCCGCCTCACCACTTCTGAGTTGGATATGCTGTCACCTCCAGGAGGTTGGGCCTTCCACCCCTAATCCTTTGCCTGAATCATTCCCATGGGTTCTTCAGGATTCAGCTCCAGTCTCTGGAAAGCTGGGCTGGGTCTTGTCCTGTTTGTCCCTTCAAGGGCACCGGCTCCCTGGAGGTTTCCCCCACAGGACAGGTCAGGCCTTCCGCGCAGTCAGCTGTGTGGCCTCGGGCAAGTGTCTCAATGTCTCTGAGCTTCACTGTCTTCCTGAAGTGACACGGGGATGCTAACTGCATCCACCTCCTAAGGTTGCAACTGAATAAATCAATTAGACTTGAAAGTGGCAAAGCACGAGTGGAGCCTGGCACAGTCTTCCGTCTTCACCTACCGTGACCAGTTACTCTGTCACCGACACTGGTCTCCCCCCACCCCACCCCCCGCCCTGGGAAGGGCTGTAGAACCTTCTGGTCCAGTTGCCTGGGCCCCTCGCACCTGAGCATCCTGGCATCCCCTAACGGTGATGGATTCTGGCCTTTTCTCCCAGTTAGGGGCGAGGGCTGTGGCTGCTCTCCCTCCCCAGGCGCTCTCTCTCTCTCTCTCTCTCTCTCTCTCTCTCTCTCACTTTCTCACTCTTGCTCTCTCCCCAGGTGCCCCCTGCCGGCCTCCAGCAGGAGCAGCTCCCAGCAGCCCTGCCATGGAGCTGTGGGCAGGCACTGGAGGTGGGGGCAGGAGGAGGGGAGCCAGGCAGGGGCTCTAACAAGCCCCTCGGTGCAGTAGGAGGCGGCCAGACAGGAAAGGGCCCCATAATCTGAGACACAGAGGTGCTGGGGTGCCACCCCCTGGGGCATGGGCACACGATCCTCAAGTGCTAACAGGGGCCCGGGGAGGTAAGGAGACGCTCTCTGGGCAGCCCAGCAGGCAGAAGTGGGTCCCGTGCTGTTCTGACCTTTGTTCCAACACTTGATCCTTCTGGGGGCGGGCAGCCCCACGCCGAGCGTGCTGAGGGTCCCCAGGACCCTCTTTGGCCATCTCAGTCCTCCTCACCCTTGATGCTTCATTCAGGACTAGGGAGGGCAGCCAGTGCCCCGTGTGCGGGCTGGAAGGAGGAACAGAGCCCCGTGCTGAGGGGGTGGAGGGATTGGAGCTGGGTTCAGATCTCTGTTCCTCACCCAGAGCTGTGTGGTCTTCAGCCACCTGGCTCCTCTGAACCTCAGTGTTCCTGTGTGTGCAATGGGCCACTCGGTGCCTGCCTCCCTGGGTTGCTGTCAGTGAGCCACTGCATACAAAGGGTGGCCCGGTGATAGGTGCCTGCACGAGGGCGCAGAAACTGGGAAGACACTTCTTTGGAGTCTGCGTGTCCCTGGTGTTGCACGGTGCCACTCTGGCACCCTCCAGGTCCCCTGATGCCTGCCTCCAAACTGCTCAAGCCTCAGCCTGTGCCCCAAGGGGCTAGTCCCGGGGACAGGCAACTGTCCACTTGAGGGGACCCGGAGGCCACCTCTTCTGCCCAGCTCTCTGGGGGTCCTCTTCATCTCAGCCAGCCTAAAAGGACATCCAGGACACCAAAAAAAAAGTTGGAATTTCCTGGAATTTTTTGGGGGGAAGCCCCACACTGGTGAAGGGAGGACTCTTGAGGCCTGGGTGCCCCATATCCCTGGGCCAGTCCCTGGGATGTTCCCAGGCAGGAGGCCTGTGGGTTCCCACATTACCACATGAATGGGCCACAGGCTAGCAAATTGAAGTAATTACGGAGAGACAGAGTGGGAAGAACGCTGCCCCCACCCCCGGCCCCCCAGTGGCGGCTCCCACTAGGAGCTTTGTGAGTGGTAGTTGGGGGGGTGGTTGTGGGCCGGTTGCTCAGGCTGATTAGAAACCTCCTGGCCTTCTCGAGAGCCCTAAGTGATTGGTCCCGTTAATCTGATTACAATTTGCTGAGCCCCTCCAGCCGCTCTGAAGGGCTGTTCTCGAGCACCGGGCCCCGTGCGTGAGCACACACTCCCACACACACACACACACACACGCACGCGCCTGCTCTCACAGCACCCACGTGGGCCTGCTGGAGGCGGCCGCCACTTTCTCACCATGCCTCACCCCTACGGAAACCTCAGCTTGCCCCAGCTGCTGCCCAGGCCCCACTCTCCATGCCTCAAACCTCAGACACCCAGGGCCGACACAGCCCAACACACAGCAGGGTGGTCGCACACACAGCGCCCCCATTCTTCTGGGGCTGGCTCGGGGGTGGCTGTAATCCTGGGGCTCCTTGGGCCACAGTTCCCAGGGGGATTAGGCCCAGCAGGCCTAATCCCTGGGCTGAGCCTCAGTGGCTCCTTTTCCCATACTTGCTCCTGGCTGGAACCGGCCCAGCCTGGCCTTTCACCCCAAGTGCAGCACCCCTGGGTGGTAGCTCAGGCTCAGGGGCGGGTGGGCTCAAAGCTGGAGTCACTGCAAACACAGAGGCCCCGCGGGTTAGCCAGCCACCCCCTACCCTGGAGGTGAGGGTTGGGGACACATGACAGGGATGCGGAACATGTTATGGGGGTCCCCCCTGCATGACTCCCCAGCCTGGCCGTATTCTCCAGTTAGGGCGCCCGCCCTTTCCTAAAACCATCTGCGGCCAGGAGCCGGGGGCAGGGAACATGAAATGAGCCTCACCCTAGCACCATCCTTGGTAATGCCTGTGACCTTGAATGCCTTGCTTAGCCTCTCTGGGTGTTTCCTCACCTGCAAAATGGGAACGCTACAGCCTCTCCGTCCAGGCTGCTGGGAAGGTAAGTGACTCGGGGCGGTCAGTGCCCACTGCGTGGCTGCTGTCACCATAAGGGAGTTGGGAACAAGAGGGGGGCCTGGGCACAGCCACCAAACACCCAGGGCTGGGGGAGCAATCTCTGGGTGGCGGCCACTCCAGGGTTTGCAAAGCAGTCCAGCAGTTGCCAACAGCTGCAAGAGCTGACACATCGCGGGTCCCCCACGGAGGGGCTGGGCCGGACTCCGGGTGCAGCTGACACATCGCGGGTCCCCCACGGAGGGGCTGGGCCGGACTCCGGGTGCAGCCCGGACACTGCCTGGAGGCGGGGCGACTGCGGGACCCCGGCCCTCACCGCCCCCCCCCCCGCCGCCGCGTCCACTCCAGGGTCCGGGTCACGTCGTCGGGGAGGGCCCCGGCCCTCCGCCCCCGACCCCCGCCCGGAGCCTCGAGACCTGGCCTTGGCCCGAGAACAGCGGCGGCCTTGGGGCGCCTCGCGCCGGGCGGGGTGGGATCGGCCGACATCAAAGCCGTCGCCTGCGCCCCGCCGCGCCCCTCCTCCTTTGTCACAATGTTTTTCAATCCGGCGGAGCAAACTGTCCAATTAGAGCTGCGGCCTCCGGCTTCCATCTCTGCCGACGTTTAATTAACAAGCTCCTCTTGGCAGTGCTGACAAGTTCCAGAAACAGGTCGTAAAGGGTTTTTGTCTTTCCCCAGCATGGAAAATGAGGGGTGTTCCCCCGCGGCGACATGAAAAGGTTGCATTTCGACGCCCCGCCCCCGCCGGGCGGGACTCGCGAGGGGCGGGGTGGGGGGGCGGGGCCTGAGGCGGCGGCCCCGCCCCCCCAAGCGCCCCTGCTTCCCAGGAGCCTTTGCTCCGCCGAAGTTCCCGGTTCTGGGCCCGTTCTCGCCACGCCAGTCCTGCCCGCGGCGCCCGGGACCAGGAGGGCGCGAAGCTCGACCCGCGCATCCCAGGTGGCCCCGCTTTGGGCAGCCAGTCGGGCACAGGCTGCCTCTCCGCTGGCCACACCTGCTAGGGTTGTGTGGGTTCTGCTTGTGGGGTTTGCCCCAAGACTGTGGACCCCTGAGGCCGGGGACCACGTGGGCAGGGCGGGGAAGGAGAGAAAGGGCCGGAGGAGGGGACATGGGCCCGAAGGAACCACCCCGCGGAGCGTGGCCGAGTGGAGGGCACAGCGTGCTGGCAGCTGTCTCAGGAGGGGCTGGGTGCTTCTGGAACAGTTTCTGTGAGCTGAGGGGTCCCAGCCGAGCCCCTGCGGGGTGCCAGATTCAGCACCCTGGGAGGGTCAGGAGGTCAGGCCCCTGGGGTAATTTTCTCCCTGTTGGAGCAGTCACACACGTTTTACAACAGGGATGTTTATTCACGAGGCACTGAGCAGCATGGGGGGTGCCAGCCCAGGGAGTGGCGGCTGCTGGTTCAGTTGTCTCCGGCCAGAGCGCCCATGCACACCAGGCCTGCTTTTCTCGGGAGTGTGGCCACCAAGGGCCCACGCGAGACTGCCCTGCCACAGCCGCATCTTGGCTTGGATGCCCCCTTGGTTGGCCGCCGAGCCCTCCTTCCCCACCTGGGATCACACAGGGGGAAGAGGGGAGGCGCTCTGGGCCCCGTTGGCAGGCGGGGTGCTGCCCGCTTGGTCTTGAGTCCCCCGCTAGGTCAGCGTAGCCTGGAAAAGTCGAGCCTGCAAGGAGAAGCCGACAGCACCGGGTCACTGCCGGGGTCTGGCAGCCTCGGTGTTCCGTGGGCTCTCCTGGGTGGGAAGGGACCAGCCACAGCCTCGCTCTCCTCTCCCTAGAGTCCCACGTCCTCTCCTGCCTTGGCGCCCAGCCTCTTGCTCCCAACCCAGCTGTGGCCTCCAACGAGGTCAAATAACAATAAAAACAATGACAGTGACCTGCACTTGCAGCTGTGTGGCCTTGAAGAGCCTGCACCTCTCTTGGCCTGAATTTCCTGGCTATTTAAAAAGGGGGAAGGGCCAGCGCTGTGGCGTGTGAGTCAAGTCTCTCTGCCTGTGGTGCCGGCACCCCACATGCACACCTGGCTGCTCATTTCTACAAACCTTTTGAAGACTCCATATATGCATGGATTTCCAAATTTTTTGCATCAAAATAAACGCCTTTTCATTTCATTTTTCAACGAGCTTTTAAAAGTTCCCACGTGGGGCTGCTGTGTGGCATGGTGGGTTAAGCCACTGCCTGCAATGCTGGCATCATTGGTTCGAGTCCTGATTGCTCCACTTCCAATCCAGCTCCCTGCTAATGCACCGCGAAAGCAGCAGAAGATGGCCCAAGTGCTTGAGCCCCTGCACCCATGTGGCAGATCTGGATGAAGCTCCTTGGCTTCAGCTTGGCCCAGCCCCAGTTGTTGCTTTTTAAAAAAGATTTTATTTACTTGAAAGAGTTACAGAGAGAGAGAAAGAGAGGCCTTCCATCTGCTGGTTCACTCCCCAAATGGCTGCAATGGCTAGAACAGCCAATCTAAGGTCAGGAACCAGAAGCTTCTTCCAGGTCTCCCATGTGAGTGCAGGAGTCTAAGGACTTGGGCCATCCTCCATTGTTTTCACAGGTGCATTAGCAGAGATCTGAATTAGAAGTGGAGCAGCCAGGACTCAAACCTGCACCCATATGGGTTGCGGGTGCTGCAGGCTGGGGCTTTAACCCACTGTGCCAAGGCGCCAGCCCCTAAAATAAAACTTTAAACACAAAGTTCTCTCTATTCCCTCGTGTCCAGCCTGCCTTCTGCATATGCCTGTGTCTGCCCTGTCTGCCCCAGGCCCTTTCTGCCGACCCTAGTGTGCTCCCTCCCCTCAGCTCACATCCTCAGTTCTGAATGCTTGGTTTGCATCACTCTGCTGGTGGCATCTGATTCTGAGAGCTGGGCTCCTGCTGGGAGAACCTGCCCATCATCCCCCCAAGCCAAACCCATGCTCACCTGCTTCTCCCCTGCCCTGGGACCTTAGGGTGCCGTTGCTGAGGATGCAGGCTGTTCCACGGGCTCTGTGGGAGCCGAGGGCTTGTGTGTGTGTTCCTCGGGACTGCTACTCTCCTCTTCGTGCATCTGCAGAGAGAGGAAGCAACTCTGAGGGCCCTGTCCCAGGCAAGCATTGTGTCCCCGATGGAGCTGGAGCTGCGGGAGCAAGCCAGGAGCTGCAAATGGTGTGTGGCAAGCGCCACCTTGTGATCACCGTGCAGACCGCAAGCAGCGGAGACCACAGCCGTCCACTCTGTCCTCAGGCACAGCAAGGTCGTGGCCGGCGCCTGGCCGGGAGAGAACAGCGGTGAGGCAGTCACGTGAAACGTTCAGTTGGCAGGAGTTGTAAGTGCGCACAAGAGGATTCTGGGAGGTTTTGCTGAGCACGCTGGGAAAGCCCAGTAGGTATAATCCAGGTGAGAGGCAGCTTGGGGAGCACCCTGAACTACCGACAGGTCCAGAACTCAGGCCAGGAAAGGTGCCAGGCCAGAAGTGATTGGGAAGGAGGAGGGGGTGGGGCGACCTGCTCATCTCTGGTCCCAGGAACTTCTCTCTCTCCTCTGGCCTTTGGGAAGCTACCTTTGCCCCAGGTAAACCCCCGCAGGGCCTCAGGGACCACCTGATGGTGTTCACCTCCGTTGGCATAGAACTTTGTTCCTCCCAGCTCCTGAAGGTATCTCACTGAGACGAGGTATAAGCTTGGAATACAAAGATCGAAACAGAACCCAAAGGAAATTTCTACATAAGGGAATTGATCCCATTCTGATCCGTGTCTAACATAGTTTACCTTCTGACTTTAAATACAGAATGCAAACAATGCTGTAAAAAAAGAAGAAAAAGCAGGTTCTTTAAAAATGTAATAGTGCTGGAGCCGGAGTTGTGGTGCAGAGGGTAAAGTCACCAGCATTCCCATATGAGCACCAGTTTGTGTCCTGGCTGCTGCAGTGCCGATCCAGCTCCCTGCCAATGTGCCTGGGAAAGCAGTGGAAGATGGCCTGAGTGTTTGGGCCCCTGCCACCCACTTGGGAGACCCAGAAGAAGTTCTTGGCTCCTGGCTTCAGCCTGGCCCAGCTCTGGCCACTGCGGCCACCTGGGGCGTGAGCCAGCAGATGCAAGATGCTGAAAGGAGAATGCATGTTTGTGTACCACAGTGGCCTGGGAGCTTGTTCACGCACAGAGCCCCTGGCTGGAGTCTGGGAAGCACTGTTGCAAGGTCTCCAGGTTTGTTTTGCATTTGAAAGGCAGAGAGACAGACAGAGCTCTCTCATTGGCTGGTTCACTCCCCCAGGAACACTGCCTCCTGGGGTGTGCGTTAGTTAGCAAGAAGCTGGAGTTGGACCTGAACTTAGGCACGGTGACATGGGAAGCAGGTGTACTAAGCTTAAGTGCCGTGCCAGGTGCCCAGCCCCCCAGGTGGCTCTTGTGGAGACTGAAGCTGCGCACTGGGCTATGATTCTTAACCCACCTAGGAACCTTTAAAAAGATTTCATTCCCAGGCCTCACCCCAGGCCAATTACGCCTGAGCCTCTGTGAGCAGCGGCCTGGCACTGAAGTGCCGCTCAAGCTGCCTGGGCACTCCAGCCCTGGTCTGGGGCCGCTCTAATGCATTGGAATCACCTGGAGTCCTTGTTAAACACTGCGCTGGGCCCCGTGCCCTGAGCTCTGGACTCAGGTCTGGGTGGGACTTGAGAATGGGCGTTTCTAGTAAGTTCTCTGGCTGATGCCCGGTGCTGCTGGGGCCACATCTTAGGAGTCACTTTTCCAGAATATAGCCGACTGAGGTCTTTAGGGAACAATGCCAGTGGCGGCCCCCAGTATAGGCTGCTTCTGTGACCTCCCCTCCACACTTCGACCCCCAGTATGTGCACACTGCCCCCCTGTGAGCCCGGGGGTCCACAGGGGAGGGAGGGAGAGGTCTGCAGTCTCCCAGATAAAGGAGCAGGTGACTGGCGCTGGCTGCGTCTCCCACCTCCAGCTTCTGGCTCCCCAGACCTCAGCTCCACTGATGCAGAGGCCCAGGCAGAGGGGATGCAGCTGCCCTCGAGCAGAACAGAGTACCCAGCACTCACCTCCCAGTAGATGGAATCGTCAAAGCAGTCCTCGTCCGTGGCTTGTCCCCAGAACGGTAATTTCAAAATGAGCCCTAAAGACAGCTTGGAGGTCACCAGAGCCCATCACCGGCCCCAGCCCTTTCCCCCAGCCGGGGAGATCCCAAACCTCCCAGGCTCACAGCCAGCCCCACAGCCCAGGCCCACCTCCATTACGTGCTCTTGGGTCTCCCCCCAGGGGGGCTCCCAGTGCCCCCACCTTTCTCTGGCCTGGCCACTCACCCATGATGGTGCCGCCCACCATGGCCATGGCCAAGGTCAGGAGGAGGCCAAAGGCCTGAAACCTGCCTTGTACTTTTTCATCCTTTTCATCGTGGAAACCAAAGGAATACACAAACCTGGGGTGAAGACAAGGGGCAGGTGAGGGCCCCACAGAGAGGCCAGTGACCCCTGGCTGCCACCCCACAAATGTGCATTGGCACCAAGGCTCATGGAAACGTGGGCCCTCCACCTTCCCCTCCGTGGGGGATGGGCAGGTCAGCTGGTGTCTAGAAGGCCCCTGGGGAGGGCCAGTAGGAAGGAGGGAGGGGGAGGATGCAGGCAGTCTGCACGCCCTGCTCCTCTCACGTTTACCCTCGATCTCTATCAGGGCTGGCGTAGGCTGCTGTCACGGCACCCACAATGGCGCCGATGATGCCAGGGATGCCATGCAGGTTGTGGATGCCACACGTGTCCTGGATCCGCAGCCGGGACTCCAGGAATGGCTGGGGAGGGGAGGGGAGGTGGGTGCTGCTCAGGCTGGTGCAGGGGGCGGCGGCAGCAGGGGCAGGGGGAGAAGTCGAGAGACCCTCAGAGGCAGAGACTCAGACTTCTCCAGCCCTCGGTCCCCTGCTGAGGGGAGCCCCCACCCTCTCCACCACTGTCGGGAACACCGAGACCCCAGCATTCTCCAGCCCCCAGCCCCCTGCCTGGGGCCCCTCACCGTCAGGTACACAAAACCCAGCGTGGAGACGGCGCCGCAGATGAAGCCGACGATGAGGGCGCCGTAAGGCATCAGCATCATTTCCGCAGCGGTGCCCACGCCCACCCCGCCGGCGATCGTGGCGTTCTGGATGTGCACCTGCGAGGGGCGGGTGGGGACTCAGCGCCTTCCCTGGGCTCGTGGGCTGCGCTAGGGTGGCACCTCACCCCAAGCACCAGGGATGCTCAGAGTCCAGCTCAGCAAGCCAGGAGCAGGCAGAGGGCTCTGGCCATGGTAAGGCAACCCCCACACCACCCCCCAGTCTGAGTGCCCTGCACTCACGCCACCCACCCCAGGTAATCTGGGTGTTTCCTGTGTGTGTGCTGGTGAGCCTGCTGTCTGCACGTTTCCTCTACCTTCAGCCCAGGCTCATGTGTCTGTAAGTTCTCTCCAGCATGTACAGCCACGTCAGGTGCCTGCAGGACCCACACAGACCCAGGCACAGCTGGTGCTGATCACAGCTGTTGCTCTCTGAGTCAGGTGCCGTGCTGCTGGCCATGGACTGAGCTCAGGTATCCCCACAGCCAGCCTGTGGGGTCAGCAGTTACCTCTCAACAGGTGCAGATAAGGAAACCAAGGAGCAGGGAGTTTAAATGACTCCTTGATGACCAACTGAGCCCGCCAGAGATAGACAGTTGTCTTGATCCAGGTCTGTGCGGATCCAACACCCCTGTCCTGGACCCTATAGTGCATGTGGGTTTGGCAGAGGGCTAAGTGGTCCTGCAACCCCGCCGGGCAGGCTTGATACTGTGCTCAACACCCAGGCTCAGCGGGAGAACGAGGCAATGATGTGGCAGAACCTCGGACAGCCTGACTTTGGGCTCTGCTGAAAATCAGCTATGTGATCTGGACAGACCATGTCTCCTCCAGTCCTCATTTGTTCATGTGGGCAAGATGGGGCCACGTGTTGCCGGCCTCGTGGAGCTGTTGGCATGGCGCAGTGCTGGGTGCCCACCAACCGCAGGCGGAGGTACCTGGCACCCCCTGCTTACCATGTCCAGCTTGCCTTTCTTGTGCAGGACGCTGGACATGGCCACGGAGGTGAGCACGCTGGCTGCCAAGGAGCAGTAGGTGTTGATGGCAGCCCGGTGCTGGGCATCCCCGTAGTTGGACATGGCGGAGTTGAAGCTGGGCCAGTATATCCACAGGAAGAGGGTGCCTGAGGCAGAGCAACAGGGCCAGGGAGCCCCGGGGAGAGGAATTGCGGTGGGGGGGGCGGGTCCAGGGGTGCAAGGTGACCTGCACATCCCACTGCTTCCCACCCCTGCAGCTGAACTCAGGTTGGGGCTCTCCCTGGAAGGCCCTCCCTGCCTCACTACCCACCCAAGTCCTACTTAGTCCTCCAGTCGGCCCCAGGAGTCTGTCCTGACCCCTAACCCTGGGCGAAAAGCTGCACCGCTACGGGGATCCCAGGACGGCACTAGCGGCTCTCCCTCCCACTGCAGAACGACTTGTGGAAGGTAAGGCTGGGTTTGAGGAGGCCCTGTGGGCGTGGTCAGCGTGTGCAAGCTGGAGAAATGGACAGCGGAAGCAGAAGCGCACCCCTCCTGCCCTCGCCCAGGCACGGAGCAGCTCGTTCCGGGTTTCCACTGTGTGCACCCGGCACACGTTTCCCAAAAGGAGCCAGTAGCCACCTGCCAGGGCCTCTGGGGATCAGGTGTGATGGTGACAGCCCTCACTCACCATGGCCCCACCTTCCCCCATCATGATGACCCTCACCACCCACCATGGCTGCCCTCACCAATCATGGCAAACAGGTTCGAGTGGTACACAGAACTCTGCCTCTCCTTGCTATGGTCTAGGTTGTGTCGGTAGAGAATCCAGGTCACCGTGAGCCCAAAGTAGGCGCCGAATATGTGGATGATGATGGAGCCCCCTGCATCCTTCACCTGGAATGCAAGGGACCGGTCAGGGTCTGGCATCATCTCTCCCTCCCTCCCCCAGCACCTTCCACGCCTACACACACACAACACACACATACAACACACACACACACACACACACACACACACGTCCAGTTGTCCCTGACTCCGCGGACTGCAGGAGGGAGGCTGGACCCCCCACCAGCCAGACAGCTGGGGAGGGAAAGAAGGAACCCCAGCTGGAAGCCTGCCCGCCAAACACCAGGGCACCCCCACCTAGCCACCAGGGTCACCTGGCTTGGAGGCAGACTCACTCAGATACAGAGCTGTGGGGTGGTGGTGCAGGGTTGGAATCCAGGGAGCCCCCCAGCCCTGTCTAGTTTGTCACCCACTGGCCTCCCCTATGTCAACCCCCAGAAACTCTCCTTCTCCCTGTGGGTCTCCCCCTCCACACCCTGCCACTCCCCTTGCTTGCCAATCTCCCAGCCCCTCCCACCCCCGGAAGTCAGAGCAGCAGACTTGGGCGCCCCCATCCGTCCCTTCCTGAGCCTCCTGTCCTACGTGACTGTACTCCTTTAGGTCTCGGTTTCTCTCCTTACAAGGTGGGAGGTGGAGGGACTGAGCAGGGTCCTTGTCCAGGTTGAACTAGATCGGCAGGCCTGGTCTCAGTCCCCTTCCCCACCTCCCCCCTCCTTCAGCCTCCTCTTCCTGCCCACTCAGGAGCTTCACAGTCCCCCGCACTTGAGATAGTGCCATGGTCCAGTCGTGTCCCCCGAGGTCCATGGATGGGAGACTTAGTCCTACAACACAATGGTGTTAACAGGTGGGTCCCCTAACAGGTGACTAGGTAATGAGCGCACCAGAAGACTCCGGGCAGCAGGCAGGAGAGAGCTGCAGAGGGGCCAAGCAGCCCCGCCTCCTGCCGCTCAACCTGTTTCAGATCAGAGGTTGGCCTCACTGCCTGCCCTTCAACTGACGGCTACGTTCCCTCTCACTCGCCTGTCTCCGAGGCCTATGTTTGCATCTCCTTTGCGTCTCTATTCACCCACTTCTCCTTGCTCTAGCCCAGTCCCAGTCCCCAGGGAGACTAGCACAGCCTCTCAGCTGGACTCCTACTGTTCTTGTCATCACAGCCAAAGGGACACTCTCCTCCCTAAACCCTCCATAGCCCCCCACTGCCCCATGATGGTTGAGATTCCTTTACACACTCTACAGGAGTCTGGATGACCAATGCTCCTCCCCAACCCCTGCTCCCTGAAAACTCCCTGCCCCCTAGCCAGCCCCAGCCCTGGAGATGCCTCACTGTCTGTCTTTCCCTGGTCCCTTGGTCTCAAATGCCCTTGCTCCCCCAACCTGCCTGACTTGCGCCCACCTCTCCAGCCCACCAGGCTGACTTAGGTTCTTCCTCTGGGACACAGCACAAGGTTTACTTCCTGTTTATTTCCTGTTCACTTCCTGTTCCTCTCCCTGGAGCATGCGCTCCTTGCCTCTGCGTCCCTGATGGCTCATACATCTGACAAACACTTATTGAGACCCGTGGCTCTGGGACAGGTTCTAGGGGTCAGGGGTGGCCCAGCCCCGTGGGGTGTCCTGGTCTGGTCATCCACAGAAAAGCGCCATGAAGAAGTTAAACCCAGGCCAGGAGAGAGATGGTGGCTGGGGGCCAGGAGTGGGAGCACCATGGCAGGGGGCCCTGGCGGCGCCGCAGGGTGGAGGGAGCCGACAGGCTCTGAGATGGGCCCACATCTGTGTGTCTGAACAGCAGGCAGATAGGGAGAAGCAGGCAGGGGCTACGACCTGGCGGGGAGGGAGGGGATCGTGACAAGTGTGGCATCTATTCTAAGTGAAACTCTTAGGACTGCCCACAGGTCCTAACCAGGGAAAGGCCACCTTCCAATAACTCAGCTGGAGGGCAGAGGCCTGAGCAGGTGGGCGGGGCAAGGACCAAGCTGGGGACAGGAGTCAAGAGCAAGAGAGAGGGTATCTGAGGCAATGACACAAGGCACGATTGAATTTAGGGTGCTCTAAACCCCTTCTGAGCTGTGCTGGTTCTAAGCAGAGTCAGCTTAGAAATGGGTGGGACCCCCTGAATGGCACCCCCAGTCCCAAGGCACCAGGAGCTAGAATCAGAGGTGCAAGGTGCATCTTACCTGAGCCAGTGAACTAGCCAACCCCCCCCCCACCTGGGACAGCATTTCTTGCAAATGGCACAACCTGGGCAGCTGTCCCGGCCACCCGGGCCACTCTCCTCTGGGAGCCTTCCTCATAGATTGGCCCCCTCCAAACACTGGGTTTCTTGGCACAGAGTCTAGAGGCGTCATGTGTATTGCATGGTCAAGTCATTGGCCCCTTAATGAATAAGGGTTCCCTTAAACCTATGATTCTAGCTCAGAAATCTCCACAGTGGGGGCCGGCACTGTGGCACAGCAGGTTAAGCCACTGCCTACGACGCTGCATCCTATATGGGCACTGGTTCGAGTCCCAGCTGCTCTGCTTCCGATCCAGCTCTCTGTTATGGCCTAGGAAAGCAGTAGAAGATGGCCCAGGTCCTGGGGCCTCTATACTGGCATGGGAGACCCAGAGGAAACTCCTGGCTCCTGGCTTCAGATTGGCTCAGCTCCAGCCATTACAGCCATTTGGGGAGTGAACCAGCAGATGGAAGACTCCCTCTCTCTTTTTCTCTTTGCCTCTGCATATCAGTAACTCTGCCTTTCAAATAAAATAAATAAATCTTTAAAATAAATATTTTTTCAAATCTCCATGGTGTCTTTGAGCTGGGGGCTGCTTTTCTGGTGCCACACCCATCTCTTCACCCCCTTCTCTTGGACATTTGCAGTGTGGGAAGAGAAAGGAGAGAAAGACCAATATTCCAGGAACCTCACTCTGCCCGAGCACTGGGCTGGTATTCTGGGTGAATTATCACACCTGCATGGCCGGTGTCATTATTCCCACTCTACAGACGAGAAGAGCAAGGCTCAGGAGGTTCAGTGCCAGGTTACCGCTTCTCCCTGGATCTCTCTCTGCTCCCGTGGTGTCCCCCACAGGTCCCATGCTGAGCCCTGCTCACCTCTAGCACGTGCAGGAGGAGGAACTCGTTGGCGGAGAAGAGAGCCACTTGGAAGAAGGTCATGAGGAGCATCTGGACGGGGCTGACTTTGCCGAGAACTGCCCCAAAGGCCACGCAGACGGAGGCCACGCAGCAGTCGGCGTCGATGAGGCTGTGGGAGGGGCCGGGGCAACAGCAACACATGACGCTCCGAGCGCTCTGCTTGAATCTGGACCTGGGTCACCTACAGATTCGGGCTTGTGGCTCCAGCTTTCTGAGCCCCGGCTTCCTCATCTGTGACAATGGGCACACAGCAAGGGCCACACCTGCCTTTGCACCCCCGACCCTGGAAGACAGCGTGTGCTCAAGGCACCATGTGGGCGGCTGCTGTTGCTGAACATGCTCCCGAGTCGGGCTTCTGTATCTTCTACCCGTCCTTCCAGAACTTTCTCTCACAGCCTCTGGTTTCACGAAGCCTTCCATCTTTCCCCCATCTGTGGTTCCTGCCTCTGGACCCTTGGTGCTCACTCTATGCACACCTCTCTCTCTCTCTCTCTCTGCCCAGGACCTTGCTTGCATGCGAGCTATTGGGACCGTGCCTTCACCTTACCTGTGAGTGAAGACCTGTGTCCAGGGAAGAGAGAGGAAGCAGGGCGCTGGGTGGGCCTGGGTGGAAGGAGGAGCTCACAGAGAGGCTGAAGGCAAAAGGGCAGACTCCAAGAGTCTGGACCCTGAAGGCCCAGCCAGAGGCTGACACAGGCAGGGGGCGGGGTGAGCGCTGAGTGGCAGAAGCAGGTGCCTACATTACCTGGATTCCAAGGGAGACCTGGAGTACGGCTTCAGTGAGCTGTTAGTGGGGTGGGTATAGGGGCAGAGGGGCTGCTTCCTCAAGGCTGCCACATTCAGGGGAGAAGCCCTCCCACGCTCAGGCTGTGTGTGTGTGTGTGTGTGTGTGTGTGTGTGTGTGTGTGGATCAAGGGTAAGAAGAGCAATAATTGTAGGGCCGGTTTGTGCAATGGGGATGGAGTCTCCCCAGGCAGAGGACATCCACTGGAATGTCCACTTCAGAGTGGACTTGATCCCCACTGTGTCCCCAGGGCCTAGTTGAGCGAATGATAGTGGCCACTAAATGCCAGGCAATGGGAGGTCTGCTCAGCACCACAATGCCCAGACCGTACAGGACAGGCACCAGCGTTAACCACACAGAGATGGAGATGGAGGCCTGGAGGGGCCATGTGTTTGTCCAAAGTCCCATAACTGCATGTGATGGGAGTGGCCACCAGGAAGGAGCAAGAACAGGGAGCCCACTCCTTGGGCCATCAGCATCTGGGAGAGGAAGAGCTGGGTGCTACGTCCCAGGAGGGCCCAAGGAGGCCTGGGCAAGACCTGCAGAAGGGCACTGCCCTAGCGTGGCTGCTAGGATGCGCAGTGCTCAACAGGGACAGGACAGAGGACTGGATGAGGGGCACGCATCGTGGCACAGCAGGTTAAGCTGCCACTGGTGATGCCAGTGTCCCATATTGGAGTGCCAGTTGGAGTTCTGGCTGCTCTGTTTCTGATCCAGCTTTCTGCTAACTGGGCCTGTAAAGGCAGAAGATGGACCGGGTGATTGGGCCCCTGCCACCCACATGGGACACGAAGATGGAATTCCTAGTTCCTGACTTCTACACGGCCTGGACCTGGATGTTGGGAGCATTTGGGAAGTGAACCAGCAGATGGAAAATCTCTGTCTCTCTCTCTCCCTCTCCCTCTCTGTTGCTCTGCCTTTCAAATAAATAAATAAATCTTAAAAAAAAAAAAAAGAGGTGGAGGAAAAAGAAGGATGAAGGTCTGTGTCTGAGTTCACAAGGTCAGATCTGGAGACAATCAAGTCTCTAAAAGCCAGTCTGCCAAAACCCAGTTTATCAAGTGGTCAAGTTCTTGACCACCTGGTTCACCAAAAATTTGTTAACAAAACATCTGACATAATTCCCTCTGCAGATTTTTTAGTGTTATTTTTTTCCCATTTAGCCATAGCTGCTTTGCTGTGGTGGCTGCTTAAATATACTCAGGCATTTCAAATTTTGGGTCTATGGCTTTGGGAATGAACATTTCTTGTGCATCTTGTGTTTCAGGGTGATGTGGACACCATGGATTTTATCTACTAAAGGCTAAGGTACTGGCTCCCACACATACTCCATCTGGTCAGCTGTCCTTTCTGTTTCATCTGACCGATGGAGCCATCAGCTGCTTTGGGCAGATGCGCCTTCTGCAGAGACTGGGCGTGGGTTTTCAATTGCAGACATGTGGCCTGGGATACCTGGTTGGTGACCCGTATGTGACAAGCAGGGATTGGCCCTTGAAATGTGGTTTTAGACCAGTCGACTTCTAAGCCTCTTCTGTGGATTTAAGCTGGAGAGAGGAGTATGAGCGTCCATTTTCACACATCAGTGATGATTTCCTCAAATTAAAACCATTTTCCCCCACTAGCCAAGAGCACTGCATGTCAGCAGGAATAGAAGGCCAGCTCAACTGGACTTGACCTAGGACTCGGCTCAAACATTAGGTTAGGGGTTGGGATTAGGGTTAGGGGTTGGGGTTGGGGTTAGGGATTGGGGTTAGGGTTAGGGTTAGGGATTGGGGTTAGGGTTAGGGGTTAGGGTTAGAGTGAGGGGTTGGGGTTAGGGTTAGAGTGAGGGGTTGGGGTTAGGGTTAGGGGTTGGGGTTAGGGTTAGGGATTGGGGTTAGTGTTAGAGTGAGGGGTTGGGGTTTGGGTTAGGGATTCAGGTTAGGATTAGGGTTAGGGGTTGGGGTTTTGGTTAGGGTTGGGGTTAGGTTAGGGTTAGGGATTAGGGTTAGGGTTAGACAAAGAATCCCCTACAAAGTAAAACTCGGCTACCATGGGGACATCTGAGGTTTCCTAAGTTGCCATGGAATAGTTCGTTGAACGAGTCATTCAGGAAGCTGGCTGCTGTGCCAGCTGTGTGTGTGTGTGTGTGTTGAGGTTGGGAGGAGTCCCTCCCCCCAAAGCAGAGATCTGAGCTACCCCATGGGAGAAGCAGGTGCTACTCATCAGAACCTAAGCTACCACAGAAGAACGGAAGTCAGAGGAAATGAGGACAGAGGCCCCAGTCTGGGAGGCTGAGGCAGGGGAGGGGTCTCCCAACCCTTGTCACCCCCAACTGCCTCATGGGTCTCTCCAAAGCTTGTGTCTTGGGGACAGCCGAGCTGGGTGGGGTGGGGAGCCATTAGGCTACAATCCCCGTTCAATGCTCCCTCCTCACAGAGACCTCCTGGCTCCCACCCGCGTCCCACCGGCTTCTGGCTATCAGGGTTCTGGATCGAGGGCTGGGCGATTTTGTTGTACGAGGGAGGGAGGGGGGAGGGAGAATGTGTCCGCCCCGCCCCATGGCCTCGCCCCGCCCCCGGGCTCAAGCCCCGCCCCCGGGACCGCCCTTCGAGCCTCCCGCGCCCGGCCCCGCCCCGTCGGTCCCGCCGGGGTCCCGCTCTCACTTCTTGATGCCCAGGAGAATGCGGCGATTCTTTGCGTACTGGAACCAGCCTTGCATGAGCAGCGCCCACTGGACGCCCAAGGCCGCCAGCAGGAAGTTGAAGCCGAGGGCGCAGTAGCCGTAGCGCTGCAGGAAGGTCATGAGGAAGCCGAAGCCCAAGAAGACCATCACGTGCACGTCCTGGAAGCCTGCGGGGCGAGCGCAGCGGCGGGGCTCGGCGGCCTGGCGAAGGCCGGCCACGGCCCAGGGCGCCGCCTGGTCTCCCCATGCCGGCCGGGCCGAACCAGGCCTTCAAGCCATCTCCTTGCTCCACCCGCCTTCGGGCACTACACACACACACACACACACACACACACACACACAGCCCCTGTCACAAAGGCTGCCAGGACCTGGGAGGGCACGAGTTCCCAGCGCTCTGGGCCATCCTTGGCCGACAGCTCCTCCCCGGAGGGCTCTGCAGGCCTAGGGTGGGCATGGGCGGCTGAGTATTTGAATCTGGGGCCAGACCCCGGGTTACACCCAGGGGTTAGGGCTGGGCCCGGACTTTCTTACCCTGTCCACCACGTTCCTTTCCTTTGCTGTGGACACCCAGTGCTCCTCTGGCCAGGCAGGGCCTCAGGTCGAGCACCCCTCATCCCCCAAACACACTTCCCCTGTCACTGAGCCTGGAGTTTGGACCCCAGCTGCCCTCTGTCCTGGGAGACGAGGCTGGGAAAGCACTTGGACCCAGCACTCTGGGTGAGCCCCAGACAGCTGCTCAAAATGTGAGGTGCCAGTGTTCTTTCCAATGCACTCTCTTCTTATTTACCTATTTATTTACTTACTTATTTTATTTGAAAGGCAGAGTTACAGAGAGGCAGAGAGAGAGAGAGAGAGAGAGAGAGAGAGAGAGAGAGAGAGAGGCCTTCCATCTGCTGGTTCATTCCCCAAATGGCTGCAACAACCAGAGCTGTGCCAATCTGAAGCCAGGAGCCAGGAGCTTCTTCTGGGTCTCCTATGCAGGTTCAGGGGCCCAAGGACTTGGGCCATCTGCTGCTGCTTTCCCAGGCCATAGCAGAGAGCGGGACTGGAAGTGGAGCAGCAGGGACTAGAACCTGTGTCCATATGGGATGCCGGCACTGCAGGTGGCAGCTTTACCCACTGCACCACAGTGCCGGCCCCTGGTGTCATTATTTATTGCCAGTCAGGCACAGTCTGAGTCTGAGTTCCGACCCAATGTCTGATGGTGCAGCCTCAGCAAGCCGCCTCCCCTTTCCAAGCTGAAACTAAAAGGGATAGTTTGCAGTGAGCTCAGCTGTCCTCCCAGCGCTAACACTGTATGGTCCCAGAATCCAAGAGAACAGCAGAAGGCAAAGAGCTATGGGCAGCAGTTACGGCAGGTGTCATGGGGCACAGGCCAGCCTGCACGCCTCTCCCTGGCCAAAGCTGGAACGACTCGAACACCAAGATCCTTACATGCAATGAAAAAGCCTCACGAAGTGTGTGGAACATGGGGTTAGAAGATACGTTCAATGTGGTACAGAATATTGAAATCCATGGTTTTAAAAATAAGACACATTTTTTCTCAGCGTTTTGATGAGCACTCATGCATGGGTTTCAAAATTGTCTTGCACCAAAATTAATGTAACATTTTAATTCCATTTTCCATTAACTTTTTGAAAGATCCTCATGGGATGAATTAAGACCATTAGGAAACAGGGCTCTGGAAGTCCACACTGACAGCATTTTGACGGGGAGCAGGCATCTGCGCTGTCATAAGGAGTCTCCCTGTAGACGGCTTGCTAGTTGTGGGGAGTAAGGAACCCCTGTAATTGTACAGTAGACAAATCGGGTAACATCTTGACTGGGTGATGCAAATTTACATGACAAAGGAGGGGCACAGGGACTCTGTGTGCCCCCAGATATCAAACCCTAAAACGGACGCATCGCCGCATATTGCCTATGTTGTATTCCCATCGGGATCGCATAATTCAATCTCATCACGAGAAAACACCAGGCATGGAGCTGGCACTGTGGTGTAGCAGCCAAAGCCGCTGCCTGCAGTTCCAGCATCCCATTCGGGCACCGGTTCAAGTCCTGGCTGCTCCACTTCTGATCCAGCTCTCTGCTATGGCCTGGAAAGGCAGTGGAAGATGGCCCAAGTGTTCGGGCCCCTGGAAGAAGCTCCTGGCTCCCACATTTGCATCAGCACAGCTCCGGGGCCATTGCAGCCATCTGGGGAGTGAACCAGCAGATGGAAGGCCTCCTCTCTCTCTCTGTCTCTCTGTAACTTTGCCTTTCAAATAAATAAATAAATCTTTAAAAAAAGAAAGAAGACATCAGACAAACACACATGGAAAATGTGTGAGACTGCATTCTTGGAAAACACCAAGGTTGTAAAAGACAAAGACCCTTGAAATGTTCCAGATTAAGACATGCCAACTATGGCCGGCGCCATGGCTCAATAAGCTAATCCTCTGCCTTTCGGCGCCGGCACCCCAGGTTCTAGTCCTGGTCGGGGTGCCGGATTCTGTCCCAGTTGCCCCTCTTCCAGGCCAGCTATCTGCTGTGGCCTGGGAGTGCAGTGGAGGATGGCCCAAGTCCTTGGGCCCTGCACCCGCATGGGAGACCAGGAAAAGCACCTGGCTCCTGCCATCGGATCAGCATGGTGCACTGGCCGAGGCGGCCATTGGAGGGTGAACCAATGGCAAAGGAAGACCTTTCTCTCTGTCTCTCTCTCTCTCTCTCACTGTCCACTCTGCCTGTCAAAAAAAAAAATGCCAACTAAACCAAACAATTCTCCCCCTGGTGGGTGGGGTGCCCATCATTATTGGATCAACTGGGAAAACTGGATATAAACAACAGGTGAAGGTGTTGTATTCCTGTAAATCTATGACATTGATAACTGTGATTAAGAGAATGCAGCTGGTGCCACGGATCACTAGGCTAATCCTCCAACTGCAGCACCAGCACCCCGGGGTTCTAGTCCTGGTCGGGGTGTCAGATTCTGTCCCGGTTGCCCCTCTTCCTGTCCAGCTCTCTGCTGTGGCCTGGGAGTGCAGTGGAGGATGGCCCAGGTGCTTGGGCCCTGCACCTGCATGGGAGACCAGGAGAAACACCTGGCTTCTGGCTTCGGATCAGCACGGTGCGCCGGCCGTAGCGGCCATTTGCGGGGTGAACCAACAGAAGGAAGACCTTTCTCTCTCTCTCTCTCTCTCTCTTTTGACAGGCAGAGTTAGTGAGAAAGAGAGAGAGAGAGAGAGAGAGAGAGAGAGAGAGAGAGAGAGAGAATATGCCCCTATTCTTAGAATAGATCAGCATTAAGGGTAGAAGACTCTGATGTACATAACAGGCCCTCAAAAGCTCAGGAGGGCAAAAGTGCATGTATTTTTTGGTGTCTTACAATATTCACGGAAAATGAAATTAAAAGATTAAAGGTTATTTGGATGCAAAAGTTTTTGAAATCTATGCTGTGTTTGAACTTGTTGAAGACCAGTCCCATTCACAGATTTCAAAAATTTGTTTGCAGGGGCTGGGGCTGCAGCGCAGCAGGGGAAGCAGTCACCCGTCAGTCCCTCGGCTCCACTTCCAATCCAGCTGCCTGCTCATGCGCCTGGGAGGCAGTGGAAGATGGCCAGAGCGCTTGGGCCCCAGCACCCATGAGGGAGACCTGGATGGAGTTTCTGGATCCTGGTTCCTGCCTGGCTCATACCCAGTTCTCACAGCCATTCAGAGACGAGGCCAGGCCTAGGCTGCCCCCAGCACCTGCCCCGCTTCTAGCCCACCTCCCTCTACCCAGCTGCTCCTCACTGCCACTCCAGGGTCTCTGCCTGCAGCATTCCCTCCACCTGGGGTACTGTCCCCAAAGAATGGCCAACAAACTCCTCTTCCTATAGATCTCAGCGAAATGCCACCTCCTCAGAGAGGCCTCCCCACTGCCCAGTGTCAAGGAGGCTTTTACACATGCCAGCCTCACTACAGTTTCAACTTAGGTGTTTGTTTGTCTAGCTCACTAGGCCACACAACTCCAAGAAGACAGAACCATTTCTGTATTGATCACCATGGTGCTCCTACAAGGGGCCAAGGCAGACTAAAAAAAAAAAAAAAAAAAAAAATCTAGGAATGAATGAATGAGTGTTGTCTCAGCAGCACCCAGGCATACCAGCTGCATGGCAATCTGGAGCCCCCGGTGGGGCTGTACAGGCAGGTGGGCCTGCAACAGCTCCCCTTCATCTACCCCTCCTCCCCAAGGGCTGTGCCCACTGCAGCCTGGCAGAGGTAGCAGGGAGCGATGCCCGTGCTGCCCCATCTCCTCCTCCATCTCCCCTCCAGGCTTCCGCTTTCTGTGCAGCATTTATGCAAACGCATGCACCTCGGCTCAGGTGTCTCAGCGTGGGCAGCTGACCCCCCCTTATTACAGCGTCTCGTGTTTACCACGTTCCCCGCTGTGGTGGGCAAACGCGGCCGCTGTATGTGAAACCCGGTCATAGCAAGCAGGGGGAGGAGCGACCCCTTCAGGGGAGGGGGCAGGGCAGCAGGGCTGCTGGCAGACCCAGGGTCCAGGGAGGGACGAGGCTGCTGGGTGCATCCGGTCCTGGCTCCTGTGACTTTGGGATGACCATGGCGGTGGGGGCGTGAGAGACAGGACAGCCTGGCTGTGGGGGTCAGAGGTTGCAAATACTCGGAGCTGGAAGTTGGAAGGTGGGAAGGAAGAGAGGGAGAGACACAGGGAGAGAATGGGCCCAGCCTTGAAGCCAGCAGGCAGGACCGCGAAGGCAATAGTGGGCAGGTGGGAGGGACCTCTGGGAAGGCGGGGCTTCTCAAGGAGGGGAGTGTCACTCAGCTGCTGGCAGCCCAGTGGGAACCCCTGGGGGCAGGTGCAGAGCTGTAGAGGGAGTCTCAGCTGGTGGAGGGGGAAGGGACCCGCAGTCAGGAGGCTGCCTTTCTCTTCCTCTGTCCCGTCTATCTGTTGACTGATTTCTGCTTCACAGCCTTGGGTGCTCCTACAGTGAGTTAAACAGCGGCGACGTGAAGATGCAAACGCTGCGACCTTCAGCAAAGAACACACCCCGTCCCCCCCACAGCGTCCTCCTGGCAGAGAGGGCAGTAGCAGCGGTCAGACAGTGCCCACCCGAGGCCTGTAGCACTCACTTAATGAGGACCCAGAGCCTAGATCTAGCTCTTGGGCAACTGCTCAGTCATATTAGTTATCCCCCAGCCCCTCTCCCCAGCCAGAGGCTGCTTCCTCCATGGGAAGGGCTCTGATGGGGGCAGGGCTGGCACAGCGGCCGCCAGTGCAGGGAGCTGCGACCAGCGGACACAGCTGGACAAGCAGCGGACACAGTGGCCAAGCACAGCCCCTGGCATTCTCCCCTGCTCAACTCCGGCCACCCTCTTCCCTCGGTCTGGTTCCCACTTCCTCCCTGCAAAAGTCCCCCATGACCGGCTGAGGCTCCGAAATCCAAGCACCAAGCGTTTAGCTGGCATTGACGGCCACTGCAGGGCCCTTCCCTCAGCTGCATCAGCACAGGACCCGTGGCGCCCTGCAGGGAGCACCCTGTTCCCTGGGGGCCACTTGGAGGCCTACTGCCCAGCCCCCCAGTTCCTCTGAGACTCCAGGCCCCATGTTCCCCACGCCAACACTGCAAAATCTGCTGGGGGAGAAGGCGAGTGGGCAGCGTGCCTCAGGGGGCCGTGGGAAGCAGGTGGAGAGAATGGCGGGAGGACCTGGCTCCGTCCCCTCCCACCCAGGCATCACCACTAAATGGAGAGGAGGGAAGCCCCGTCAATAGCATCATGACACTGAGATGCTACAATCGTGCACACCAGGGCTCGGGGAGACAGTCCTGGGCCACGCCTCTACAGGAGGCGGAGCCTCACTGCCCTCCGAGGAGCCCCCCACCAGCACTCGCTGTGTCCCGCTTGATGTCACGAGTCAAGTGCCCTCAGCTGTCTATTGTCCACTTTAAATAATGTCCCCACTTCACAGACGGGCACACTGAGGCTCGGAGTGGTTAGGCGGTCGGCTCACTCCAGCCTTTGTGCAGTCACCGCCCTGGGTCACTTCTTGCTCAGCATCAGGTGCACCACAGGCCTCCCAGGACACTGCCGGGCTGGTCGCAGCTGGCTCTGTGCCCGCTGCCTGCAGAGGGGCCCTCCCGAGCCACCTGGAGCTGGATTTAACTGGTCGGCTCCACTAACCCCTGGGTAGGAATGAGGTCTGCTTGGAGCCAAGAACTGGGGCCTGCCCTCAGCCCACAGCCCAGCATTATCTCACTGCCCAGGAACTGAGGCCCAGGGGCTCAGCTGGGCCAGAAAGCCCAGTGTGCTCTAGTTCTGAACCACTATGACCTCGTGGGCTGAAAAGATTGGGGCAGGGGGAGAGGGAAGGATGAGGCCAGAGCAGGGAGCGGGGTCCGAGAGCAGGGGCCCGGATGCCCAGGACTGCTACCCCGACTCCTGGTTTCCTAGCTGAGTGGTCTTTGCAAGGCTCTTCTTCCTGGCCGTAGTCTCCTCATCTGTGGAATGGGGCCATGGTAGTGCTTCCCTCGTTGGCTGCAGTGATGATCAAAGGAGAGGGTGCACACTCGGCTGGAGGGGCTGCAACTGACCTGAGGCCAAGGTCCCCCCCCTCCTCCCCTCTCCTCCTCTTTCCTCTCCCTCCCCTCCCTTCCCCTCCCCTCCTCAGCTCTCCTCTCCCCTCTTCACCTCTCCTCTCCTATCCTGGTCTCTCTTCTCCCATCCTCTCCCCTCTTCTCTCCTCTCCTCATCTCCCCTCCTCACCCTTCCTCTCCTCTCCTAGTCTCTCTCCTCCCCTTCCCTTCTCACCCTCCCCTCTCTTTATTCTGTTCTCCCCTCCCCTTCCTTCTCCTCCTTTCCTCTTCCTCCCCCCTCCCCTCCTCTCCTCACCCTTCCTCTCTACTCTCCCTCCCCTCCTCCCCTCTCCCCTCCTCTTTCTCCCTTCCTGCTCTGATGGCCAAGACTCCCCAGCATTCACAGGGGAAGTAGCTGGAGACACTCAAAGCTCTCCTTGATGGCTGGGGTTCTCCCATCTAACAACCTCCCCATCCCTTTCACAACCATACTGGTGAGGATCTCAAAACCCTACCTGAGCCACTCACCCCTACCTCCCAGCACCCCCCTTAGTAGGGCCCTGCAGCTGCCCTGCTCCTCCCCCCGCCCCCATCCTCTACCTGCCAAGGAGTTCATCACAGATCTTGTCTGCATGAGCACTTGGCCCCCCTGGACCCCAGGTGTCTGTCAGGTGCACCTCTCTGCTCCCAACAAGTCTGGGAGTGCCTTGTTGGTCCAGAGTGACTATAAGCCCTGGATTGCTGGGAAAGGCGTGGCTTATGCCTGGGTCCTGGCAAGTTAGCATCAGCATCTCCCTTCTCTCTCTGGAGTGCCTTCCTTAGGATAATACACACGTGGACATCCTAGAGACAAGTGCTTGAAGGGGGAGCATGAAGGAGGGTGGTTGACTTGGAGGGCGATGTGAAGACAGCACCCCCTACTGGTGAGATTCTGCCATTGCTGTCACAGGGCCGATAAGCCCTCCACCACCCTGGACACTGGGAGCACCTGCCCATCCCCGGGACGGCCTTGCTCCTCATGCTTTCCTGAAGCCAAGAGGCGAGAAAGAACCGGCGGGATGGAGAGGAACAGGTGTCAGGTGCACCTGCCGCACTGCTTGCTTGCTCAGCTCCCCGCCGAGGACAGGATGGAGAGCCTGAATCCCAAGGCCATGGCTGTCAAGATCTCTTTTTACAACATGGCTCTAAGTGGAGCCCAGGAGAGATTGTGGAGTTACCTCCTCCATCACCTCCCTCCTTCCAGGGACCAGACATCTATTAATGTAGCCAGTGATAGCCTTGGCTTTGGGGGCAATATATAATATGGTTGCTTGCACTGAGCCTGCAGCCCCGAAACCCCAATCTTCTGTCAAGCAGACTGCCATTCTGAATGGTGTGGGTGTGTGTTTGCACCTAAGGAGAAGACTGTCTGGAGGTAGCAGCTCAGGTTAGAAGCCCTGGAGGAGACACTAGCGGATGTAGCTGGCCGTTGGGGGTGAGCTAACAATCCACTGCTAACAATCTGTGACTACAGCACAGTTAAAACTGCCACTGACGGCCGGGAGATAGGGTGGAAAATCAAAGCACAGAGCATGGAAAGTCCTGGCCTGGAGTCCCAAGGCTGGGGTGCTGGTGATGACCCTGGGCCAGTCCTTCCAGCATCCCGAGGCCCAGGCATCAGAGCCAGTGAGGACTGCGTGCCCAGCACCGAACTGGGGCTCCACGGGCACTGTCTCACCGCGGCCTCCTCCCATTGAGGCAAGTCTGGTTCTCTTACTCTCCCCACTGGCTGGAGGAAGAAACAAGGGCCCAGCAAGATTGCCACTGGGCTAAGGCCACCCTTGGGAAATGGCAGAGCTGTGACAGAAGGGAGTTCTGTGTCTCCAAGACCACGCTCTGAGTGGCTCTCCAGTCCCAGCCACCAGAGGGTGCCCAGGCCTCCTTGACCCCAGGCTGGCCGTCCATGGGGCCATCTCTGCCGCTCTCCATCACACCTTCTTTGGAGAAGATGGGCACAGCTGGACACAGGGGCCAAGTCGCAGGCTGGCTGGTGGGGGTGGGAGGTGGGGCTCTCCTGCAGATGTCCAGAGACCCCGATGGCTGGGGGAGCTGTGGGACATAAACCTTCCCCGGGGTGAGCGCTCCCTACGACCTTTTCCCAGGCAACAGGCTGCACACGCGACTGTTTCTCAAGCGTGAACTGCGGCGCAGAGGGCTGGGCGGTGCAGCCGTGTGGCGACCGGCAAGGACCTGCCTCCGTAGGGCGTGTGGGGCCGGGACTTACTCGGGTAGCGATAGTAGAATTCGTTCTCCAGGTCGCTGGTGATATTGCCTTTCCTCTTCTCGTTGCTCCAGCGGCTGTCGGCGTCGGGGCTGTAACGCACGAACAAGCCAAAGAGAACCACCATGGCCACCTCCAGGACCAGGCAGAGGAGCGGCAGCCGCCAGCGGAGGTTGGTGTTCCAGGTCATGCTGCAGGGACGGCGGGCAGGCGGTTCTCACCCACCGAGGCCAGCCGGGCTTATAAAACCCGGGCAGGAGGCAGGGCGGCCGCTGGGAGCCGCGGAACAGCTGAGCCCGCGCCGCCCGCGCGCTCGTCCAACCGGCGAGGGGACCCGCGGGCCGCGCTCGGCCGCCGTCGGGGCGCGGCCAGGCTCCCGGGCTCCCGAAGCTCCCTGCGTTGGCGCTGCGGGCCGGGGCTGGGGCATCCCTGCCTCTGTGGACCCCTTGGCGACCCGGCCCTTTCCCCTTTGGTGAACCGAGAAAGGAGCGCGCGGGGATGCTAGCCACCCCTCCCCCCCAACACACACACCGAGATCAGGATGCAGGAATTCCAGGCATAAATCACCACCAGTACCATCATCATCATCATCATCATCATCCCCTTTCCCTGATCACAGAATTCCTACTGGGTCCATGAAAAACCAAGGAATTCTGGGGAAAAAAAAAAAAACTAGCTCAGACCAGAGAAGCTGGGACAGGATGTGGGGGCAACTCCGTGGGAGGAGGTACGCTGACTGGATCTTGGACCGGGAGGGGATTTTAAAGGGGGAAACTGGTGCCATTCAAAGGAAGTCCAGTTTGGTGAATGGTGCTATAGCCAGGCTGATTCTCAGGACAAAGGAGCCGACTTATGGAAGATGCTAACCTCAGAGTCAGCTGGGTTTTTGCAATTTTCTGTAACTCTAAAATTATGCCAAAATAAAAAGGATATTCAGAAAGAAAAACACATGTAAAAATTGTATGTGAATTTTTCACAAGTACATCCACTGATGATCAGCAGTAGTCTTTTGGTTAATACATGTGATCTTCACATGACTTAGCCACAAGATTTAAATCTAGGCTTAATCTATATTTTGTCAAGTTTGATTTTATAACTTTTCTTTTTTAAAAATATTTATTTATTTGAAAGGCAGAGTTACAAAGAGAGGGACAGACAGAGCTCTGCCATCTGCTGGTTCACTCCCCAGTTGACTGCAGCAGGGCTGGGCCAGGCCAAAGCCAGGAGCTGCTTCTGGGTCTCCCTAGAGGGTGCAGCGATCCAAGCTCTTGGGGCCGTCCCCTGCTGGTTTATCAGGGAGCTGGATCGGAAGCGGGGCAGCCAGAACACGAAACGGCACCCATATGGGATGCCGGTGTCCCCTTAACCTGCTAGGCCACAACACTGCCATAAATTTTCTTAGATATCTTTTCATCTTCCCATTTTCTTCTTCTACAGCTCTCTCGCTCTCGCTCTCTCTCTCTCTCCCTCCCTCCCTCCATCTTTCTTTTTCTTTCTTGAGGAAGAGAGAGCAAATGCTCACATCTACTGGTTCACTCTCCAAATGCCTACAATGGCTGGGCTAGGCCAGGGCCTAAACTGGGAGCCAGGAACATAACCCAGGTCTGCCATATAAGTTGCAAGAACCCCTTTACTTGAGCCAACATCGCTGCTTCCCAGGATCTGCATCGGCAGGAAGCTGGAGTTAGGGAGAGAGCTGGCACTCAGATGTGAGATGTGGACATCCTTACTGCCAGGCTCCGTGCAAGTTACCAACATCATTTTAAATAGGATGATACCAAGCTTCGTCTAGCCAACCTCTGGTGTGCCACAACAAGTTTGCTTGTTGTTAAACTTTATTTATTTGACAGAGTGACAGAGAGATGGAGAGATAGGTCTTCCATCTGTTCTTACACTCTTCAAATGACCACAACAGCTGGGGCTGGGCCAGGCTGAAGCCAGGAGCCAGGAACTCCATCCAGGTCTCCCACGTGGGTGGCAGGGGTCCAAGCACTTGGGCCACCTATCACAGCCTGCCAGGCACATTCGCAGGGAGCTGGATTGGAAGCAGAGCAGGTGGGGCTTGAACCAATGCTCCAGTCTGGGATGCCATCATCACAAGCGTATAAACAACGCTGTCATGAACATCCACAGACATCAGTCCTCACGCATGTTTCTGTGAATTCCTGGAGGCAAGGGCTTTACACATTGCTAAACCCCCACCCCAAGATTCTCCCAGGCAAACCATGTACCCCACAAGCAAGGTGTGCATGGGCTCTCCCTGTACCTTCGTGAACGCTGGATTTAAAAACAATCCTTACCAACTAAAATCCCAGTTGCTGAGCCACCTGAGGCTGAGCACCCAAGCAGGGCGCTTGCAACACAAGTGTGGGCCTGTCGTGCTGGCACAGGGCCTCAGTCCCCGCCCCCTTGGCAGCAAAGCAGCCAGGAATGACCAGAGTAACAGCAGCAGTAGCGACATGTATCAAGTGCCTGCTGTGGCCCAACCCTCTCAACAGAGGTGTGAATGCTCAACTAAATGCTTCAGGGTGCTAGTGTAGCCAGTACACCCTACAGGCAGACTTGTCCGCCCACCTGCCATAGCACCGCCCCAAGGAGAAGTTTTTTTTAAGAGTATTTATTTATTTGAAAGTCAGAGTTACACAGAGAGAGAAAGAGAAGCAGAGAAAGAGAGAGAGAGAGAGAGATCTTCCATCTGCTAGTTCACTCCCCAGTTGGCTGAAATGGCCAGAGCTGCACTGCTCAGAAGCCAGGAGCGTCCTCCGTGTCTCATGTGGGAGCAGAGGCCCAAGCACTTGGGCCATCTTCCACTGCCCTCCCAGGCCACAGCACAGAGCTGGACGGGATACTTCCTGGCTTCTTTTTTAGGAGCTTTTGGCTTAGGGTTCAGGGCCCGGTCAGGCCCACGTTACAAGTTGGAGGCCCATTCTAAAATAGCTGCACCTTGATCCAGGCTCAGGTCTCTCAATTTCATGGTCGACAAGTCAAATTCCTCTTCTAAGTGGCAGTCCTTTAGTCCTCTTCAGCTCTGTCCCTCCCACTCAGCACTGAGGGCACTGACCCCAAAGTACCCTCTGTCTCCCTGGAGAATCCTATTGTGCACAGTCCCTGGGGAGGAGGCCCCAGTTCTCATTAGGAAAGTAGGAGGTCCTGTTGGTTCCTCCCTCTAGCCACACTGGTCCAATCAGGAGACAAGCATCTGACTCAACCAATCAACTCCTTGCTCTCCAGGGGATCCCGCAAGAAGCTGGTGCTGAGAGGTCTCACTTGCCCCAGCAGTGGTGCCCAGGCTGTCTTGACCAGACGGTCCCTATGCTCTCTTCTTTGTGGGGTTCCTGCTGCCCAGTCCTCCTGGGTCCTGGCCCATTGTCCAACTTCCATCAATTCTGTGAGCCCTAAAGGTCTTCCAATAGGTTATTCTTGCCTAAGCTAATCAGAGCTTGAGCAGGAATTCTGACTGCTAAAGACCCCAACTTACAAATGTACTGGGAGGGCCCTCGCTGTGGCATAGCGGTGCTGGCGTCCTATGTGGGTGACAGTTTGAGTCCCAGCTGCCCCACTTCCGATCCATTTCCCTACTATAGCCTGGGAAATCAGTGGGAGATGGCCCAGGTCCTTGGACCCCTGCACCCAAGTGGGAAACCTGGAAGAAGCTCTTGGCTCCTGGCTTCAGATCGGCACAGCTCCAGCCATTCTGGCCATCTGGGGAGTGAACCAGCAGATGGAATTTCTCTCTCTCTGCCTCTGCCTCTCTGTAATTCTGCCTTTCAAATAAATAAAAATTAAAATAAATTTTTAAAAAATGCATCTGGGAGACATGACAGATGGTACTCTCCAAGATGGCCTCAGTAGTTTCTCCCACCTTCCCTGCTGGTCAACAATATAACCTTGCCATTCCTTGCCAGGAGAAGTGAGCTCTACATCCCATGAACAAAGCATGGCAGAAGTGATGGCGTGGGACTTCTGAGACCAGGTCATAACAATCCATGCCTCTTGCTGTGGAGGGAACTGAGCCCCCACAGAAGAAATCTGCCTGAAATGCATGCTGGAGAGATGCATGTGGGTGGGTCAGCTGACAGTCCCAGAAGGAGCTCGCAGCTGCAGCTGCCGCCACCTGTTGGCCGTGTGGGGAACTGCCCTGCACCTCCAGCCCAGTTGGTCCTTCAGATGGGGACAGCCCCTGCCGCTGCAGGGGGACTGCTGGCAAGAAATGCCAACAGACAGACCTTTCCAAATTTCTGACTCACAAAATCACAAGCGAAGAACGGCCACTGGGGCCAGTGCTGTGGTGAAGCGGGTTAAAGCCCTGGCCTGAAGCGCCAGAATCCCATATGGGTGCCAGTTCTAGTCCCTGCTGCTCCACTTCCCATCCAGCTCTCTGCTATGGCCAGGGAAAGCAATGGAAGATGGCCCAAGTCCTTGGGCCCCTGCACCCGCATAGGAGACCCAGAAGAAGCTCCTGGCTCCTGGCTTCAGATCTGCGCAGCTCTGGCCGTTGCGGCCATCTGGGGAGTGAACCAGCGGATGGAAAGCCCCTCTCTCTCTGCCTCTCTGTAACTCTGTCTTTCCAATAAATAAAATAAATCTTAAAGAAAAAAATCATGGCTGCTCTAAGGACTACGTTTGAGGATGCCTTGTTATACAGCTATGGCAACTAGGAGATAAAAACCCTTGCTTGCTTATCCTGCCCCACAGACAACCGCATTCTCAGCCATCGGATGGGCGGGAATTTTGCCTGGCAGTTAAGCTGCTCCTGCAGATGTCTGCGTCCCATTTCCCAGTGCTTGGGTTAAAGTCCCAGTTCTGCTCCTGTTTCCAGCTTCCTGTTAATGTACACCCGGAGAGTCTCCAGTGGTTGGGACCACGTCCTCCATGTGAAAGACCTGGGTTGTATTTCTAGTTCCAATCTTTGGTCCCAGCCCAACCCTGGCTTTGGCAGGCATTTTGGGGAATCAAACAGCAGACAAGAGTGTTTTTTTTTTTTTTTTGACAGGCAGAGTGGACAGAGAGAGAGAGAGACAGAGAGAAAGGTCTTCCTTTTGCCGTTGGTTCACCCTCCAATGGCCGCCGCGGCCGGCGCGCTGCGGCCGGCGCGCTGCGGCCGGCGCACCGCGCTCGTCCGATGGCAGGAGCCAGGTGCCAGGTGCTTTTCCTGGTCTCCCCATGGGGTGCAGGGCCCAAGCACCTGGGCCATCCTCCACTGCATTCCTGGGCCACAGCAGAGGGCTGGCCTGGAAGAGGGGCAACCGGGACAGAATCCGGCGCCCCGACCGGGACTAGAACCCAGTGTGCCGGCGCCGCAAGGCGGAGGATTAGCCTGTTGAGCCACGGCGCCGGCCCAGACAAGAGTTTTTGTTTGACCCTCTCTCTCTCTCTCAAAAATAAGCAAATAAATAAATAAAAATAAAAAGAGGGGCTGGCATTGTGGCACAGCAGGTAAAGCCACCACCTGTGACACCAACATCCCATATGAGTGCTGGTTCAAGTCCCGACTGCTCCATTTCTGATCCAGCTCCCCGCTAATGGCCAAGGAAAACAATGGAGGATGGTCCAAGACCTTGGGCCCCTGTACCCACGTGGGAGACCCAGAAGAAGCTCCTGGCTCCTGGCTTCAGATCAGCCCAGCTATGGCCATTGTGGCCGTTTGCAGAGTGAACCAGCAGAAGGAAGACCTCTATGTCTCTGTCTCCACCTCTCTCTGCCTTTCAAACAAATAAATAAATAAATCTTAAAGAAAAAAACTGGGGGGGAGGGGTTGGCATAGAGGTTAAGATGACTTTTGGGAAGCCCACATCCCATGGTGAAGTGCCTAGGTTTGAGTCCCAGCTCTGCCACTGATTTCAGTGTCCTGCCAATGCAGCCCAGGGAGTCACCGGGTGATTGGTCAAGGACTTCGGCCCCAGCTACCCACGTGGGAGGCCCAGATTGAGTTCCAGGCCTCTGACTTTGCCTGGCCCACTCCTGGCCGTTGCAGGCATTTGGGCAGTGAATCAGTAGATGAAAGGTCTGCCTGTGTCTGTCTTTCAAATATAATCTGAAACAATTTCTGACTTCCTTTTGTAAAAGGGAAAAAACTATGCATGAATTTCAAATATTTTTGCATCAAAATAAATGTTTTATTTTTCATATTTTTAAAAAATGTATTTATCGGAAAGGCAAAGTGACAGAGAACTGCCATCTACTGGCTCAGTCCCCAAAATACACACAAGGGTCTTTAGATGGGGCTGAAGCTGGGAGCCTGGAACTCCATCCGCGTCTCCCACGTGAGTGGAAGGAGCTTAAATACTTGGCCTGTTGCTGCTGCCTCTAAGGGTCAGCATTAGCAGGAAGCTGGAGTCAAAAGTGAGGCCGAATTTTGAACCCAGGTGCTCTGATATAGGACAGGGCATTTTTTAAATATATTTATTTGAAAGAAACAGAAAGAGGTCTTCCATTCACTGGTTCACTCCCCAGATGACCGCAATGGCCGGAGCTGTGCCAATCCGAAGCCAGGAGTCAGGAGCGTCTTCTGGATCTCCCACATGGGTGCAGGGGCCCAAGCACTTGGGCCATCTTCTACTGCTTTCCCAGGCCGTAGCAGAGAGCTGGATGGGAAGTGGAGCAGCCGGGTCTCGAACAGGCGCCAATATGGGATGCCGGCACTGAAGGCGGTGGCTTTACCCGCTACGCCACAGTGCTGGCCCCCCACAGGTTGATTTTTAAGTTGAGGATGTTGTATGGTCTGTGAATGATGTTAACCAAGATCCAAATGGCTCTTAGCTGAAAAACAAAAAAGTCCCCCCCCCCCCGAAATGTGATGTCCAGCAACTTGCTTAACCTTTTTGTGCCGGTACAAAAGGGGGATTTACAGCTCCCTGCTGGTGGCCTGGGAGAGCAGTGGAAGATGGCCCAGGTAGCCCCTGCTACCCATGTGGGAGACCTGGAAGAAGCTCCTGGCTCCAGGCTTTGGCCTGGCCCAGTGCTGGCCTTTGTGGCCACTTGGGGAGTGAACGAGCAGATCGGAAAGTCTCTTTCTGTCTCTCCCTTTCTCTCTGTAACTCTACCTTTCAAAAATAAGTATTGTTTTTTAAAATGGGGGTTAGGAGGCCAG